>CM057455.1:1380107500-1380707500 GCA_016271365.2 Neoceratodus forsteri
CTCACAGCGGTGAGTGAGGCGGGGGGCTGAGAGCGCAAAATGGCATACGTTGTTGTATGCTGAGTCCCACTTTACTAGACTAGTTTTTGCAACGTGGGCAAAGGTGATTAGTCCGTAGCAAAGAGTGGATAGGAGGACTCCCCTGGCTAGAGCAAGATGGGCAGCTGGAGTTAGACAGCTTTTTGCTCTGTAAGCCTGATCCAGCTTGCAGTTTGAGGCCTTGCATGTATTTCGTATGTGCAGGTTCATATCCAGCTGCGGGTCAAGGGTCACCCCCAGGTACTTGACCGAGCTTGCAACAGTCAGTGGTGACCCATCAGCCTCGGAGATCTGTAGTGAATCCGGGGCAGCTTTTAACTTGGCTGCTGAGCCAAATTGCATGGCCTGCATCTTCTGTAGGTTAATAACAAGTTTGTGGTCCTGCAACCAAGTTTGGATGTGGTCGAAGTCCGAGTTTAGTTTGGTGTTGATGGTGGCGATGTCCTGGGATTTGGCCATGATGACTAGGTCGTCTGTGTACAGCACTGAGGACCCTAGAGCCAGAGCCAAGGGTAGCCCATTTATGAAGAGAGAGAACAGGAGAGGCCCCAGGACAGAGCCTTGGGGGACTCCGCAGTTTACCTGGGCAGGCTCAGACAGGACCTTGTTGAATTTGGTGTACTGATGCCTGCCCATGAGGTAATTACTGATCCATGCAAGAGCTGGGGAGGAGAAGCCAAGTGACAGGAGAGAGGAGCACAGTAATGTGTGGTCAACCCGATCAAAGGCTTTTGAGAGATCAACAAAGATAGCCCCGGTCAGTTCACCTCGGTCAGCAGCAGATCTGATCTCCGAGGTAACTGCTAGGGCCATGGAGGTGCTATGCCCCTTTCTAAACCCATGTTGTGCAGGGGAGAGAAGGTTGTGGGTCTGTAGATAGTGGGTGACCTGAGAGGCGACTACCTTTTCCAGGAGCTTGCTGATCGCTGATAGGATTGCAATGGGACAGTAGTTCTTGAGGTCTTTAGTGTCCCCTTGCTTGGGTACAGGTATCACCTTGGCCATCTTCCAGATGTCTGGGACTATGCCTAAGGTGAGCGATGCATTGAAGACATGGGCTATGGGCCAGGCTAGTACTGATGCCCCTAGCCTCAGCAGCTTGGGCTCCAGACAGTCATGCCCAGCTCCAGTGTATGGGGATAGACCAGCCAGGAGCTTCTGGGCCTCCTGTCTATTACTGCCTTGAGGTAAGGGCAGTGAGGGGTTGTCCCTCTGGGTGAGGAGGCCCCGGCCAGCAGGGTAGTCACGGCAGTTTGGGTAAAACAGGCAAGTCTGTGAACCGGAACGTTGAAGGCATTGGCAATAGTGAGGGGTTGTTGCAGTTAACCCCATCAATGAGCATGTCAATGACCTGCACTCGTGGCCCACACACCACTTTCTTAATGCTCTGCCAGAAAGTCCTCGGATTTTTGGCTGTGAAGAGCAGGATGGACTGACAGTATTCACTTTTTGCTGAGCGAATGGCTCTCTTGCATGAGTTCCTCAGCTGCTTGTAATTCTGGAGATCCGTGCTGGACAGTAAGCTCTTATACCTCACCCAGCATTTATCCCTTTGCCTCATGAGAGTATATAGGCCTCCATGGAGCCATGGGCCAGGACCACATATCGAGGGGTGGAGGTGGCAGTGGACATCTGTGGGATGTGTTTGGGAGCACGTACATTTTGCACTGACATCATTGCATGTCTACACCTCCAGGGGAAACAGAAAGCTAAAAATCCTTGGACCAGCCACAAGATGACATCCCTGGACACCCACCCTAATGACACCCCAAGGAAAAGCCTCAGCTGAGGCCTCAAGGTGGATCTCAGTCTCTACTTTCGGGTAGCTCCACCACTGGGGGTAAACTGTGGGCCTCCCAGTTTGGTCGACTTGGTGTGTTGTTGGGTGGGTGGCTGTGGGTGCTAAAGAAGGGTGGAACTTGAACTCTTACTTCTTCGGTGTTCACAGTAGAAGGGGAAGGAGGACCATGAAAAGGTGCCAGAAGCATTGAGGAGAGGGAAATGGACACTAGTCCTTTTTCTGTGGAGAGAGCCAGAAATGTACTCACTAATCTGAAGGTGGACAAAGCTTTGGGGCCAGATGGGGTGCATCCAAGGGTGCTGAGGAAGCTCAGGGAGACACTTGCTGTATATCTGATGGACCTACAGTATTTAACAGATCACTGGAGACTGCAGTGGTCCCAGAGGACTGGAGAAGGGCAGATGTAGTCCCGCTTCACAAAAGTAAGAGCAAGGAAGAGGCAAGCAATTATAAGCCTGTCAGCCTGACCTCGGGCGGTGGGTAAGTTAAATGGAAACACTACTAAAGGAAAGGATTGTGGAGTATCTTGAATCCAATGGGTTAAGGATCTGAGGCAGCATGGCTTCATGGGGGAAGATCATGGCAAACAAATCTGATAGATTTCTTTGGCTGGGTGATCAAGGAGTTAGACAAGGGAGGAGAGGTGGACATGGCCTACCTGGATTTCAAGAAGGCTTTTGACACCATTTCACATAAGAGGCTGGTAAACAAGTTGGGTAGCTTGCAGGTGGGCTATAAGGTTATCCTGGGTAAAGAAATGGTTAGGAGATAAGAGACAGAGGGTAGTGGTAAATGGAGTGTGTTCTGAGGAAGGGAGGGTGACTAGCAGGATATCTCAGGGGTCAGTGCTGGGACTGGTCCTATTTAATGTCTTTGTAAGTGACAAAGCAGAGGAACTAGAAGGGAAGGTCTGCCTCTTAGTGGATGACACCAAGATCTGCAAAAGAGTGGACACTCCGGGGGTGTGTGTGGAAAGGACGGGCAAGAACCTGAAAAAACTGGAGGAGTGGTCATGGGTATGTCAGCTGGGATTTAATGCAAAAAAGTGCAATATATTACACTTGGGCCATAAAAAAACCCAGAGGCAGAGTACAAAATGGGGGGAATGATACTGACAATGGCCAAGAAGAAAAGAGACCTGGGGTAATTATATCGGACAATCTAAGGTGGCCGGGCAGTATGACAAGGCAGTGTGAAGGGCTGGTAGGATGCTATGGTGCATGGGTAGGGGTATCAACAGCAGGAAGAAGGAAAGAGGGAGGTGGTGCTGCCCCATATAGATCACTGGTAAGACACCACCTTGAGTACTGTGTCCAGTTCTGGAGACACCATGTCAGAGTGGAGGCAGTCCAGAAGAGGACAACCAAAATATTGCATGGTCAGCATTAAAAGCCCTATGGAGAGAGGCTAAAGGAGCTCAATATGGACACCCTGGAAGAGAGGAGGGAGAGGGGGGATATGATAGAGACCTTTAAATACCTCATAGGGGTCAATAAGGTACATGTGAAAGGTACTTTGCAGAGAAAAAGATGCTCTAGAACAAAGGGACATGCAATGAAGCTGGAGGGAAGTAAATTCAGGAGAGATGTGAGGAAGTACTTCTTGAGAGAAAAGGTGGTAGATTCCTGGAACAGCATCCCAGCAGAGTTGGTGGGGGCAAAAACAGTGAAGAGGTTAAAAAAAAAGCCTGAGATAGGCACAAAGGGATCACTGGGGTAAGGAAGGGGGGAAGAGAAAGCGCTGCAGATCAAGTAGGGTCTGCAGCAAAAATGAAAGTAAAAATTTAATTTTTTAATTTTCACCAGTAAGTCTGGACTCGGCTCTTTTCAGCCACGCCTGACATATAAACATCACTTACAAGGAATAACAACAAACAATGCACATAAGACATTTAAATACATTTACACACATTTGCAGTATACAAATGTTTGTGCAACATATGTTTAAAGTACGAAATGATATTTGCATTACATATCATGCTTCCGTATTCATTTAACAGAGTAGGTGCATACTATGTAAAAGACTTCCTGCTCATTTGAAGTTTAAAGGCAGGGATCTGATAAGGTGTTAAGCCACTAGTCCTGGTACCCTTCTCACTAGTTTTCTGAGTCATGGAGTTAAATACAACCAGTGGTTCTGCTAAGCTGGCAACTCTGTATGCAAAGATAGCTACTAAGCTTTGTAACCGCTTTACTGGAGATAACACACCCAGTTTAGTGTATAGATGACAATGATGAGTTTTTAGTGGGGATCTTAGTGCGAATCTGGATATATTGTTATATAGAGTTTTATATTTGGACTTACCATTACCTTGGTAGAAAATAATGTTCCCATACTCTAGAATGGGCATGAGAACTTGTTTAGATACAGTTACTCTGGCCTGATCAGTCAGGGAGTTCACATTTCTATACAGAAGTCCCAGTTTATGGTTTAGTTTCTTTCCCAGTCTATCCAAGTGGGGTACCATGCTCAAGCAGGGGTCTAAATATATGCCTAAGTATTTGAATATAGTTACTATTGGCAAACACAAACCATTCTGACCCCTAATTTGAAGTTGATCCTGTTTCAACAATTTTTGTTTGGTTCTGAATAACATCACATTTGTTTTTGGTTTTTTCATTTATAAGCATAGGATTATCTTTTATCCAATTTGATAAGACATTATATTTATTTTGAAGGGATATTTGTACTTCTCTACTGTTTGATCCAGAATCCCTTACACCTATATCTTCTGCATATAAAATACTGTTTTCTATAGTAAAGGAGGACGGCATATTATTCATAAAAATTTAAAATAATAGTGGGCCTAGCACTGATCCTTGAGGGACCCCTGCTTGAACATCTTCCACTTGAGATAGACAGCCATTAATTTTAACCCTTTATTTACGACCAGTCAGATAACTCCTAAACCACTCTAACTGGGTCCCCATAACTCCCATTGTGCCCAGTTTTTCCAGCAAAAGTCCATGGTCCACTGTATCGAAGGCGCCATCCAGGTCCATGAAGACTGCCTGTGGTCTTCCCTTTTTTGGAGGCCACGAGAACAGCGTCCACAAACCCAGCCAGCACCGACGAGGTGGACCGACCACAATGAAAACCATGTTGCTGGTCCCCAAGTAGGCTATACCATTCCAAGTGGGTCAGCAATTGGCAAAGGACGCACTTCTCCAAGATCTTACTCACTGTTTCTAATAGTGATATTGGCCTATAATTTGTAATTGCTAATTTATCCTCCCCCCCTTAAAAACTGGTATGACATCAACCTTTCCAAATTTTGGGATGATACCATTTGACAGAGAGCAGTTAAACAGCGTTGTCATTGGGCCATTAATATAATTTTCTGATAGCCTTAATAATTGAGTGGGTACCTCATCCAGTCCTCCACCTCCCCCCCCAAGCCTCTGCAATAGTTTTAAAACCTCACTTTCATCTACTCTATCAAAGACAAAGGGGGGCACCTCTTCTACATTTCATGCCATTCTCTGATTAGCTGGGCCTGCTTCTACTTACCCTATGTCCAACCTACTTGCACTTAGAGTTTTTGAAATAAAAAAAATATTGAAATGATCAGATATGGTAACAGTGTCCTGAATTAATTCTTCCCCCACTTTTATACCTTGAATACTCATGTCTTCATTGGGACTGGAAAACTGTCTGAAGGACTGCCAGAACCTTTTAGGATCGTTTATGTTCTTTAACTGCATCTGTTGGTAATAACTCAACTTTGCCTCAGATATCCCCTTTTTCACATTGTTTCTTATTGTTTTATATTGTAGTAGTGACTCCCCATTTCTACTGTTTAAATACTGTCTCCTTATTTTCTCCAGATGTTTTATTTGATCCCTTAGTTTCTTATCTAACCAAGGGGAGATTTTTCCTTTCACCCTCCATTTTGTAGCAGGGGTATATTTTTCAAATAGTTTGCTCAAATAGCAGTTAAACTGTTTAGATTCAAGTCTTCAGAATTCATGGCTTTCTCCCAGTCTGTTTGCTCTAATTCCTTCTTGTAAGCCTCTTCATCTAACCTATTTATACACCTTTTATTTATAAATCTAGTGGCTGTAGTTTGCTTTTTCATCTTACATAAACAAAATACAGGACAATGATCCAATATAGAATCGGGCAGCACCCTAGTTTTTAAGATGTTTCTTGGCCTATTTGTTATTAATCAGTCTATTACGGTATGGTTGTTCATTTTATAGTTATAATGGGAAGGGGCCTCTATCATTTGTACAAAATGGGTGGCTTCCACACTGGACTTTAATTTCCCAGCTGCACTCTCTGACTTCCAATCCTCATTTACATCACCTAACATGATATGTTCCCTTCTGTTCTTATAGATTCTTGTCCATAGGTGAAAAACTGAGTAATCAGTCAAAGTATACTTAGGGAGGCAATAAAAACAGGAAGGTAGAGATGTTTACAGCCAGTTGTTCCTAGCTTAATCCGCACACTTATGTAATCAATACTGTTATCAATTGGCCCTTTTTCCACTTCTTCTGTCAGTATTCTGTCCTTAATATAGAACAGTACTCCTCCATTTCCCCCCATCTTGTCTTAGAATATAGTACCCATTTATTTGTATCAGATTTGATGGAACAGATGGCTTCTGCCAGGTTTCACCACAATATCACAGTTCCCAACCTGCACCCATACCCTTAGCTCATCTATATGTGCCTGTACACTCCTAATATTTTGATAGGCTATTTTCTGGTCCTTTTCCCCTTTTGGCCCACTATTTCCTCATGGCAGATAGGGCCAGGGTTAATTTCTACTAGAGATGGGCAAAGTGGCCCCTATCCGCTTGGTGAAGTGAATCGGGAAGCGAAAGCGGATTCATGCAGTGCCCAGCAATGCAAAGCGGAGTACTTCACGTTATAATGGGTAACGCAAAGTCCATTGAAAACAATAAATTCGTGTTACTCCACCTTTCCAAACCACTACTTCACCAACTCTTAAAGTGAAGTACATTGAAAACAATGCACTTCGCCTCACTTTGCCTTGTTTTTAAGCTAAGAAGGTGAATTTTGCAGTGATTCATGGGATATCAGGTCACATGGGCTCTAGATTGTTCTGCACAGCCTCAGTTCAAGGCTGTGTGTGTAGGAAGCTGTAGGATAGGAGACAGTCTGCTCTGAGAGCTCTCTGTGATTCAAACTTTCTAAAAGCTGCTCAAAAAGCCTTTTTCAGTAATTTTTTTGTGCTCAAACTTTAGTTCATCGATTGTAGGAAACCCTCCTGTGCTCGTATCATCGAACGTTTATTGTTTGTGTGTGGATTTTGAATGTTAATGTACAACATTGAGTCTGTGTAATAAGAGACAGTGAAAGTGTACTTTGGGGGAGGGTGTATCTGTGGTGTAGGTAGATTAACTTGGAGAAAAATACAGTTACATAGATACATAGACAGTGTTGGCAGATAAGGGCCTATGGCCCACCCAGTCTGCCCATTTAAGTTTGTAAGTTCAATTTATGTTTTCCAGGAAGTCTGTTGCCCCTTACCCCTGAACTTAACTGAGTTAATGTACACAAAGTAATATTTTCAATAATTCTTGCCATTTTTTTGCGATTGTTGTGGTGCAGCAGTGCATAATTTTAGTTTGTTTAAAATATGTGGCTATATTACTGAAGTTTTCAATTTGCTACGCATTACTTATTGTGTGTGAGTATGTGTGTGATGCGTGTCATCAAATCAGACACCTTTTATTGTGCCACACAGTAATTTCAGCATTGTGAACCTGCTATCCACTGCAGCTGTGTGATTTTTGTACTTCTTTGTGGTATCTTTACTAGTAGTATTGGTACTAGTACTAGTGACTGTTACTGCAGCAGTGCAGTACACTTCCCCCGCCCCCCGCGGCCCACCCCAACCGGCAAAGGTATTCTTTTCCAGATTTGAATGTCTGATGGTGAACACTGGTTAGGTGTTGTGCTTTTGCGTCTGCATCTCTTCAGTGCACAGCACAATCTTAATCTGTCTGTGCATTTGGATCTCTTTAGGGCCCAATCCCCATCTGTAACTTAAATCACAGTTGTTTCTTTGGCTTCCCTTCAGAGTACTGGACTGGTGTGGTGCATAATTCTGCATTAACATTGTACTCATTAATATGTGTTTTTAAGTCAGGACTATCATCACATTCACGAGTCACTCGTGATACAAATCCCGTTCTTCATCATCACAGTCACAAATGCAATCACGATTCACGATCACATCACTCACGAATCACAACATTAATTTTTTTACTAGTTACTTGGATGTATTGTAAGCCTGTTTTGTAGTATCTCTCCATGCTTCACCACCCCACCACTGTACTCATTAATGAGTGTTTTTAAGTCGGGGAGTTTTGTGCTACAGCTCATCGGGGAAGTACAGCCATAGGCATTCGCGTTTCCAATACAGTTCCATATTTATCTCACACCGTTGACAATCGAATCACATTCTTCATCATCAAGGTCACAAATGCAGTCACAAATTATGATTCACGATCATGTCAGGAATCACAACATAAATAATTTTGCTAGTTACTTGGGTGTATTGTAAGCCTGTTTTGTAGTATCTCTCCAGGCTTCACCACCCCACCATTGTACTCATTAATAAGTGTTTTTAAGTCACGGAGTTGGACAGTGTCTACAGTACATACACAGACAGGAAAGAAAACTGACTGCACACATGCAGTTTAGCGCAATATACATGCACTGCTCAGTCTGCTTTTCCAAAAACACTCCGTGACAGAAAGTAAACATTAATAAGGCACCAAAGCAGCGCACACACACACACACACACACACACACTAACAGAAGGAAGGGGGGGCAGAATACAAAGCGTTATGCAAATGAAAGACAACAATAAAAGGGCATAATTACATACAAGGGTCGGAGATGGTGGAGGAATACATTTTATGACACAGCAAGGAAGGTGTGGGGAGCACATGGTGTGAGGAAAAAAAAATAATGTGGGATCCCATGGTGATCCACCAGCAGTTCCAGCATGGACATAATTTGCAACTGATGTCCCTCTATGCGATCCAGCCGCTGCTCGACAGCGCTCACCCTCTCATTGTTCTCCTCGACAGCACTCCAGAGAACTGCCAAGTCAGCCTGCATTACACGCAGTTCTCTTGGGTCCAAATATTCTACAGGCTGACCTGCTGGTGGTGGTTTGGGTGCTGGTGGAGTAGCAGGTGCTGTTCTGGCCCTCTTTTTCTTAGGGCATCCACCATGCACAGCTGCACCCTCTGCCACAGAAGGGCCAGCAGGTGCAGGCATGGCCCGTTCTGTGGCAGCCTGCCACTCCAACTGGTGGTGATTGAGCATATGGGTGCGCTGGCCCCCAGTCCACATGTGAGTCCCACGGGGGCCACGGTGCACCTCCACCTCACATAGGCAGCACCTGGCCACACTGCTGTCCCCCTGACACAGTCAAAAAACTGCCAAACAATGGAGGTGCAGGGAGGACCAGGCACAGGCAGGGGAGGGCCAGATGAACTGGCAGCCAACTGGTTACGGTGCTCAGCAGGGTTGGGATCCATACCTGGGCACGGGGGCACAGGCTTATCCTGCTCCAGAGGACCTGGTGCTGGAGCAGGTGCTGGACATGGTGGTGGTGGTGGTTCAACTGCCTCAGAGTCAGGAGGTGGTGCTGGTCCGGTCCTGTTTCCAGGGAGAGGCACTCAGAATTTTCAATCAGTCCAACAGGAACCAGCGGCCATGCTCACCATGTGTGCGCACGGTACGATGCCTACCAGTACCACGCTATTCTAGATCTGCCCTTGCCCCAGACATTCCCTCACCCTGGTCCATCTCTCCTACTGCACTCCCTCAGTCTGAGCAATGACTACTCACACTGTCACACAACACACACACAGTCACACAGACACAGACAAACAACTAACTACTTATAAAGGTAAGAAAAATAAATTTACAGAAAGAACAAATTAAGTAAAAAAGGGTACAGAAAAGACAAAAAATGTAGCATTTAAAAAAGCTGTTGGATCTAAATCAAAGTTTAAATCTCCTCCTTGCTCTGATCTCCAAGTCTCAGCAGTGTCAAAACAACACACTCCCCTCTTTCTGTCTCCATCTGTACAGGAGAAAGTGAAAGTGTTTGCTTGTATGACTCACTTCCTTCCTTTTTCTGCCTGGCTATGGCTAAAGAGCATGGCGAAGTCCATTGAAAACAACAACTCCGAGATGGCCTGGTGTTGCTGAGGGTTAAGGCACTGGACGCCACACCACGTGCCATGCCGGCGACCCGGGTTCGGGAGTGAGCCTGGGTTGCTGGTGGTTGGCAGGGGAGGAAGAGGATTGAGCGTAAGGAGGACAGCTCTCCTCTCCTGGGGAGGGACAGGGGTCCTGATCGGTGCTCTGCTGATCTCTGGCAGAGGTTGAAGATACAGCAGGCACTGCAAGGAGAGAATAGGAGTGGGTGGGGGAGTGGCAGACATGGGATGCACCTTGACGTCAGGGTACCAGCCACTTCTCAGGGGAAAAAACAGGAAAATGCCTCTCGGCTCCAGTGGAGATGGAGCGTCAGGAGCTTGCCCCTGATTTACAGCCGTCCACCCAGCATCCTCCTGACCGACGTTACTGCTATGTTGGGGCATTGGGGCCCGCCCCATCACCACCCAGGGGGTATAACCGAGGCTCTATGGGTGACGGAGGATGGCCGGGTAGAGTGTGTGCTGTAGGGGGATGACTCAATGCACTCCTGATGAAGTCCAGAGCCGAGGGGGTGAGTAGGAGGCAAAAATAGAAAATAATAAAAAAAGAAAAAAACAACTTCACCTTACTTCGCATTGTCATTCTGCCTTAACACAAAGTGGTAATGACAAGGCAGAGTGAGCACTTTGCATTGCGGAGTGGCAACTCAAAGTGTCCACTTCACGGACACTTCGCCGGCTGAATTTAAATTCGCTGCATCTCTAATTTCTACATCCCCAGCAACGATCAATAAAATTAATAGAAAGAAGTAAGTAACTTTACTTCTTTTTACCCTGAGGAGCACTCCTGCTCTTAGGCCTAAATTCAGCTTCCCCTTGTGTACCAATGGCCAGGAAATGTAGGTAGTATCAGTTAGGGTACATTTTTGGTGAACTTGTATTAATCTATCCCTATATTCATAGCCACCTAGGCAAAATTTCTACTTCTCTGCTTCTGATTTAGTGTACTTCCCGTGCTCCATTTACCCTTCCCTATTCCTTTCCCCTCCACCAGCCTGTTTCCCGAGCAGTCTACACATACTAATATTAAATATAGTCCCATAAGCAAAACACATTTAATATAGTACTGATACATGTTTAAAATATTCCTTGAAGTGAAGTTAAACAATATTTAAAACCTTCCTTTAAAATGGCTCGTAAGGGACCAGAAATCAAAACCTACTTCACTCTGCACTCAATCACTCGCACTTGCGAGTGGCCCAGGCTTTTGTAGTGTCAGCCTTGCCCGTTCAAGCCCTTTACGGCTGCTGGCTCCACCAAGCCCCCACACACCATACCAATCCCAGGCTGAGGAAGAAAATCAGACCTCAGGCAGCTAGACAGAGATGGATGCTGGTGCAGGTAAAGTAATGCAGGGAGCAGTTCAAATGGCAGAGTAAAATTGAAGCACTGTTCATGTGTTGTTCATCTGCTTCTGGTAAGCAGCTGTTCCGTGGGTCAGCTCGCTGTTCTGTTTCGAGTGGCATGGGCTTTTGTAGTGTCAGCCCCGCTCCCTCAAGCCATTACCAGCTGCTGGCTCCACCGAGCCCACACACACCGGACCAATCCCAGGCCAAGGAAGAAAATCAAACCTCAGGCAGCTAGACAGCGATGGATACTGGTGCAGGTAAAACAATGCAGGGAGCAGTTCAAAATGGGCAGACTGGGTGGGCCCAGTGGCCCTTATCAGACACTAGTTTCTACATCCCCAACAGTCCCCTGTGTGACAAAAAGAGCTGCAAAAAACTTGACATTAAAATCACACCTCAGGGTGTTTTGTACCATATTTCATGATTCCTGCTGTCTTCCATAAATGAACCTTATGACAACTGCACATTCACAAAAAAGCTGCACTTGAACATCAGCATGAAGATGATATGTATAAAATGTCTAATTGGATATTTCCAGTTTTTCTTACCTTTCACAACTATTAATACTTACGCTTAATTTTTTGTATAATTAATTTTTTTTAACATTCTACAAGCACATGTAGTAAACAGTACATAGTCTATCGCCATTATGGAACTTATCAGCAATTGATAAAAAAAAGAGAAAACAAGGACATCTGCAAAAACATAACAATATGAGATAGAAACTAATATACTCATTACTACTATGAACAAATGAGTCACACTATTGAGCATATAAAAATAAATATGCTTCTGATGCCAATTTTTCCTCTGCTTCAGGTGTTGCCATTCCATAGCCTACAGTACCAGTACCTAATTTTTAATTTTAGTCCCACACCACCTCTCTACGAATCACAGCCATTCTGCCATGATGGAGCAGCTCAGGTTGGGCGACGGGGGTGTATACAGCACCTCTACCCACCTTTCCCCCACCGATCACCACAGCAAGTGTCCAGCTCAGTGGCAACAAGGGGACCTTCACTCCATCTCCGTCCTCACCACACCACCAATTACCAGTAGCCATCAGGCCACAGAAGCAGGTCCAGGAAAGCCTGCCAAAGAAAGACTGAACTTTTTGCAATGATTATCACTGCTCCTACCTGAGAAACAGTCATTCTGCCACACTGGAGCAGCTCAAGCAGGATCCTGTGGGTGCACACAGGACCTCTACCCACCGTCCTCCCCATAATCACTGCAGCAAGTGGCCAGCCAGTGGCAACAAGGGGAACTTCACTCCTCCTCTCTCCTCACCACACTGTCAATCACTAGTGGCCATCAGGCCACAGAAGCAGATCCAGGAAAACCCACCAAAGAATGACTGAAGCTTTTGTAACAGTAAAGATCACTGCTCCTACCTCAGCAACTCAGCCATTCTGCTGCACTGAAGCAGCCTAAGCAGGGTCACAAGGTACACATGGCACCCCTGCCCACCCTCACCTCCACCGATCTCCACAGCAAGTGGCCAGTCCAGTGGCAATGAGGGGACCTTCACTCTGCCTCCATCCTTGTCCCATCGCCAATTGTCAATGGCCATCAGGCTAAAGAGGTGATCCAGGAAAGCTCATTAAAGAAAGACTTAACTTTTTGTAACAATAAAGATTCCTGCCCCTACCTGAGCAATGGCCTTTCTGCTGCACCAGAGCAGCTCAAGGATGATCACGAGAGTTAACGTGGCACCTCTATCCCCCCTTCCCACCCACAATCACTGCAGCAAGCAGCCAGCCCATCAGCAATGAGGAGACTTTCCCTCTGCTTCCTTCCTCACTGCGCCACCAATCCCCAGTGGCCACTGGCACCACTTGACCAATATAAAAGGCAGTGTGCCCTAGCAGTCCTCCACGCTTGCAGTCTTGAGTGCTAAATGGGCATCAGCCATTGTGATTGTCAGTGGCCAGAGACTCTGCCCAAAGATGCCCAGACAAAGCAGCAGACAACTACCCATGAAGTGCTGCAGGAAAGCAGGATATGCAGAGCAAGAACATTGGGGCACATTATTGACAAATACAGTGGATTACTAAACATGTGAACATACAAAATTTGCCAGCAGATAAAGGCCTAGAGGTCTCTCAAGTCTGCTTGAATGTGCAGCTAGCACCCCTTATTCTGCAGCTGCCCCTCCCTTCCACCCTTCCCCTTCATTAACCCTCCCCCTTATCCTGTCCCATCCCCTTTTGAAGCAGTCCACTGTTCTACTGGATACCACTTCTGCAGGTAACGCATTCCACCCAGCCACTACCCTCGCTGTAAAAAAGTGTCTCCTCATCTCCCTCCTGAACCTTCCTCTCTCCCTCCCTCCAGTCTCATATCATGGCCCCTGGTGGCCCTACCCTCCCTTACTTTCAACAGCCCCTCTGTACCAGTCTTGTTTATTCCTTTCATGTATTTAAAGGTTTCAATCATGTCACCCCTGTCCCTCCTCTCCTCCAGTGAGTACATGTTCAACTCCTTTAACCTCTTCTCGTATGATAAGTCCCCCAGCCCCTTGATCATCTTTGTCGCCCTGCGCTGAACCCCCTCCAGTAACTTAATGTCCCTCTTCAGATACCGGGCCCAGTACTGCACGCAGTACTCCAGGTGTGGTCTAACTAATGACCTATACAGTGGCAGAATCACCTCCTCCCTCCTCGAGGATATACCCTTGCAATACAACCCAGCATTTTGTTGACCTTTGCAGCTGCCTTCCTACATTGTGCCGAGTTGTTCATTGACCCTGTAATGAGCACACCCAGATCCTTCTCCTCCTCCTCTGTCTGGGCTAGATGCACCCCCCAGCTGGTAACTCCTCCTTGGGTTCTTCATCCCAAAATGCAGCACCTGCACTTTTGGCATTAAGCTAGTTGCCAGGTGTCTGACCAGGTTTCAAGCTTTGCCAGATCATCCTGCAACCCCTGCCATCCCTAGGTCATCCACCACCGCGCCTACCTTGGTATCATCGGCAAACAGACTGATCTTGCTCTTGATGTCCCATGATATGTCTGCAGTGAATATCCCAAACAACACTGGTCCCAACACCGAGCCCTGTGGAACACCGCTCGTCACTGCCCTTGGGTGTGAGGCTCCCCACCCACCACCACCCTCTGTTGCCTTCCTGAAGCCAGTTTCCTACCCATCTCACCAGCTTTGCAACCGCCCTGTGCCTACTAACTTCCTTCCCAGCCTTCCATGCGCACAGAGTCGAATGCCTTACTGAAGTCCAGACACAGGACATCCACTGCATGGCCCCTGTCCAGTTGACTAGTTACCCAGTCATAGAACTCCACCAGGTTGGTTTGGCAGGATCTGCCACGTATGAAGCCATGCTGTCTGCTGTCCTGTAGTCCTTTGGCCTCTAGAGGCCACCACCTCTCCTTCAGGATAGTCTCCATTAGCTTACCCACGATGGATGTGATGCTCACTGGTCTGTAGTTTCCCGGTTCATCCTTGGAGCCACTCTTGTGGAGGGGCACCACATGGAGCCATCCTCCAGTCCTGGGGTACACCCAGATGTAGTGAGGCATTAAATAGGTCTGCCAAAGGTCCTGCAAGGACCTCTGCCAGCTCCTTCAGTACTCTGGGGTGGATGCCATCTGGGCCTGGCACCTTGTCCACCCTCAGTGCCTTCAAACCCTCTCAGACTCTGCTCTCCATGGTTCCCCATCTTTCACCCCTTCCCCTGTTTCTGCCATTCTACCACCTTGGGTGTCACCCCCCCTTCTCTTTGTAAGTACTGAGCAGAGTACTCATTTAGTGCTTCTTGCTTATCACCTACTTCCACCAACCCCCTCCTTCCTAATCCTTACTATGGTCCTTACAGCTCCTTTTCTCCCTGATGTACTTAAAGAAGTCTTCTCCCTTCTTAATGCCTTGTGCCAGCCTGAGTCCGTGGAGATGCTTGGCCCCTTACTGCCCTGTCACCTCCTTTGATTCTGTCAAGTATCCTCCTCGTCCTCCCCTCCTGTTTTCTTGTACTTCCTAAAGGCAGCTCTTTTCTTCCTTATCTTTTCCATGACCTCCTTGCTCAACCAGCTCGGTTTCTTAGCCCTAGCCCTCTTGCTCTGGGCTTTGCAGCAGGTTTTGGTTGCCTCCACTATCCCCAGCTTTATGAGCTCCCACCTCTGGTTAGTGTCCATACTAGATTGAATTCTGGCCAGGTACCCTTTTACCACTTCCCCCATCCTCCCAAAGTCGGCCCTCCAAACAGGTATTGTTGCTAACCTGAGTTTCAACCATGATACTACACTGACTGCCCACAGGATCACATAGACTGATTGTCCTCCCAGAGTAACATACATGTATCCACAAAACAAATTATATACTCAGGTGTCATAAGCTGTTATTCCCATTCACTGCATTGTGCTTGCAAGCCTATCATGGCTCTTACACAATTATCTGTCACTACCACTGTGCCTGGTTCTGCTTAGTGGAACTGTATTATTGTGGCTGATTCATCTTGTTTTCCTGATCTGTTTTACTTATAAGTTATCTGTATACAGACAGAACCCAATCTGATACCATTTATTGCTGTTTTAATTAGTAGTTGGTACATTGCCACCAATCACCAAAGTTTAATTACCTTCTTACTACGTGGTTGCTACTAGTACTAACTCTTCTCAGCTGCCTATTGACACCGCTGCCCTCTGGCTGTACCACCCTTAAGCAGGACGACTGGAAAATTGCGGAAAAAGTTACCTACAATTGTGGAGATTTTTTCGCAAAAATTGTGGGAGTTCTACTATAGCCTCTCAGTGCTCCACAATAACTCTTTTACTGTTTTCCACAACATTTATTAGTCAGCATAAACTGCTAAATGAATACACTGCCTATTCAATATGTTTTAAACATGAAGGAAAGCTTGTGTTCCTAAAATGAATAGCAAATTGCCTGTCTTCCAAACTTTAAAAATATCTGCCTCATACAGTACTAAATAGATTCTATTTAGTGAGGTAAAACAAATCAATATAAAAATAAATCCAGAATCAACAGATGTCTGTTTTTGGATGTAGAATAATGAAGCCTAATCAACAGTTATTTACAGTGGTCTGTCAACTACAGTAGTCACCCATTTTGGTGCAAGAAAAAAATAAGCTGATAGAGTGGCAGATAACCAAGTTTTAGTAAAAAAACAAATATGTTAAAATGTTTACTGTTCATAATTTCCACTGTAGGTACTGTACAATATTCTTAAAATTACAAATTAGAACATTATTGTAAATGTGGGGGTTGATGAGGCTGGCAGTATAGCACAGAGTTTAGAATAACAAGCTGCAAATGAGCGTATTACATCCAGCAGACCTGGGTTTGAGTCTTATAACCTGCACTTGCATACTGTGTGAATCTGAACAAGTCACGTAAGCTCCCCAGTGCTCCTGGGTCACCCCTGAAAACAGGCACATGGGCCTTACCTGGTTACCTAAGAATGAAAAAAAATCATACCAATATATGTTTTTTGCATCATATACAAGTCAAGGTATCCTATAATTTACCTTTGCTTTACTCTGGCTGGAATGATTTTGTTTAGTTATAGATAAATGCTCAGATACATTTTATGTGTTTTTATAAACTTGTTTTCAGACTTTAGTCAAGGTTTTATTGTTGTTTTTGCATGTGAGCATGTATATTATAGATTGTTAAGAACAGAATCACTGTTACCAGCTAGGCTATTCAAGTTTATAATCAGCAGGGCCATCCAACTTCCTAAGATGTTTATATCAAAACTAATCTGAATGGAAGTACGTTCACGAAGAAAAACCTGCCCTACCACTTAAAAAAAGACTTTGTATTTAGCGCCCCATTTAGGTGAATAGGATAATTTGTGCTTTTTCTCCCACCTACTGCTTCAGTCTCCATGGCAACAAAAAGTTTTCTGATAAACTCCTTCAACACAGATCAAATGTTAAGTGTAAGTGTACTTATGCTTGGCCAGTGGATTTTGAAACTAAACTGCACAAGGATTCAAATGAAAGCAGTGTCACATGAAACACTTCCCCACTTTGCACTGCACTGTTTTGGCCAAAGCCAAGTCTGCATGCAAAATTGTCAATATATTTGAGAGTCTTTTATTGATCATGTTAATATTTTTTACACAATTTGAAGTAAGCACTCAAAAACTGCAGGACATTGCAGAACATGTATGTTTTTGTGTAGAATGATGAAAATTGCGGATTCTGCAATAAAATTGTGGATGCAATTTCCCAGGGCCCCTGCCTATAAGCCCACTATAATATCTTATCAGAACCTCACAGAGGTTCCTGGCTCTCTCTGGAGCCATAGTTCCACAGACCTGATTGCTCAGCAAACTTATGTATACCCATCTAAGGTGAAGGCAATTGTCATAATGCTCAGCCCTTACCTCAGGAAGTCACCCTACAATTATAACCAGCTCTAAGGGTATGACTAAATCCTACCTTCAGAGGTCTACTTATATCACTTTACATATGTGTAAATGTACTATTCTTATTTTATTTCTATGTTCAGCTAATATGGAGGTAAATCCAGGTACCCTTCCAAGGTTCAGAATTTGTCTGTCTTAAAGGACTAAAATATGTCATTATATGTGCATACTTCGCTAGATAAATTGGATTTGGTAAAAACCTAGGCCATACACACTAAACCGGATATTTCCTACTTGTGGAAACCAGGCTAAATGGTTCTGTACCTTCACATGTGGTAGACATTCCCTCCTGCAACCTTTACAGATTAGATAAACCCACCAGGGGTGGTGGTCTCGCTTTATATATCAATGAAAAGTTTCATTTAGATATGATCAGCTTCCACTTAGTGCCAAATGAATTTGACAGTAAACTGATAACAATAGCTCTGTCCCATAATGACTCTTTACATGTTAGCAGATGCTACAGACCTCCCAAGGGTGTCTCTGAGCTTCTGCACTATTATAAAAAGGTGATAAGCCCCTGCCCTAATGAATGTCTAATACTTGGAGATTTAAAGAGCTAGTGTAGTGCTTGGAATTAATGGTACTATTCAAATGCAGTCAGCTATCACTTCCTATATCTGATGTAGAAGGCAGTATAGCACAGTGGTTTAGGGCTCTCAGCTGCAAACCTGGAGTCCTAGGTTTGAATCCCACAGCCCCCACTTGCAATACTGTGTGACTCTGAGCAAGTTACTTAACTTTCTTATGCTCACAGGACACACCTGTAAACAATCTTCAGCATAATTTGTCTCTCCTGGTTGAAACAAAAAAAAGTAGTTTTTATTTTCTGTTTGCTAATTAGAAAATTTTCCACCTGGCAGTACTGGGGTGATGTGTGGAGCAGCACTCTTTTTGGAGGCTAAAAAACAGTCAGTTCTGTTCCTCCCACTACATCTTCAGAAATGAGACCAAACACCTTGAGGCACCTCAATCCTTGCAGTCTGAACAGTGACTTTCATAAGCTACCAATCAAAATGCAGGAAATTGAGACATCACTAGTAACCAGGAAAAGCCGGTCCCTGCTGCTTCATGTGAAAGTGAAACCTGGCTGTAAGAAATGGTTCTCATTGGTTACTGGTGATGTCATAGTCAGTGTGGTCTCAGTGGTGATCTAGTGGGAGGAACAGAACTGACTTTTTTTTGCCTCCAGACAGAGTGCTGCTCCACACATCATCCCAGTACTGCCAGGTAGAAAATTTTCTAATTAGTAAACAGGAAAGAAAAAAATACTTGAGATATAAGAAGTGATAGCTGACTACATCTAAAAGTTACAGTTGATTACAAGCAGTTCCTAAGCAGTATACTAGCTCTTTAAATTTGGATTGACTCACCTACAAATCTAGCAATCTAAAAAGACTATGTGATGATCTAGGATTTGTTCAGATTACAATGGAACCAACTAGACCAAATCCTAATAACACTGCTAATGACTCCCTAATTGATTTGATCTTATGGACCTCATCATTTGCCTACTTGGCAGTTTTTGTAATGACATAAGTGATAATAATGTAGTCAGAATACTCTAGAGGAATAAAAACTTTGCTAACCCAACCCAAATTCAAATAAAAAAAAGCTCTCCAGTTTCTGTGTCACAGATTATCTAAATGAATTGGCATCTATAAATTGGCAAAATTATTCCCTTCTTGTACAGTGCATGAGATGGTAGAAGTATTCAACTTGTTGTTATTGGGGGCTATTAATAAGCATGGTCAAATGTTGAGTCAAAAAGGTATCCTGTCCATGGTTTAACAGGGAGTTGAAAAAAGCTCTGCAGAATAGGGACTTGCTCTGGAAAACTGCCAAGCGCATGAAGTTAGATTCAGATTGGGCTGACTTTAAAGAATTGAGAAACTCCTGCACCAGACTAATTAAGGTAGCAAAGGCCAACTTTTATTTAAATTCCTGGATACCAACAAAACTGACGCTGTGAAATTTTGGAAATTCATCAAACTGGTCAAAGGCTTTTTGCTTGCCCCCACCATTCCACAGAAAATGTTAGTTAATGGCAACAGCACAACTGATAAATCATTCTGGAAGAAATAAACTCTTATTTCACATCAGCTGGTCTAGCATGTGATAAGTCCCTGGCAGCATCTTACTGTATACCTCCAGTGGATTCTGATAAATAGTATAGTTTCTTTACTAGCCCATTTTTCTTCCAAACCATTTCTTACAAACAGGTGTAACAACTTCTGCAAGGGTTAGACACCAAACAAATAGCAGGTGCTGATGGCCTGGACCCCTTTTTCTTTAAAACTGGCTTCATGCATCTCATGGCACCCATAACTCATCTTTCAATTTATCACTCTCCAGTAATAATAATATACCACTATTCTGGAAAACAGTACACATAATTCCCCTCCTAAAATCTAGTGATACTAGTATTCTCAACAATTACAGACCCATATCCATTCTCCCAGTATTGGCAAAGCTCCTATAAAAGCTTATTAACACTCAAATGAAAGACTTCTTGGAGCAATCTAATATTATAACTCCCCTATAATCAGGTTTGAGACCTATATGTACTACTGTCTCTGCCCTGGCTAAGGTCACTAATGACTGAATGCAGGCCATTGATCATAAACAAATCACTGAAGCTATTTTACACTATCTCAGTAAGGCCTTTAACACTGTTGACCAGAACATACTGATTCAATAACTGTCTAAAATAGGAACAGGCACTACCCATTGCATTGGTTCTCTAATTACTTCACTGGCAGGGTATAACAAATAAAAGCAGATGGTCTATACTCTAACTGTACCCTCCTCTTTAGGGGTGTCCCTCAAGGCTCAATATTAGGCCCACTACTTTTCATGTTCTACATTGATTTAGGCAAGACTATCACAGATTCCAAATTACACTTTTATGCAGATGGCACTGCCTTGTATATCTCTAGGCCCAATATTAGCACCATATGCTCTGGCCTGCAACTGGCATTTAATAAATGACAACTAAACCTCCCATTCTAAGTTGTTATTAAACGTATCCAAAACACAGGTCATGTTTTTCACCTCACACGATACAGCTTCACAATGTACATCAACCCCAGTTATCACTACTTTGTTTAGGCAATACCCTTGAAGTAGTAGAAAAATACTAATAACTCAGAGTATGGATTGACAACAAATTATCTTTCTCTACCCATAGAGAGGCACTGTGTAAAAAGCTGTTTATCAAACTTGGTGTTTATTTTGGAAATAAGTACTGCTTCTTACAAGACATCTGCAAACAGCTGGTCCATGCCGTCTTCTTCCTAATTGCAGACTATGCTGACCTAATTTACTGTCACTGTTCTGCCACCTATCTCATCAAGTTAGATGTGCTGTACCACAGAGCACTCAGGTTTATTACAGAATCCGGGCCCAGGATCACCACTGTGTTTTGTATGCTACAGTTGTCTGGTCCTCACTAACTGCCAGGAGACTACTACTGAATCTGTATACCTGAGCATATAAGGTACTCCTAAAAGATCTCTAAGGATATATTTATTTGTTTATGTATTTATTTAAAAGTTTGGTGACCAGGAAAGGTGCACTGAGCCAAGACTCATTTCCAGGTGCTACCCAGTAGATGGGGGGAAAGGGAAGAAAACCAAAAAGGCAGTTTCAAGAATGAAGTGCAATATCAGCAGTTACAAGTGCAATACAGTGGTTAACATAACAAAGGTAAGAATACGTTGAAATATATGGTAAACAACTGTACATAGGTGCCATTAAAAATTATTACAAAGTTAGGCAGCAGGGGATCAAGGCAGATTTAATTAGAATGAGTTGAGCCCTCACTTGAGACAGAGAGGGTGGTGGGAGAGAGAGGGCACATATCAGAGGTAGGGTTAGCAGAGAAGGGGAGAAGTGGGGTCAGAGGAGGGAGAGGAGGGAGCGTTTGAGGGGTGTGTGACAGGAACAAGTTGGGGGAAGTGGGCTTTAGTGGCCACTTTAGGGAGAGTAGAGATGGGGCTTAGTAAAGAAGAGGGGGAGCCACTTCCAAAGGGAAGGGAGGTGGTATGAGAAAGCAACCTGACCAGCCCGAGAGTGGGGGTGATGGATAGAGAAGGAGCCAGAGTCTCTAGCATGAAGAGGGTAAGATGAAGGAGTGGAGGGAGAGAAGAGAGGAGAGAAGACAGATAAAAGGGGAGGGAGGTAAACGAGTATTTGCCAATGAGGGCTGAGCAATGGGAGTTGCAACACAAAGGTGGGAGGTGATGGAAAGAGAGAAATAAAGGAAGCAGTGATGGGTGCGGACAGAAGAGTTTGAGGCAAAGTGACAGAAGGTAATACAGAGTGTGTCCAGTCTGGTGAGGATGGAGGGAGAGTCTGCACTATAAACCACATCTGCATAGTCAAAAATAGGGAGGATCATTTTGTCAAGCACATCCTTACAGACTTCAGTGTAGAGAAAATCCTTGTTTTGGTGAAGTATGCCTAATTTGGGATGAAGCTTAGAGTGCATAGCGCCAATGTGGGCTGAGAAGTCCAGGTTACTGTCAAGCCACATGCCAAAGTATTTGTAAGTGTGATCTACCTCCACTTGGGTACCATCAAGGGTGGAGAAGACCAGAGAAGGTGACAGCCTTGCTAGCTTTTGGCTAGTGCCAAAGGTCATGGACACAATCTTCTTGGTGTTTACTTTGAGATGGATGACATGGAAATGGCATAGCACATTGTGGAAATCGCACTGCAGTGAGGATGCAACCGCAGATGTGGAGGGAGCAGATGCGTAGATGACTGTGTTATCAGCATACATGTGAATATGGGAGGAGACACAGATGGATGAGAGGTCACTGAAAAAAATAAAAAGTAGTATGGGGTCCAGGATGGAGCCCTGGGGGACTCCTGCCAATATTGGGGGATAGTGCACCACCCTCCTGAACAGACTACTGACAGGCTAGTAAGGTATGAGTGGAATCATTTAACTGCAGGAGAAGAGAGACTGGCTTAGGCCAGCTTGCTCAATAGGAGAGGGTGGGATACTGAATTGAATGCCTTAGCAAGATCAATAAAAATGACTCCTGGGATGTGACCCTGTTCCATCCCTGTAAGGATAGAGTCAGTAACATGAAGAAGGGAGGTGATTGTGGAGTGTTTTCTTTTTCTGAAGCCAAACTGGAAAGGGGACCCAAAGGAGGAGGAGTCTAGGAAGTCAACTAGTCTGGCGTGGACTAGTGACTCTTGTAGTTTAGCAAGGGAAGGGAGGAGAAAGACAGGTCTATAGATTCCAGAAGATGATGGATCACCTCATTGTGGAGGGGGAGTACCTTGGAGGTTTTCCAGGCACGAGGGATGACACAGAGGAAGAAAGAGAGGTTCAGATGTTGGGTGAGCGGGTGAAGGGTAGCGGGGACAGACATATGGAGGAGTTTGTGGTCCAAACCATCTGGGCTGTATTTTGAGGGGTTGAGAGAATTGAGGGCAAGGAAAATTTCATGTGAGGTGACAGGAGGGAAGTGAAAACCTGCAGAAGAGGCAGGCTGGGGTGGGGGGTGGATTGAGGACTAGCAAGGAACTGCACAGGTTGTGAAGAACTTGTTGAAAAGGAAAGTGACAGCAAGGTAGTCAGAGCCCAGTGAGCCATCTGCTTATGGTGGGGGGGTTGGGGTTGTGGGTCGGAATGGGAGTGGATTATTTTCCAGAAGCTGAAGGGAAAGTTTAGGTTGGATTGTAAAGTTGGATAAGTAGTGGGCCTTGGGTGCTTGGATAGCCTTTGTGCAGGAGCTTTTAAGGGATCTGTAGTGCTGGTGGTCATAATCAGAGTTGGAGATCTTAAAGCAGGCCCATGCAAGGTCCCTAGATTTGAAAAGCTCAATGAGGTCAGGTGTAATCCAGGGATAGTGGGAGCATTTCACTCTGGATCTTTTGAGGGGAGCGTGCGTGTTCCAGGAGCAAGTGAGGATGGCAGTGATGTGTAAGAAGGCTATGTCAATGTTTTGAGCAGAGTAGACAGGAGACCAGTCAGCAGAGGCCAGGTTGCTTAAGAAGGCATCCATGTCAAGTGACCTGGGGGGCCTGTGCCAGATGCATTTTAGGGGGGATTGAGGGGGGTGGGTTTTCCTAATACAATAGGTAAGGCAGTGATCACTGAACACATTTGGGAGCACTTCTGCAGCCAAGATGGATGGGGGGTGGGAGCACAGTACCCAGTCCAGGATGGAGTGATTTGAGGAGTAGGGGCTGAGCCTGGTGGGTTTGAAGTTTAGCTGGGTGAGATTCAAGTATTTGATAAACTGTAGGATAGAACAGTAGAATATACAAAACAGAATTAAGTTCATTTATTTCAACAGATGACAGAAAACACAGTGGGGGACTACACATGCAGTTAGTAGCCAGTTATATGAGAGCAGGAAGAATCTAGCCACAAGAACAGGTCTCAGTATATAATTCTTAGATGAGCACATTAAAGGTACTGGGTCTGACCAGTGAGGTGAGTTTTAAAGAGGCTTGCAGCAAGTTCCATATTGTGGGGATGAAGCAACTGGTTGCAGATTTTTCTATCTGTGTAGCATGGTTTTGAATATCTAGGATAATGTACTTGTTTTAGGGCTGCATTGAGTGAAGCCCTGCAGACCTCTTGTGAGCAAAACAAGGACTCCACTCTGACTGAACAACATGTTGAAGTTGCTTCACAGTCACCTCCGTGGTCTGTGAAGCACTCCGCTGTAATCTGAACTATGTTTCTTCTCACCATTATAGTGGTAAATCAGGAGCTCCCCCAGTGCTCCTGGACCCCGAATTCACATAGTTGGGGTCCAGAGACACTAGGGCTGTGGGGCAGATACTGCGGGACAGTATTTGTTTAAAGAGTGGCGATGACCACTCTGGGACAGAACATATACATAATAATGAGCTGCTCATGCATATAAATGAACCCTATTCATGAGCAGCTCATTATTATGTATATATTCAGTCCCTAATTGGTCATTTGCACTCTTTAAATAAATACTGTTCCTGCTTTTGCACCACAGCCCTGTGTCTCTGGAACCCAACTAGGTGAACTCAGGGTCTGGAAGCACTTGGGGGGGGTCCTGATGTGCAGCTATAGAGGAGAAAAAACGGATGCACAACAACGTGCATGTGCAGACCACCAGCTCGCACATTCGGTGTGGCTGCAAGCGGTTCCACATCTATGCTCCTCTGGTTTCTCTTCTTATGTATAGGAATTATCTGCAAGCTTTTCCAGGATATCAGTATAAATGTTCCTTTCAAACAGATGCTAAACAAGCATTTGTCAATACTGAATGCTATCTTGTTGGCATTGGCATTGGTAGTGCAGGAGTTAGAGAGATGCATAATAGGAATGGCAGTGAAGTATTGAACTGACTCCAACCCCACCCCCACCCTGCAGAGACTGACAGGCATTGGGGTGTGCCTTTGGGTTGTTGGCCATAACGCTCATGCCATTTCACCTCACCCTACCCTGCAGACACCGACAAGTGTTGCAGTGTGCCTTGAGGTCTTCAGGCCTTATGCTCACCCCATTCCATAAGGAAATACACTGAAATGGGTGCAGTATAGGAGAATGGGGTGAACTTTGGGTCCGAAGAGTCCAATGCACACTTCAATGCCTGTCACTGGCTGCAAGGTGGGGGTGAGGTGGAATGGCCGTGAGCATTAGAGCCGATAATCCCAAGTTACATCCCTGATGCCTGTCAGTCTCTACAGGGTGCCTTGTTATGGTTGGAAACCTTAATGCCCTGGGCGTTTGTTGGTATTTTCACTCCAAATTTTCAAAATAGGCTTTATGTGAGCCCATCTCTTGAACAGTGGCACTATCAGTTTGTTAGCTGAAAGGTGATTTTGCACAGCGACTGCGCCATTTGGTGCCACAGGTATGAAAACACATTTTGGGCAGAATGTGAAAAATGACAGCTGTACTGTTCATGAGGAGGTGTAAAAAATAGCAATGTTGAAAATCTGGAGTGAAAATATGAAAAATTGAAGTCATGAGCATGCGTAGAAACTGCGCAATGCATGCCCGTAACACAATTATTTGGGAGATTTTGTAACCACATTTTCAATATAGGCATTCTGGAACCTCTGCTCATGAACAGAGGCACTGTGATTTTGTTAATCTATCCCGAACGTTGATTTCCCACAGCAAGTGTGCCATTGTGCGCCAGATGTGTGAAAATACATTTTGGGCAGGATGTGAAAAATGACAGCTGTACTGATCATGAGGAGGTGTAAAAAAATGGCAATGTTGAAAATCTGGAGTGAAAATATTAAACCTTGTTGAAGTTATGAGCGTGCATGGAAACTGCAATGTACACTCCTAACACAGTCATTTTTTGGAATTTTTTCACCAAATTTGCAACATAGGCTTTTTGGGGCCCCACATCATGAACAGTGGCACTGTCATTTTGTTAATCAGTCTGAAAAGGTGATTCCACACAGTGACTGTGAAATGACCTTTTGGGACTGAATAAGGAGATGACAGTGCATGTGTTCATGAGGTGGGGTCCCAAGAACCCCATGTTGAAAATTTGAATCCAAAATTCAAACAAATGGCCGAGATATCCCACTAAGTTGAACCCCCCCCCCCCATTGATGCCATTATACAGCTTACTGGCATTTCTTCAATTTGCAGTTTTGCTTTGAAGAGTCCAGACGTGTTCCCGCTCCACCGACGATCACAGCGCCGGACTTCCGGAGGTAAGTATGGGGTGAGGGTGGTGTTGGGAGGTGAGGTGCACAGAGGGTGGGTGCGGGTTGTGGGATGGGGCACCGCAGACAAGTCGAGGGACCATTTTCTTTTTTTCAGGTACAGAGAAAAAAACGAACATATTTACAGGTGAAATAAAACAAATGTTGGGCACACTGGGGTGGGCTCCCAGTGTGCCCCATGACTTTCATGGGGGATGTTGGTAACACTAGGGTGAGCTCCCAGTGTGCCACACAGTAGGTGTGGGGGGAACATGCCAACACAGTCAGCTTTGTGTTAGTGGCGGCACACTGGGGTGGGCTCCCAGTGTGCCACACAATGTGGAGGGGTTGGGGACATGCCAACACGGGGATTGTACCTCCGACGTTGGCTTTCTTTGGGGATTGTGTGGTGGCGGCTCCTTCCACCTCCATGTTTATTGAAATGTTTCACCAGAAAAGGCACGTACGGGAGGCATGTCATCTGTGCTGCTGCATGACGAGCTTGTCTCAGATTGCAGTGGCACATTTCTTTGAAGCTGGTGGCACTTTACCTAATTCTTGTGTCAGCGTTAGCATGCTGGCTAACCGGGGAATGAGGGACACACCTACTAAAGCATGCCCTGCATTCGCCAACACTGACACACCTCTGCATTTCTTCTACTACCACAAGATGTTGCTTGCGTGTGCACAAGACAACATAAAAATGCACCAAAGTAGATTCTACAGCTCCATATATGCTCTGTATAACTCAAGTGGGATACAGTGTGGCCCTGGTACTTTTTTGACCTGAAGGATGAAATAGCTTAGTCAATTCTGGATAATGAGATTATCAGACAAGCAAAAGAAAAGGTTAGTCTCTTCAAAAGACATTTAAGGGTACTTACTAATGTGGGATCATAAAACATTTCACAAAAATAAGTGACCCACCTATTTGGAAAAATGTATGCAGAGATATTATGAATATAGTTTCTGGTGCCAAGAGCAAGAAAGTACCAAAACTGCTTTATGTCATTAGCTTCAATAACCTCCAGCATTTATTGTCGTAGCTTTTGTTGATGTTTACTTTGTTCTTCATTTAGGAACCTCTTAGAATCTTTAATTTTACTATTTAGAAATTGAATATTATTTCTAGTTGGATTTTGCTTTTCCTTTCTGAATGTCCCATTAAAGTTTTTTTCCTTTTTTGTAATAAAATGTTATTTATTTTCATATTCCGCCACCTGACCCTGCCTCTCAGCACCCTCCCCCCTCAGAAACATAGGAGTGACACTGGGGGTGCCCAATCTCCCCACGTCATGATCCAGAATTGTAGTTTTTTTTAAAACCCTGTAAAAAAGAAAACAGTCTATCAACGTCTTTTGTAGACATTCCTGTCCCCCCCATCTGACCCTCCCACTCAGCACCCACAACCCCGTACCTTCCTAAGCCCTTACGTACCCATTGGGGTCCAACACCATAATCTTCCCTAAACTGCAGACACATCTTCACTCTTCAAAGCCAGACTGCGAACTGATGAAACAGGTATGCAGTTCAATGTATTTCAATGGTGTTTTGAACTAGGTGGCATAAATTGGACATTTTTGCATATGTTTGGCCCAAATTTTCAAAATGCCTTCTTTGGGACCCCACCTAAATTAACAACTGCCCTAACATTAGGCAAATCTGTCATGAAAGGTGATTTCACTGTCCATGCGTGAAATCACCTTTCGGGCAGGAGTTGAAATTTTTCTCTGACCTTGGTGATGAGGTGGGGTTATAAGAAGGCTATGTTGAAGATTTGGTGTAAAAATATTAAAAAACAACAAAGTTATGAGCCTACATTGAATTTTGCAAACACTGGCTCATGTCATTGGTATTTTTCAATATTTTTACCCTAAATTTACAACATAGCCATATCCTTACAGTACCTCATGAATGTGATAGCTGTCATTTTACAAATCCTGGCCAAAATGTTTTTTTACATCCTGAAATGTGATTTTGCATTCCCTGCATGAAATCACCTTTCGGGCAGGAGTTCAACATTTTCTC
The DNA here is from genome assembly GCA_016271365.2 of Neoceratodus forsteri. NCBI lineage: Eukaryota > Metazoa > Chordata > Ceratodontiformes > Ceratodontidae > Neoceratodus > Neoceratodus forsteri. The sequence continues at coordinate 1,380,136,024 of CM057455.1, forward strand.
TGCCATTGTTCATGAGATGGAGTCATAAAAATGCTATGTTCTAAATGTGGTGTAAAAATATTTACAAACAAAAAGGTTATGAGGCTAGGCTGAATTTTGCAAATGCAGGCTCATAAATTTGGTAATATTCAATATTTTTACCCCACATTTTCAACATAGCCATTTCTTTACAGCACCTCACGAATGTGACAGCTGCCATTTTTCAACTCCTGCACACAATGTCCCAGATATTCAAACCGTGCCAGGCTGTGGCGCAAGCTTGGGCGCAGCTAAACTTGGCTGCGCAGGGGTGTGGACTGGGCGTTATTCAACGGAGCTGCGCCATGGCTCAGCAGCATTGAATATTGCACCCTGGCCACCCCCAGTGTGCATGGCGCAGTGGCACTGCACCAGTGCAAGTGGCCAGAGTGTAGCATGGGGATGCGCTAACGCAAGTTCCAATGCGCCATGCACAGCAACTACGATATTCAAAAGTTGACATGCAAATGGGGCCATAATGTATGCAAGGTGCACATGGGGCCATTTGCATGTCAGTATGGCCCCATTTGCATGCAGGTCCGCCGATCCCCGATGACTTGCGCCTGGCGCCCTGCCAGGCAGCAGCCGTCGGGACCGATGCCCCCTGCAGCCCGATCATGGGCATTTGCAGTAAAAATAGACTTCAAGTCCAATATCCCTGGTGGTCCAGTGGACCGCTATCTGCCTGATCATGGGCATCTGTATAAAAAACAAGGTCCAGTATCCCTGGTGGTCCAGTGGACCACTTTCTGCCTGATCACGGGCATTTGTATAAAACAAGAACATGTCCTATATCCCTGGTGGTCCAGTGGACCACTTTCTGCCCGATCACGGGCATTTGTATAAAATAAGAACATGTCCTATATCCCTGGTGGTCCAGTGGACCGCTTTCTGCCCGATCGTGGGCATTTGTATAAAATGAGAACATGTTCTATATCCCTGGTGGTCCAGTGGACCACTTTCTGCCCGATCGCAGGCATTTGTATAAAATAAGAACATGTCCTACATCCCTGGTGGTCCACTGGACAGCTTTCTGCCCGATTGCAGGCATTTGTATAAAATAAGAACATGTCCTATATCCTTGGTGGTCCAGTGGGCCGCTTTCTGCCCGATCGCAGGCATCTGTATTAAAAAAAAGGTCCAATATCCATGGTGGTCCAGTGGACCACTTTCTGCCCGATCGCGGGCATCTGTAAACAAAAAAAGGTCCAATATCCATGGTGGTCTAGTGGTACCCCCTCCCCACCTGCCCACTGAGCCCCACCACCGCGTTCCCCCCCGATCAGCCGGCGGGTGGCAGCACCCCACCCGTCTGCCACCCCGCCGCCCACTGACTGACACCTCGGTAGGGCTGCATGCCCATTGGTTCACAGCATGAGCCAATGGGCATGCAGCCCATACCGTACTACACATTCCAGATATGTGATTCATCCAAGGCACCAGGACCGGGCGGTGTACACCCAGGGGTCCTGAAGGAACTGGCAGAGGTGTTGTCAGGCCCTCTGATGGATCTTTTCAACACCTTCTTGGAGACAGGGAATGTACCCAGGGACTGGAGGATGGCTCATGTGATGCCACTTCACAAGAGTGGACCCAAGGACCAACCGGGTAACTACAGACTGGTGAGTTTGACTTCCATAGTGGGGAAGTTGATAGAAACCATTCTTAAGGAGAGGTTGATATCCTTTCTTGATAGCAATGGCCTGCAGGATGAGAGACAGCATGGGTTTGTCATGGGCAGATCTTGCCAAACTAACCTGATTGACATATTCTACTGGGTCACTAGGGCGGTTGATGAAGGCCACACTGTGGATGTCCTGTATCTGGACTTCAGCAAGTCTTTCGAATCTGTGCCGTACAGGAGGTTAATGAGCAAGCTGAGGGACATGGAAGTGGGGGAAAAACTGGTGGGGTGGGTTGAGAGCTGGCTGCAGGGGAGACAACAGAAAGCAGTTGTAAGAGGGGAGACATCCAAGTCATGGCCAGTAATGAGTGGAGTACCACAGGGTTCAGTGCAGGGCCCCGTTTTGTTCAATGTCTTCATTGGAGACATTGCAGAGGGGGTCAAGATGTAAGATCTGCCTGTTCACGGAGGACACTAAAATTTGTGCAAAAGTGGACAATGAGGACGAGAGGCAGGCACTGAGAGGATCTAGCTAAACTCAAACACTGGTCTAGGGAGTGGCAGTTGGGGTTTTACACTAAGAAGTGCAAGGCCATGCACCTTGGAGCCAGAAATCCCAAGAACAGCTACTGGCTGGGAGGAGTGCAGGTAAAAGCTTCAGAGGAGGAAAGGTACCTGGGGATAATAGTCACAGGGGATATGAAGGTATCTGCACAGTGTAGGAGAGCTGCAGCAAGGGCAAATAGGATGCTAGGGTGCATTGCCAGAGGGATCATCTCTCAAAAGGGGGAGGTCATCCTGCCATTGTACAGAGCACTGGTGGGGCCACACTTGGAATACTGTGAACAGTACTGGTGCCCATACCTCAAAAAGGATGTGAGATTATTGGAGGGAGTGCAGCATAGTGCTACAAAAATGATCCTGGGACTAGGGGAGTTGCCATACGAGGAAAGATTGAAAGAGCTCAACATGTACTCGTTGGAAGACAGAAGGGTAAGAGGGGACATGATAGAGACTTTTAAGTACTTGAAAGGCATAAACAAAGTCAGGGAGGGAGGATTGTTCTGCTTAAAGGGGGAAGGGTCACTAGGGAGCACAGTCTGAAGTTGGAAGAGGGAAGGTTTAGGAGGGAGATAAGGAGGCACTACTTCACAGAAAGAGTGATGACAGGTTTGAACACACTGTGAAGGAGGTAATCGCTCAAAGGACAGTGGATAGCTTTAAGTGGGGTTGGGATAGAGTCAAGGGCAGGGTTAGTACAGACAAAAACACAAAGGGGGAAGGGCTGGAAAAGAAGAGGAAGAGAGGGTTTTGGGTGGGTGTGGGGCAGCTGTAGTGATATGAAACTAAGAGCTGCACAATCAGGCAGACTTTATAGACCTGTGGGTCTTTTTCTGTCAGCAAGTTCATATGTTCGAATGTTTGTAACTGTTAGAGATGTAAACTCAGTGAATTTACATCTTTTTGCAAAATACTGTCCTATGCCTTGTACACCTCTGTACCCTTTACCATTGCCTGTAAACAATGTATGCTGTCATATCCAGAACTGCCTTATAAATGAGCTTGCTCAGCAGAGTCTTTTCCTGGTGAAATAAATACATAAAATACAAAATACATTGCATCAATGACTAAAACACAGTCTCTTAAGTCACAATTTTCTGAACCTCTGCATGGAAAGATTGTTCATAGTTCATTGCAAAAGTAGTTTCATACTTGGTGGATGTTGTCCATAATATTAAATTATTTGCAAAATACTGCAGTGATGCACCAGTTAGGGTTCAAGTTAACACCACAAAAGTAGGGAAATGTAGTGCTAGGGGGTTCTAACCTTAACCCCCCCCACCCCCAAGCAGCAAAAGGAATTCAATGGGCTTATGCAACTTAGTAAGGAGTTATGCTTGTGCAACTTTGTTGATAGTCTGAAAGTATTTAAAAGAATGTCCTCTTGGTTGTCATAGTTGAATACTTTGGCCGTTCGCACTCTTTGTTCCATGAGGAACTACCACTGTGATGGGGTACATGAAGGAAGAGGAACCATCTTGAGTAGGGTACCACTCCTGGAGGTTCCGCAGGAACATAATTCCTTTAGGCTAAAGGTACCTTAGGCAGGAGCCCTTAGGAGAGAGGTGTGCTACTGAAGGAGGAAGGGAGGATGGTGAGGCAGAGAAACAATGCTTCTGAGAGAGGCTGGAAGGAGCTGACTTAAATAGCTCAGGCAGGGGGGGCATGACTGGTTGCTCCCACCCACTGATCTGTAGGCATAGCCTTTGAATTCAGTGAGCTTACGCAACTCAGAAGTTATACTTTTGCAACTTTGTTGATAGTCTGAAGGTACAGTATTTGAATGCATGTGTTGTTGATTGTCATAAGTGAATAGTTTGGCTGCTCACATTCCCTGTTCCATGGAGAACTACTACACTGTTGGGGTACTGTGAATGCAAAGAAATCTTCTTAAAGAGGGTCCCACCCCTAGAAGTGCCACAGGAACATTATACCACTAGGCCAAAGGTGCCTTAGGAAGGAGTCCCAAAAAGTACTGAGTAACAAGTAGTGATCACAGAGTCTGAGTGATGACAGATTGATGGCAACTAGTGATGACTGGAAACAGACAGAGACTGAATAGAACAATGACTGACAGTTATTGGAACTGATAGCAGAAGAAGCATGACTTCCATAAGGAGAGAGGGAACAGCAATGGAAATAGTGCCACCATCCAACCCCAGCTGACAGTGGAAACCTAGCTGGGTAAACGTTATACTAACATAAATGTACTACATTATGGACCACCTGTTGCAGAGACTACCTAACTTTTATGACCTTCAGCACAGAGCAGAGGAAAAGCCTCCTATGGGGGAGGGACCTTTGGGGATCCAAGACCTTGGTCACCTTCCCTTCAGGCTTGGGATGAATTAGTGATAGCTCATCTACTGCAGTTTACAGACTCAGTTCAGGGAGAAGATTTTTATAGGAAGGGCTCTCTTTCCTATCCCTCTTACGAGAAAACCATAGGGGTGACACAAACTGATCTCTGCAACTAAAGGAGATTCCCCATGAAAAAGGCCAACCCCCTAAGGCAGAAGGAAGAGAGCAACAACTGCTGAAAGGCTCTCACCTGGTTTCCATGAAGGGAGGACTAGAGAGGAAGCTGAACCTTTGAGTGGTAAGGTAGAGGAGTTGGACCCTTGAGGGGCTGGAAATTGAAGTTGTATGACCTTCACTCTTGAGGGGCAGAGGATGGGAAAGAGGTGGAGACCAGGTGAATCTTAAGCAGCTGTAGTGCGAATAGATTTCAAAGGTGTTGCTGACATGGTCTGCACATCTAAAAAGGAGCCCCCGTGGACATAGAGGCATCATCCTCAGGCAGCTGAAGTCTTAAATGCTACATCAAAAGGTGCCTCCGAGTCAATATGTATAGCTAAAGCTTCCCCTGGAGCATATGACATTTTCTTCTAAAGGACAGAAAGAGAAGGACCCCAACCGAGTCGGGGACCCACCCTCAAGATGTGGACTTCATGGGGAAAGAGTGAGACAGTCAGCTTAAAGGGCAGAAGCCCTGGAAGCCATGCTAGGGTTGTGGCTGGCATGCATCTGAATACAGGAGTAGTGGGAGGCTAATGGTGAAGCTTAATGGCCATGAGCATATGGAAGAAACAAAACATAAGTAAGGCTGAATGGCAGATTGAAACATCGAATTACAACTATGACATTCAATAAGACTGAATGATACAGATTTTGATTGAATGATGAGTGCATGCCAACCAGTTCCATAAGGAAGGTTAGTGTTATTTGCTGATGCATTGAAAGTCAGATAGGCCGAGGCAGTAGAAACACCAAATTAAACTGCTAGGAAAAGCAGTAGCATATGGCAACCAAAAACTAGGAAGCAGTAGCTTCTGAAGTGAGCAACAACAGAACCCAGAAGGGAGTGGCTGTCTGGCTAGGAACCAGGTGTAAACATTTAAGGATTGTAGTTGAACTGAGAGATTGCTAAACATATGGAAAAACAGCAAAATGGGAGCTTGAACAGCACAAATCAAAAGCAAATAATGAAGGCAGGATGCTGGGAAAACTAGAAGGCCCCAAAAGAAACATAGAAACATAGACTTTGATGGCAGATAAGGACCACTTGGTCCACCCAGTCTGCCCATTTCCCTACCTACTGGTTAAGCTGCAGATTCTAGTTAATCAACAGCCTATTTCCTGCAACCCCCAACTATAATTGCCTTGTGTCTGTCCCATGCATGTTTCAATTCCCCACTGTTTTAGACCCAACGACCTCCTCAGGAAGGCTGTTCCATGTATCCACCCACTCTCTCCGTGGAAAAAATTTCCTCTCATTACCCCGAGCTGTCCCCCTCTATCTTTAAATTGTGCCCTTGTTCTTACATATCTCTTTTCTGAAAGATGCTACCCTCCTGGACTTTGTTGATTCCTTGAGGTACTTGAACGTTTCTATCATGTCCCCCTCTCCTCCTTTCATCAAAAGTATACATATTAAGCTCTCAGTCTCTCTTCATATGGCTTCTGCCCAGACCCTGCACCATTTTAGTTGCCCTCCTCTGGACTACTTCCATCCTGTCTATGTCCTTCAGATGAGGTCCCCAAACTGCACACAGTACTCAGATGGGGTCTCACCAACTGTCTGCTAAGAGGATAACAACTTCCCTTTTTCTACTTGTGATGCCCTTCCCTATGCATCCCAGTATCCCCCTGGCTCTCCTTATCGACTTTTCACATTGCTTACCCACCTTTAGGTCATCTGATATGACTACCTCCAGGTCCCTTTCCATTTTGTTGTTGTTAGTACCTCCCTGCTATTGTGTACTCTTCTTCTGGGTTTTGCTTCCCAGGTGCATTACTTTGCACTTCTTGTATTGAATCTAAGTTGCCACATGTCTGACCATTCCTCCAACCTTGCCAAGTCCCTTCTCATCTTTTCTACCCCCCCTTGTGTATCAACTCTGTTACAGATCTTTGTGTCATCTGCAAAGAGGCATACCTTTCACTCCAGACCCTCTGCAATGTCACCTATAAAGATGTTAAAGAGGACTGGACCCAGTACTGAGCCCTGAGGTACTCCACTAGTAACCCCCCTTTCTTCGGAATGTGTTCCATTCACTATTACCTTGTGTGTCCTGTTGTGCAGCCAGTTTGTTACCAGGCTACCACCCCGGATCCACTCCCAGGCTGGCTAACTTGATTATTAATCTTTGTGTGGGACTGTGTCAAATGCCTTGCTAAAGTCTAGGTAGGCAATATCCACAGCCCTCCCTGGTCTATTACTTTGGTCACCCAGTCGAAGAAATCAATTAGATTCGTCTGACATGACCTTCCTGCTGTAAATCCGTGCTGCTTTGGGTCCTGTGCCCCGCTGGCCTCTAGGTACTCAACAATTCTTTCTTTCAGAAGTGATTCCATAATTTTCCCTACCACTGAGGTCAAACTTACAGGTCCTTAGTTTCCCGCTTCTGCCTTGCTCCACTTTTGTGAAGGGGAATCACATCTGCCCTCCTCCAGTCCTCAGGTACCACCCCATCCTGCCATGATCTGTTAAAAAGCGTGGTCAGTGGTGTCACTAGGTCCTCCCTTAGTTCTTTTAGGATTCTGGGGTGAATCCCGTCAGGCCCCATTGCTTTGTCCACCTTGAGTTTTAGGAGTTCTTTCAGGACTCTTTCTTCTGTGAATGGACTGGTGTCAACCCCCCTACCCAGAGTGCTTATATTGTCTGGTTTAGGTAACTCCTCCTCATCTTCTTTTGTGAATACTGAGCAAAAGTATTCATTAAGAATATCTGCCTTTTCACTGTTCCCCTCTGCCCACCTCCCTTCTCCTTTATTAATCTTCACTATCCCTCCCTTAACCTTTCTATGCTCCCTAATGTACCTATAAAAGGTTTTATCCCCCTTCTTAACTGAGTTGGCTATTTTTTCTTTGGTTTGGGCCTTTGCTAGTCTGACTGCCTTCCCCACTTCTTTCTGCTTTAATTGATACAGTTCCCTGTCATGTTTCTTCTGTGATTCCTTATACTTTATGAATGTAGCCTTTTTCTCCTTAACCTTCCCTGCCACCTCGTTTGAAAACCATAGTGGTTTTTCACTCCGCTTTGTTTTCTTTATTTGCTTCACACAAAGGCTTGTTGCCTCTATGATGGCAGTTTTGATTTTTCTCCATTGTTCTTCCACCCCTCCTTTTTGGTCATTTGCTAGTGCATTTTTCAGGTATTCACCCATTTTGCCAAAGTCAGCTCTTCTAAAGTCCAGTATCCTTGTTTTTGTATGGCATATCTCCATGGTTGTGCTCATTGTGAAGCACACTGTGCAGTGGTCACTTGTTCCCAGATGTCTACTGACTTCTAAATTTGTGATCCTCTCTCCATTTGAGAGTACCAGGTCTAATATTGCTCCCTCCCAAGTGGGTTCCAACACAAGCTGTCTAAGGCCTGCCCCCTGCAGGGCATCGAGAATGACCCTGCTCTTGGACATGGCTGCAGTACCTGCTATCCAGTTAACATCTGGCATATTCAGGTCCCCCATCAACAGTATCTCCCCTTTTTCAGCCATTTTGAGAATGTCCTCTATCATTTTGTTGTCCATTTCCTTCCCTTGAGACGGGGGTCTGTATACAACCCTTGTGTGGATTGTGATGCCATTCCCTGTCTCCAAGGTGACCCAGAGTGCCTCTTGTCCTCCCCCCTTACTTTTTAGTTCTGTAGCTTTGATCCCTTCCCTTATGTATAGAGCTACTCCACCTCCTCTTTTACCTTCCCTGTCCCTTCTGTAGATTGTGTACCCTGGTATGTTGACATCCTAAACTGAACCCAAACTGAACCCAAACTGAAAGAAACACAAGGTAAAGAAGAATAGGAGTGCAGCAGGAATAGGTGACTGAGAGAAGTACGAACTGCAGCCAGGAAGGTAGAAAGCAAAATACTGACCTAGAAAACTGGAGAGGCAGAAACCAAGCACAAACCAAGCAAGAAAGTCAAAAATCACAAAGGGAAAGTGGGATACAAACACTGTGAGAAAAACGGGGGGGGGGGGTGAGCAGAGCTCTGTCAGAGTCACCAGCTGCAGCCAAGAAACAATGCTTCTGAGTGAGGCTAAAGGGAGTGGATCTAAATAGCTCAGGCAGGGGACATGGTTGGTTGCTCCCACCCACAGAATTGCAGGCATAGCATTTGAAAAAAAATGTTAAGAATTTTAGGTCTCTGGAGTCTTGATGAATCAGTGATGGCATCTTCCTTGGAGTTGTCTATTCTAATTCTCTCCCTCCCCCCAAGCCCATAGTCTACTGTCTGAAGCACAAGATACAGCTCCAAGCCACTGCCTCATAGTCATACACTCTTCAAAGGTAGAAAAGTACTGTATGTCTTGCCACATGTCAACAGAATCTGTTGTAACTTTCTTCATGTAGGAACCTGTGGGCCCTGCATGAAAAAAAGAGATCATGTCTTACCTTGTTTGCTCATGGGAGGGGATGGGCATTAGGGTTGACAACCCCCAGGAAGACCCCACCACTGATTCGCCAAGACTCCAGAGACCCTAAACTCAAATGTTTTTGCCTTTTCCTACTTAAGGGGTGGGCTGGGGAGTTAGGGTCCGGAACACTAAAGTCACGTTTCCCTACTTTTGTGGCATTAACTTGAACACTAACTGGTGCATTTATGCAGTTTTTTTTGCAAAGAATTTTCTTTCTGTTTGAGATAGTGGAATTATATTCTGATTGGTCACTGTGCCAAGGAAAGACTCAGCCCACCTACACAAGTGCAGCAACAGATGTCAAGAATTTGAGGGGCTGTCTGGTGAACTGCAGAAGCGCAGGTCCTTCTAGTTAGCTGGTACAGATGCACAGGGAAAAGAAGCCATCTCTCAGCTGAGCCACAGGGCCCTTTGGCACCTATGGGTGCAGAGCCCTGTGCCAAAAGAAGTGTATTCTTCACTGGAAGGTCCTTGGGCCCATGTGGGCAACCCAGCACATACCCTTCCCATGCTGGAGGGGTGGTATCATGTGATAATGACTTCCCCCCCCAGCCTCGGCACATCCAGTTGGGTCACTGAGCTTGTACCCAAACTCAGCACACTGGCACAGAATCACAAACTACTACCCACTGGGGAAAAGCCTGATACTACACATGTTTCCCAATAATAATATATATTTTTTTTTAAATTTTGACCCCAAATATTATAGATTGTCATTTTATTACTCCCCCTTATAAACATCATGACACGAGGAATGTATTGAATACTGTCTAAAATGTCATTTTGCACCACATACGCAAAAATACATCTCATCCAGGATTTCCAAAATGACACCTGTCACATTTATGAGGTGGTGTGAAAAAAATGGTTATGTTGAAAATGTGGAGTCAAAATATTGAAAATGAGTGATGTTATGAGTGAATGTTGAAATATTTCAGTGTTCACTCATAACTTAGTCATTTTACCATATTTTTATACTGAATTTTAAACATAACCTTCTTATGAATCCACCTCATGTACCCAGTAGGTTAAAGTTTTTGAATCCCTGCCAAAATGCTATTTTGCACTATAGGTGTGAAAACACATTTTGGACAGAATTTCAAAAACAACCACTGTCACGTTCATGAGGTAGTGTGAAAAAATGATTATGATAAAAATTTAAAGTCCAAATACTAACAAGCATTTGTCAGTGCCAAACATTTGCTGATTGATAAGCAATTTGTTTTTAATTTTGACCCCAACTTTTAAAGAAACTTGTGTTAGGATGCATCTTATAGGCATGACATTTACCATTTATAGTATATTGGCTGAAATGTAATTTTGCACCAGAGGTGAGAAAACCCACCTTGTCCAGGATTTTGAGAATGACACGTCACGTTTATGAGGTGATGTGGAAAAATGGGTATGTTGAAAGTTTGGAATCAAAATATTGAAAGTTAGCAAAGTTATGAGCAAATACTGAAATAGTGTAACGTTCAGTCATAACCTGTGCATTTCATTGTATATGTACACCAAATTCTCAGTATAGCCTTCTTATTACCCCACATAACGAACCTGATAAGTGATAATTTGTAAATCCCCACCAAAAACATAATTCCGAGCCACCGATATGACATTCTGTGCCAGAGGTACAAAAATACATTTTGACCAGGATACACTAAATTTTCAAAATAAGCTTCTTAATGACCCGACCTCATGAACAAGGGAGGAAGTCTTCAACTCCTGCCCAAAGGGTAATTTTGCACTGTGATGGTGAAATCACTTCTCGGGACAGATTTGCCTAATTTCAGTGTAATTGTTCATGAGGTGGGGTCCCAAAAAAAGGCATGTTGAAAATTTGGGGCAAAAATATTCAAAAATAGACAAGTTATGCCACAAAGGTCAAACCCCCATTGAAATACACTGAACCGCATACCTGATTTCCTCAGTTTGTGGTCTGGCTTTGAAGGTTGAAGATGTGTCTGTGGTCCAGAGAGGATTATGACATTGAACCCTCGGTGGGTAGGTAAGACCTTGAAGGGGTGTGGGGTGGTTGGTGCTGAATAGGAGGGTCGAATGGGGGGACTAACAGCACAACAGACATCAATGGACAGCTTTTTTACAGGGTTTAAAAAAACACCGAGGGAATATCTTTCATGGCAAGCTAAAGTTACAGTACTGTAATGTTTCAGTCTTTACTTAATTTTTCTGTTTTCAGTGACCCCCAGTGCACCACAGATTTCAACGTTTGTGATTTCAGGTGCAATCAGATGTATTTCAGCACAACACAGTATTTTTTTTTTTATTTTTATGTCAGCCAGTGTCTGTATTGTATTTCTGATTTATAATGAGTTTGTGAGCTCACTGCTGTATTGATGTACGTGGATTACATCTCATTTTCATCATCTGCCATTTTAATGTATTACTTTTTTTGGTGTATGCTTACAGTCACATTGTGAATATTTTGATCCAGCAGTGGCAGTATCATGCAGCTGTAGGTGGTGAAATCCCCCCTACACACATACACACACACACACACACACACACACACACACGCATTTCATAAGGTAAGAACACCAATCTATACTGTCTCACAACAGTGTAATAAAATGTGTAATCAGCATTACCCGTGTTGCTTAACTGACAGATTCATTTTCTCTCGTGCACTCCTAATCTCCCTTTCTATACATGGCATTTCCAGTCTGGAGACTTATGCATGTATTAATGTCTGGATATGTATCTAACACAGAGTGTTTCTTCATATTGCAGTTACCTTTTTTGGTTCGTAATATTCTTACTAGTGTGTTTATGACTGTTTTACTCTGAATCAAGCTGAAGATAATACAGGCAGTCTGCAACTGAAGGTACCTAAAAAAAAGGACACTTTAAATATTGGATTGATAAAAAAAAAAAATACATTCCAGACATTAATAAGTGCATAACTCTTCAGGCTGGGAATGTCATGTGCAGTATTTCCTTCCCTTGTACGAGTCTCACAGCACTGGCGATGTATAAATATAAGTGTGCTGTGTACATGCAGAATGCATGCCACATGCTTAATTGTGCAATGTTTACATGTGGTTCGTGTACACAAAGTGAATCTAAATGAACCAGATCTAAAAAGCAAATCAGATTGGCATGCTGCAAACTTGACATGTGTGCAGCAGGTAAGCTGGAGTGAACAGCTTCTAAAAATTACATCAGGTTCAAATGCTCCATGCTTGACATTAGTGCAGCAGTTAAGCTGGTGTGAACATCTTTTAAAAATCACATGGGGTTTACATACTGCATGCTTGCCGTGTGTGCAGCAGCTAAGCTAGTACAAATCTCATCTAAAAAAACACATCAATTTATATTTCTTATACTTCTGCTAACAATTTGAGCCATTAATATACATTTTCATTGAGTTCACATTAAAATAGGTAAACCGATTAATTCTGATCGTTTTGCAAGTAACATCTCCCATTCCAGATGTGCGAAACATAGAAACATAGACTTTGACGGCAGATAAGGACCGCTAGGCCCATCTAGTCTGCCAATTTCCCTACCTACAGGATAGGCTGCAGATCCTAGTTAACCAACAGCCTATATCTTCCTGCCCCCCACAATAATTGCCTTATGTCTGTCCCATGCATTCTTGAATTCTCCCACAGTTTTAGACCCAACTTCCTCAGGAAGACTGTTCCATGCATCCACTACCCTCTCTGTGAAATAATACTTCCACATTGCCCCTGAACTGCCCTCCTTCTATCTTTAAATTGTGTCCCCTTGTTCTTGCAAGTCTCTTTTTCTGAAAGATGCTACCCTCTTGGACTTTGCTGATTCCTTGAGGTACTTGAAAGTTTCTATCATGTCCCCTCTCCTTCTTTCCTCAAGGGTATACATATTAAGCTCCTTTAGTTTCTCCTCATACAGGCTTCTCTTGCAGACCCTGCACCATTTAGTTGCCCTCCTCTGGACTTTCTATCCTGTCTATGTCCTTGCGAGATGGGGTCTCCAGAACTGGACACAGTATTCCAGATGGGGTCTCACCAACTGTCTGTACAGAGGATAACAACTTCCTGTTTTCTGCTGCTGATGCCTCTCTATACATCCCAGTATACCCCAGCCTCCCTACTGCCTTCTCACATTGCTTGCTAACCTTAAGGTCATCTGATATGATTACCCCCCAGAGTCCCTTTCCTTTTTGTTTGTTGTTACCCCCACCCATTGTGTATTCTTCCCTGGGTTCTTGTTTCCCAGGTGCATTATTTGCACTTTTTGCATTGATCTAGCTACCATACGTCTGACCATTCCTCCAACCTTGACAAGTCCATTTTCATCCTTTTCACGCCTCCTTGTGTATCAACCCTGTTGCAGATCTTTGTGTCATCTGCAAAGGCATACTTTTCCTTCCAGTCCTCTGCAATGTCACTGATGAAGACATTAAAAGGACTGGACTATCTGAACCCTCTTGTTGCCCTACTAGTAACCGCCCTTTCTTCAGAGTGGACTCCATTTACAATTACCTTCTGTGTCCTGTTGTCCAGCCAATGTTTATCTAGGCTACCACCCTGGGACCCACTCCCAGGCTGGTTAATTTGACTAATAATCTTTTGTGTGGGACTGTGTCAAATGCCTTGCTAAAGTCTAGGTAGGCCATGTCCACAGCCCCTCCCTGGTCTACTACTGTGGTCACCCAGTCAAAGAAATCTATTAGATCTGGCCTGACATGACCTTCCCACTGTGAACCCATGCTGCCTTGGATCCTGTGCTCCACTGACCTCTAGGTACTCAACTATTCTTTCCTTCAGAAGTGACTCCATCACTTTCCCTACCACAGAGGTCAGACTGACAGGTCTGTAGTTTCCTGCCTCTGTCTTGGTCCCACTTTTGTGAAGGGGGCTTCTGTGTTGTGAAGCCTGGCCTTTTTGCTTTGGGCCATGCAAATTCCCTTATGCATATTTAGTGCTACAAATGTGTTTCTTCATGACTGTTTCGGCTCACTTACTTTCCCTTTGTTATTCTGTATGGAGCATATACACTATTGCCAAACACTCTTTGCACTGAGTAAGGTCTTGGAAGCTTGCACTATACCTCACATTTTATCACTGAAATGAGGGACATGGGCACTCAAAATGAGGGACAATGAGGGACACTAACCCTCACAATGATCAGGACACATCCTGAAACATGGAGATATAGTACCTTAGAACACAATAGAAGTCATTGTATTTACTTGTACCGATATTATCACCTGAGAATGAATATCTACCATAAAGCAGGGGTGCCATTTAGGTAGGCCAAAACAGGGCAGTTGCCCCTCCGTCATTTGTGCCTAGGTCATTCGTATGGTGTAGCAATAATGGCATTACATTTGATACATAGATGTTGATAGCAGATTTGGATTTAATCTTTTGCACAATAAGTAGAGATGTTGCAAAATAAAATTTTGCCAGCAGAATTGCTGCAAAATCACAATTTTGCAGTGCAAAATTCTTTGCAAAATTGTGGTAAAATGGTGAAATTTCACCCACAGTTTCACCCGCAAATGGGCATCTCCTGAGAGTCCCACTCCTTGGTCTCTAGTGCCCCCCCCGGCTGCTCACTGGACAAAATTGTCCCTGGTGTCTAGTGGTTGCTCCTCCCAGCTGAACTCTGGCAAAAATTGAATAACGCACCTTTTCCCCTGAGTTACCCTCATCATGTCCCTCCCAAGTCCTCCCGACTCTCCTTTTGTAAAAGCAAAATGAATAAATAACATGTCCAACTCCCTGGTGTCTAGTGGACCCCCCACCCTGTCAGCAGATAGTGCCCACCCCACTCCCCCCCAGTACCCCGATTGGGTCACTGGCACAGCCCTCCACTCACCTCCGCAGCCAGCAGCCCGACTGAGCGCTTCAATGTACAAGCATGCATTCATTCTTTGAAGCACTCAGTCATGCTGCAGGCCATGGAAGTGAGTGGAAGGATGTGCCAGTGGCTTGACTGGGGTATTGTGGGGGCAAGGTGGGTGCTATCTGCTGATAGGGTGGGGGATCCACTAGACACCAGGGAGTTGGACATGTTATTTATTTATTTTTGTTTTACAAAAGAAGAGTAGGGAGGACTCAGGAGGGACATGACGAGGGTAATTCAGGTGGAAAAGGTGCTTTATTCAATTTCAGCCAGAGATTGGCCGGGGGGGGGGCCAACCACTAGACACCAGGGAGATGATACATATATATATATAGATAGATATTTTTATTTATTTTATTTTTTTTTTTAATATTAGCCAGTGAGCAGCTGGAGGGGAGGAATCACACTAGACAAGAGGGACTCAGAATGATAGAGGCAAAACTGCTGAATTTCGCCCACAAACAGTAAATTTCGCCAGTTCGCGGGCGAAATGTCTCTCTCTCTCTCTCTCTCTGTGGGTGAAATTTCACATTTCACCCAGCGAAATATTTCTTGAAATGCGTGTATTCCATGAAATATTTTGAGGGTTGAAATCTGTCAGTTTCGCACAACACTAACAAGAAGTGCCCACCCCTGGCAGGTGTGCACTCATGCTGCAGCTACACTCCTGACTCAGCTGTGTCTGTACTGTGTTGTCAACTCTCTCCACCTAATAGCAGTGGCACCATCACATGTGACGTGGAGGAGCTCCAACCAAGCAAGAGCACATGAGTCATATGAGTGTGACACTGTATTTCCCACCACAGAGTAGAAAGGCTGCACACTACAGCTTGGAAGACTCAGTGAATACTGAACTCTCAATAGCAGTGTTGTGACAGCATATTTTTGTTGGTCTATTTTTAGTGAGCCTCCATCTCCCTGATGGCTGAAGGGGCAGAGGCTGAGCTAGAAGCTAACTTGAAACTAGGCTACCTACTTAGTCTACTAGGCTTGCTTCACAAAAAAAAAAAAAAACAGCACAGACCCCCATGGCAGCATGCTAGGCCTAGCAACAGTGGTGACAGTGGTGTGGGTGGCCTTCATAGGCCTTGATCAGTGCAGCATGTCAGCAGCCATGGCAGCAGCCAAGCAAGAAGCAAGCAACACAGATTGGGTGGGTCAGTCGGTGAGATGACTTGGTCACGGACCACGCTGGGGACCTGGGATGGTTGGTTCTAGCATCCAACTTCTGGCAGAAGGATGGAGGAGGAGCAAATTGAAAACTGGGCTGGTGGCACACTGGGCCAGGCTGCAGGTTCTCGCCAGATGGCTGGGTAAGTAAAAGTAAATAATTTTTTTACATGGGGATTGAGGAAAGTGGAAGGACTAAAATATTGATGTGTTTTTCTTGTTTCTGCACCTTTGGGCAGCTTCATGACCCATATGGGATGGGTATTGAATAGAATGGAGTTGAGGAGAGAAATCAGGACAACTTGTTTTTTTTGGGGGGGGTTCAGAATATCAGCCAGGAAAAAAAAACAGGTTAGTAGCTGGGTGGGTTTAAGCCCAAATCTGATGTATTGCTCCGGGGTATAGACGGATGAATCTTACACATTTTAATTTTTTCTGATTTGCACATCACTTTTCAGTCACAACAAATTTTACCTTTTAGAGATGTTCTAGACATTGTAGAGCTTGCCACCTAGGGGCTAACTAGCACCTGGCCTCCACTGGTTGTTGGCTCCCCCCTGCTGAAATCTGAAATTGCACCCCTGCCATAAAGTCTAAATTTACAGGACATCATCTGAGTGAGCAT
The DNA here is from genome assembly GCA_016271365.2 of Neoceratodus forsteri. Lineage (NCBI taxonomy): Eukaryota > Metazoa > Chordata > Ceratodontiformes > Ceratodontidae > Neoceratodus > Neoceratodus forsteri. Next base: position 1,380,152,795 of record CM057455.1, read on the forward strand.
TATGTTTTCCATGAGGAATGGATATGGGGCAGAGCAGTTTTCAGGGGTAAAAGGAGGGCTGTCCTTTGCATTCAGGGACAATTGAGCAGTATGGTATGCACAGATTATTGGAGCCCCACTATAGTCAAGTTTATACTCCCCCCCCATGAAGCTGACCTCCACATCCCCATGCTCAGGCACATTATGACATAGGGCAAGGGAGACTGCAGGGGTGTGTACCTTTGAAAGAATGGGGATTTTCTTATTACTATTTTATACATTATTGATGGAGAGTTGGAGATTAATGAAGGCCACCACTCGACAAACAACAAGGGCCTTGTTAGTAGAACAGTGGCCTTCATTATTCTAAAATGCACCATCATAATGTATAAACTAGTAATAAAAAGTCACTCCATTCATTTCAAGGGGGTATGCCTCAGCACTCTGACCCATGGACATCATCTCTTAAAAACTCTTTCCTCTGGCTCCCTAGTACTCAACTAAAAAACTCTTGACTTATATCTATATTTGGTAGGTTGTCTGTAGCAGCATGACCACACCTGCTACAGTGTGTGTGCATGGGGGGGGGAACTGGCCATGTGGGTGGGGGGTGTCAAGTTATTGCTGCTTTTGTGTTTGCCTCTTAAAGTCTGTTTGCGTGGAAGAATTCAAAACTATGGAGAAAAAATAGTAGGAGTACAGGCCAGACAGAAATAATTAAGTAGTTTTGTGGGTTAGTGTGTGTATTCGGGATGGGAAGAACCACATGTGTTTCCATTGATATGAGGGCTACAGTTCAGCTGTGCAGCTGAGATGAGGGGGGAACAAGAAACCAAAAAGTATAACAGTGGCTATAAGCATGCCGCATGCGTGCAGATGAATTCAGATTTGTATTGAAGTACAAGTGAGTCATATGTGTGTAGGCAGTATGGTTTAGTGGTTAAAGGCACTGAACTGTAAACCAGGAGATGTGGAGACCTGAAGACTTGGGTTTGAATCTCATCAGCCCCCATTTGTACAGTATAAGGTGTGACCCTGAGCAAGTCACTTAACTTTTATGTGTGCAGTTATCAGTGACCACTTGCATTTTGCACATGTCACATGCATGCAATCTGTTCCAGTTTAACATAAAAAGCATGATTTCCACACTTGCTTGCTGCACATATGCCACATGCACGCATATCACATGGGTAGTTTTATGTGCACAGCATGACAACATTTCATATAATTATTTCTGTAAGGCTAGAAAGGGGGACTAGCCCTACCTTATAAAATGTGTGTGTGTGGGGTGGGAGTGGTTGGACCACCTACAACTGCATGATGCAGCCACTGCTGGATCAAACTACTCATAATGTGACTGTAGGGATACACCATCACCTCTGAACATTGCAGCAAGCACAATTTTCCAAGAGTCATGCCACAAATGCCCACGCAGGTCCATGACCCAAGACATAAGGGGTTAGACCACCATCTCCCTGGTTTACACTTGCATCTGGGATCACGACACTTGTGCCAACCCTTTGGCACAAGGAGCCATAAAGTGGGGGAATAGTTGCAAATGCACTGCCCCTCTGACCGCTCTGCATCTGAGGGGCTTTGACATATCTACGATGTCCACTGCATGAGGCACAGGGCTTGCTGCAAGCCCTGCATCCACTTTGTTAAATCTTGACCACTGTCTTGCACACATGTAAACAAACTGCAATAAGAGACCATACCTGCCAAGAGAGTTCCAAAGCTTTGCTGGATAATTTGAGTAATTTTGCATGAAAGTTGCTAATTTTGCTGGAGGAAACAGTTATATAAATGCTGAAGATCTGGGGTCCTAGTGGACCTCAGAAGCTCTGGGGATTTAGATGCTCTGTGGTGCATTTTGAAGCATATTTTGAACATACAACACCCCGCTGTTAAGTATCCCCACCACACTTCATTTCAGCAATACAAATAATATCATAGCTATCCAACATCACCATACTTTTCATCTATTCCATTTTCTTAGTATGGCTCCTTGCATTCAAGCAATATTTCCACCTCCTTAATCTGTTCTGTCTTTCTTGCAATTCTCATGCTAGGCTCTTTGGATTGCTGTGGTCTGTTACACCCTTCATGCACTTCTGATTCACCTTCCTGTCCAGCTTGCATAAATCCCTCAGTGTTATTTTCCTTTAGAATCTTGTCCTTCCCAGTTTTACTCCTCCTTGTTTCTCTGACCTGTAGGTTCTCCTACATCTGTCCCAATCACCCATCCACATAAAGTCACACAATAACCCCTCTCCACTCTACCTATCTTACTTACTAGGAGGACATCCATCCCACCCCTGTTCAGATAGAGCCAATCACTTTTAAAAGAAAATAAAACAAATTAAAATTGGTATTATTGAAGTTCTTCCAGTCTTCATTCTAAACAGTACACAACTGACAATTTTTGCTCTGTATCTTACCGCTGGTGCCATGCTGGGAACCACAGTGAACAGCAAGCACCTCTGAAAATAAGGTGCACAGCACAGCTTGAGATCGTTCTGATTTTCTGAGGCAAAGTCCTGGAAGTCTTACAGAATCACAGTTACCTTAACATGTGCTTCATGCTTCATCTGCATAGCCGAGTGCTGCTTGCCACTCAGAACACCTCTCAGCATGGCACAATCTTTGATATATTTGTCAGCCATATAATTTCACAGAACAGAGGTTGGGGAACCATAGGCCTTGTTGTTTGAAATTTGTGGTGTTTTTGGTTAAGTTGGCTCCTTCTGTTCCATAAGGTCCCCCAGTAGCTTTGGAAAATGAGCCATGACTCCTTTAAGCCAGAAACTTAGCAACATGGTTATATGCCTAATTCTGCCCTGCCTCACTTTCTGTGTGAATCAAGCAGGTAGCATCCCCCTTTTATTTTATCATGTACAATTTCATTAATTTTATATTTTCAGTTACAGACAGGATCAATCAATCAATCAAATCTTTATTTATCCAGGCGGACACCATTGAGCAAGGCTCATTTGCAAGATGGAGTTCGTCATAGCAAAAACATAGTACAGTAACAAGATAAAACATAGGACAATGACCTACATATAAGTAGAATATACATATGTACAGTATGCTGTCATTTATATCTACAATCTACATCAACATTGAACAAAAGAGCCTTTACAACAGATAGGCTCACAGCTGGATTTAGCCAGCATATTCACTTGAAGAAAACCAGGCAAAGATAATAATAACAGAATCAGAATGGGTGGCTGGCATACACATGGGATAAAAGTGACACATGGCCTTGGCCAAGGTAACGTCTGTTTAGATCCCTGGGAGGGGTCTGTATGGGGGAGGAGACAGGAGAGAGACAGAGATTGATGGGACGAAAAGGGATAGAGTAAGGAGAGTGAAGGCAAAGGACCCTGGCGAGAAGGAGAGGCATGTAGAATAGAAGAAAGGCTGGAAAGGAGGAGTGCTAGCGATGAGGGAAACAATTGCAGGTTTCCTTCATGGAGCAGTCATAAAGTGACTTGAAAATACTCAGGCTAACAGGACAACTCAGCTTCACACTTTTTTGCATTTTATTCCACAATGAAGGCAGTGTAAAACTCAGAGCTGCTGTACCAAAACAAGACTTGACCTTAGGTATTTGCAGGGCAATTAGACTGTAACTTCTTACAGCATAAGTACCTGTCACACTCAGCGGAATACACTCAGAGATGTATAAGGGAAGCTTTTTGGTAACCGCTCTGATTGCCCATAGTACGGCATTTCTGTTTCTCCTATAATGAAGGGAAGTCCAGCCCACTGCTGTGTACAATGAGCAATGGTGAGTGGAAAGGGGGAGACCAGTTATGAACCTGATTGCTCCATGATAAAGGGTGTCCAATTTAGCCAAAGAAGATGCTGTACAATGGCTGTAAAGATGGTCCACATAGTCAATCAGTGAGAGGAACTTTGACTGTACCAGTTGCAATTTAGCATCTCTAGTAAGGAAGCAGTTAATTCTGAAGAAGAGGCCTAGCCTCTGTTTTAGTTTCTTCTGTAGATCTTCGAGATGTTCAAAGTAGGAGAGTCTGTGGTAGAGCCACACTCCCAAATATTTAAATTTTGTCACAAATTCTAATTTTTCCCCTAGTACTGTGGTAATCTCAGGGATAACCCCAGTGCTAGCAGGGTACACCGCATGGGTAGAAAGGGAATAAAGCATCACTTTTGGTTTTTTTGCATTAAGCGGAAGTTTTTTGCTTAGGAGCTGGTTCTGCAATAGATTAAATTTGGCTTGAAAGTCTTCACAAGCTGCTTCTGGTGTTGGATGACTTAGATAAAGTACTGTGTCATCTGTGAACAAATGGATAATGGCCTTGATGATGTTGTCATCAATGTTGTTAATATGAACAGCAAACACCAGGGGACCAAGAATGGACCTTGAGGCACACCTCTTAGTAGAGGTTTAAGAGGGGAAAGTTCACCTTCAGCCTTAACCTGCTGTTGCCAGCCTGCGAGGTAATCAGCAAACCAGCACATAGAAATGGGGTCCAGACCTAAACCACGCAGGGATGAGAGAAGCAGATTATGATCGACTGTATCGAAGGCCTTACTTAGGTCCAAAAACACTGCACAAATGAAGTTCCTATTATCAAGGTCAAGAAGCCAATCATTCATCACCTTTGCTAGGGCCGTTATGGTGCTGTGTTTTGCTCTGAAGCCAGACTGTACTGGGTTTAACAAGCTCCTGGATTCTAGGTACATCCTAAGCTGACCACTCACTATTTTTTCCAGTAATTTAGACAGAATGGGCAGAAGGGAGATCGGCCTATAGTTATTAAGGTCGCAAGGATCCCCTGATTTAATCAGGGGGATGACGTGGGCTACTTTTTATTGCAAGGGCAGACTCCCCTGGGATAATGATAAGTTGAATAGGTGCATGATTGGCACTGCCAGCACATGGTATGCACTTTTCATAAAGTAAGGGTCTATAGAATCCGCACCAGCACTTTTCTTGATATCTAACTGCAGCAAAAGATCTTCGACCTCTTTCAAGACTCTCAGATCTTCTTCATTACTTCATTCTGTTGGTTACCGAAGAGTGCGTAAGGAGAGCAGAGGAATGTAAGGATCTTAGCATCAGCTGATACAGTGACATATGGCAAACATTAATATAGTGACTTACACAAAAAGGGCCTCAGGAGGCCCTAACTGACATCAACCCAGCATCATACCTTTACTCAGAACAAACATTGACCAGAAACCATACACGTATGATTCTGCCTTCATGGTATACCTTAAAAAAAGTATAAAGTCTTACCAAGTAGTGGGGTGTGACACAACTTACATTCCTCTGCTCTCCTTACGCACTCTTCAGTAACTATCATTTTGAAAAACAAAGAAGACCTGAGAGTCGGGGGTAAGGAACACAATGCCTATAGAGAAGAGGCGAAGGGTTGTCATCCCTCCAGAGTGAACAGAAAGAAGAGCAAGGGAGGGAGGGCCCATTAACCCGTGGGTGGATTCTTAGGTGCTGTGGGAGGAACTGAGAAGATATGTGAGTGGAGATATGCATTCCACTTCTTATAAAATCTAGGGAGCTGCCCACATCCAGCTGCTGTCAGCCATTCAAAGACAGCCAACCTATGAGAAAACTAAAGGGGGCTGGGGTTCTCTCCACTTCATCAGGATAGCCCTCTTGGCTTCCATGGCAGCGGCAAGGACCCACTCTTTATGAAGTGCAGCCATCAGGTCTAGAGCTGTGGTATCCCCCACTAGGAGAAGATTGCAAGCATGTGGAATCCTTTTCCCTACAACTCTGGAACAATCATCCAGTACTGCTGTCCAAAATTGTTTCAGGCTGGGGCAAGTCCATAATACGTGGAGCAGGTGGGCAGGGGATTCCTGACATCTCCAACACCTATCCTGGTCCAGTACCTTGAGTTCAAAAAGCATTGCTGGGGTTCTGTACCACCTAAGTAGAATCTTTAGGTATATCAGCTGGCTCCTGGCATCTCCATACATCCCATGTGCAGCTCTCAAGCATGCCGACCACTGCTCCTGGGAGATGGGACATTGGAGCTCAGATTCCCATGTCAGCCTGCATTTTTGGGTAGTGTCCATCTGAGAGTCCCTCAGCACTTTGTAGATAGCAACAGTGAGTCTCTACCCTTGTCTGGGTTTATGAAGTTTCCCCAAGCAGCTCCACCCAGTTTCATCTACCCTTTGTGGTAGGAGGGGGCGAACCGCGCTTCTTATTTGGAGGTATCTCCAGAAATCCTGAGACAAGCAGCTAGCATCTCTAAAAATACCACCTATGAGGTCCTGCACCTCAACTTGACCCCCAGGTTCATACATTTTCAGTTTCAATTTCAGTTACTTCCACCTAATTTTAAAATTTCTTATCCAGATGTCTCCACACTTTCAGGATTAAAAGAACAATACAACATAGTCATGAGTACAAAGTTCTAGGTCTCAAGCTTTAAAGGTGCTGTGTTATAGGCAGCCAAATATTTTGTCAAATTTAACATAGAGGATAATTGATGGGCAACAGTAAACAACAATGCTGTGTACACTTCAATAGGTTGTCATGGCAAACAAGCAAATCTCAAGAGCTAAGCGTGAGATGTTTACAGTTGGCAGACAACCTCCAGAAGTGTGCACAGCATTGTTGTTTACTGATGCCCATCCATTGTCTTGTATAGTATATGGGCCTCAGTAAATCAATATCTAACCATTTGCTGAGGCACTTGACTCCATTGCTGAATTTGACTCTACCATCATCTCCCCCCACCCAACCCCAGGTGCAAGTGCATCTCTGTCCTAGTCCCCCAATCTCACAAAAAGTTTTATTTGTGTTTTAAATACATGCACTGATGCCTGCGGTTAAATCCTCTGGTATGCCCTTACTTTCACCACTTTTGCCACCACTGCTGTCTTTCCTGTCCTCTCCAATGCGTCTGTTTCCTGATGTGCAGGGCTTTTGCCAAGGGACATGCGTGAAGATGTTCGATGTTGTTGTACCATTGATGTGACGTACCCACGATGGGTTAACAACATCGTGACGTCACATTGATGGTACAACAAACCTGTAAAATGATGGATTTTTACAGGTAACAACATTCTGACATACATTACATTTCAGTTATTTCAGTATACTTTTTAAAATGCTCATATAAATCTATATAACCTGGCAGGTATCCAAAGATTCCTAGGACCGAGTTATAGACAGCAAAACATTTTGCCAAAGTTTGAATTTCAGTTATTTCCATCTATTTTAAAATATTTTTTTTCCAAATTTCACCAACTTTGAAACATTAAAACTAATATACCACATCTTTATGTATGCCATATTTTTCTGTATTTAAAGTGATGGTTCAAAACATAGTGCTGCATTCTATCTGCCGTATTTGTCAAGTTGTCTGATACTCAGTGTCAGAGAATTTGTACATATTCAGTAGTCTGTTTGTGAGCCACAGGCTTTTTCTGAGACTGCTGTTTAGATTCACAGAAGTGGGGGTGAGGTGAATAATTCTGACTAGGAAACAAGCAGTCTTATTTTTATTTCTTTTCTTTTTTTTTGGGGGGGGCAGCAGAAAGCCATATCATCTAGTCTCACACAAAAACATTTACAAAACATAAGAGGCATGATCCAGAAGTCATAAACATGTAAACACTGCATGCCAATTTAGATTATGAATGACTTGCAGGGGTGCTGCTACACATGACAGAATAACTAATTTCACACAGACTAGATTTCTTCTGCACTTCTAGCTATACTCGGACGTCACTCCATTCTCCTTTGTAGCATAGCCATCCGCAAGTTTTTTCTAATTGTTGTATATAATTCTCAGACACGTTTGCTGTGACTGATCAATGTAAAAATAAAAGATATGTATAGTCTCTGGCAAAAGTTCAATTTAATGTTTATTAACAATTTACAGCATTACCTTCCATAAAGCTGCCTGGACATTCCAGTCGTCCAAAAGTGAAAGCTGCAAGATAGTTTTTACCCCACCTTTTCAGTTAAATAACAAATGAAATCAAGGTTCTTCCAGGTCATACATCATAGAAATACTGTTGCTAACAGTGATGCTACTGATATCATAGTTGGTATAAAACCACAGTGCTATAATAAATGTTTAAAAAATGTGTAACGGAACATGCTAACCAATTAGGATTTGAATTTCAACTTTATGAATAGTAGGTCATTGGAAGACTACTTAGGGTTTTTTTTAAGTCTCAGCTGCCAGGAGGAAAGCCATCCATTCACAAGAGTCTAGCTGTTGTTTGAAAGCCTCCATGCTAAAGGCAGATGATACATATTATACCTGCTTCTCAGTGCTGGATAAATCACAGCTGCAGAGCTGGGAGTATACTGAAGGGGAACTCTCTAAGCAATACCTGTGCAGCATCTTGTATGGAAAACACTGTATCCACAAAACATGTAGAGATGTACATTCCTGGTTAATGTATTTTTAATTCCTGCTACTTAATCTACCGGCATTACTCTGGGATGCACTTGAGGCATAGGGTCAGATATTCAAAACCTTGCCCCAGGGCTAAGTTAGCCTTGCCTGGCATGTAAAAATTGCATGGACCAAATAGCCCGCCATATTCAAAAGGAATAGCCCGGTGCTAAACCGGCTGAATATAGCATGCTAAGGAAGCCGAGCAAACTGGGCTGGGAGTGCAGTGCAAAAATAGCCCAGGAATAAGACAGCACTGAATATAACAAATAAGACAGCACTGAATATAGCACCCAGGCAGGCAGTGCAAACACCCACAGGAACACAGTGCAGATGGAGCCGCCAGGCCTTGGACCACAGGCGAAGGAGCACAGGCTGGAAAGGGACCCCCAAGAGCAGACAGCAATGCAGAACCCAGACACTGATACACATCCAGCCAGGGGAATGGCCAGAGGGCACCAGGACCTATGAGCAGAACCAAAGAAAAGAACAACCCTGTAGTAAAAGCCAAGCACCCAATAATGACACAGGACACAGTGCAAGAATGAAAAAGGTATATATAATGTGACAAATGCAAAGGAAAAGAAACAGGCAAACAACAAGCGAACAACACAAAACATAATAAACAGCAATGTAATGAAAATACAAAATGCAAAAACAAAAGGAAACTTACAGCAACCACCACTACACATATGACCACTATATAAACTATAACAGGAACTACTACTACTACTACAACTACTACTACTACTATAACTACTACTACTAATGCAAACACTGCCACTACAAACTACACTACAAAAGTGACTATTCTACAACTAATTGCGACTACAATAACTATAGCAACTAAGGTATGTGAAAAGCAAAACACATGTACAGAGGCAGAAAACAAACTGGAAAGCAATGTAACAGAAGGGAACAGGGACGTGTACACAAACAATGAGGGAAAAGGGCAGCAACAGAAACCTCAGTCCTGTGGGGGGGAAGGGGCAAGGCAAACAAAGTTGTGATGAAGGCTATCATGGCTGGGAGCTTGCTGGTTCTGGCAGACGTGCCTCCAGCATGGTGGCCACCCTCCATGTCTCTGAGATGAGCAATGCCTGGTACTCAGTGATGGTGCGTTGCTGGTGCACTATCCATCGCAGGACGTCCTCATTGCCTTTAGGCTCCTCCATCTGCGTTGCCCACAAAGAGAATCAGAGTGGACCTACAAGAGGAAGGGGGAGCATGTGAGGATGGGAAACCAGCCAGGAGGCATACTGCAGTCACAGGTGGCCATACAGGGATGAACAGCATATCCCGACAGCCATGCCCATGTGGTGCTGAGGTACGCAATAGTAGGCAGAACTGATAGGTGCCCACAGGGCAGGCCTGGAAGACACAGACAACAACCCAATGCCCAATAGACGTGGATACGTCAGGCTTCAACAACACCATGGCACGGTTGACACCACCCAACTCAGCACTGCACACAGTGAGACAGTGCAGACACACAGGAGGTCCCCAGGATGGTGGTGGGTGTGGGCCATGCAACAACATGCACATGGGGGAACACAGGTCAGGACATGCTGCCCATAGTCAGATAGCAATGTACTAGAAAGCAGAGCAAACAACAACCCAAAGGGGTGCAGGAGCATCGCAATGCAGGCACGGTGGCCGGCCAATGGCCATCCCATGCCAGGGCCAAACCAACCCACAGCAGATGCAAGCCCACAGGGCACATACACCAGCAGGGGTGGGCTGACAGATGCCACCACACATAGGTGATGTACTGCAATGTACGCGGTGCCCTGCAGCTAGACCCTGCACATGCCAGGTGAACAGTCGAACACAGACAGCGGCGATTGTGGACTGCACAGCAATGCCAGCCCTGCATGCTGACACTGGCCCATACTGCCCCCCTAGCCACAGTGTACAGCTTGCCAGACACCGGTAGCACTGTGCAACACTGGTGTGCAACCCAGCACAATGCCGCACCAGTAATGGGAAGATGCCTATGGCAGCCAACCCACTAGCACAGTCAATGGCATACAAGTGAAGGAACCACACAAAACAGAGATACAGCGCAAATGCAAAAACACATGTACTCACGCAATAGGTCCCTGGCCTCATGGCTGCTCTCCTGTGCCTGCTGTGGCATGGATGGCACTCTTGGGCTGCTCAGCGATGTTTCCCAGGACACCTCCTAGCTCCCCCTCCCTGGGCTGTGCTGCTCGTTCTGCTCTGCAGTGTACAGAGGTAACAGCAGCATTAGCGCAACACACAGCATGTACCATAATAGCCACAGCAAGCTGCACCCCCACCCCAAAACACTGTACACAGAGGGCAGTCCAGGGGCAGTGTCTGAACACAGAAAACACCCACACAGAGGCCCCCCATGGCCCACTGAGTGTGTGCCAGTCACACAGGGCATGTAGGCATGGTGGTACTGCAGTGCAACAGTGCCAGACGCAGGTGCAATGTGACTGGATGCACACACAGCTGTGTAGGCAGATAGAGCCCCAGGATACAGCACCCCTGCACCACACTGGTGTTGGCTGCAGGATGGTCCTCTAGCAGGTCACCCTGCCTGCATTGTCTGACCCGCCACCCATGCCATAGCCAAGAGTCATAGCTGTGCATGGCATGACTGCAGTGTATCCCCCATGGACATAGCATGCACCACTCAAGCACCGCTACTACCATGGGTGGCACCTGGCAACAGTGGCAACTGTGCCCCCAGACACCCTGTACTATAGTGCCACCCGAGGTGCCTATACTGTATGCCCCAGAACTAGTGTTACATGTGTCCAACCACCTGGCATGCCAGCACACCTGTGCACACACACACACACACACACACACACACACACACACACACATGCATGCACACACTGGCAGACAGAGAGACACGTGACATATGTGTGCAATGTGCGACGGCACCTACCTGGCACTGGCACAGTGCCATCACACACCATCCACCTGAACCTCTCCAGCTGTTGGTGTTGCCAGGGGTGCAGGTTCATGTAGAGGTGCTGACACTTCTCGGCATCCCTCATGATGTCCATCCATTCTGTGAGGCGGTGTGCAATGGATGCCCACACCTGGCGTCATGGGAGGTCACCCTCCCTGACCTACCCAAACAGGCATCTGTGCCTTTGTTGCACAAGCTGCACCAGGTCTGCTGACTCTACATCCCCTCAGCACCTGTCCCTGTGCACCACTGCATGCTGCCTACACCTCCCAGACATTATTGGGAACAGCTGGTACCCTGCCACATGTACTACTGCACAGCCTGTGTCACACCCTGGGCCCTCCATCAACATGTGCATTAGTGCCACGCAGTTGCATGGCATAGCGTGGCACTACCTGGAAGTGGTTGCAGTGCGCATGCCTGACCCTTCCATGACCCTGGAGAGTCATGGTCACACATGTGTGTAGTGCCGTGCTGTATGACCTAGCGGGGTGCTGGGGCCTAGCATGGCACAAGGGTCAGACACGCATGTGTGGACGTTGTGCTATGCCACATAGCGCTGCGCTAATGGGACAGCACGGCACTGGACACCATTTAGCCAGGTGCTACCATTAGCACAGTGCTAAGCTGATTGCCCAGCGCTAACAAGGTCCATATTCAAACAGCCTATGCAAATGAGGGCACTTGTGTATGCAACAGTGTGATTAGCATATCATTATTGGCTCATTTGCATGTCTAACAGGCAGGATTGCCCAGCGGGCTATATAAGGGCGAACAGTGCACCACTGGTGTTGTGTTGAGGGACTGCAGGACTCAGCATGTGCAACAGCTGAATAGGCCCAACACAGAGGAGTATGTCGCAGGAGGAAGAGCCGCAGCAGGCAGGTCTGTATAGCAGCCTGGGGCTTGGCTGTATGGCAGTGGGACATGACTAGGCCCTGGCTTGCACAGTGTGCACAGGTGTACAGCCACAGAACAGGCATGGGACAGAGCATACACCTGCAGGCCCACATGCCAGCACGGTGCTGTGTAGCTGTGCACATGGCCACTGTGCCTACAGGCCAGATGACCAGGGCATGTGTCACGCCTATATCAACAGCAGCAGTCACCACTGTGAGTGGACTGCCTGCACACTATTGTAGCCAGGCACTGGGCTGGGTAAGGGGGGGTACACAGTGGCCTGCAGGCGACATGGGCCATGCAGTGCCCACGTGGGGGCTGGTGCATGCAGTATGGCCACAGTGTCTGTCATGACACATGCACATGCACTGTGCACACAGGGGTGGCCATGTCACACAGTTGCAGTGTGTGCTGTACCTTCTCATGCTGAACAGGGCCTGCACTATGCCACTACAGGACAGTCAGTGCAGGCATCGGTGGTGGCATGCACATAGTGTTCTGCCTGTGCCATGCATCGCAGGTACACCACAGCATGTGACCTGTGTCCCTCTACCTGTCTCTCATAGGTACTGCAGCACAGCAGGACAGGTTACGTGCCCATAAGTTTTCCTAGGATGAACTGACAGCTCTGGTCCATGGCGTCAAGGAGCGGGAGCAGGTGTTACATCACCACAAGGCTACTGATGCTGTCATGAGACAGATGTGGGACGAGGTCATGGCAGGGGTCAATGCCATTGGCATACGGGGATGTACCATTGACACTGTGAGGAAGAGGTGGAGTGACCTGCTGCGCTGGGCAAAGGAGGAGGAGGCACAACAGCTCCGTGATCAGCTATGTACCGGAGGAGGGCCACAGTCCATGCAACAGCAGCAGGGGGACCCACTGATGACCCTGGTCACCTCCACACTGAGTCCCATGTCCGTTAGTTGTGTCATTGGTGGGGAGTGTGAGACGTCACTCACACCACCTAGAACAGGTCAGTATCTGCGTGTGTGCACCCTACATGGCATGCCTGCACTGGTGCTGGGGGTCAGTGTTGGCCTGGTGCATGGTATGCACTATGGTGGTGCTATGCTGTGCACACTGTACACATGGGGCAGTATTGTATGCATCCACTGCCTGTGCAGGGCTGTCACCACAGCCATCAGTATGAGGCATGTGCACTGTGAATGGGGGTGTGTGCATGTGACCATGGTCTGCGTTGCTGGGACTGCAATGTGTGGTGTGCATGTCCATGCGCATACCTCTCAACCTCCCCTCATAAATCAGGGACAAAATCAACTAAGATAGAACAAGTCTGTAACTTTTATGTTTGATATTATTTTGCACTTATAACCCCACTGTTTAGTCACAGAAACACAATTTTAGGAGGGCAGAGTAAAATTTTTAGACAAATCAAGTCCCTGAAAATCAGGGACAGTTGAGAGGTATGGTCCATGGAGTATGGCACACATCCTAGGGTGTGCATGTAGTGGTGGTGGATGTGACACACTGTGCAATTACTGGTCAGTGACACTGTTCTTTCTTGTTTCACAGCGGTGGGTGCACACCATGCAGCATGCCAGGATGTGGCTGGGATGGCTGCCTTGGAGCAGGAGGCAGTGGATGTCGACAACATGCCATCAACCTCAGGACTGGGTGCCAGGCGTGGACCCTCAGCAGCAGCACATGTGTGGCAGGCAGAAGGACTTGGGTTACACTTGCCTGTGGGGGGGGGAGACTCCAGTGCTGGTGGGGACCTGGACACCGGTGACTTCCTGGAGGATGGCCAGGCGGAGGATCTGAGTGGTGGCCATTTGGACCTCATGACAGTCACTAGTGACCTTGGTTTGGATGGCTCAGACCAGGGTTACTACCTGCCTGTGGAGGGGACTGTGGTTGGCGGCACAGGGATGGGGCATGATGGGGTCCACAACATGGGTGCCATGGGGGTGAAGTGCCATGCCACCATAGGAGGTCCAGTCCAGCAGGTGGTGGGCCATGTGGGTGTTGTGCGTGCACCTCTGGACATGTGGTGCTGCCCATGGGGAGGGGGTGCAGGGCCCGCAGGGAACACATCACACCACAGGGACCATGCAGCAGCAGGACATACAGCAGCTGCCACAACGTCCCCACCTTGTCCAACAGCAGGCTCAACCCCCTGCCGTGGAGCTGGATGGCCAGGGACCCCACCCTCTGCTCCAGACTGCCCTTACATCCCAGCAGGAGGCCCAGGTGAACCTGCATGCCCTTCGGCGTGAGCTGCGGCATGAGCTCTCGCAGCTGTGGGAGTCTGTGGCCTTGGGCTTTGCACATGCTGAACAGCAGGCAGAGGACAGGATGGGGCGCATGGTAGCCATGCTTGACGGTGGCTTTGCGGGTCTCACTGCCGCTGTTGTTGATCTTGCCACAGTGCTGTGTAGGGTGCATGGTGGTCAATGGGCTGTGCAAGGGGGACAGCATGCCCGTGGCACACAGGCCCACAGGCAAGCCCCACGTGGCTACAGGGCAGGCACGGGCTCCAGCATCACTGCATTGGGTGCATCAGTTGGCACCCAGCAGTGCCATGGCTGGCCACCCACCCTATCTGGATCTGCTGGTTGGTTGGGGCACCGGCGCAATGCCCTCCCAACTTCACCGCAGTCCTCCCTAAATATATCCTTGGCACAGAGCACCTCTGGCTCAGTGTCCCATGCACATGGTGTGCGCTGTGTGCATGGTGGTAGTTGCCACAGCTAGGCACAGCTGTCATGCAAAGGCACACAGATAATACCCACAAGTGCACACATGCACGCACACATACACACACACCCATGCACTCACTCAGTCACACACACACACAGTCACTGGCACAGTCACCCATGGTAGCCCTTTCCACCCTGCCGCCTCGTATCAGGCACTGCAGGCATCACCTGCTTCACCATGCCATGGCTGTCTACCATGGTCACATGTGTGTCCTGCATGGCCCACAGTACACATTGCCATCCCACATACATTCATGCCCTTTGTGCTGTGCACATGCTTTGTTGGTGTTCCTCACTATTGTGGTTGTCTGCACATAATAAAGTCATTTACACTGTACTGTTCTGGTTGCTGTACTGTGTTTACTCACTGTTCTGCCTGTGACAATGTCCTGATGATGCCAGCCCTGTGCTCCAGGGACCTGCGGGCCATTCGAGGATCTCTCTTCTCGAGTTGCTCCACTATCCCCCTGAACTCTGACTCTGGGTCACTGTCGGCCTGTTCCTCAGGTTCAGGTGCCTGTATCCCATGGTTCATTGCCGTGTTGTGAAGCATACGACAGGCTAGGATGATATGGCATACTTTCTGAGGTCTATACTGTAGGGCACCACCTGACATGTCTAGGCAGTGGAAGTGCATCTTTAGTATGACAAACGCCCTCTCTATGATGTTCCTAGTGGCGGCGTGTGCCTCATTGTACCACTCATCAATCACTGTGGCTGGCCGGGGTACTGGTGTCAGCAGCCAGGGTCACAGAAGATAGGCGCTGTCCCCTGTTGAGAAATGTGCACCTGTTTGTATTGCTGTTCTGCTGTCTGCCCCTTGCTGTGGTGCACCACTTGTGTTGCTGTCCCGACCCCCTTCCTTGCATAGCCCTGCCTATCCCCACCCCCATTGTGGTGCGTATGGGCCTTGCATGCTGATACTCACCAACTAGATGCCCACTGGGTATCCTGCCCTCCTCAAAGGTCTGACACAGCCAGGACTGGTGCCAGATGAAAGCGTCGTGGGCACTGCCGGGGTACTGCACAAAGACACTGCAGACACATCGCACACCACCTGGCAATTGATGGAGTGATACCCCTTCCTGTTCATGTACACCTCACTGCCATCGCCAGGTGGTGCATGGATGGGGACATGCGTGCAGTCAATGGCAACAAGTACCGCTGGTAGGTGTGCAACTCGATGGAATTGCTGCATGGTTTCTCTTCGCTCTGTTGCTGTGCTGGGGAATACTATGAATTCACCAGCATGTGGCAGGAAAGCATCGAGGAACTGGGTCAGGAGGCGTGAGGTAGCAGACTGTGATAGCCCTATGGTGTCCTCCATTGGTCGTTGAAATGTCCCTGTGGCTAGGAAGCATATCGCTGCTGTCACCTTCTCCTCAACAGTCATGGCATGGCTGCATCTGGTGTTCGGCTGCAGCTGCTCATGCAGGAGTTCACATAGCTGCCTCAACATTCCCCTGTTCATCCTGTATCAGCCAGTGATGTGCTCATCTGGCAGGGTCTTGAAGGAGACTCTGGGCTGGTATCACCTGTGTGCAGCATATCATCTCCTTGGCCTGCATTGTGGCCCATGTTGGCCCTGCTCCCTCTCATCCTCCTCCACTACTGCTGCCATCAGGTGCAGCAACACTGCATTCGGCACTGCTGCCATGGTCACTTCCTGGTCTGGTCCCTCCCCCTCTGTGTTTTGCCCTGGGATAAGACCAGCCTTTTATAGGTGGTAACTAGCGCCATGCTATGTGTCGCGCTATATGGCCTTGTGCGGCGCTATCACTCTGAATATCCCATAGCGTGTGTATGCTGGTTCCTACTCCCTTGCTTTGCCTCTTGCATACATTATCGGTTTGCCCCACGCTATTACGGTTAACGCGTGCTATCTGGTTCTTTGAATATTGCAGCTCCGTGCTAAGCCTGCACTATTCCCATGCTACTGGTTTACATGCTGCACTACATTTTGACTATCTGGGCCATAGTCTCTTACAGCAGGCAATCCACTATTTCATACTGTAAATACATGTTCCATTTATTTTGTGGTGCCCTGTAAACAATGAATTTTTTTTTTATTTATAGTTTCTTCTTATTAACAATATACTTATCTATATAGGACTATGCTGTTGACATCAATACCATAATCATCCAACATCCACTGCCTTCTCACCAAAATGGTTGCTCTAAACTGGCTTCCTCCTGGAGTTTAGAACCTGCTGTTCCTCACGGTAAATACCAGGCAAACCAGGAGCTCCTCCACACAAACATTCTATAAACCCAGATGCCACACATCCATGGCACAACGTGCCTTTGTGTACTGGGCACCATTCTGGACAAATGCACTACCAATGGATATCTCTGGCACTGCTATGCCTGGACCATTCAAACTTAAACTGCACCAAAACCTTATTCATATGAGTACCTGCTGGTGTCACCGCTGAGTCATCCTACGCACCCACGGACTGACCCCAGCACTTCCCAGACCCTATCCCCAGGATAGGCAAACCACAGCACTTAGCCCCATCTCCAACCCCTTTATTCCAGCCTACCCCCTCTGTCCACACTGTCCTGTCTTCCCCTTTTCCCCTACTTCTCCTTCTGACACAGGCTTACTTTGCACATTGCCACAGTTACTGATTTGGCTTGGATTTATGTACCCTTATGTTAATATTGTTATTATCTGTATACTGTACTCTCAAGGTTTTATCTGTATATTGTCCTGAATTCCTTGCATTGTTGTTTATGTACATGATGTAGAATCTCTCATTGAGCATCCACTCACTGGTGTATCCAAGATTTAAAAAAAAAATAAATAAATAAAAATACCACAGAATCAGCCTAAAAGAAGATGCCATAAGGGAACAGTCACACTGTGCAGGAGGGAGCAGGCTGATCCGGGAAAGAAACACAGGAACCACAAGGAAAACTTTGCAGGTGGTCAGGTCTACAAAATACGGAGCAGGAAGTAAGGGGGAGAAAACAAGCTACATACAATGTGAGTCAGGGTAATGCATGGCTACACGAGGCAGAATGGTGGGAGTCTGAACCAGTGGGGAATGGAGTAGCAGGGCAGTCCGAAAGCACAGGAGGAAAGAGGCCAAACTGAATGGTTAGGGCAACAGGAAGAGGAAGGGAAATCAAAGAACAGACCAGGACAGTTAACTAATGGCAGCAGTTGGTCTGGGAGGAGACAACAGCAAGCATTGAAATGCAGCACAAAACAGGAATGGGGAAGGGAGGAGGGAAATGGCAAGCAAGAAAAGAGGGAACCGGATGGGACACGGGAGGGGAGAGACATATGCAGGGCATCTTGTCGCTCACTGTATCACAAAGAATGAGAGGCTGATGGAGCTCATGGCAACCTTCTAAACTGGTAATGAGAATTTTTTTTTTATGTTTATATCACTGCTGACTTTCATTGCTAGGCAGAGTCATATAAATGAAATGAGCTAGCCACTGTCTGATAGGAGCGGCTGAGTCTTTTCAAATACACAAAGTTTCCGTCTAGTAAACAGTGAATCATGTCACAACTGGAGTATCTGGTCATTGGTCTGTACTGCTGAGCCCCTTGGAGTTTCAGCTGCAATTGACTAGGCAGTGACACACCTCTGAAATTGCTGTTCATTGTTACAAAACATTTGGTGCGCAAGCGCAGCAAACATAAAAATGACCAAAGTTATGAGTGAGGATAGAAAAGTTTCAGCATACACTCATAACATTCTTGTTTTTGTTTGTCATTTTATATTTTTGACACCAAATTTTCAACATAGACTTCTCATGACCCCACCGCCTGAACCCAGTTGGTGAAAATATACAGGTCTTGTACGAAAGGCAATGTTACACAGCAACTGCAAAATCGGCTTTCAGACCAGATTTGAAAAATGTCAATGCCTTTGTTCATAAGGTGGATCACAAAAAGGCCATGTTGAAACTCTGGAGCAAAAACATCTAAAAAAAATGACAAATTTATGAAAAAAGGTTCATACTCCATTGAAATACATTATACCAGACTTACCTTAGTTTCTTATATCACAGTCACCAGTTCCAGCAACAAGACCTGTCTTCGATCGGAGAGTGGATCTACATCATGGGGCATGTTAATGAGAGTGAGGGTATGAGGGGTGTGGGATGGTGGGTGCTGAATTGGGGGTCAGGATGAGGTGGGTGGGGGTCTGGGAGGGAAAGATTGGGGAGGGACCATTCTCTTTTTTACAATTTAGGGAACAAAATCACGAGGGACTGTTTTCTTTTTTACAAGTTCTGTATTTATCATTTCTGGATCTGACACCCCAATCTTTGCATATACTTTATGGCAGCACCAGGGGTGAGCACCCTGGCATCACCAAATATGAATAGGAGGGCCTGCAACCTGTAGGGGAGTGGGGTAGGCAATTGGTTCCAAGGGGTGGGCATCCCAGTCTGCTTTTTTAAAAGTAAAGATGGGAAGAACAGGGAAGGGCTGAGTGAGCTTATGGGGGAGGATTTAAAATCGATAGATAAATAGATAGAGATAGACAGACAGACAGAGATGAGAGAGAGATGTACTGCAAGTGAAGCCAGCAGCACTACTCTAGCTGCAGATGCACATTCATGAAAGTCCATTGTTCACTGAGAACACAGGTGAACAGCTCCTCTCATTAAGCTGGACACCCAGGATATTTGGGTGTCCAGAAATTATATTTCCAGGTATATTTAGAAAACAACTAACACCAGAATCTAGCTAAAAAGGACTTGTCTACCTAGGTTCAGGTGTTTGTTTTTGAAAATACATAATCTTTTATATATTTTCAATGTTTTTTAGCTCCATAAAATACAAGATGGTTGTTATCACAATTGGTATTTTTTTCACAAGTAAATCATTTCTCACAAGTAAATCATGAAAAATAAGCCCTCACAATCGGTGTTTCTTAACCATTCATATCAGAGGGTTATCCAAAAAATAAATTTTAAATCCTTATAATTCTGGAACCATACAATATTGTTTTCACGAAGTCATCAAAAGGCACCACCTTGGCACAAGCCATCTACCTTGAAAGTCTCATGAAAATATTCTGTACCATTTAGACTGTGTGAGAGTAAAAAAAAAAAATGTCATGTAACATAAACAGATGACGCCCATATAAGGGCGTGTGCTGCCTGCATTCATCAATATTTTGCCTGAAGATATTGCAGTGTATGTCCTTATGCTTGTCGCATGAAATGCCATGCAGTGCTTTCCTGTGTGGTTATGTCCCTGTGCCTAGTGGTTCCTCCCTCGATGGCCTGGTTTACATGATTATATGCCCTGGAGTCCTAGTGTTTCCTCCACCCCCCCCAGTCACCCATTTCACATGATTGTTCACCCTGGTGTTCTAGTGGTTCTACCTCATAACCCGATCACCCAGTTTACATGATTGTAAACCCAAATGGTCTAGTGGTTCCACCTCACCACCAATCACCCGGTTTACATGATTGTATGCCCTAGTGTCCTAGTGGATCCCCCCGGCCCGATTGTCCAGTTTACATGTTTGTAATCCCGGTTAGTCTAATGGTTCCACCCTACAATCACTCAGTTTACATAATTATGTGCCCTGGTGTCCTAGTATTTCCCTCACCCCCTCCCTGATCACCCATTTTACATGATTGTAAGTCCTGGTGGTCTAGTGGTTCCACCCCACCCCCATGATCACCTGGTTTACATGATTGTATGACTTGCTGTCCTAGTGGTTCACCCCCCCATTGCCCAGTATAAATGATTGTATGCTCTGGTGGTGTAGTGATTTCGTCACCCCGGCTACACACCGACCTCCACCTGCCCACTCACAGATGAGCCCCACCCCACAATCTCCCTCACCCCATGTGCCAGTGTCTGTGAAATCAATGGATGGAACAGTCCTCTTCTCACCTCCTCAGCTGGCTACCATCTGACAGTCACAAAGTGCAATCACATCTGTGATTGCACTCCTTGACTATCAGATAGCATCCAGCCAAGGAGGTGAGAAGAGGGATGTGCTGGCTGCCAATTTCACAGAGACCAGTACCTGGGGTGAGGGAGGCTGTGGGGCAGGGTCCTTGGTGGGTGGGCAGATGGGGCGTCAGTGTGAGGTCAGGGGTCGGGGGACCACTTCATCATTATGGCTTTCAAACGTGTAAACTGGACAATCAGGCAGTGGTGAGGAACCACTAGGTCATCACAGCTTACAATCATGTAAACCGAGTGATCATGGGTGGGGAAACCACTAAACCATCAGGATTTACAGTCACGTGAACTGAGTGATCAGGGCGTGGGGAACCACTAGGACACCAGAGCATGACAGCATGTAAACCAGGGGATCAGGGGGAGGGGGAACCACTAGTGCACCATGGCATACAATCATGTAAACTGTGTCTTTCAGGAGGGGTGAGGGCAACCACTAGACCACCAGGGCATACAATAATTTAAACTGGGCAATCACAGTGTGGGGGCAGCTTGGAACAGGGATGGGTGAATGCAGAATAGCCACCCTTCCTTCAGAGGGCTGGGGGTGCTGGCTTAATTCCCAGTTAAGATGTGGTTTTTGGCGGCTGCAAATAGCAATGCTCTGGGTACTGTTTTCTACCATCACAAATCTGTGAATATACAGATGCATCGAGATGCATGAGAGGAGTCATTCATTTGCATAGGCATAGTGGTATAGTTAGCATACTTGGCACAGCTGGTTAGTGAAGTGCTTTGTGGGCATCTGAATATGGCCCTGCCTTAAGCGCTGGTGCAAACCCAGGTTAGCGCCAGTGCAATCCACTTTTGCACTGGCACTAAACTTTCAATATTGGCCCTATATCTCTTTAAAAACAGTTAAGGATTATTAAACAACATTGGATATCCATCTTCCTTCAATTTTGGTTTATATCCTGACTGACCTGGCAGAACAGTTACAAAGTTGTTGCCTAGACAAGTACAGTGTAGCAGCAGTTTACTCAACAAGTTATGTCTCATGACGTAGTGAAAAAAAATCACACCAGGGAAATGGGTGCTACAAAACCTCACAGAGAAAAAAAACAGAATTCTGAGTGCTCACCACCAGAGACAAACTGCTACCAAACATTGATTACTGGTGATAGAAACTTTATTATTGCAATATCAGGATACAAAAAATAAAAATCCAGGTTTCACCTGGAAAAGCTTTGCAAGGTTATCTGGAGATACCTAAAGAAAACATCTCTTGTGTTGCCTGTGGTGTAGGAAACCTTTTGAAATTCTCCTTGGTGATCTTCAGAGATCTTAGACTAATCAGCTGCTACTTCTGTAACTATACTTATCAGGCTTCCAGTTTTTCCAATACACTACTGCCATCCACCTTAATAATAAAAAGGAAGCCCCCAAAAAAGAACTGTGATTTCAATTTTTCAATAACTAAAATATAATTTTGTACACGCTATTTACATATCCTCTGTTTCTGTATTCCCCCTCTCTGCTTTTAGTGTCTCCTGCTGTACCACCACTCGAGATATGCCAGGTGGTGGTAGCATAGTGGCAATTGCTACTCTTTCTCCCTGAAGAAGGAGAGTTTCCACTGAGATGCTTGATCTTCCTTACGAATATATGAACATACAAAATTGCCAGCAGATACAGGCCATTTGGTCTATCTAGTCTGCTCGAGTGTACAGCACTTCAGTTCGTTAGACTGCCCCTTCCCTCATATACCGTCCCCTATCATGTGCCCCCTTCCAGTTTGTACCCTTCCCTTGAATCTGTCCCACCCCATCTTGAAGCCCCCAACACTCTGCAGCAATATGACTTCCTATGGCAAAGCGTTTCACCCTGCCACCACCCTTTCTGTGAAATAGTGCCTCCTCAGTTCCCTCTTGAACCTATCCCCTTCCAACTTCATAGAGTGTCCCCTGGTTTCCCTTCTGCCCTTCAGACTGAACATACAACTGGTGTCTACTCTGTTCAAACCCTTCAGGTATTTGAAGGTCTCAATCATATCCCCTCTCTCCCTTCTTTCCTCCAGGGTATACATATTGAGCTCACTCAGTCTCTCCTCATATGGTCTGTCCCCCCACCCCAGGATAATTTTTGTTGCCCTGTGCTGTACCCCCTCCAGTAATCTGATGTCCGTTTTCAAGTAGGGATGCCAGAGTTGCATGTAGTACTCTAGGTGTGGCCTCACCAGGGACCTGTAAAGGGGCAAGATGACCTCCCCACTCCTAGAAGTAATCCCCCTTGCTATGCACCCTTGCATCCTCTTTGCCTTCACTGCTGCCTTCCTGCACTGAGCAGAGTGGTTCATCTCCCCGGTTACCAGCACTCTCAGATCCTTCTCCTCCTTGGATTTTGTTAATGGCACACCCTCTAGTCAGTAATTGTGTCCTCAGTTCTTGCCTCCTAAATACATTAATTTGCATTTCTTGTCATTGAAACCAAGCTGCCAAGTGACAGACCATTCCTCCAGTTTTGCCAAATCCTCCTGAAGTACTTTTGCTCCCCCCCATCTACCTTTGCACAAATCTTTGTGTCATCTATGAAGAGACTGATCTTGCTCTTAATCCCTTCTACAATGTCAGCTATGAAAATGTTAAACAGAACCGGTCCCAGCACCGAGCCCTGTGGTACACCACTTGTTACTGCCCTGGGTTCAGATGCCTCCCCCCACTACTACCTTTTGCTGTCTGTCCTGCAGCCAGTTCTCGACCCATCTGACAAGTTTCCTCCCTGCTCCCAGACTCTTCAACTTGCAGGTCAACCTACTGTGTGGCACAGAGTCAAAGGCATTGCTGAAATCCAGGTAGAGGACATCCACCGCATGTCCCCGGTCTAGTGCCCTTGTAACCCAATCATAAAAATCAACCAAGTTTGACTGGCAGGATCTGCCTGAGACAAACTCCCACTGCCTGCTGTCCTGGAGGTTGTTATCCTCAAGAAATTGCACCAGCCTTTCCTTGAGGATTGTCAGCATCAGTTTTCCCACAATTGCAGTAAGGCTCACCTGTCTGTAGTCCCCCTGTTCATCCTTGGACCTGCTGTTATGGAGAGGTACCACATGTGTGTCCCTCCAGTCCCTGGGCACTCACCCTGAGTTCAGTGAGATACTGAACAGGTCCACCAATGGCCCTGCTAAGACCTCTGCCAGCTATCTTAGCACCCTGGGGTGGACTCCATCTGGGCCAGGTGCCTTGTCCACCTTCAGGGATCTAAGGCCCTCCCTCACCCTTTCCACTATGATTTCTCCATCCATGGTTGCTTCTCCCCCACCCTCTCCCACCTCACCCTTCCTTTCAGGTGTGGGCCCATCCATCTCCTTGGTGAAGACTGAACAGAAGAATTCATTAAGTACTTCTGCCTGCTCAGCCCCCTTTTCTACCCACCCACGTCCCCTCCTGATCCTAACACTTTGATCTTTGCTCTTCCTCTTCTCTGTAAAATATCTGAAGAAATCCTTTTCTCCTCCTTTGATCCCCTGTGTTAACCTCCATTCCCTAGCCACCGTTGCTGCCCTTACCATGCTGCTCACGTCTCTGGATTTCTTCACATATTCTTCTTTGTCTTCTGCCCTGTTGGATAGCTTGTAGATCCAAAATACATTCCTCTTTTCACTCACCTTCTTCACTACCTCTCTACTCATCCAACTAGGTTTCTTGGTCCTGGCTTTCTTGCTCTGGCTCTAAAGACAAGTTTTAATGGCTTCAGCCTGGCCTGTCTTGATGACTGTCCATTTTTGTTCTGTGTCTATTTCTGGGCGGATGCTTGCCATATGACTTTCCAGTATGTTTTCCATCCTGCCAAATTCTGCCCTTTTGAAGTCCAGGACCCTAGGTTTTGTAGTGGCTACTTCCCAACCCTTGTTGAGAACCACACTGTGCGGTGGTCATTGCTTGCCAGAGGTTCCTCTACCATTACATCCCTGACCTGTTTCCCATCCTCCAGTACCAGGTCTAGTATATTCTCCTCCCAACCCTGGTAGATTAAAGTCCCTCACCACCACTGTGCTCCCTTTGCCACTATTCCTCCTTATCTGCTCCCCCAGTTCCCTGTCAGTGTCCTCCTTCTGTGCCAGAGGTCTATAAACAACCCCTAGACAGATCTTGGTCCCTTTCTGGATGTGTAGTTGCAGCCAGATTACTTCTGACCTGCCTTCCTCCCAGTACTCCCTATTATATCTGATCCCTTCCCTTACATGAATGGCACCCCCAGCCTTCCCTTTATCTCAGTTCCTACTGGAATAGTTTGTACCCTGGGATGGTTAGGTCCCAGTCATGGTGCCTGGTTGCCCAAGTCTCAATAATGGCAGCTATGTCCACCTCTTCCTCTGCCATCAATGCCTGCAACTCTGCCAACTTGTTCCCCAGGCTCCTAGCATTTAGTGAAACCATTCTCCATGCTGCACCTATCCTTTCTGCTTCCTTAACCTTCACTCCAACCCCTATTTTGCCTAAGGTCGTATCTATCCCTGTGGTGGGGGGAGGTCCATGGGACCCCCTCTCCCTGGTGATTTCCAGCTCCAATGCCTCCCCCTACCTAGTTTAAATGATACCTCTCATTGATGAAATCCCCCAGCTTCTGCTTCAACACCTGTGAACCTGTCCTGTTGTACTGTAACCTATCCCCTGCAAAAATATCTACGTTATCCTATGTGCTACCCCAGTCCACCACCAAACCATACCCCTTGGTCCCACACCATTTCCTCAGCCACTTGTTGAAGTCACTGATTCTTCTCTTTCTGTCTGTACTAGCCCTTGGCACTGGCAGAACTTCTGAGAAGGCTACCGTTGTTCCCTCTTTGTTGCATAGTATTCCCACTTCCCTGAAGCTGTCTTGTACCTCCTTTATCCTTCTCCATTCCAGATGATTCGTTCCCAGGTGAACCACAATGTACAGCTTCCCTCCCCACCTTCCCCACATATATGCCCATATGCTGCCCCAGTCTACTCACTGTCATGCCTGGCATGAATTCTACTCAGATGTTACTTTTTCTGGCACTCCTTCCCCCCCACCTTATACCTTTAAGTATAGAATCCCCTTGAATTATGACTCTCTGATACTTTTCCTGCTTACCCTCTTGTTGCCATCCACTCTACTGCCCCTCCAACTTATGAGGCCCTCTTACCCCCCCGGTCTCATCCCACTTTGCCTCCCCTAACCTTTGCCCTGTCCTCGCCCCCCTTGCAACTATGACTGGGCTACTGACCTCCACCTCTGAACTATTTTCCATCTGTGAAACCTCCCCTTTGCACTGACTTGTTGCTCCGTCCACCACACTACCACCTCCTCTACTATTACTTCCTCATGTCTTCCCTGAAATATGGCCCACCCCCACTCGGACTCCTCTACACTCAATATCGTTAACCTTCCCCGGGCTGCCTGCTGCTTCCTTCTTCCTCCTGTCTCCTTGCTCCTTCCTTCCCTCCAGAGAGACTGAATCACCATCACCTCTCTGCGCCCCCCTTGCCAATGTGTCTTCCTGGTGTACTGCCTCCCCACTGTATACCTTTTCCCCGGTAGTGTCCTCTCCCTGCTCCTTTACTGTAGCTTCCCTCCTCTCTGCTACCTGGTCTTCTGGACTAGCCAACACTGAGAATCTGTTTGCAGTGCTATCTCCTTTCCTTGAATGAGTCCAGCCCCCCTTCCCACAGGCTGATATATTTGCTTCAATCCAGTCTTGGACATGCTCCTGTGCCTGACCCTCCTCCAGTCATCACTTCCTTCCCTTCACTGTATCCAATTGTGTGGCCTTCCTGCTGTCCTACCTAGTTACCCCTTATTTTTGCCTGTTTTGAGCTCTTTTGGATACCTCATTAGTTTCCCCTCCTGGCTGTGTCCCCTCTATTCTGTCTCCTCCATGCCTCCAGTTCCATCCTCAACCACCCTATTTCCTTCCTGAGCTGACCCACCTGCCAACACACCCTACAACCCCCTGCCCTCCAAGCCACTCAAAAGGAATATGGCTGCTACACATCCTTGGCAACATACAACCCTTCCCATCTCCTGCCCTATTTGACTGCCCCTTCACATCCTCTCCTCCCTTATCCTTGTCCTACCCCACTCCATTGAACCTTCCCCCCACCTTGGAATCCCCATGTTTGTACAGAAAATATGCAGCCCTCCCAATTAGGTTCTTCCCTGCCTACCAGCATGGCCTGCTGCCTGCAGTCTTGCCTGCTGACACCCTGTAGATGCTACTCAAGATGATACACTCCTGCTTTGTGGCACTCAAGCTTCGGGGTTTGCTTGGTCCCATTTGAAATATAAATGGATCCCAGTCCTGCTATTGGCTGGTCTGAGTCACATGACCACCCCCTCACCCTCCGGTGTAGTTCCCAACCTCTCCATCACTTGGTTAAATGCACCCCCCAGCCAAGACAAAATCATTTGTTTTGCAGTTACACTGTTTAAATCACACAGCACACATTGCAATCTTATTAAATGCTACCTCAATCCTAAAAGAAAAGAAACAGCACAGAGAAAGTACTTATCTTCTAGCTCCAGCTGCCTGCCTCCCTCTGCAGAGTTTCAACTACAACTGAGTTCTTTCCTTCCCCTGACTGGACCCTGACCTTCTGTGCTCAGTGTTGAACCTCAGTTACCAGCACTGCAAGCAGCAGTCCTACCACTGCACTGATTGACTAGCTAATCCTCTCTTTCTCTTGTAGATCCCTTCTTCTTCTCCAGTGTCCTCATGTTCCTCCATGGAGAAGTCCGTGGAAGAACAACTGAATAAAGTCATGTGGTCACTTAGTCTACAGCATGTCACAACATAAAGTGTGCTGAAATCATAAACTCTGGTGACTCCCCCTGCTGGTCAGACTGCTTTACCGCCCCCCACCACCACCACTCATATCGCTCCCATACCCTTACAATAACAATCATAATCAGCGCAAAGAAAACTTAGTTTTCAAAATAAGTGTTTAGTAAGACATAAAATGAGTGGTAACTACTACAAAAACAACACAGCTATTTACAACACAAACATTTTATGATAATAACAAAATGATTTACAAATAGAGCTAATGTTGAAACCCAGGGACAATTGTTCCATTTAGCAGCCATGAGGCAGTTCTCATTCTGAGTTGTAAATGGTCGTAGGACTGGTGCTGCTGATCACAGCTGGCAGCCGTCGCAGGAGAGTTCCTGAAGCAGCTTTTCCTTTCAATTTTGGCCCAAAAGAATTATTTCATGCCCAACCTTATTGTTTTTAAACTCTTTTGCTCCATTCTGAGGTGCCACACAATGATTAAGAGCTCCTAAGTAATATTCCAGGTTTTAGATGGTCATATAGAGGGGGTGGTGGTGGTGGTGGTGGTGTTGGCATTCGCTGAATCCAGCCTTCTAGTATAACTAGCACAGCTCTGCTCCTAATGGATCCTGACCTGGAATGCCTTTTCTATCCACCTAATGTGGTTGGCCACACAACTGCTCAACACAGTGTCTTAAATCATATGGGTGTCTGTTAAAAACAAAAAAAAAAATACTGTACTCTTCTGAAAACTTTCGTATGTTTGGTATAACTCAAGGATCTCTACATGTGGTGCCAACTCCCTTCCCAAGCTGAAATGATGGATTATGGTCTTTGTATATTGTTTTACTAGCAACATCGCATCATTCACATAATAAAACAGTGGTGGGGAGGAATTGTTTTAGAGGCTGATGCAATGCCTGTAAGATGTTTAACAAGTAATACCTGTCATTGTTCACTGAATGAACACAGGTAGAGCCAGGGTTCGTCCGAGAACTGAACCCAAACCAAACCCAAACTATTCCATTTTTGCCTGATCTGAACCAAACTTGAACCCTAAAAAAAACCCAAAAAACTGATGAACCTGAACCTAACCTGAACCTGAACCCAGACCATGTGATATCAGGAGAACCCACATGGAGGCAGTAGGGTGAATTCATTAGAACTCGAATTCAAACTGATGAATTACATAAAACAGCCTCAAACCAAACTGAACTCGAACCCAGATTTCTACTTAGCAAATTGAACTGAACCAAACTCAGACTATGCCCTGCTGAACCCAAACTGAACTAGAACCTTAAAAACATGTCAAACCCTGGCTCTAAACACAGCTGGAGGGAGCAGTGACATTTCGAGGTCCCACAACATAACATAAGGGCAGTAGCCACAATGCAGCCACCACACTTCACACCTGCCCTCCCTGGTAGATAACTACCCGACAAAGGTTATGATAGGTAGTAAGTCAAAAGGGAGTCAATGGGATACACCCCACAACTATAAATTGATCTAAAAATACTACTGCCAATGCAACTTGCAAATACAGGTTGTTCAGCCTAATATTTTGAGATAGATATTTTTGCTTGGAAATGTCCTGGTCTGAATGCCATTAAAAGACAAAATAATGGAGCATATTTGCACGTCGCATAAAAGCTTACTATTTCCATCCCTTCTTCTGAAGTGTGGGGTTGACTAGCTTGACATACATTGAGCTCATTTTCAGTTCAGAGCTGAAGTTAAATGACATTGCTATAATGCAAACAGTTAATCTCATACAACTGGCTGGAGTTTGTGGAGTTTGTTCCAAAATGGCCTATTCTTCAAACCACTTTACTCACAGGTGCTGCACTACCATTATCTTGGAATGTCCACCAGGGTGTTCTGCCCTCCTCCTACTGCTGCCTTCCTGTCACCATTCTCCCCCAACTGATGGACAGCTAGTGACACAGAAGAAAAAACAATTACATCAACAATAGATTGCAATGAGGGTGGGTGGGACCAATTATTTCTCAGCAGTCTGAAATCACTTATACAAAAATAACATGCTTTTCTTTTCTTATTAAGTATGTTTTGTTCAAGTTTTAATAGCATAAACAATAACACAAACCAACATCAACAAGAATATATCGTTGAATGTTGTTCAATATAAGTAATTGTACAAATACAAACAAGCACATAGAAAAAGACCCTCCCACTCCCTAACTACCCATCCCAAACTATACTGCCTTACTCGTCTATCTGAAGCCAGAAATATGCACTGCAGAGAGCTAGTGAACTCAGATATTGGGTAATCAACCTGTTCAGCAATGGCGCTCAAGACCACATCGAGTAATAGTTACTGAGAAGACAGAGACAGTAATGTAAACAATGGCTCCCAGTTCGTTCTGTAGTGAAGCTCACGGTGCCATAGGAGAGCTATTTGCTTTTCAAACAATAAAGCAGACAGTATTTCCTGATGCCATTATTTGAAGTGCGAAGTGGAGGTATCCCTCCAATACCGAAGTATGATCAATTTCACAATCATCGCTATATGCATTTTTTGTACTCTGAGCAGGCCATGCGGACGGACATATGCCAACAAGACATACATTTGGAGTAAATAACTCCTCCAGGCCTAGTATAGGGCCCAGAGAATGCTTGATTCCCTCCCAGAAGGGGAAGAATAACTGGTCATTCCCATTGCATGTGCTTTAGGGACCTGTCCACCTGCCCACAATGTGAACAATGCGCCTAGGGGGTCTTATCCATTTTAAACAATTCCATCAGCATATAATACAAATTATGTAAAATGCAGAACTGCATAATGCACAGCCTATCTTGTTTAAGAAATTGATAGAACTGGTGCCAAACCTGTCAGTTAACCACGTTGTCTGAAAGGGATAAGGCCTGGTGCCAGTAAAAGCAGGTCCTGGACAAAGTGTTCAGATCCTGAGACTGAAAGATCTTACAGAGATCTGTGACACTATATGTGGTTGAGAAATGAGTGATTAGAATAGGTTAGATATGTGCAATGCCCAGATCTCCCATGGTTTGGGGCCCAAAAACTGAAGGAGAGAATGACTTATTTGATAATGTTTAAAGCCTGGGTTCTGGGTGAAGTGAAATTCAGAACAGGCTGTGGTAAATGAAATTAACTGAGTCCCTTCCAAAAAGGAGTTAACCAAAAGACCAGTTAATTGAGGGCAGAATGACTGTAGGATTGGATGGCCTGCAATCACTATATTGGGATTGTTAAGAATTGGTTGAGAGCTCACCCTATGCCATCAGTTTGCTGACCTTTAAGGCCCCACATGGACATGGGCTGAGTTACCTACAAGAACTCTTGTGCCCCTACTGCCCTGCCAACCACTCCGCTCCACCAATGAGGGATTGCTAGAAGTTATCAGGGTTCGGTTGAAGACATCTGGGGCCTGGGCTTTTGCATTTGTGGCCCCTACCCTGTGGAACTCTACCTCGTTGGATACATGAGTACCTGACTGTGGAGAGCTTTAAAGTTTACTTAAAAATGCACCTGTCCGACCTGGTGTTTCCTGATTACTGATTATTCTGTAAGACAGCTGGATTAATTGTTGTATGATTAATTGTATGTGTTTAGAATGATATTTATTGTGTTTTTATTGTTTAAGCATTATGATCAATGTGAATAGCGCTCTACAAATAAACTTGAATTGAAAACTTGAATTGAATCTCCATCTCATAAAGTCATTCAATTGTTAAATTGCTTTTAAAGACCAATAGAGGGGAATAAAATGTTTTTCTATACTCAGTCAATTGTTGTCGAGGTAGGTGGGCTGCCTGGGGAAAGCTGGGAGACTCTGCCACATGAAAGAGCTATCTGATAGGAAGGGGTGAGGTTGGGTTATGGAAGCAAAGCTACATGCTACACATGTGGAATAGGAGGAACTACATCCCCGATAGGAAGTCTTCTGTGTGCATATATGGTCAACTGTGGATGCTAACAGGTGCCATGGTGAGGGAGGTAGGGAAAATCAAGAAAAAACACCACCACCACTCATAAGATGATGGTGAGGGCCACCTTCAGGTCTTTCAAGATGGACCACCACTGTATGAATGGATGGTAGCGTTAGAGGAGATGGGACTCAGGGGAGCTTCCTTATAGCACAGAGACAGGCCCATGAACCTGTTGGATGGTAGTAAGTAGAGTAAAATCTGGACTGTAAAAAAAATTGCTATTGAGCTCAGAGTGTAGGAGAATGCAGAGAGGGAAGAAGAAGCTGGAGGCCCAGCTCCAGCCCATATTATGCTATATTGGTTGGCTAGAAGTGGTAAATTGTAACACAAAATAGTGCTGCTGGACCAGCACTTCAAACAAATGAAACTGCAAGTGAAGACAATAACAGTGAGCCAAAAAATTCTCAGGGGCCACACAAGAGCAGAATGGCAACTCTAAGAGCTTGCCAGTTTGCAGTGACCTTCACCGCAAACACCACCCACAGGATCCGTACTGCCTCAGTGCTTCAGTGCACTGCTGATACAATTTTCTTAAAATAGTATGCTTTATGTTTAATATGTCTGAAAGAAAAACATTTGGTAACACTCGCCAATAGCAGCACAATACTGTTTTTGACCTTTGAGGGTGTCCATGCCTCAAAGAAGCTTCAGGAGTTGTGACTCATGCCTTTGAATATCATCCCACCAGTGCTTGAGTTTGATGGTGAATGTTTAAATTTGCAGGCTATCACTGAGGACAGTCTTTAGCACCTCCCAGATTCCATCCATTCAAAAAAGAAAGCCTCTTGAAACCAAAGAAATGCATTGAATATTTATTGACTTCTAACACCAGCATGCTGGTTTCCTCAGGCAAAATGGTACTACCAAACTTTTCCTTGTTGTAGCTTGTTCATCAACCATCTTACAAACAAGTGTTACTTGTTCTGTTTTACTTGCCCTTCCTCTCTCTCTCTCTCTCTTTCTTCTCACACTTTAAAAATTGAAACACGATCACAAACACGTGCTGAAACTGAAGAAATGACATAATAAATTACAACATATTCCACAGTTTACTTAGATCATCCTTTAAAAATGCAGAAAGTTTATCCAGTACTTTCAGACTGGGTCATCAAAGATCACATGTGGAATGCAAATAGGTGGTTTCAATCAAAACTAAGGACTATCCTGCAGAATTCTAATAAAGCATTTTGGAAGCCTATTTGCCATTCTGCCAGAATTCCACTTGCATAATGCCTTATTCTGCACAGCTCATTAGTTGTTATAGGTGGTGATCGCCACTCATCTGCAGTTTTTAATAACGTAGGGTCGATCTCAGCAGACCCTCCAATGTTAATAGTGTAAATCTTTCTAAGTGGTAAAAGGACTGAGTTGAGTGGTTGATAGGATGAACACTGTTGCTGGAGAGGCTTTCTTGAAGCTATAATATGAAAGCTATAAAAATGTTTATGTCATGCTCTTAAGAGCAAGCACCCATTTGGCAAAGCCCATCCTAGTGTCTTTTGACCTATTGTAAGTGACTTTAAACTGCCATTGTAGACCTTTGTGTGAAATGACTGCACCCTTTCAAGATCTCCAGATTTTATTATAGCGCACATAAAAGCAGTTTTCTAAATTGGCTTATTTTAATTTATGGAATTATTTTTAGACTTTAGTCCATCTTAATCCTTCAACAAGGAATACATTCTTTCACCAAGATAAGGTCCAATTATTATAATTCTCTTCTGAATGGCCTACAAAAGAATCAGCAGACTTCAGCTAGGAAGTTTTATTTCATTTTTTTGACAATCTCTAATTCTCATGAACTTATCACCCCTTTTAATTTCAGTTTCATTTATTGCTTGTTGCTGATAGCATTTAATTCAATGTCTTCATGTTAACTTACAAGATGGTTAATGTTTTTGCTTCACACTCAATTTCTAGGATTATTACATAATATACCTTACTTAACATCTTCAGTTTCCCATGGTGTATGTGAAGGCAGCAAAAAAAACATTATTTTTAGACTGCTGCAGCTATTGCTGCTCCCAACCTGTTCACATTCTTTAAGCTCTTCGTTTAACATAGAGCTGTGCCCCTTATATGGAAACAAACTAAAGTCCTTCCCTTACAAAACATGACTACTGCCCTATCTCCCTTCTCCTCTATATAACGGCTAAACCCCAAGAGAAACTGGTATTTTCACAGAACACCACCTGCAGTATCTCATCAGGTCCTTTTGCCTCTCTTCCTCCTTTCCATCTGACTTTTACAAGGCCCACTCACTGTTTCCCCCCTTCTCCATGTCACTGAAGCCATCCTGAAGAAGAGTCATCAAGAGCAGGTTACTGCTAACGTATTCATTTACCTAGCTAAAACCTTTGATATGGTGACCTACCCCACTCTCTTAAGTTAGTTAAGTGTGGCCGGACTTTCTGACCCTGTGGTAGGTTGGTTCTTACTCTACTTCACTGGCTGACAGTAATCAGTTCAGGTTGTTAATGCATTATCTCCCCCTCCCCATCACCTATGGTATGCTCCAGAGCTTAATCTTGGGACCCATCCTCTTCTCTCTCTGTTCCTCAGTGACCTTCCATTATCTGTGCTTTATCTAACACTCACATGTTGGCTGATGACATAGTCATCTTTGCCTCTGATGCCACAATCTCTGAGTTACATGACTCTGTTTGCATCCAGTGCTGGTTACATTCAAACCACCTCACCTTAAACCCCCCAAAATGGTCTCCATGTCTTTTTGGTCTATGCAAAGTGTCACCAGATTGAGCCACTCCCCTATCATTCAAACCCTTGATAATCTCCATTTGAAGAAGTAAAACACTTTAAATACTTTGGCATGTGGCTAGATAGAAACTTGGATTTCTCCTCCTATGTTGACACCATACACACAAAAAAAAAACTCCATCAAAAGGTTGGTGCCTTGTACAATAGCCAGTGCTGTCTGCCTTTCCCAATTCATCTAGAGATCCTCCTGAGAATAATCATACCAATTTTCCCATTGAGAATGGGGTCTAGGGTGCTGCCTCCAAGTCCCCTCCCCCACCATGCTGGATTCCCTCTTTAATGCCTTTCTGTCCTTTGAGTGTCAAAATCTTGGTCTCAGTACATTTACATTTTGTTTAGCTACAGACACATTGGAACTTTAATTACACTTCAGATGTACTGTGGTCTTGCCATTGTTTTTTAATCTCTGTATTGGTTTACACCTTCTCTCCCACTTTGTACTCCCTCCCCCCCCGCACAGGTTGCAACTGTAAGCACCTGGTTACCAATTTCTAAATAAATAAAATTAGACCTCCTTGCCTACAGCTTTTACAAGGTATCCCTTCCTCTGGAACAACTTGTGCTATTGAGACTGGGCATCCTTGTCCATCTTTAAGTTTCATATGAAAACATTAATGCTTCATAAAACCCGTAGAGACATATTTAAGTATATTGTGATGAGATTACTAAAAGCACTTCACAAATGTACTATAAAATTATTTTATTATCACTCAGTATTGCTTCTTAATGTCATTCAGTTACTTCATTTCATGTTTCACATGGAAGCACTCAGGAGAGTAACATACTGTAAATGGAGTACTATAACCTGGACCTTAAGCTTCTTTTGCTCACCCTCGATGAGGTAATTCATCCATTAACAAAAATCCTAAACCTCTCTCTCAGCTGTGGAAAATTCTCAGACCTATGGAAAACAGCCACCGTGACACCCATCCATAAAAGTGGGGCCAAGACGATTCACTCAAATTATCGCCCTATCTCCATACTGCCCCCACCACTCTCTAAGGCACTTGAGCGCATCGTGGCTGATCAACTTACCGACCACTTGGATAAATATAATATACCTTGTCCACAACAACACGGCTTCCAGAAAGGTCACAGCACCACCACAGCCCTTCTTGAGTTCACTGGAGCTTTGCACAAATCTCTTGACAACGGCCTTCTCACAGGGGCCATTTTCGTCGACCTCTCCAAGGCCTTCGATACAGTACACCATGGATTATTAATACACCAACTACTGAATGTAGGGCTATCACCTGACTCTTCTCTCTGGTTTAAAAGCTACCTAGAAAACTGGTCGCAGAGAGTAAAAATTGCGGACGCTCTTTCTAACACCCTGCCTGTTCGCTCGGGTGTCCTATAGGGATCCATACTGGGACCCCTCCTTTTTAGCCTTTTCTTAAACTCCCTCCCTTACCACTGCTCTGAGCAGATCATGCTATATGCCGATGATGCTGTTGTATTCTCCACTCACAAAGATCCTACAACTCTTCAACACAACCTTCAACTTGGTTTCAGTTCTGTAGAGACATGGTTTCTTAATCATAAACTGGTCCTCAATGACAAGAAAACCAAATCTATGCTCTTCTGCAGCTCTCATAACCCACACAAGCTACACCACTTGGCTATCTCCACCACCTAGGGGAACACTCTAGATCAGGTGGGGTCCTTCAAATACTTAGGGATACAGCTTGACCCTAATCTCTCCTATGGACTTCATGTAGATAGTGTAGCTAGAGCTGCTAATACACGGCTTGGTCTCTCTACAAACACAGACCACACTCACGCCAGAAGCTTTGAAGGTTGCAGTCCTGAGCTCTGTGATCTCTGTAATAGACTATGGTCTCATCATTTATGGCTCAGCCACAACCACAACCCTTAGATGCCTCTCAACTACCTTAAATAAAGCATGTCGGCTCATCACTGGTGCTCACCGTCTCACCCACACATGTGACCTGCACACTCAGACTGGCTGGCTCCAACTATCAAACCGCATAAAGTTTCTCACCTGCTCCATGGTGAAAAAAATCTACCTTGGCCTTGCACCTTCTGGGGTCTCAACTCTGTTACAACACCGAATTAAAAAATGGTACCTTAGGAGATCCACGCTGCAGCTACTGAAAGTCCTCCACTGTCACACTTCACAGGAACAAACCTCTTTTGTTTATTGAGCACCACTCTGGTTCAATGGCCTCAGCCCAACCATCTCCTCTGCCCAACTATTGGTATGTTTAAAACTAGACTCTGGGACTATCTCACTACCAACAGCTCCTGTGACTGCCCAACTTAACCTTGTTTCTCCACTTCCCTTTCTGCTCTAGTTGTCCCCCCCCACTGGATTCTACCCTCACATCTTGGTATACCCAATACTGCACTTTTCACCCTCTTGCCACCCTTCCTACATTCCTTCCCCCCCCACCCTCTTCCCTCTCCCTATGACTCTGGCACTTCTTATCTGTTGTCTATTTTCTCTGACAAATGCCGCTGGCTGCCTTGTTACAATGCTACCCTTGAACTGTATTAATCTGTACTCTGTTTGCAATGTCCACATTGTTGTAATGCCTGTCTTGATGTTCCCCATAATTTGTATTTCTCTGACGTGGAACCTTTGTAAAAGAGCCATGGCTCAAAGGTATTTGTAATCCTAGACTTGATAAATAAATAAATAAATAACAAAGGTGTGGGGTAGTCGAGATGTCACACCTATTCAGATTAGATTAGTTGGGGGGGGGGAATTGCAGCCCAAGCAAGATGGCTGCTTTGATGGTGAACTCTGCCCCAGCCCAGTTTTAAACTAGCTATTTTACCCTCTCAGCCGGTGGCTTATTATATGTCCGGTACCACATTTTTGCTGTGGAGTTTTTTTTTTGGTTTTGTTTAATATTTCCTGGCAAGATGCTCATCTGGACATAGAAACTACTTTCCACCCAGGCTTATGAGGCCTGTCTAATCAGCAACCATGGCAGATTCTGTAGCAGCACTACCTTCACCTCATTATTAGAATCCTTAGCAGTGGACATTTCCAAGATTAAACTGTCAGTAGCTGCTACGACATCAAATACTGTTACCCTAAAAAACCAAATGAATTCTGTGGAGCAACAGAAGGCAGATATGGATGACACACACTTCTTAATCCTTTAGCATCTAGAAGATCATGAGCAGTGCCTAGAACAACTTTGGAGCAGAACTGAAGCACTGGACAACAAAGAGCACCGCAACAAAGTATGAATCACTGGAATCCTTGAAGGTGTGGAGGGACCTAACCTCGAGTGTTTTTTATTAGAGTTTTTACCACAGTTGTTAGCTCTTACCTGGCTTGGCCCTCTGGAAATAGAATGGGCTGACTAATTGGGAGACCACCAAGAGCAAGAGCTAGCAGACCCCGCCCGATAGTAATTTACCTGCTCAGATACTCCACCTAAGCTACACTCCTCTGACTAGTGAGTGACAAGGGCTCTCTTCTCTGGTGTAGCTCACAAATTTCTATATTTCAAGACTTTTCCCCTGAAGTTATGCAGAGGTACCAAGCACACACACTGATTCGGTTGGCCATATAGAAGAAAGGTATCCAATACTACTTTAGTGACCTTACTAATTTTGTAATACAGCACAACAGGAAAGACCATTTTTGTCAAGCCTCTCAAGAAGCGAGTGCGTGCCTACACTGGCGGTGGCCACAACTGAAGGTGGAGTTTTCACCCCCAGGCATCTGTGGCAGCAGTAGAACACCAAACCAACTAGAGAGCATTTGCCATGGTGGAATCTATATGCAGTGGTCACAGAAGTGCATGAACCAATGTAACCTAAGTGCATCAGCCCCAACATGTCTACCATCAAGGAAAGATGGGATTGGGAGCCTCATCCTTTACACACATCCAAGGGAGACTTGTTACTCTCAAGTAGACTTTGCACTCAGACCTTACACAAAACCTGAACTCATCTCCACTGCTGGCCTTCTGGTTTGGACACCACTTCAGACCATTCTGCTCCTGTATTCCCCCCCCCAAAAAAGCTACTTGTGAGGATGCAGCTGATCCGACTGTGGATCCTGATGTCCAGGATTGTCAGACTGTCACCCTTACCACAGACTTCACAGGGATGGCACAATTATCTCCTTGGACAAACTCAGTTCTGGAGAATTAGCACATTATGATAGACATTGCACAAGCAGTACCCCAGGAACATTCAATTGAAACTGTCAGCAATATGCCAGGCCAAGCATACGATAAACACCCTGGACTGGGTGTCACATGATATGAGCCTTGCTTGCTAGTTAGCCCTCGGGTGCATAGGATACCTGTTTCCTTTGCTTTTGGATGAGCATCTACCCATCTCAGGATAGAAACTTGGCTCTTTTCTGTATTTCAGTGCCTGCTAAAATTGGTGCTACAATATCTGTGGCACTTTACTGGGTGTGTAAGACACTTTTCTTACATTTATAAAGCAGGACAAAAAAAACATTTGGAAAATGACCGTCCATTTTCATTTTTGCTTACAATTGCCAAAGTATTTGAGTGATTGGTGGCTAAATAAATACAGGATTTCCTGGAGAAGGGTAACATTATTAATAAATTATAGTCAGGATTTAGACCCTTACATAGTACAACCTCAGCCTTGCTTAAGACCACAGGTAATGTAAGTGAATTCCTGGACAGGGGGATGTCAGTGGGGGTGATTTATATAGACGTGTCTAAGGTGATCGATTCGCTGGACCATGACATCCTCCTGTTCAGGCTCAGGGTCATCAGAATGTCTGAAAATGTGGTGGAGTGTTTGAAAGCATAATTAAAGGATAGGCTTCAGTTAGTAGCCATTAGTGAGTGGGAATCCAAGCTAACCAACATTGTATCAGGTGTTCCACAGGGGTCCATTTTGGGCCCTTCCTTATATTATATATATATATATATATATATATATATACACACACACACACACATATATATACATATATATATATATATATAAACTTTAGACAGTCCAATCCTGAAATAAGTTGTCACCTTTATACTGATGACACTGTTTTTTTATGTAGGGCGTATATCTAACATACAAATTCAGACTCTGTTGCAGGATGCATTTGATGAATTACAGAATTTCCTTCTATATTCCAGGCTCATCCTAAATTCCCAAAAATCCCAGGTTACATTGCTCTCTAAAGAAAAAGGGAGAAACTCCAATGGCACAACCCTACAAATAAGGACCCTGGATCAATCTGTTCTCAAACAGGTTTTGAGGTACAGATATCTAGGACTGTATTTGGATAATTCTCTCAAGTGGAATGTCCACATGTAACAAGTTATTAAAAAAATTGGAAAGTGCCTAGGAGCATTGTATCATATAAGACACTGTATGAGTGAAACAGTCAGGAAGCATGTAATTAACAATGCAGTAGTCCCACTTTTGGATTTTGGGGACCTAATGTTTGAGCGTGCATCTGCCCTATTGCTGGGTAAATTGGACACTATCTATAACAAACTGGCATGGTTTATTCTTAATGGGCCCTATTCATTAATGCTACACAGGCCTACGCACAGTGTGTACTGCAAGAGAATAGCCAAATAGGCACAAAAGATGCGCACACAACCACCACACGGCATGCACAAATTGTGCGTAGGGTGGCGCATAGGGCCATGGTGTGAACATGCGTGCCCCTGGGAATACGCAGGAGCATAAGGGTGGGGCCACATAGTTTGTACCTGAAGAGCTGCATATGCACATGTACGATACTGGTTACAGTGGCAGGATGCATAGCATCCCCGCATACAGACTAATCATCCTGGAGGCAGCCATAAACACCGTGCGTTAGGGAGTACCACAGCAGGGGCAATAGGTGCAGTCCAGAAAGGGCATGACAATGTCTGTAATGGTAAGGTATGCTGCTCACACACAGTACAATGCATGGCATGCTGCTAACTGCACAACATGTACCCACCATGTGCCACTGGCGACCACTGCAGCCGCAGTACCATGGTGCACACACCCCATCCTCAGGCACCATGTGTATGCCACAGAACTGCCAGCCCTGGTGCAGCAAGGCCTACATGCCACAAAACAGATAACCTGATGGACAAACATTGTATGGCAAGTGGCTGTGGCATGCGCATCCCAAGGAACTGACACACAGTATAACAACAAACACACACACCTGCCCATGCACACTGTGCCAGGGTGAGGAAGGACACACACAGTGGTTCAGGAAAGAATGCTTTACTTTTGGCTCTCAGAAACACAAATTAAAAACAACTGCCAGGACAGCACATCATGAACAATGCAAAACAACAGGGCTTTGGGGGAGGGGGGAGTCCATAATGGGCACAGGTCCAGCCACACTAATCAGCATCCTCTGAGTCAGTACTGAGGCTTGGGCTGGAAGAGGGGGGTGGATGGTTCCTGCAGAGGTGTGGTGTCCGAGAAGGGATGCTTCTCCAGGACTATCCACTGAACAGGTCCACAGTACCACTGAAACGATAAGAGCACACAGAGGGGACCTCTGTCAGTGACCCTGGTACCACCATAGCACACAGGACAGACAGAGAAACACATACCCCATGGCTCACAGGCCCATCTACCTGGGACGGGGCATGGATGTCCCACAGGTTGCCGGCATCATGCCGGTAGAGGAAATCCCTTGTGGATCCTCTGAGGTTGAACCACCTCGGGATATTGTACGGCAGCTGCCGTGATGGCGCATACACCCATCCCATGCCTCCATGCCCAATGTTCATCAGCCCCAGGGCAAGCCTGGCTTTCCACTGCCACCTTGTCCCCTGCAGAAGAGCACAGGAGAACAGGTTACCATTATGCCCTGGGACACACACACACACACACACACATATCAGTGCAGATCAGCAGCAGCCCCTAACTGCCTCCGCTTTGTCACCTCCCAGATAGCCCATGAGGGTATCCCATCTTGGTAAATAATGCTTGCAGCATGGTACAGATGCTATGGTAGGCTGAGCCTGCCATCAGCAGCACCCGCTGCTGATCCCATCACTGCAGGACTGCATATGGCATCCCCAAGACTGACACGACCACACCATGTGCCCATGGCATGCCCATAAGGTTACATGTGCCACGGCATCTAGTATGCACCACACACAGAGTGGATGTGCACCACCATTGTGCATGGTCACTGGTCATTGCATAAGGTGGCTGTGACATGTGCCCAGGAGCATTGCTACATGTGGTCCTCCTTGAGGACGCCATAGCGGAGCACCGAGCCTGCCATAGGTTGCGACTGCACGTGTTCAGGTCCATGGCTGGAGGCATAGATGCTGCAGACTAGTGAGTTCCTCCAGAGGTACCACGTTGACCACAGAACACTTAGGTACATATGTGGGCTTGTGGAGGATGCAGTCTGGCCACGCACTCGGTGCTCCATGGCCATGTCCATGGAGATGAAGGTGCTCTGTGCCATGCAGTACTATGCTACTGGAAGCTTCCAGAGGGTCAAAGATGACATGATGGGTGTGAGCCAGTCCTGCAGCTCATGGGCACTGCACCAGGTGACCAATGCCCTGGTGCAGCACTGGGCAAGGCACATCAGGTTCCCCACAATGGCGGCTGACATCATTTCCATCAAGGGGGCATTCCTTGACAAGTACAGCATGCCAAACATGGTGGGCACAATAGACTGCAAACAAGTGCCTGTCCTCACACTGGCCACGAATGAGGAGGTGTACTGGAACCATAAGAGGTTCCACAGTATCAACTGCCAGGTTGTCTGTGATGTCATGGGCATCCTGATGTCCCTTGCAAAGTATCCAGGGTCATGCCATGACTCTTTCATTTTTGAGAACAGCAAACTGAGATGTCATTTGGACCAGCATCTGGAGGGTTACGGCTGGCTGTTGGGTAACCAGCTACCAGGATAAGAGGACAATCCTGCTGCCTCTGTGCAGCCACATGTCTAACATCTCTGTATCTCACCCCTCCCACAGGTCTCAGTGGATACCCGCTGAGGACCAACCTCATGACACCATACCTGGTGCCAGAGCACACCATGGAGTAGGCATACAATGTGGCACATGTGAGGGCCTGCAGCATCATTGAGCGTACCATAGGGCTGCTGAAGGTGCGGTTCCATGCCTGGACCACACCGGTAGCACAATGAGGCTATCTCTGGGCATGGCGTGCAGAGTGTTCACCGCCTGTACTATGCTGCACAACATCTGCATATGCCACAGGGTTCTGGAGCCCCTGACATGAAGCCGCTGGATCACACCCAGGGACGTCCATCACCACCTCATGGACCAGCGCCACCTGGAGAGGTCACTAGGAGGGCACCCCATGGCCCACACAGAGCAGACTGCATGGTGGCATGGGCTGTGTGCCATTGTGTGGCTCATGGCACTTTTGGATGGTAAGGCATGGCACAAGCAGGCAATGATGACACTGCCCATTTGAGATGGCATGTGCATTGCATGCATGCCACAGGGCACTCACACACATGGCGAGCCACTGGCATGCATCATGCCCACACAGGGGATCCAGCATTGCCTGTGGATTTTGTGGCCTGTGGGCCACCAGGGGATGTGTGTGGGATGGACGTGTCCAGTCACATCTAGGGATACTGTGATGCCCAGCGATCATGGGTGGTTGGCTACTTGCTGTGGCCACCACATCTGCACCCCCTGCCGGACGTTGGTCCACATTGGGGTTGGGACCACTGGCTGTGTTGCGGCCAGGGGATGCTAGCCACAGTAGGAATGGCATACGGCGGTGGTGTGTCCCAGCATGGCAGCACTGGTGCTCGGTCCGGCATCACAGCACTTGCCAGGCAGATCCTGCCCAGTATGTGCCACCCTGGACACGGTGTCAGTCACTATGCCCTGTGCCATCGACCCACCCTTAACAGCTGTGGGGCAGACAGTTGGGTGGCGATGACCGCAAGGGCATTGACCATCCGCTCCTGAGCGTGGATGCCTGTGGCCACCTCCTCCACCAGACACTTCTCTCCTCGAGCCCCTGTGGTGATCACCTCCACAAGGCTCTCCTGTGCCTTGACACCAGCACTATGCTGTCTGCAGTCACTCTTGCACTCATATTGCCCCAGCCACCACTTATGTGAGTCACCCAGTGGCCTCCATGCACTCCCTGGTTGCCTGCAGGTGCTCCTGCTCCAGCCTCTGGAGGTCAGGGTAATAGTTTACCAACTGGGAGTCTGGTGCAGCCTGTTGTGGGCACCTTGCAGGTGGTGGACCCTCCGATGTACCTATGTCATGCTCCTGTGACTGGGTGGGTGTGTCTGGTGTGCCTGTCTCTGTGACATCCATGCTGGTGTCCTCCTGCCATCCTGACTCGATGTCACTGCTGGAGTCCATTGCAGGTGTCTGTTGCCCATCCTCCTCCAGTGCCCTGGGTGTCTCTCCCCCATCCGTGGTCTGCATCACTGTGGTTGTATCCTCACTGCATCTGGCCTCCTGGGGCTGCTGTCCACGGGTCCAAGGCATGTCTCTATTGTGGTGTTGTGGAGACTGTGCCAGGCATTGTGTGTCATCCACCTGCATCTTGTCCATGCCATGCTGCTGTGTTCCTGTGTGTGGGGACAGTGGTTAGCTCACCTGTATGTCCGCTGTGGCACATGTCACATCTGTTGTGTCACAATACCCACCATCACTGGCTGTCCTCTGGCGTCCCGCCTCTGCCAATGCCAGAGGATCCCTCTCCACCACTGTCCTCTTCATGCACTGTGGGTGGAATGGGGGCATGTGGTCAGTGCCTGTTCTGTTACTGCAGTGCTGGTTTGGTGCTATGTGTGTGTCCAAGTGCATCATGCTCACCTGGCATGCTGTCTAGCCCATCTGGCTTGCCGTCCATTAGGATGACGCTGATGATGTTG
Organism: Neoceratodus forsteri; assembly: GCA_016271365.2. Taxonomy (NCBI): domain Eukaryota; kingdom Metazoa; phylum Chordata; order Ceratodontiformes; family Ceratodontidae; genus Neoceratodus; species Neoceratodus forsteri. The sequence continues at coordinate 1,380,197,045 of CM057455.1, forward strand.
GACACTAGATGGTCAATGGGCGTGAGAGGTGGGCCTGGTGGTGGCGGGCCTCTGCCTGTGGCACCTTGTGAGTGTCATGCTCAGCTGAGTTTTCCCTTTACCTGGGACTGGAGGTCCTGCCACTTGTGCTTGATTGCTGCTAGTGTGCTGGCCAGTGGTGTAAGGGGTAGAATACGTACTACTGAGATGCAAGTCAGAATTGGGAAAATCAAATTTTTTTTATAGGGGACCTTATCTCTGGAGTGCCTTATCACCTACATTTAGGACACAAGATGGTAAAAAACATGCAGGAGAGATTAAAAACAGGTTTAAGAATGAGGCATTTAAGAAAATAACTTTGAACCCACCCTGAATGAATGCTAGGGCCAGTAATTGTTATCATAATATTGATTGTGTAGAAGTGTCTTAATAAGTTCTTAACCAAGTAATGGTGTTTTGTCCAATTTTATGTATTGTGTATGTTATTTATTATGTATTGTTTATTGTGAATTATTGTTTATTTTGAATGATTATTCTTTTTTGTACTGTAATAGTTTTTTGGTACCAAGGACCTCAATGAAAATGAATTTGTCTCAGATGAGTTTCCGATTCATTTTGAATTAATAAAAGTTTTTACTACTACTACTACTTTCTTTGGTTATGTAAGCGGGTTGATACATAACTTTCGGTTACTACCCCTGCCTTGTAGGCTTAAACAAGGTTGAGGTGTCTGGACTCTGTTGTTCTGGATTGAGGGGTTTGTTTCCAAAGATAAAAAGGTAGTGCAGTGCCTCCACCCAGAGACTAGTTAAAGTGGGCCTTATGACAACTGGATACAACTGCCTGGGATGCTGTACCTTCCCACCTTCCCTCTCAGTCACCCCACACACAGAGCACCAACCTCAGTTGCAGTATTTTAAAACATATAGTTATTAGTGATCTCTAATAATATGCTCACAAGCAGTGTTAAAAGAGTTAACCAGCAATATATTTACAAAAGGAGTAGGAATATGCCAGGGAACATGGGATGTAGGGAGAGCAACGGTGCAAACAATTTTATACACAGACATTCACAGTACTCCCAGCTACAGCTGTAACAATGGTGCCCATCCCCCACCAGCATGCACAACATTACCACCCCTATTCTCCCACTCTAGTCTGGTACCAGATTTTTCCCCAGTCAGTTTGGTTGGGAGCTCCCACAGTCTATCTGGGCATCCAGTTGGAGCAGTTGCAGGCCTGATGCTGATGCAGCTGGTTGGCCGGCTCTGGTGCACTTTGGGAGCAAACAGTTTAAATTCAAACCCCTTGAACTGACACAACTGTTTTTAAGTAGAACTGACAACTTCTGGCCAGGTTGCCAAACAGCAACTTTGAAGAACAAGGAACAACTCCCACAGTTTCAGGGCAGGCCCTGCATTCATTTACTCACAGTTCTTCAGATACAGTTCATACAGAGTCTGGCCAGCAGCAAATTGTTCAGTCTGCCGAGCTGGGACCTCAAACAACACAAGCAGGTTTGCAGCTTACTTGGCTGTAGCAGGCTTCCTGCAGCTGGTCACCTCTGCAAAGTGGCAGGCTCTTGTAGCTTGTTACCTTCTTTTCTGCAGCTTCGCTGGCACCGGACAGACCAGTCCTGGGAACTAGGGCCACATGCCTCACCTCACCCATGCAGGCATCCAGCCCTCAGGGGGAGATGATGGGTGGTGCCTGGCTATGACACTACCTGGCCGATTCCCCAGGCCATCCTCTGCTGGCAAAGACTCTTCTCCTGGAGCTCAGGAATCATGCAGTCTTCTTGCCCTCTGCTGGGAAGCAGCTATAGATATGATACTGGAGCAGGTCTGGATCGTCTACCAGAGCTGGGGGTGGAAATCAGTTTCTCAGGTATTTTAAACAAACCACAAAGCAGCTTTCTCACTTAAAACTGGCTTTCCAGATTGTAGAATGCCTCGGTTCAAACTCTTAGAAGGCAGCTATGAAAGCCTTAGGCTGACTTCAAACTTTCCTCCAGACACAGTATATGCTCCCCTGTCTCACAGAGAGCTTCATGCAGAATGTCTCAAGCTGAAAACTCCCCCAATGGTTTGAGAGGAACACGGCAGCACTTGATTGGTTGACACCACTGTCCATCTGCAGAATTGATATATATTAAGTCCAGCCAACACCTAAATGAATGCTGCTTAAGTTGCCAACAGCATTGTCCAGTCCGGTTCCACTATGCCACAGTGACAAGAAATTTGTCAACCGTCAGCACAGTGACAGCACAACACCACCAACTTGTGTTGTGCTATAGCTGGGGAACGAAATGTTTTCTGTGGGGGCTTTGCCCCACACCCCATAGAGCTCTGCCCCTGCACTAAAGATTTCTAACTCTAGTTGGAGTTATTTCAGGAGCAGTGTCGAATACCTGGAGACCATCATAGTGAACTGCTGAAAATGTTGCTGTGACGGTCTTTATGGTATTTGCGTCACAGTGCCGTCTGTATACCTTCCTGACCTCCTATCCAGGAGTCATAACAGCAGTCCTTCGTGCTCCTTGAATACTGATTGAATACAGCAAAGGTCAGGGGTGACAAAGATGGCTTCCATCAGAACAGTCTATATGGAGTCCCAACTTTAAAGACTTTTTGCAGGCAAACAGAGCAGTTTTAATAAATAACTGTCCTATATTTCAATAGCTGCCCCTCTGCCATATTGCCAGGTGGCAGAGTTGTGCATGGCAAAGTCTCCCCCTTCATGTCACTAGCACTGGAACACAGGGTCCTCAGGCAACAGGCAAAGAATTAATTTGCAGAGCAACCTCGGCTGCCCTTAAAGATACAGTGATTAAAGCACTTTGCAGAGTTTAATTTCTTTTGTCCCCTAATATGTCTCGGAACACACTTGTGTCCTTGGGGTCCCAAGGGTCAGAGCACACCAAGGAGATGCTAGTCTTGAGCCACCAGGGTGGCTTTACCACCAAGCGCTGTAGCACTGACAGAATCTGCCAGTAGACTGCTGCACTTTGCACATTGGAGAAGAGCCAGCGCAAACATTCGCACACTGAACTGTGAGGCACTTTACTAACTTGCAAAGCACTAGCTGTGCTGTACTGCTGAGCTGGTGGCTTTAAAAACTAACCTAGAATTCTTCCAGACTCCCAGCAAAACAGGCATAAAGGGTCCAGCAGAAGCAATAAAGACTGGGCTGGCTCTGTGGTGGCGAGCGATAGGGGTTAGCTTGGCAAGCTGGTGACCCGGATTCGTGCCCGAGCCAAGGACGATAGGAAGGAGTCCAGCGAGGAAGGATTGGAGCATCCATGGGACACTCTCCTTCCTGGGGGGTGGACTTTCAACTTGTGCCACTCCTGAGCACCTCCCAGCGACCCATAGTGGCAGCACACATTGCGATGTGGGTGACCATGCACCACTGGTGCATCAAGCCAGGCTGCCGCAAGCGCGCTGCTGCATTGAAAGGGTGGGGACACAAATCCAGACAAAACTATGGCTGCCCAGCTAACTGGATGACAGATGCTGGCCCTCCGTGTGCTGCAAAGCCCTGAGGTGTTTGCGCTGTACCCCACACCATGTCAGGTGAGGACAGGAATGCCCACTGGGCAAGTCTCTCCTCCCAGTTTGTGTCCCGGGAGGGGGGGTTCCCCCTATGAAGTGATACAGTGGTCTACTGAGGCTACCATAATAGTAGGGGTGATAAGATGGTGACGGGGGGGGGTCAATGGCGGTGGGCCTAGGCCGCCCAAAGGAGTGGTTAGCTGGGTGGGCTGGGGGATAAAAGGCGCAGACAAAAAAAAAGAAGACACAACAAAGAGGGTAACATAAACCAGGACTGGTGAGCCAGATGGCTGGGTGACTGACCGGGTAAACCCCACTTGTCGGGGGGGGGTTACAGTTATCTTTTTGTTATATTCTTTTACCCCCTCTTTATTCTTCTCATTTTGCATCTACAGGTGAATTTGCCTAGTTGGGACAGCTCCGTGGACCGCCAATCATCCTAATTGAGCAACAGTGCCAATTAAGAGAAGCTGTCATTTGCACCCTTTTTTTTCACCACTGTAGCACCTGTTGTAACACCCACTTATACACCACTAATACACCTTGCACCCCCTGTCCCACACACAGAACACATAACAAACAAAACATGCAGTTTAAGTGATTCACAGCTCCTTTGTGGAGACTTTTGTTTTTTCAGATTAAAAGGCAACTTTATTAAACGGACGTAATCATTTCAGTGCTGTGCTGTGCTGTAATTTAAAATCACTTATCTTGTATGGTAAAGAAGTCAATGCTCTTGCTCTGTCTTGCTTCTGCAGCAAGCTGCTGGTGGACAGTGCTCTTAAGTTCAATAATGTCTCCCATAGCTCCATCTTGCTGTTCTGAAGGAACCAATCTCGCAACGCGCTAGCATATAATAGCGCTTCTGAACTTGTGACATTTATGAGGATAAGTTCATCATCCTCGTCAGTCGCTGTGGCACAGTCAGCATTTTGTTTTGAAGATGAGTAGATGTCATCGACAGTGAGGTCCCCCTCTGTATTTTCACCTTTGTCAACAGCAACGAATGCCTCGAAGTCTTCCAGGGTCATTCCGTCTAGCACGGCAACATCTGCAAGAGGATCTGCAAGAGGATCTTCATCACCACCCTCCATGGCTTCATCTGTATCCATCAAGAAGGCGGCTTTTTTAAAACAGTTTGAAACTGTGATCTCTTTGACAGTAGCCCATGCCTTGGCCATCACATAAATTGCATCCAGCAAATTTACATTCTTTGTAATTTCAGTTGGCAAAGCAATGGATCCACTGTCAATGATACCCAAGATACATACGGAGAAGAGAGATCGGTAGTGCCCTTTAAAATTTATAATCACCCCCCTGTCCATAGGCTGGATTAAGCTTGTGGTGTCTCGGGGTAGAAACACCACCTTAATGTTAGAACAGCTGCCAATTATAGCCAAGGGATGAGCACTGCAATTGTCTAAAAACCAAAGCACTTTTCTGCGTTTACTTTTTAACCTGGAGTTCCAGTTAGACATCCACTTGTGAAAGAGTGCACCAGCCATCCAGGCTTTGGTGGAAAGGCAGTACGTGACAGGGAGAGCTGAAATGTCCTTAGGGAAACAGCGAGGACACTTGCTCTTACTGATCACAAACAGAGGCAATTTTTCAGTGCCATCCATATTCGTGCAACACAGTAAAGACACACGCTCCTTGCTTTTTTTTCCCACTAATTAGTTCTGTTGCTTTTTGGATGTGGCCTCTGTCAGGGTACCCTCGACAAATCAGCCCTGTCTCATCAGCATTGAATATGTTGACAGGAGGGTACTCTGACAGAAGACCAGGGAGAACTGTTTTAATCCATACAGCAGCAGAAGGAACATCAGCATCTAGTCACTCACCTTGCTCCTTTTTCCATACAATATTGTTTCTTTTTTTCCATCTGGTGAGCCACCCGTCAGTTGCCTCAAAAGACTCATGGCCAAATGCCTTCCTATCTCATCAGCTTCACTTTCAATATGGGGCCAGTTAGTCTCACCCCACAGATGACAGCATGGTTGAACCATGATAGCAAGCCTTCCTCAACTTCTGAATCTTTCCCCTCTCGCTTTCGTTTTTGGCTGGGAATGCTGTTTAATTGCCACTCAGCAAGCAGGGTGTCATGGTTCTTGCAGATGCGGCCAGCCTGGCTTTTTGAAATGCCAAATTCATTTGCTACTTTAGCCAGTGATGAATTCGGCAACTGCAGAGACTCCAGAACACAGATTTTTTCACTTAGAGGGAGATCCAGTTGCTTTGAGGATGCCATGGCGCCAGCAAGAGATCAAACAAACAAGCATACAGAGCAATACAAAACTGCTCCTTACTGCTGACAAGTGATTTCAACACCCATTGATTGGTATTAATTGGAGCTAATTGACAATAAAAGGCAATGAGCCGGGCCAAAATCATCCATTTAAACTAACAGAGCATCCCCATTAAAGGGAAATGCCAGCTATAGAACAACATGGGCTTAAAATCAGTGCCCTAGCAATCGTCCCGATTAAATGTCCGTCCCATTAAAGCAGGTCCCCTATAAATGGCACCAACTGTATTACTTACTGGAAGATGTTTTTCCTTTGTTTGATCCCTATCCCTTTGCTGTATGAGTTTGTTTCCTCTTTAGGATCCGAGGTGGCCCTTAGGAATGTTTGTCGCTTCTTTTTCCTCCTCCTAGCTACCTGTTTCTGTTTTCCCTATCTGGAATGGTCACTACTTCCCTTTTGCTTTGCAAACGCCCTCGGGCTGCAAATTGTACTTCCTATTCTTCCATTCCCTCTTTTTTTTTCTTTCATCCTACACCTCCCCCCACTCCTTCAGTATTTTCTCTTACTTTCTTTCTTTTTCCATCACTGGGTTCACATTAGCAGTTTTGATTTTATACCTCAGATGTACTCAGATAATATGGGACATGCTGCACAAATGCAGGATCTGTATCAGATGGTATTGATAAGACCCCATATTTGCACCAGGTTGAATGGGGTTACTATACTGTATTTTCCTCCTCTTTTGATGTTGTGATGGGGCTGGGGCAGGGTCCAGAAGAATAGCTATTGACCTAGAAACATAGAAACAAAGAATTTGATGGCAGATAAGGACCGCTTGGCCCACCTAGTCTGCTCATTTCCCTACCTAACAGATAAGCTGCAGATCCTAGTTAACCAACAGCCTACTTCCTCCTACCCCCAACTAGAATTGCCTTATGTCTGTCCCATGCATTCTTGAATTCCCCCACTGTTTTTGACTCAACGACCTCCTCAGGGAGGCTGTTCCATGTATCCACAACCTTCTCTGTGAAGAAATACTTCCTCACGTTACCTCTGAGCCGTCCCCCCTCTATTTTCAAATTGTGCCCCCTTGTTTTTGCACATCTCTTTTTCTGAAAGATGCTACCCTCTTGGACTTTGTTGACTCCCTTGAGGTATTTGAAAGTTTCTATCATGTCCCCCCTCTCCTTCCTTTCCTCAAGGCTATACATCTTTAGTTCCTTTAGTCATTCTTCATATGTCTGCTGATGCAGACCCTGCATCATTTTGGTTGCCCTCCTCTGGACAGCCTCCACTCTGTCTATGTCTTTGCCCCCTCCAATATTTGTGCCTCTGTTAGTGGGGGTGTGGAGGCTTGCCCTTCTCCTTCCAGCATCTACAAGGGGTGTCCTTCTCTTAGGATCTACTCTTCTATTTTCCTGGTTGTGGTAGTGTTGTTGTTTAACTCATAAAGTGTATATCAAACTGTTGATTAGTTGCATATTATAACTTGGCTGTTGTTGTATAAGTTGTTTGTTACAAGTCTATCCCTAGTGGCACTGGAGTATTCTCTTCTGCCATCTTTGCAGCACATACTCACTGTGGTTAGTTGGGACCTAGTACTACTCCTTTTATTTCAATTCTGTATTGTGCATTCATTTTGGTCACATCAGTCCTCCCCAATTATGTCTATCCCAGGGTTTGGTTCTCCAGTTAAGCTGGTCTCCTGGAATGTGAAGGGCTTAAATCACCAGGTCAAGAGGATCAAAGTCCTTCAATATTTGAAATCTCTTTGAATGAATATTGTCTTTTTCCAGGAGACTCACCTCGCCAGTCGGTCTGCACCATGGATGTTAAAGAGCTGGGTGGGCCAGATGGTTCATAATTTAGCCTCTAGTAAATCTAGAGGCACCATGATTTTGGCCAATCACTCCATGCCTTAGAAAATTGAGCAAACTACTATTGATACTAATGATAGGTGGGTGTTAGCCAGGCTGAGTTATCCATGTGGGCAGCTCAAGCTTGCATCTATATATGCCACAAACACAGATGATCACAACTTTTTGTCCGTATTTTTTTCAAGCTATGGCAGACATGCAAGGTAATACCAGTATCCCAATCTTACTGGGTGAGACTTAAACATGGCCTTGGATCCTTTTTAAGATAGATCCAAAATCTCTTCAGACACTCATCCCAAATCTAGATAGATATACCTTATTAAATCTGATGGTGGTATGGGAGCTTGTGGATGTGTGGCACCTAGCCCACCCAAAGGACCAGGATTACTCTTACTGTTCCGGTGTTCATTACGCCTTTAGTCATTTTGATTATTGGCTCATGAATTTCTTGCCATCTCCAGTATTACAGATTCATCTTATGGACGTATCATTATCTTGGACCATGCACCAGTGGCCCTCTGCTACCAGACTTCTAACTTTGAATTTTACTTAACCTGATGGCAGTGTAACCCCCTACTTATCTCAGATCCTCTCTTCTGAGACTGGATATGGAAAGAGGCTCAATTCTGCTTTGACACCAATGAAGACAGCAGAGTGGATAAGGTGTTATATGGGAAGTTTTTAAAGCTTTCCTGCAAGGCTGTATTATTGTCTGCAGGGCTAGGACACGGAGAGAGTAGGAATCTGAGATTTGCAAGTTGACTCAGGCCCTGGCCTCCTTGGAAAAAAGGTTTAAACAAGATGCTCTTGGTGGCTGCTCTCTCCTGGTGGACATTACGAGTCTAAAATATTAACTTAATAGCTTGCTTTCTTGTCAGGAAGAGTGGCAGCTAATTCAGAGCTGTCATAACATCTGTGAGGCAGGAGAGAAAGGTAATATGCTTTAATTGTAACTTGGGTGTCATGTACCAGCAGGCTATTTCCCCTGCCTGGGTGGCCACAAACCAGATTGAGGGGTCTGGACTCTTGTTTCTGGTGGAAAAGCGGGGTTCTTTCCCTGGATAAAAGTAAATAGCATGGTGCCTCCACCCAGAGTTAAAATACAGTGGGCCAAATATTTATTCAGTACAACCCCCTAGGGTGCTTTTCCTACCCACATCCCCTTTCAGTCATTGCACTCAGGGATTACCATAAAGACAGATTTCAATATACTTACAATTATTGACTTAAGCTAATAATATGCTCACTAATGATGTGCTCATGTGACAGATGTCAGAAGGTTAACTAACAATTTCTTTACATGGGGAGGGCTAGGAAAGGGAAAATGGATATAGAGGTTAATCAACATTTTGCATTTTTAAACATCAATAAATCACTTTGGTTGAATAAACCTGGAACACTTTGCAGTGCCCGCCTCCCACCAGCACTTACGTAATTCAGCATAGATGTTATTTCACTGGATTTTACATTATTACCCCCAACTAGTACCAGTTTAACCCCTAAGAGTCCTATCTGGGTACTCAGGGTCTAGTTGCAGGCCTGAACGGTGCAGCTGGTTGACCGGCATTGGTGTACTTTATTAACAAATTAAATTCAAACCCTTTTGAGACTGTGGCAACAACTGGGTGATGAAACTTAAAACTTTTAGCTAGGCAGCTAAATTCAAAAACTTTGGCAACCATTTACAGTTTCCCCAGATGCAAGGCAAGCCCTACATTACTCATGGTTTTGCAGAGAGTCTCTGGTGGCTTTCAGACTGTATTTCTGGGGTGGGCTGAACTAGTAGAGCTTGAAGCTGATATAAGCAGCAGGCTGTTGCAGCTTGGACCTTCTCTCTGCATCTCTTGCAGCTTGGGCCTCCTCAGCAGCAGGCTCTTGCAGCTTCGACAGGTTGGATACCTCTCAGCTCTTCTGGCAGCTTGTAGTCTTCTTGTTGCATCATCACAAAATGGAACAAGCTGGTACCGGAGAACAGACCATGCACCTCAACCCCCACATGCAGGCATAAACCTTCAGAGGGAGGCGACAGGTAATGCCTAGCAGTGACCCCATCTAACTGATCCCCCAGACTGACCTTGGGTGACAGTCACTCTTTTTTGGGTATTCAGGAACATCTGGCTATAAATGGCTTCAGCCACACTGCCAGCTGGCAGCGGTGGCTGTCTCTCCTAACTTGAACATAGTCTGTGGGTTCCCACTAAAGGTCAGAAGGAAACAGTCTCCTGGCTTCAGACATTACAATTGCAGACCCGAGGCAGAAGACAGAGGTCATATCCTCTCACCTCAACTCCCAGCCTTGAACAGAAGAATAACTCTTCTCACCTTATGGATGCAGACTTAAACAGGAGAGCAAATTTTCTCACTTCAATTTCCATCTACTGGAACACATCAGGGAGGCTTCCCTGGGCTTGTTGGCTGTGTAAGCCTCCAAGTAGGCCTCCATAATTCCTTTAGAATAATAGGCAAGTTTTCTTTCCCTCTGGAAACTCCCTGATGATTTTGTTGACTGTGACCAGCAAACAACACTTTTATTCTGTTGACACACTCCTTCCAGCCCTTGGAAAGCAATGCAGGGCAACATACAGCACTTCCTAGGTTAGTGGCAGCATAAACCTCCGGGCAGGTCTCCTTCCCTCAAAGATCACAGAGAGGCTTCCTCTCCCTTCAGAACCTTTCAACAGTTTTTTTTGTCTCTGGTCAACAATTCAACACTTTCTGAAGCAACTCTTTTCAGATGTTGAAAGGCAGCACAGGGCCACTGGGCTGGTGGCTGTACAAGCCCCCAGGCAGGCCTTATTCACTCTCTGAAGCAGCATCATGGAGACCCCCCTCCCTCAGGAGAGGGCTCTGATGCTTTGCTCAGATTGTTCTCTGGATTTCAGGGGATCATGGCAGCATCCCATTGATGGAAACAGGCTGTCCGTCCAAAAGTTAATATGCATTGGCCTCCTTCAGTGCTTGATTGGTCCCTTGTGTGGGTGCCAAAACATTGTCCTTGCCTCTTCCAACAAGTTCTTTTGATAAGCTCTCCAGGGCTCCTGGCTGTCTCATTGGCCATTTGCAGCATCAAAGGTGTCAAATATGGCTGCTATAGATCAGTATATGATAAGTCCCAACTTTCAGTGCATTTTTACAGGCAACCAGTACTATTTTAACACTCATGGTCCCAGGGCCCCCACTGTCCTGGTGTCTGGTGGCAGAGAGAGAGAGAGAGAGAGAAACAGGGCTTCTCCTGCCCATTGCTGTCCCCCAGGCAGTAAAGCAGAGTTCATTAATATTCAAGAAGCAGTCTCAGCTGCTCTTAAAAACACAGTGCTCCTTAAACACAAAGAGCTTAATGGCGCTCCCTTTTTGAACATTTTATTTCTCTACCCCCAAGTGCCTCTGGTCCCCTTCTACTATTTATGTATGCATAGGGGCTGGAGCATGCACAATCAGAGCCACAGGAGCCAATGGAGCAGCTTTCACCTCTGAAGCACTGCAGAACTCACACTGAATGTCAATAGACCTGCCAGCTCGCACGTTCAAGCTGAAAGCTAAGTCAGCAAACTGCCAAGTGAATGGTTTCTCTTTTAATCAGCTCCTATGGTCCTCCATTAATTTCTGAACTCTGGTGGCTGACAGGAGTGTGGAAGAGCCACCATGAGACTGAGGACTGGCAGGGCGAGTGGACAGGAGGCGGCAAGTTAAGCCTTTCCCATGGGGGTTACATAAGACTACCATCTCTGTATGCAGCAGGCAAAGTCGTGGATTCCTGCTCTCCAAAAATCTGATGGCTTCCTTGCTACCACATTTCATGAGATTAATGATACCATGCAGAAATTTTATGAGTGCCTATAGTCCTCTGATGTGGAACCTACTACATTGGTCCAACTCCCTGCCTTTGTAGGGGACACCCCTACCCTGATTTTATCCCTACAACTGCAAGCGGAACTTGATGCACCATTAACTGAATCTGAACTTCACTCAGCTCTCTTATCTTTGGCTAAAAATAAAACCCTGTGTTGTGACGGATTTAATGTTGACCTCTATCAGCTGATGCACAATATTGTGATTCCTCCCTTTTTGGCTGCCCTGCAGGAAGCGCACCTAAAAGGCCAACTTCCCCCCACCTTACAGGAAGCATTTATTACCCTCCTTCCTAAGATATCTGATGATCTCTTAGACTATGCTAACTACAGTCCCATAGCTTTAATTTCTATGGACACTAAAATCTTAGTTAAGGCTCTGATCTTCCACATGGAAAAGGCAACCCATAGCCTTATTCATCACTTTCTGGTGTCTTCTGGAAAGGGTAATCTACTGCTGACCACCTTCGTATGCTACTTGATCTGAAAATTTATGATCAAACCACCATAGTCCTGATGGCAATCCTTGCGGTTGACATTTGCAAGGCCTTTGACTCAGCACAACGGGGTTACTTGCATACTGTCCTAGAGTTGTATGGCCTCAGACCCTACTGTTGAACCTGGATACATATCCTTAAAACAACCCTTCTGCTGTAATACTTACTAACTATAACATTTCCTCTCCTTTTACCCTTCAAAGAGGCACATGTCAGGGCTGCCCTCTTTCCCCCTTATTTCCTATTAGCCATTGACCCCTTGATCTGCAAACTTTTGACAGTGTTGGGTTTCCAGGTGGATGCTTCATCATACCTTGTGCATGCCTACGCAGATGATCTCCCCCTTACTATCGAATCTCCCACTGTTTCTTGCCTCCAGCCTTGACTATCCTTACCTACTTCTCAGGGCTTTCTGGCCTTGCCATTAATATCACTGAAATGACTGTATCGCCTTTAAATTTGCCTGCCATGATACTAGTTGTTCAGGACTTCAAATCACATGGGCAGGAGGAGGCTTCAAGTACTTAGGCATTCAAATCACTACCCAATGGGACAACCTGCTTTCAGCAAATCTTTTACCTTTAATCTCTGCATTGGAAAAGGATACTCGAATATGGCTTAAGTTCCACCTTACTCTAACTGGTAAAATCGCGGCCATCCACATGTTTGCCCTACCCAAATTTGCATATGTGTTATAATCTTACCCTTTCCATTTCCCCTGTTTGTTTTTTTCACAAAATCAAGCATGCTATCAGCCGTTTTTTCTTTTCATTATGTATTTTATGTGTTTTTTCCCATTTTTGCCTGTCCCATTCCCGGATGTGCACATGTGCATGTGGAGGCATGTGTATGTCATGTTCCGAGATGCCTTCCCGACTTGCCACCCCCCCACCACCTGCACTGCCACCAGACCTCTACCCAGTGGCAGCAGAACTATGGGGAGGGGGAGCGACAACCACCCCAGGAAAGGAGAGTTGCCATTAGGCACTCAATCATGCTCTGCCCCTTCCCCCATGCCAACATCCCCCAATGATTCGAGGTCATTCCCAAACCCCGGTCCCTGGCATTGCATGAGATGTGGTGTCCAGTGCCTCAACCTTCAGTGCCATCAGGCCAGCCCTATCAACCATTTTTTATGGAAGGGTAAACATCAAAGTATCAGTTATGTGAAGTTACAGACCCTTGGACCTGGGGGGAAAGTGTTCGGTCTCCTCAGTTTGTGGGCTATGCATTGACTTACCAAATGGCCCAGCTTTATTGGTGGTTTATACCCCCCCTTGGCTTGCCACAGTAGGTTCATCTAGAAGCAGATGTTGCACAAGTACCCTGTCTCAGTTTGTTACTACAGTAGGTCAGAAACCTCTGAAGAGGCTGATTACTGACCCCATTATTTGTTTCTATTCTAAAAGCCTGGGATACCAGTATGTCAATAACCACTGTTGACAAACATGGGAAGCAAAGAATGACCATGACTGGCTGTAGTGCCATGGTTCAGACGGTGCTGGCAAACACCATGTGGTGACACCTGTTACACAGCAGCCCCTACATGAATACTGTGGAACATGCACTACACCACACAACAGAAAGCAGGCAGTCTCAGCACTGCACAGGAGGGGTAGCACCATGTGATATAGCACTGGAAGCAGAACTCACCTGCACACAGGCAAACACTCTGGACTCTACATCTGAATACATGAATGCACAGCTTGTACTGGAGGACAATGACAGCACACCCACTACCACACAGCATGGGCCAGCAAATAAACTCTACAGCAAGGTGTGTCACCACTGTGCACACACTACAATATGCAGGCACAGGGTCAAAACATCAAATACACCAACAGCATGGACAAAAACGTGCAGTTCAGAGCCAAAAACAATGATAGCATTCGGCAAAAACACCAGCTACAACCATAGTGCCACATGAAACCAAATGGCTACCTTGTGTGTTTGTGAGGGGCTTCTTCCCCAAAATCCCCCAATCCATAAATAATCCCCTCCAATGGGCAGGAAACTCAGGGATTGGGAGGAACTGGGGGGGTCATTGAGGAGAGGAGAGGACCCCAACAGGAAAACCAGGGGTAGGGGGCCAAAAGTGCAGGGTGGGTAGCGGACACAGATAGTACATCAGTTGGGGGGGAAAAAAACTGACAGGAAAGTCATGTCCCCAGAAGAAAAGAAAAGATCAAAAGGAATCTCTTATCCCTGGACTGGGAGTTGAAACCCACTCCACAGATGTTCTACTTACCTCCACTGCCTGTGCCCTACCCTTCTAAACATGGCAGCTGCTTGGCAGCACACTCCCTCGCAGACCCTTTCTTTTTTTGCTCCCCCGATGGCCAACAGCTACAGGGATAACACTAATGTTACTTGTGCTATACTATCCCTGTAGCTGTTTTACATGTTCTTGTGTTTTTACAGTGCAGTTTTTTGACATTGACATTTTAACCTGATACCTAATATGCATACCTACAGCAAGGCAGCACTGACAGAAATGACCAGATCCTGACTGATCCAGATGGCAGGGCAACAGTGGATGACTGTAAAGTCAAACACACAAGACAGCATGAAAGGTGTGCACATGTGACCACTGCAGACAACCATGGATGGATTGCCGTGTCCTGTTGACTGCTGTACTCCACCATATCATGCCCATAGAAACTATGTGGTAATACACAGACAGTAGGCCATGGGCAATGAACCCCCCACCTACAGACTGGACAGCACTAGTGTGCCATGTGCAACACATCCTGTGGGTATGTTGTCTCATGTGACTCAATGGATAAGCATATTGTTACCTGAAATGTTACATCCAACAAACAGGTGTACATGGGTATAGCCAGTAAGCATAACCCCATCCCAATGACCTGTTCCAGCTGTGTCATTGCACCATCAGAATACAACAGCATGTACACTGTTGCATCCAGTACACAGATGGAATTCAGCCATACCAGGATGGCCTTCACTGCAAGGTCCAATGTACATTTGCGCAGTACACATAAGGATAGCAACACTGTTCATATGTATGCACAGTAACTACTTTATTTATTTTGTTTTTGATAACCGAGTAAGCACACTAGATATAGAAATGGCTATTTTCAGGCATGACCCAGGAGAGTACAAATGAGACAGTCAAAATACAAATAAAATATAATACAGGACAAGCAGTACAGCTCAATGCATTAGTCAAAACATCCCAGGAAATAATACAAGCTAGATAGGGGTAGCATACATTGTAATAAACAGAACAGAGATATACAAATTTCAGACAACGTATACTTGGACAAGATTTCAAATAAAGTTATTTGCAAATTCTCACAACAAGCATAAGTCAGTTCAACTCACCATCCTTAACAACTGTCATGATCCTCTGGAGCAAGTACACAACTTCAAGTACCTAGGCAGTACACTTGACAGCACCTTATCCTTTAATGACCATATAAACATCATTTCTAAAACTGTCAATACTCAAATAGGGCTCCTCTACAGACATCATCACAACCTTACCTCTAATGTACTCCGTGTTGCTGTCAACAGCTCTGTCCTGTCCCTCTTGTAAACTATGAGCTAGTCATTTATGGAGCAAATACTGACACTTCACTTAAACATATTAAGGTTGCCCTCAGTAAGGCCTGCCGATTAGTTTCTGTGGCTCACTGGTACACCCACACCTGCGGTCTGTATACCCAAACCTGCTGGCCAAATCTTATTGGCAGGATCATGTGCCAGACCTGCATACTAGTAAGAAGACGTGTCTGGGTCTGTCTGTTTGAGTAGAACACCCTGTGCAATGGCAGTTCTGTCAGAATGGGTTAAGGCATAGCTAGTTTTGTAGGCAATACCAGTTTTGGAGTTGACAGTTCTGCACATGATGGAAATGTGAAGGTCAAAGTCTAACGAGGATCAAGCGTGATTCCAAAATATTTGAAGGAGCTAACATTCTCCAGGGGGTGAACCATCAGTCTTGGTAATAGACAACTTCCCATTGCATATTTTCAGTCTGGTGGCAGAGCCAAATAAAATGGATTGAGTTTTGCTAGCATTTAGGACCAGTTGTTTTTAGTGAGCCACCTTTGGATAAAGAGGAAGTCAGATGTCAAGTCAAATTTTATTTCTCTATCACCCAGTCCCAGAGGCTCTGGGCACTTTACATAGAGGTGACAAACAATCAATACAACAAATGTATTTTTAAATCAGGGTCTGTAAATATTTAAAAACATATAATAAATAATGACCATAAATAATATTAAAACTCCTTCTTCTTCAATTTAAAAATTAGTGAACATTAAATGCCTGATTAAAAAAATGTGCCTTAAGACCCCACATAAAAGGTGGCACATTAGGGGCCTCTCTTAATGATCATAGGAGTGAATTCCATAATGTTGATCCAGCCACTGCAAAGGCACGATCTCTGGACGTCTTTAATCATGCCCTAGAGACCAGAAGGAGGCCCTCCATGGAAGAATGTAGTGAGCGCACTGGGCGGACTGGTGTCGGGAAGTCAGACAGATAGCCTGGACCCGAGCCATATAGGGCTTTATAAGTAAGCAAGCCCACCTTGAAGGCAATCCTCTGCCTGACCAGCAGCCAGTGCAGTTCATGCAAAACCGGGGTTATATGCGCAGACCTCGAAAGGCCCATCAACAACCTAGCTGCAGCTTTCTGCACTAGCTGCAGTCAGTCGAGGTTGCCCCCACTGACCCCGAAGTACATAGAAACATAGAAACATAGAAGTTGACGGCAGATAAGGACCACAAGACCCATCCAGTCTGCCCATTTCTTTTTCTACCTTATAAATGTGCCATCGGCCTTTGCTCTGTCAGCGCCTATCTATTCATAGTCATTTGTATTGCTCCCTTATGCCTATCCATGCCTGTTTGAAGCCCTGCACTGTATTCATAGCCACCACTTCTTGTGGTAAGCCATTCCATGCATCCACCACCCTTTCTGTGAAAAAGAATTTCTCACATTCCCCTTAATCAGCCTCCTCTAATCTCATGCTGTGTCCTCTTGTCCTGCTATTTTTCTTATATTTAAACATGTTAGACTCTTTCACCTTGTTTATGCCCTTAAGGTGTTTGAATGCCTCGATCATATCACCTCTCTCCCTCCTTTGCTCAAGGGTATACATATTGAGCTCCGTTAATCTGTCCTCATATGTCTTCTGATGCAGTCCCTGCACCATTTTGGTTGCCCTTCTCTGGACTGCCTCAATTTGGTTAATGTCCTTGTGAAGGTGTGGCTCCAATACTGCATGCAGTACTCCAGATGGGGCCTAACCAGTGTCTTGTACAGAGGGATTATTACCTCCCTCTTACGACTTGTGATATCCCTACTAATACACCCTAACATCCCCCTAGCCTTACCTACTGCTTTAGAGGTCTGCTTGGATGATTTTAGGTCATCAGTGATGATGATGCCCAAGTCTCTTTCTTCCTTTGTGACTGCTAGCAACTCCCCTCCCAGCCTATAGGTGGCTTCAGGGTTTCTCTTCCCTACGTGCATGATTTTGCACTTCTTTGCATTAAATCCCAGTTGCCACTCTTCTGACCATTCTGCTAGTTTATCCAGATCTCTTCTCCATTCTGCCCACCCCATCTGGATCATCTACTGTGTTGCAGATCTTGGTGTCATCTGCAAACAGACAAGCCTTACCCTCTAGTCCATCTGCAAGGTCACTAATGAAGATGTTGAAGAGGACTGGCCCCAGGACTGATCCCTGAGGACCACTTGTGACTTGCATCTCTTCTGACTGTATACCATTTACCACCACTCTCTGTTTCTGCCCGTCAACCAGTTTGCCACCCAGTTGACCAACTTCTGACCTCCCGAGCCTACCCAGCTTGTTTATCAATCTTCTATGTGGAACAGTGTCAAAAGCTTTGCTGAAGTCAAGGTAGGCGACATCAACTGCTCCCCTGGTCCACCACTCTGGTTACCCAGTCAAAGAAATCTGAGATTAGTTTGACAGGACCTTCCTTTGTAAACCCATGCTGTCTTGGATCCTGTGCCCCTATGGATTCCAGGTGTTGCACTATCCTTTCCTTAAGGGTGCCTCCATAATCTTGCCCACTACTGAGGTAAGACTGACCGGTCTGTAGTTCCCGCCTCCTCCCTGCTACCACTCTTGTGGGCGGGATCACAAGAGCCCTTCTCCAGTCTTCTGGGACCTCTCCTGTGCTCAGAGACTCACTAAACAATTCTGCTAATGGCTCTGCTAGTTCCTCCTTTAGCTCCTTAAGTACCCTGGGATGTATGCCATCAGGTCCCATTGCCTTATCCACCCTGAGCTTAGCAAGCTCTTGTAGGACCCTTTCTTTTGTGAAGGGAGTAGTGCTCACCTCCCTCCCCCCTGTGTCCATGATGCTGAGCTGTGGGCCCTGCCCTACCTTCTCTTCAGTAAATACTGAGCAAAAGTACCTATTTAGGATAGATGCCTTTATAGGGTCCTCCTCCTCACATGCTCCCTTTTCTCCATTAAGCTTAGCAATACCCCCTCTGGACTTTCTCCTTTCACTAATGTATCTATAGAAAGTCTTGTCACCTTCTTTTACTGTCCGTGCTAGTGTTTCCTCAGTTTGGGACTTTGCCTGCCTTACTGCCTTACCTGCTTCCCTTAGGGCAGTTTGGTATGCCTCCCTATCTTCATCCTGCTGTGTTCCCTTATATTTCCTGAAGGACAGCCTTTTGGCTCTGACCTTTTCTGCTACTGTATTTGAGAACCAAAGTGGTTTCCTTCTTCTTTTGCACTTCCTTTTCTGTCTAACACAATGGGATGTTGCTTCAAGTATTGCATCCTTAATGCTTGCCCACTTTGCCTGTACCCCTTCACCTGTGTTTCTTTTTGCCAGGGCTAGCTTAACTCTGTTGGCCATCTTATCAAAGTCAGCTCTTCTGAAGTCCCATATTTTTGCCTTGGAATGGGATGATTTAGCTGTAGTAGCCAAATTGAACCATACCATGTGATGGTCACTGGCCCCCAGGTGACCTTCTACCTGGAGATCTATGATCCCTTCTTGGTTAGTCAGTACTAGATCTAGGATAGCCCTGTCTCTTGTGGGCTGCTGTACCAGTTGTTTGAGGCCCTCCCCCTGCAGGGAATCCACTATGAGTCTAGTTCTGGCAGATGTTCCTGCTGGTATTGACCAATCTGTATCCGGCATGTTGAAGTCTCCCATTATCAGAACCTCCCTTTAGCTGTCATGTTTTGTATATCTTCTAACAGTAATGTGTCTATGTCCTCCTCTGGTCTGGGGCCTGTAGACAACCCCAGTTCTTATGGCTGTCCCATTTCCTGTTTCCAGGGTGACCCACAGTTCTTCTGGCTCCTTATGTGTATTCTGAATTTCTGTAGCTTTGATATTTTCATTAACATACAGGGCCCTCCCCCCCTTTTTGCACCTCGGTCTCTTCTGAACAATACATAGCCAGGTACTGAAGTCTCCCAAGTGTGGTTACTGGTAAACCACGTCTCACTAATTGCTACTAGGTCCAGTTTAGCCTCTGACATTATTGCCTGCAGGTCTGGGATCTTATTTCCCAGGCTGTGAGCATTTGTGTACATGATTTTCCATTGGCCAGATTTTGGTGTGTTAGTTGCTGGGTGAAGTTTGGCATTACCCTGTGTGTCGTATGGGGAGACAAACCTTTTTTCTTACCTGGTGATGCAAATGAACGGCAAACATGCTGAATTCCTGTTTGACCACTAGCTGACGGGGGAGGGGTGTTCTTCCCATTCGATGTATGGGGTGCTGCACCCCTCTCCCCATTTGCTAGTTTAAATATTCTGCAAAGACATCAAACTTCTGCCCCAATGCACTGACTCCCTCTTTAGTCAGATGCAGTCCATCAAATTTAAAGAACTTTCGCTCCCAGAACTGTTGCCAGTTCCCTACAAATCTGTGTCCTTTTTCCTGGCACCAGTCCTTGAGCCACATGTTTAGCTCCCCTATCTCCCCTTCTCTGACCTTCCGTCCATCTGCTCCCCTCTCCCAGACTGGCAGGATCTCAGAGAAGGAGATGCCGGATGAAATAGATGATAGTTTGTCACCCAGACTAGTCAGGTGTTCCTTGGTCTCCACAACTGACCGGCTGGTGAGATCATTAGTCCCTATGTGTACTAGGACATCAATGTTTTCTCCTGCTTTGTGAACAATTTTAGCAATGCGGTCAGTGTCTCTCCATGCTGATGTACCTGGGAGACATCTGACCATCACCCCTGGCTGGAGATGAGTATCAACTCCCCGAATCATGGAGTCTCCTATGATCAGAAGTTTTTTGGATTTCCTTTGTGCTTGTTTTGTTTTGGTTCCTGATTTGGGTGAGTTTTGTTGTGCTAGCTCCTGTGCCGCAGTGTCCTGCTCTGCAGTGTCTTCTGCCTCTTTATTTGATTTCAGAGATAGAGGCAGATACCTGAGTACAGAGCATTACAATAATCAAGCCTCAATGTAACAAAAGTGTGCACCATTGAGAGCAGGTCATCAGGCGGGATTAAGGGTTTAATCCAGGCGACATTCCTTAAATTGTAAAAACCACTCCGAATGATGGCAGAGAGCTGCTATGTGAGAATGGTGTTTATGTCAGAGATAGTTCTCATGCTATGATAAAGTACTAGAACATCTGCATAAAGCAGGAACAAGCAAGTGGAGGCAATTTGTGAAATGTCATTGATAAAGATGGTGAAAAGGTTAGGACCAAGGATAGAGCCGTGGGGGACACCTATTTTATGGAAAAAAGACTAAAAACAGTGCAGTTAAATTTAACCCCTTGTTTCCTATCAGACAAGTAACTGTTAAACTAAGTGATGACATCAGGGGAGAAGCCTAGAGATCGCATTTTAGCTAGAAGAAGTGGGTGACTGACCAGGTCAAATGCCTTTGTTAGATCTATAAAGATCGCCCGTGTTAGAAGGCCATCGTTCATATCTATTTTAGTGTCATTTGTGAACTTTAGAAGAGCAGTGGTGATGCTATGTCCTTTTTTGAATAGATGTCTGGAATCAGAGAGTAGGTCGTGGTCGAATAGAAAGGAATGATTTGAAGGGAAACCAATTTCTCAAGAATCTTTCTTAGCACCAAGAGGATAGCAATTGGCCGATAGTTTGAGATGGACTTGGGGACACCTTTCTTGAGGGCTGGCGTTATGCTGGCGATCTTCCAAATGTTAGGGACAGTACCACTGCAGAGTGACAAGTTAAAAATTCTAGCAAGAGGAGAGGCGAGAAGGGGAACATCCAGTTTTAGAAATCTAGGTTCAAGACTGTCAGCTCCAACACTGGTGCAGTCAGAGATAGTCTTAATCAGTTTGAAAAATTCTTCTCTAGTTATGAGATGGAAGCAAAATGGAGGGAAAGAGTAGGTTTTTTTCATCATTAGGGTTTGGGATGGAGGGCTATGAAGTATCAAATGGAGCAGTGTAAGTAGAGAGATCTGAGAAAGGCTTGTTAAAAGAGTTTGCTATGGGGGAAGGGTTGTTGCAGTGTACACCATTTAGAACCATGTAATTTACTGACTGGGTATGTTTAGCCCCCAGAAAGGTCTTTATATGGGTCCACAACATTTTTGAATTGCCAGTGGCAGCAGTTAGCAGATTTTTACAAAAGGAGTTTTTTTTGCCTGATGTATATTTCATTTACAAGCATTTCTCTTAGCTCTGTGGTCATGAAAGCCAGGGAGGAAGCCTGAGGCCTTGTAGTGAGCCCAGCTTTTGTTCCTGGATTTTAGTTGTGCAAAAAGGTCTTTTTTAACTCACCTAGTTGGTGTGCCACAGATCTGGTGGGAGATTTTAGGGGTCTTGTAAGTTTTGAAGAGCACAGAATTGTGTTAAAAAAATAATCCAGTGCCACTCGGACATCATTTGTGGAGTAAATATTGGTCCAGTCAGTCCTAGAGAGATCAAGCAGGAATGCTGATTGGCTAAGGTTAGCGAAGTTGCAAAAGGAGATGATTTTTGGGGGAGGGGAGAGAGTTTGCACTCCAGATGCAGTATGTGGGGGAGTGATCTTTGATGGCATGGATATTCTATTCAACCTTCAGACCAGAACCCAGTCTATTATGGTGCACAAACCAGAGTTGATGATACTGTAGTGGGGTCGGTGATAAGTTGATGCAGGTTAAATCCTTTGATGATAGTGTCAAGGGCTTTGTTGGATTTATCTAGCCAGTCAAGATTTATATCACTAAAGATAATAACTTCATTTTGACTGGCAGGTGTAATGGCATTGGAGAGAAGTTCCGAGAGGCCAGAGATGCCTCCAGTAGGGAGGCTGTAAGCGCAGACAATGTGTAGTTTCTTACTGTCTCCTAAGCAGAGGACATTATGCAGTACTTCACAGTGTGAGAGGAAGGGGGGAAGGGAAAGCAGAGAGATGTAAATGAGGCTTGAAGTACTTAGCAACCCCACTCCCATGTTTGGGGGAAGGTGATCACATCGTAGTAGGTTGTAATTGGGTAAGGAACGTGCCGAGTCAAGAATAGAAGGTTTTAGCCATATTTCAGAGATGCATAAGATATCAGGGTGGTACAAGGCCACTCAAGCCTTTAGGTCTATAAATGCCTCTAGATCCATGGTGACATGCACACAATAATACATATACAACATACTCACCAGAATGGGTGGAAGTTGGCCTTGCATCCACCCCTTATGACAGAACTGCTGACTGCCCTACCACCTGAACTGGGACCTGTCCCACTGCCTCTTCTCCTTGTTCCCACTGTGGTATGGCCATCTACTCCCTCTCCTGGCCTGTCTGTCTTGGCCCTGGTCCTCTCCGTCAGCCTTTCTGGTTCCTGCACTAGTAGGATGTGTGAAAGGATAACTGTAAGCAGAATTCAGAATGGCGCATGCACTGCAGAACAGCACACAGGCATGCCGTGATGTAGGGCACTGTAACCTCCACATGTGCTGTGATGATGAGGCTCATAGCTGCGATATGGCAGTATGTGCATTACAGATGTCACATGTGAGAGCCATGACCCATGTATGGTACTGCTCACCATATATGCTTGAGAACATGTCCACATGAATACCACACCATCTGGGATGCTGGTGGACAGCACAAGCCACCTTCTGTGTGTGCAGCATGTAACAAAATGGTGTACTGCAGCAACTATGTGAACTCTCAGAGCAACATCTATCCTAGAGTATGGTGCCCTAGTGTGGTATGGAAGGATCACTAGAAAGGAAAGTGAGAACCTAAAAAAAATATTTAGAAAAGAGCTTTAAAGTGAGTTTTAAGTTGAGAAGACCACTATGAAGAAGCATTAGAGGTTTTTGGACTTGAATGATTGAATACAGAGAAAAAGCAGAAAAAAAATATTTGTAGATACCTGTGAGACAGACCATAAACTATTCTCCCTTTAACCCCAAGGGAAGTGTTCAATTACAGACTGGGAATCTGAAGTAAATGGAAGGGACCCAACGTCTGAACTGAAACATTTAAATAACCGTTTCTTAGGACAGGCATGTATGGAAGTTCTTCTACTGATTAATTTGAGTGGTTGCAAAACAAAACATCTGTGCGACATAAATACTTGGGTAGTGTAGCTATGTAAAGAAAGTCTGTATTGGTGTATAAATAGTGTTTTTGGCCTAACCTGATTTATTCCTCTCACTTAGGTTTTAAATAGTCTAGCTGCAAATTTTCAAAATATTCATCCTATTGCACCCCTTTAGAGAAGGGTTTGATGGTTGCATAAGATAGTTCTACTCATCAGCTTTCAGAAAAGGTATGTTGTGGTGTTCAGCACATGATCGATATTATTGAGCTTTGAAGAGATAATCTGGACAATATTGCTGAAAAAAGATGAAACCGAGTAAATCCTGAATTTTGAAAAAATTGTAAAACTGTTATTTTCAACATCATATTTGTATAGTTTGGGTATTAGTTTCCAAATTTTTGTAAATTCCTAAAATAAATTTGAATAAAGTGCACCTGAATGCCCATAAATTATCCCTAAATATAAATAAAACATAACATCTAAAACCAATTTGTCATGCCTTTCGTCCAGTAATCATGTCTAATAGCATCTTAACTAATTTTGTTCTTTATTGCTCTCACTTTTCTTCCATTTACTCAGAAATTATACAACAATTTTATTGTAATAATTGATTTGTACACACTAAGTTTGCTGGCCAAGAATGCATTCTTACAACCAAATCTCATTCCTGAAGGCATACACTGTACACATGTAGAGAGAAACAACAAATTTTATTTCCAGGCAGAGTAGAAAGAGTGACAAAATTTACTTTTGAATAATAATGACACCCATGGAAATGCAAATGTCTTTTTCAGCCAAAAAATGACCCACACAATTTTTACTACAAGATGTTATTATCATAATAAGGTCCATCCTGAGAACAAATAAAACTACTAATTCTAATGCAGCAAATATATCATTGTTTGAGATAACATTTTAATGAAGACTAATGACCATCATCATGCAACTTTTCACTATAGCATGTATTCTTAATTCGGAGGCACATTTAACTTGTTTACTCAGAGCCATCATTGCCAGTGTCATAATCTGATTCCAGATCACCATTTTCATAACTGATCTTGCCTTCGCCTGTTTCATGTGTATTGTCACATGTATTTGGGTGTCCTTCACACCAACAGCTTGGTGTGCGTTTTATTTCTATCAACACACACCTGCACTTCCTTGAGGAGCATTTAGACTTTGTGTATTGGCATGTGATAAGTTCTATCAAGTCTTTTGGACCTGATTCTTGTGTCATTAGTTGAGGCTGAAGACCATTCTCTGTCTGTGTCCAGCTACATCCATCAGGGGACTCAATAAATGGCTTAACCACTAGTGCTGCTTTCCAAACAGCAAACTGGTAATTAGCTCTCTTTATGTGCTGTACCAGGCTGTCCATACAAGATGGCAAGCTGACATTCTGCTTTGCTTGCTTGCAAAACTGTTTGTACCTTAGTAGTTTGATGTCTGAAATAATATGTCCTGTTGGTTGGTAGAGCCTGCTCATAAACTTGTAACAGACATCAATTACATCATTTGTGACTTCAAAAGAGCCTCCAAGTTCAGCCAACCTCTACAAGTTTTTGTGGTTCATTCTTAGTATTTTCAAGGATTTCTTTTTGCCTTTACCCTTGAAACAGGTGGTGCTGCCACAGCCTATAAGGGTGCAGAATGGCAAAAGTAATTTGCATATTGAGCTGCCAAGTTTCTCAGCTATGATATGCAGTGGTATGTATTGGGTCTTCAGTTTGGTTCCTGTTTCAACCCATAGCTTGATGCCAAGCTCCTTTGCAAAATATGTTCCAAGCACAAGAACATCTGTGTCTGGTGAATATATGATCACATTTTCTGTCTTGTAGTGAGTGACTGAGTCAACAGCATGCAGATATTTCCTACTACCAGCTTCATCTTGGGTAGAAAAGAGTTCAAGAAGATCCTTTACTTGTCCATGAGTTATTTCCACCACCCGTTCATGATTTTCAAAACCTTTTGTTAGCACCAATATTTGGGATGGTGTGAGAACGAGGCATGGTTTTACACCACTCCTCAAAAGTGAAGTTGTTGAAGTTCTCCTTGTTTTGGGGATTGAAAAGGTATACCTTCAAGTTTCTGGGTAGTACCTGGTTTCTTGCACTAATGCTGATTTCTGGAGATCCCACTGTCTCGCCTCATCTTTTCCTTTCATCAGCTTTGATAGACACATCATTGTCATACCTGTCTGATATGACCTGAACTGTGTCACTTTCCCTAAATGCACTCTCCCCAAACTTTTGCAGTCCATCCAACATGTCACCAAAAGTTCAAATATCAGTTCTCGATGCTCAGCTTCTGAAGACATGTCATATGGTCTATAAAAGTTGTGGTGTGTCTTTCTGAGTTAATGTTTCTCATGAAGGTAGCTGGATCTAGTGAAGAATCACCTATGGCCACCAGGTCCCTGAGCATTTGTGCCTTGTTACTTTTTGCTAGTGAACCATCTGCAATAGCCAGAGGCCAGCTTGACAGTTCATTTGCAAAAAACCTTTGCAGGTTTATCTTGATATCACCTGAAGCTTGGCAAAGGGCTGTCTATCTGAATTTATGGATTTTACCTTGTCCCTGCTTTTGGGTCTGTTAAAGTGCTGTATGTTTGTACACATGCGTAGGTTCATACTTTTGATAGGGGCATTGAGTGGGACTGCAGCAGTATTGAGTCTTTCTTCAACAAATTCCATTAAGGTCGTCTTGCCATATTCATTTGCAGTCAATAAGGCAGTAGTTTACAAGCATGTCAAATGCTCTTGTGAAGACATCAGTGCTCTCCTCTGTCTGTTCAGTGCTCATTTCACTGGCTCACCCAGCCCTTACCAGTAGCTGAGCTAGACAATTTTTGGGGTACTTAGCCTCCAAGGCTATAAGAGCTTGGCTTTGTACCTTAGTCAATAGATCTGTATTACTAAGAGACATGACTGCTGACTGAAAGTTCCTTTGCATTTGAAATGTTCTCACTTGGAAAAGATGTGAATCATCATGTTTCTTCACACAACTGCAGATGATGCATTTGTTAGCTGCAAATGTTGTGGATGTAAATCTTGTTTTCATAGCCAGCTCCTGGTTGCTTGTTCTAGGCTTTTCTAAGTCTAGATGACCTGCTTGTGGACTGTATTTGTGTGAAAGCTTTTCTTTGTTGGTGTAATTCAGATAGCACTGGCGATGATAACGAATGGCAACAGTCAATTCTGTCTCATTCAGCAGGCCTGATGTTTTAGCACTTCTGTACCATTCATCATCTGCTTCTCTCATACATCTGAACAGAGTTTTTTGACCTCTGGCTTTGGCTGCAACAAGATTTTGTGAAGCATCTCTGTCTTGGCAAATAATACAAATAGTTGCATAGTCTTGGTGTGATCTACAAAACTTTTTTGCTTGAGATGGTACAAGTCCAATACCTTGCTTACTTGACACTTCCTGAAATTAAACAGAAAATATTTCTATTAAACATGCAATAAACTGAAACAGGAAAATACATTATTAAGTTTCTATCACCAAACAATACATATCTTTAAACCTTTTTGAGATATTGATCCCTGACTGCCAGTTAAGCCTCCCTCATTGGCAGTGCTGGATGTCACTTTCATGGGGTAGGGGCTCAACAAAGATAGACTTGTATCTCAGTACATACCATTGACCTAACACCACAACACACTTTTCCTAAAAGCTCAAGGTCATACCTAATTCACAAACATGACAAGCCTTCTCTAACAGAGGGATGCAACAAAAAACTAAAAAAAGGCCCTTTTGAAAATTGGCCACTAGACTAAAACCTGTTAAAAATGATAATACGTGGAGTTTTGGTAGGTATAGTTACCTGTTTGTTGTATACCATCTTCTCTTTTTTTTTTAAACTTTGTTTATCTCTCACCCACAGGTAAGGCCTCCTTCCACCTACTGTCATGTACCCCTATCCCACCCATTGAGATCTTGCCATCCAGCCTCCCAGGACCCCACAGCCCACCTGTGTCTCCCTGCTGTGCTGCCCCCTTGGTTTGGCCTCAGGGCAAGGCATGCCTGTAGCTCCTTTGGCATTTCTTCCCTGCTTCAATCTGGCAACCCACTGTGGAAGTGAAGATTAGGGGCATCCATGGGAGGTGCTTGCTATGGTCCAATTTGAGCTGGGTATGCCTGCAGAGGTTTTGTTTGCTTGTAACTGACACCATATTTATCCCTGCCCATGCCTGCAGGAGTGTGCTAACATCACCAGGTGCCACCACGATTGACACACCTGAATGACAGAGTTATACTCCAACATCCCCTTCTGCACTCTGCTATTCCCCTGCACTGACACCTGTGGTTGTCCAGACAATGGTAAAGCTGTGAGTCACAGAAACCCTCCTCCCCAAAGGAAAGCATCTGAGAGGACGCTCAGTCCTCCTCCACCCTGATGGCCCGCCAATGACCCAAGCTCATTCCTGAACCCAGCTTGAAGACATCTCAAGTGTTAGTGCTACCCCTGCTCCAGTGAACTGCATTGTCTCCTTTTTAAAGAAAAAAATGTATATGCTATAGCTATATAGAGATATATATATATATACTTCATTAATGCTCTAGTTAGGATTAAAGTGACACAAATAGGAAAATGTGGCATTAGGGCTTCCAACCCTAACACCCCACCCCCAACCACCAGGTAGCAACAGGAAAAAAAATTACAGTTTCACATCTCCTACATCTTTGCTAATCAGATATGGAGTGTGCCTTGGGGTTGTCAGCCCTAACGCTCACCCCATTTAATCATGAAAGAAGCTGAGATGCCTAAAGTATATGAGAATGGGGTGAGCATTAGGGCTGACAACCCCAAGCCACACCCCATGCCTGATCAGCAAAGGCACAGGACAGGTAAAACTGTAATGATTGTTCCTGTTGCTGCCTGGTGGGTGGGGGTGGGGTGCTAGTGTTGGAAACCCTAACACCACATTTCCCTACTTTTGTTGTTATAACCCTAACTAGTGGAATAATGAAGTTTTTGCAATGAATTTCCTTACTTTTTGAGATAGCATAATTGTATCTTCATTTGTGTGTGGGCGCACAGGCCCCTCAGAGCTCTTGGTTCCCATCCCTCCTTAGTGTAGTAGTAGCAGTAACATTTTTTATTAATTTCTAAGAAATGAATTTTTATTCATTTTCAAGAAATGAATGGGAAACTCATGTGAGTCAATGCTCATTTTCAATGAGGTCCTGTATCTCAGTTACATACAAACATTTAAACACATAAACACATTTTTAAACGTAGCAATACTCATACATAAACTATCCATTCAAATAATTTCAAAAAATATTACAATATAATTCACAAATTTTATAAAATGCATAACAGACCTAACATTTAAACCCACTCACTAGAAATAATGTCAGAGACAGACCTCAGAACTTTACACAAGGACACCCACTTTATTGTCTCTGCAGATTGTATATCTATGTACAGGTTATAATCACTAAGCTAAACTGTTAGCGCAGCTATTGAAGTTAGAACAACATTGTAAATTCACTCATGCTTTTGTTAAAACCATTGGTTTATTTTCCCTAAATGGCTGTTCAGATGTAATTATCTAAGTGCAACAGACATGGAATTCCATATGTGGGGACCTAAATTAAAAAAAAAATGGGATCTGCCAATTTCCAACTTACAATTTGGCTGAGTAAACACTATGCTACCTGCAGATCTGAGTCCTTCTTTTATACTTCCTACCTGCATTTTATCCAGTATGTAATCTGGCACCTAGGACTTATAACATTTGAACATGTAGGCCAAAATATGATAGGATCTTCTAACTTTAAGATGTGGCCAATTTATGGTTTTGTACATTGAACATCTATGCATCATTCAAATGTGCTTGCATTTGTAGTGAAACAGGAATGAAATTGGCATTACAGTCTTCTTATTGCCCCACCTCATGAACCCAGTAATGAAAATTTTGAAATCCCTGGCAAAATGTGATTCCAAGCCACTGCAATGCCATTGAGCACCACAGGTGCGAGACCACAGTTTGCCAGAGTTTGAAAAATTACAGGTGTAACATTCATGAGGTGGTATAAAAAGAAGGTTATGTTGATCATTTTGAGTCAACATATTTAAAATTGCCAAAGTTACCAGCAAGTGTAGCAAACTTTTTGTGCTGTCAAGGCAAACTGTCAGAGCTCTTGGAATCCCATCTCCTAACTGCACACACAGTTATACAAGCATTCATTCTAATTTCCTATGCTGATTTAGATACCAAATGCACAGCTTGACATTTAGCCCCAATGTCGGTACTATAGCTTTGTTACAGTTGATCAGAGTTTAAACAGCTGTTTAGTCTTTGTTTTGCAAACTCAGGTAAGAGCGATATCAAGCACTGTACAATTGAAAGAGATGTTTGATTGTGTAGATATACAAAAAATTGGGCACTCACCACCTCTGTGTTTTAAAATGAAGATGCCACTTAGTTTTCAAATAAAATGCAAACATGCCATTTTTATTTTCCAAAGTGCGAGAACTGATAGACATCCAAACAATCACAAATCCCCTAACATATTTTGAATGCTACAATCCTGTATCAAGGGCATACTGGTTCAAAAACAGGCTTGCTTATACAGCAGTTCATAGTAGTGATATTTCCATGATGTCATAGTTAGTTGTCATGGAGCCCATGTGCCTGGTAAAAAAAAATTAGTAAGTAAGTAATTATATGAATAGTGCATGAGTGCTATATTAAAGGAATAATGCCTGACAGGGTGGG
Source organism: Neoceratodus forsteri (assembly GCA_016271365.2). Classification (NCBI taxonomy): domain Eukaryota; kingdom Metazoa; phylum Chordata; order Ceratodontiformes; family Ceratodontidae; genus Neoceratodus; species Neoceratodus forsteri. The sequence continues at coordinate 1,380,227,275 of CM057455.1, forward strand.
TGTTATGCTGGGATAACATCCCACCTCGGGTGGTTGGGCGTCCAACGCCTGAGAAGGGATGTTATCCCAGCATAACACCCACCCTGGAGGGCATTATTCCTATTATACAATGGCTCGTTGTTTTATAGAGAAAAAAACAATTTTAAAGAATTTTATTTAGTGTTTTAAAATATTTTTTAAGAAAAGATGCAAACAATGTGGTGCTGGTGCTCAAGCATATCAGCAGCAGGGATGTTATGCCAGGATAACATCCCTGCTGTGATGGCCAACTGACCAATCAGGAGCCAGGATTCTTTCTTGCCATTGTATAATAAATCATGGTACAGAAATATACCTTAACAAAACTACACTACCTGTACAGACCAATTAAAATAAATTAAAAACAGCACATAAAAAACAGCATTAGCGATAGGCGATTATATTGGGTGTTGGTCCATTCTCATACTTTGGAAAATAAAAAGGGCATGTTTGCACTTTATTTGAAGACTAAAAATATCACCTTCATTTTAAAACATGGAGTTGATACGTGCCCAATTTTTTGTATTTATATACTAAGTTTTTATTGAGAGCACCACATTCCCAGTGCATACTTTTGTCATTTTGCATTCCATGTTTCACTGTGAGTTTAAAATTATTTAAATTATTTTAAAAATCAGTGTAAACAATGTAAACATCTAGTCTGCGATGGGTAATGATCTGACTGTAGCACTGTAATTTATACATACACTCTGCAGTATTTTTGTGCCAAATTGTCTGACAGAAGAGCAGTGGCTTCATTTGCACTGTATTGTCAGTGGAAAATTTGTCAGAACAGGTTGTTTTCTAGCTAAAAGGGGTAGGCATCTGTATACATGTATGGGGCTAATATTTTGCATATATTATAGCCCCTATACATGTATACCTGCCAGAAAAGATAATCAAAGTACTTTTAGGTGCCCCAATCCTATTATATGGCACAGAAGGTGTGCTACCTGGTTCCCTACCTCACGTAATAATTATACAGTTTTTAGGGGTGGGGATGCAGCACTCATTGGCCGCTCATCTCATACATAGAAGTTATGAGCCAGGTTTTACAGAGCCTATAACGTTTTCACCAATTGATAAAAAAATTTGAAATATGGCTAGAATAGCTCCCACGGTAGGCAACTCCATTGTATTGGTTGCCTTCCAGAATCATGTTAGTGGCTCTTTAAACTAGTATATAGTGTAATGTAAAACTGATTTGTGTTATCACTGGTGTAATGTGTCAATGTTCCTTCAATGTAAACCCACCTCCATACCTCATTCGCAACAGTGTGAGTGGAAACTGTCAAGAGGACTAAAACAGTGATGCAGGAAGAGAATGTTCACATTCGTTAAGCTGTATTACACCCATGCCATGCAGGAAGAGAAAGTTCACATTCTTTATGCTATATATTACACAGTACTAGGTGATGGAGGAAGAGAATGTTCACATTCTTTATGCTATATGGCACATAGTACCAAGTGATGCTGGAAGAGAATGTTCACATTCTTTATACTATATAGCACACAGTACCAGGTGATACTGGAAGAGAAAGTTCACATTCTTTATGCTATATTGCACACAGTACCAGGTGTTGCTGGAAGAGAATGTTCACATTCTTTATGCTATATGACACAAAGTACCAGGTGATGCTGGAAGAGAATGTTCACATTCTTTATACTATATAGCACACAGTACCATGTGATGCAGGAAATAATGTTCACATTCTTTATGCTATATGGCACACAGTACCAGTTGATGCAAGAAGAGAATGTTCACATTCTTTACATAGAAACACAGAATTTGATTGCAGATAAGGACGTCTTGGCCCACCTAGTCTTCCCATTTCCCTACCTTATGCATAGACTGCAGATCCCAGTTAACCAACAGCCTACTTCCTCCTAGCCCCCACTAGAATTGCCTTATGTCTGTCTCATGCCTTCTTGAATTCCCCCACTGTTTTTGAGTCCACTACCTCCTCAGAAAGGCTGTTCCATGTATCCACAACCCTCCCCGTGAAAACATACTTCCTCATATTACCTTTGAGCTGCCCCCCTCTATCTTCAAATTGTGCCACCTTGTTTTTGCACATCTCTTTTTCTGAAAGATGCTACCATCTTGGACTCTGTTGATTCCCTTGATGTACTTGAAAGTTTCTATCATGCCCCCCTCCTCGAGTGAATACATATTAATCTTCTTTAATCTCTCTTTGTATGTCTCCTGCTGCAGACCCTGCACCATTTTATTTGCCCTCCTCTGGACAGCCTCCATCCTGTCTATGTCCTTGCAGAGGTGGGGTCTCCAGAACTGGAAGCAGAACTCCAGATGTAGTCTCACCAACTGTCTATACAGAGGGATAACAGCTTCCTGTTTTCTTCTGGTGATGCAATTAAAGGTGACATTCCAGTTAATTATACATATCAAGGGGGTCGAGGGTCATCTACAATAGATTATGTTTGGGTTAATTTAAATTTGCTATCAAAATGTGTCAAGATGAGGATAAAGACAACTTTAGAGAGCCAGCATGCTTCTATAGAACTAGTGCTAGAAAAGGACCAGGCAAATTTTATTGTTGATCAAGTGGGACCTGATGTATTGAAATTGATAAGAAAGAATGTTATAGGGTGGAATATTATAGAAAGTGGGAAACTTATCCAGTTAATGCATGATGGAGGTATATTGGAAAAAATAAATAACTGTACTGATGATAAAAATGATATAGAAACATTATTGGAATACAATATTATTATGGCAGATGTTAGGCAGATTATCACCAGACAACAAATTATAATAGTAAGGAAAGGACAGGCATGGTACAATAAAGAATGCAGGGATGCAAAGAGGAAACTTAATTGGTTAATGAGAGCACTAAAAGGAAGTTTGGTAGGAAATAAGAACAAACAAATGAATACATTAAGAAAAGAGTATAAAAATATATTGAAAATAAATAAAGAAAAATACCAACTTCAATTATGGACAGAACTAGAGGAAGCTGTAACATCAAATGACTCTAAGAAGTTTTGGAGTATAGTTAATAATGGTACATTAAATTATGACAATAGAATAACTACATCAATTGAGCCAGATGTGTGGGTACAATATTATAAAGGTCTATTTTATACAACAAATAGAAGGAATCAAAATATAGACAAACAATATGATAAGAATGGATTTGGCACCAAAACTCAAGAACTGGTTAATAATAAATTAATCATGGAAGAGGATGTATGGAAGACCTTGAATACTTTTAAAAAACATAAAGCCCCAGGTCCAGATGGGATACCTTTTAATGTTATTTTTTGTACAGCTCGATCTTGGGTTCCTTATCTGACAACATTATTTAACAAGATTTGGGATAAAGGAATAATACCAGCTAGTTGGAAATTAAATATAATTGTTCCAATATTTAAGAAAGGGGAGAAAAAAGACCAGAATGTTATCGACCACTTAGTTTAATAGATAGTACGGAGAAGATATTTACTAACATACTAAATAATAGATTGACAACATGGATTGAAAGAAACAATATTATTGATACAGTGCAAGCAGGAATTAGAAACGGCCAATCCACATTAGACCAATGTTGGAAATTGGTGCATTTAATCTAAAAGTATACTAAGATTAAAAAACAAAAGTTATATTGTATATTTGTTGACCTAAAAACTGCGTTTGATCGAGTGAATTGCAGTATGTTGTGGGAAAGATTAAAAGGATTAGGAGTGGATAGGGACATGGTGACAATGATTGAGCAACTATATCAAGATAATTATACAAGTGTAAAATATTCAACAAAGGGACAATTGACACAATGGTTTCAAACCAACATTGGGGTAAAGCAGGGATGTACTCTCTCACCATTGTTGTTCAATTTATATTTTCAAACAATATTAAGTAAATTATATGACTTAGATTTTCATTTGCCTAGAATAGGAGAGAAGTATTGTGCTTATTTGGCATTTGCGGATGATGTAGCTTTATTATCTACAAGCTTCATTGGCATAAACAGGATGTTAATCAAATTTGTTGGAGAATGTAAGAAGGCAGATTTATTATCAAATTAAGAAAAAACAAAAGTATTGATTTTTGGAGGGAATAAAAAAGAATACCAATACAAAATAGATGGATATAAATTGGAATTGGTTAAAGAATTTTGCTATCTAGGAATAGTTTTCATGCAAGATGGAACATGGAATAAACATATAAAAGAAATCTATAGTAAAGTTAATAGATTTATGCTAGTAATGAATAGATTCTCATATAAACATGGAGGGCAGTCAATAAAAGGAAATTTGAGGGTTTAAACCCAAAAGTTAAAGCTCAAATACTTTATGGGGCAGAAATGTGGGGATTTGGTGATTTTTCTAAATTAGAATGTATTCTGAATAAATTCTACAAAAAAATGTTGGGACTTCCCATTGGGACGCTATCAGCAATGGTCAGGGCCGAATTGGGACAACATCAATTGGAATGTGAAATAAAAATAAGACAAATGAACTATTTGTTGGAGGTGTATAATATGAATAACCAAAAGTTTCCTAGATTATGTATGGAGGAGGCAATGGAGTACAGTAAACATTATAGGTTATTTCCAAGTATGGTAATAGTGGAGAAAATAATAAAACCAATGGGGCTGTTAGAGATAATTTTGGAAAGCATGATTTGCCCAGCAGATACAATGAAATTAAGAATTAAAGATAGGGTTAGAGATTACTATATCCAATTAGATTTGGCACTGTGTAAACAGTGTAAAGTGAATGAATGGATGATAAAAAATAAGAGGTCACATGAATTAGAATATTATTTGACAGTGGTGACCAATCCTGAGTTTAGGAAATTATTAACCCAAGCAAGATTCGAGAGTATAACAACTAATTGGAAATTAAATACATATAGTAAAGAGAAATAGTGGGGTTTATATTATGTAAATGTGGAACAGATAAAGATACTCTTAGACATTTAATAATTATATGCCCTCTATATGAGAAAGACAGAAGAAAAATTTTTGGAGAGATTTTGAGTAAACTTGAGCTAGATCCAGAAATCATGTTACATTTTTTGTTAAAATCTCATAACCTGAAAATATTACATGCTGTGGCCTCCTTTCTAAAAATAATTGAGCAGAAAAAATTGCACGTGAGGAATGCCTCATTCCAAGGGGTGGGTTAAGTTACTTATATTTAGTCCAATATGCTGGTATTTAAATATATTTAAAAATGTGGACACTATACAGATGAATGTAAAATTGAAGTTTAATGTTTAGATGATGTATGATGGATGTTTTAATATGGAAATTATAAAGATGTGTATTTAATTGAATTTTAAAAATATGTATTTTAATTGTAATGACTTGAATAAGTCGATCAATAAATATTACTACTACTACTGGTGATGCCTCTCCCTATGCATCCCAGTATCCCACCAGCCCTCCTTACTGCCTTCTCACATTGCTTGCCCACTTTAAGGTCATCTGATATGACTACCCTCAGGTCCCTTTCCATTTCTGTCATTGTTATTATCTCACCCCCCGTTGTGTACTCTTCCCCTGGATTTTTGTTTCCCAGGTGCATTACTTTGCACTTCTTTGCAATGAATCTAAGCTGCCATATATTTGACCATTCCTCCAACCTTGCCAAGTCCCTTTGCATCCTCTCCACCTCACCTTCTGTATCAACCCTGTTGCAGATCTTTGTGTCATCTACAAAGAGACACACTTTTCCTTCCAGTCCCTCTGCAATGTCACTTATAAAGACATTAAAGAGGACTGGTACCAGTACTGAACCCTGCGGTACCCCACTAGTAACCCCCATTTCTTCAGAGTAAACTCCGTATACTATTACCCTCTGTATCCTGTTGTCCAGCCAATTTTTAACCCAGGCTACCACCTTGAGACCCACTCCAAGGCTGGTTAACTTGTATATTAATCTGTTGCTTTGGACTGTGTCAAATGCCTTGCTAAAGTCAAGGTAGGCCATGTCCACTGCCCCTCCCTGGTCTACCGCACTGGTCACCCAGTCAAAGAAATCTATTAGATTTGTCTGACATGACCTTCCTGCTATGAATCCTTGCTGCCTTGGGTCCTGTGCCCAACTGGCCCCTAGGAACTCAACAATTTGTGCTATATAGCACACAGTACCAGGTGATGCAGGAAGAGAATGTTCACATTCTTTATGCTGTATAGCACACAGTACCAGGTGATGCAGGAAAAGAATGTTCACATTCGTTAAGCTACATGGCACACAGTACCAGGTGATGCAGGAGGAGAATGTTCACATTCTTTAAGCTATACAGCACACAGTACCAGGTGATACAGGAAGATAATGCTCACATTCTTTATGCTATATGGCACACAGTACCAGGTGATGCAGGAAGACAATGTTCACATTCTTTATGCTATACGGCACACAGTTCCACATGATGCTGGAAGAAAATGTTCACATTCTTTATGCTATACGGCATACAGTACCAGGTGATGATGGAAGACAATGTTCACATTCTTTATGCTATATTGCACACAGTGCCAGGTGATGCAGGAAGAGAAAGTTCACATTATTTATGCTACATGGCATACAGTTCCAGGTGATGTTGGAAGAGAATGTTCAGATTCTTTATGCTACATGGCACACAGTTCCAGGTGATGCAGGAAGAGAATGTTAACCTTCTTTATACTATACGGCACACAGTACCAGTTGATGCAGGAAGAGAAGGTTCACATTCTTTAAGCATATAGCACACAGTGCCAAGTGATGCTGGAGAAGAAGGTTCACATTATTTATTCTATATAGCACACAGTACCAGGTGATGCAGGAAGAGAATGTTCACATTCTTTATGCTATATTGCACACAGTACCAGGTGATGCAGGAAGATAATGTTCATATTCTTTATGCTATATAGCACTAAGTACCAGGTGATACAGGAAGAGAAAGTTATTCTTTATGCTATATTGCACACAGTACCAGGTGATGGAGGTAGAGAATGTTCACATTCTTTATGCTACACGGCACACAGTACCAGGTGATGGAGGTAGAGAATGCTCACATTCTTTATGCTATATAGCACACAGTACCAGGTGATGCAGGAAGAGAATATTCTGTGCATGCTCAGTCTCAGAATGTAATTTTTTTGCAGCAGTCCCTCCAAAACAACTGTAGTCACACTGAGAGGCTACACAGAAGCCTTCTGTAGATTGGACCTGCCGCTCATTAGCCCAGTGTAGTGCTGAAAATAAATAAACCTGGAGAGGGAGATAGCCACCGAAAAGGAAGCAGTAACAAGTAATCTAAGAGTACTTCATGTTCTACCCAGCTCATAATGCCATGCGATTACTAAGGGAAACATTTAGAAGAAATAGTGTACTCAGAGAAACCTCACTTGCTATTAGGGTCACTGTTAAGAGCCTGTTGGTAACACATCTTCACTACTATGTATTGACTCCTACCCCAGTATTCAGGATCAGAAAAAAGCAGAACTCCTGTTTGAGTATTAGGAGCTAATATACCATATTCCAGGATTTCAGCCCTTTACAACTGGAAGAATAGTTAAATGTATAGCCTTATAGGCTATTTCAGTCTGTTTCCAGTTAACTGCAGGGAGACAACAAAAAGGAAAAGAGTGAGAGCGGAGAACATTTATATATAGGCTGGCTACTCATGTTCTCTTCACTTGGCCTGTTGGGGAGGAAGGGCAAGTCCCAAAAATCCAGTTCTGTTGCCAAGGGGTAAAAATCAACTAAGAGGTCAGTTAGGGTTAGTAGATTCCAGTAGGAAAGGGTGATAAGAGAGAGGCGGGGAAGGGATTGTAGCGCTTTCAGAAATTGATCACTACGTGTGACTACAAAAAAATGCATTATTCATCATAAAAACCAATGACAGAGGCATTAGAGACATGGAGCTCTTGGTAGCTGACATGAGCTAGAAGCTAGAGGGAGTGGGATTGAAACCAGTTTAACATGGGGTTTGGTATAAAGGTGTGCAAAAATCAAAGCATAACTGAAGAAATACTACTTAACAGAAAACAGCATATATTTTTTTTTAAACTTTATTTGTATGTCAGATAGTTAATGACATAATAGATGTTAGCACCATTATTAAACAATAGTGACTAAAAACATGTTATCATCAGAATGGTAAAAATCACTATGAAGTGATATAGCATGTGTGGTACCACCTAGAAAGTTCAAATGTTTTGAAAAGAAGCTGTCCAAATGAGAATAGGATGCAAGCCAGGCCATGACTGTCAAATACCTGAGAAAAAAAAAAAACATAAGGCAAGGCAAATTTTATTTTTATGATGCCCAATCCCAGAGACTTTGGGCACCTAACAGAATGAATTAAGCAAACAATGCAATGTAAAACAGCAAACGACATAAAACAAATAAAATTATTAAAAACAATATAATAACGTTTCAGCAATAATAATAAGACAAATAGACCATATTATTAAGCTATAGTCCCTAAAACAAAAGGTCGGTATAAGTCAGTTACATAGCCACATCAGGGAAGACCTATGAAAACAAGTAGGTCTTCAGCCCCTTTTTAAAGGCCTCAGCTGTCCAGGATCTTCTGACGGTAGCTGGGAACGAGTTCAACAGGGTAGATCTGGAGGTTTTAAGCCTAAACCTGGGGATGTCAAGGAGCCCTTTAGTTGAAGACCGGAGGGAGTTGATCGAGGTAGCAGGAGCTCAGTCAGATACTAGGGCCCAGTCCATATAGGACCTTACAGGTGAGCAAGCCCAACTTTATGATGACCCTTCAATGGACCGGCAGCCAGTGCAGGGATTGCAGGACAAGGGTCACATGACTGGACCAAGCCAGGCCAGTCAGTAATCTCACCGCAGTGTGCTGCACCAGCTGCAGCCAGTGGAGGGTCCCTCCAGTGACCCCGAGATATTGAGAGTTGCAGTAATTAAGCCATGAAGTGACAAATGCATGTACTAGCATTGGGGGGTCTTTGGATGGAAATGAATGCTTAATCCTAGCAATGTTCCTCAGGTGGTAAAAACCACCCTTAACAACAGAAGATACCTGGGCTTCCAGGGTCAAGCTGCTGTCAAGGATCACACCAAGATTTTGCACTCTAGTGGAGGATAGCAAAGGAGCAGATCCCAGGAATAATCCTGTATCTTCCACCATCACACCCTTGATGTGACTCAACCACCAGTACCTCCGTCTTATCCGGGTTTAGTTGCAACCAGCTGGAGGACATCCAGTCTTTGATTTCAGCAAGGCAGCTGTTTAGCACACCCACGGCATTGTGTGTTTCCAGAGCAAAGAACAAATACAGCTTGGTATCATCTGCATAGCAGTGAAAACCCATGCCATATTATCAATGAGGTCTCCTAGGGGCAGCATGTATACCATGAATAACACTGGTGAGAGAATCGAACCTTGAGGAACCCCACACAACAGGTGTTTCGGGGACGAGGAGAAATTCCCCATCGTCACCCGTTGCATCCTGCCAGAGAGGTAGGACTCAAACCAGCAGATGACAGTGCCAGCAAGTCCACATGACTCTTGAAGGCGATCCAGAAAGATGTTGTGATCCATGGTATTAAATGCTGAGGAGAGATTGAGCAGAACAAGAATTGACCTGTCCCTTCTATCGCTAGCCCTAAGGAGGACATTTTGCACCCTGACTAATGCTGTTTCCATGCTATGCCTTGCCTGGAAACCTGACTGGAATGGCTGTTAGATCTCAATGGATACGCGGTGATCCTCAAGCCACTGTGCCACTAATTTCTCAGCAGCTTTGCTCAAAAATGGCAAGTTGGAGACTGGAGGGTAATTCGACAGGATGTCAGGGTCCAGAGATGGTTTCCTCAGGAGAGATTTTGCCAGAGTCTACTTCAAGGCATCTGGAAAGACACCCTCCAACATCGAACACAGGACAATCCCAGAAAACATCGGGCCAATGGTCTCAGCGCATCTCATTAAGAAACGCGTTGTGTCTGGGTCCAGTTCACAATAGGTGTGCTTCAGCTTTAAGATCACCTCAATGACCTCGGCCACCTCTACTGGTTTAAACTCATCCCAGATAGATGAGGGCATCTGCTTCTTGTGGGTTGGTTACTGCGAGGCAATACTTGTCTCACTGGTGGAATCTCCAACTGGATGGAGGATACCCTGTCAGAGAAAAACAGAGCAAATTCCTCGCACAATGTGACTGAAGCAGCCTTCTTCGGCTACAGACAGACAGGGTATAAAAGTCTGTCGACAGTCAAAAAAAGCTGAGTTGGTCTGTTTTTCCCTGCAGCAATCTCCCTAGACAGGAATTCTGCCTTTTTACAGTTGATTGCCCCTTGGTACTCACCTTGGTACATAAGATAACATGTATAAACATGAACTTTAAATGAGTCATTATTACTGCAGTTTTAAATTGGGAGAAAAACCAGTGCTATAAATACTCCCCCTGCACAACTCTGTCAAATACATCAACCAAAGGACTAATACGAACAGTATATTAAAACAGACAAAGTTGAAAAAATAACCAAAAATACATTTTCAAATAAAGCTGGCTCACTGGCACTGTGGTAGCACTACTTCATGCAATGCCGACAAACTGGGTTTGGAAATGAAATGGGACACTGGAGGACCAGCAGAGGACAGGAGGACTGAGCATCTGCATGACTGCTCTTTTCCTGTGGGGGGGGGGGAGTTGTGGAGTCAAGCATAGCAGTGGCTCCCGGCGGAGGCAGGGAGCATTACACCAGTATGGGGCCACATCGACAGAAGTGGAGACAATGGTGGACAACTGCAGGGTGCATCTGGGAGCCCATGTGCCCTGTCCTGACATCATTGTGTGTCTGCATCTCCAGGGGTAACCTCACAAAAGGAAAAACCTCTGTTTTAGGTGCACAGTGATGCCAAAGCACTTGACGGTGCCATCTCCAGCCCACTATGGTAGCTGGTGGGGACCAGATTAGCATCTCTGTCCTCCCCCCCTTTGGTTCAGAAGGGGTGAGCCCCACTGTGGGAGGCAAGCTATGGTCACCTTGTTCCCCAGTAGGCTCCTGGAGACAGCACAAGAGAGGCGAAACTGAATGGAGCACCAATCAGCCAATATGAGATATATCCCAAAGCCAACACAGGAGAATAAAGAAACTTAAAAAATAATATTTTCCAAATAAAAAAAAAAAATTTGTTATTCACAGACGTTTTTGTATGTACTCTGTCACAAATCTTGCAACCTGGATTCCCCCTTCTCAGTTTGCATTCAGATCTACACTATTCTGTCAGTGGGCAGATCTGATGGACATAATGGGGCAGAATCCAGATTACAGCTATTGTAAAGTACTGATAACTTTTACACAAATGAGGGGAATGTGTCAGGCAGCCTAAGCACTTGGATGACAGTCTATCAGCTACAACAACAGCTTGCTCTAAAAGTTCATGCAGAACACTGAATCTGAGACATTTCAAGTTTGAGTCCCGACCCCCACACATTAATAATTCTGTGTGGTCTTTATTTATTTAGTGAAAACTTCAGAGATTACCTTTGAACACAATTAGTGCTCCTTTGAAAAGGTTCCATGTCGAACACACAGTCACAAAAAACATTACTAGTACAATAAACAATTCTAGAGGAAATGCAGTTGAGTCAGGCTCAAAGCACGTAAGACAGAACAATTACATACAGTTTTGAAAAAATCCATATATTTTGTTGTATAAAAAGTTACAGGATATGTACAGGGAGAAACTGAATAAAACAGTTTAACGGTTACAATTGCACTGGACTGCAAGGGCAGACTGCAAAGAGCTCTTAAACTGATAAATCTTGAGGAGATTCAGCAGAGTATCAGGCAGTTTGTTTAACCAGTTAGCAGACTAGACAGCAAATGATTGCTTGCTCAGCTGAATACACCAGAAAGGAGGCATAAGGGCTTCACCCAAGTGGACCCACAATACAATGAAAACACCACACTCAAATTTTGGAGGTAATGAGGCTGCAGCTTTACTTATGCTATAGCCAAAGTTTACAAATAACAGTTCAATCCATTGACAAGAAAAGCATTTTTACATACATACAAATAGACATAAGACCCATGGGGCAACTAATTCAAGTGGCATGACCAACTCCAAACTGCAAGCATCAGTTCAAATATGAGTCAACTCTGGCCAATGAGTCAGGCAGACCCACCAAGGGCTGTGCCTCTCCCTTGGACAGTCCCCCCCCCTTTAATCAGTTACTGTAGGACATGACCCTATCCAGCGATGTGCCCTCCCCAGGGCTGCTCCCCCTGCATTGGAATCATGCCCACCCAGCTGCCTTATGTTTTCACCCATCATCCTGGGTGATCCCCATTCCTCTGAAGCATACCCGACCCAGGGTCATGCCTCAGGCCACCTGGTCACCCATTGCCATCACCTTCAGCACTGCTTCGTAGGCCAGCCCTGAATTTCCTGCACCCACCATGAGCTACCAAGATGTGACTAATTCACCCAAAATCACAACTGCAGCCTCTCACCCAAACGTGGTTGGGTGGGTGGGACATGCAGCTAGCAGATGATCAAAGAGGGTGAGCCCTCAGTGTTGCAGGCTTAAGTAGTCTGTCTAACCCCTCCTATCTCCTGTGACCTGTACTGACCCCCTGCAAGGTACCTCCATGCCTGATAGGTCTGACCACCGCAGGGCTGCCCCCAGGCCACCAAATAGCACTGGCATCCCTGCCTCCTTTGTTTGTGGGCCATGTGTAAAGGATTCCCCCCGGTAATAGGCTGGGGAGGTCATTGCCCAAGTGGAACCACAATACAATGAAAACACCACTCCCAAATTTTGGAGGTAATGATGCCACAGCTTTACTTATATTATAACCAAAGTTTACAAATAACAGTCCAATTCATTGACAAGAAAAACATATTTACCTACATACAGATAGGCGTAAGATCCCTGAGGCAGCAACTTCAAGTGGTATGGCCACCTCCAAACTGTGAGCATCAGTCCGAATAAGGGGGAACTCCAGCCCGTGAGTTGAGCAGACCCACCAAGGGCCACACCTCTCCCTTGGACAGTCCCCCGCCTTTTAATCCAGTCAGGACATGGCCCTATCCAGGGATGTGCCCACTCCAGGGCAGCACCCCCAGCATTAGAATTATACCTGCTCAGCTGCCTTATGTTCCCACCCATCATCCTGGGTGACCCCCATTCCTCTGAAGCATACCCGCCCCAGGGTCATACCTCAGGCCACCCAATCACCCATTGCCATCACCTTCAGCACTGCTTCATAGGCCAGCCCTGAATTTTTGCCATCAAACATGTTTGCACCTTACCCCACAAATGCCCCAGGGGCCTTACACTGCTTTGGATCAGCGACTCACAAAAATCCTGTAAAGCAGAATTGAAAATATCATTTCCTATATCCGATAGGTGAACCCTGTGAAGACCTTCACTCTCCCTATCAATAAAGAAGTGTCTGATCACTTCCACACCACACAATGGTGCAATCCTGGCAACCACCTGATTAACCTCCCTCCTTGCCTTATTAACTGCTTGAAAGTTGTATGCTCCCACCCACCGCTTCCGTGGTATGATTCTTGACCAGGCAATGTGGGTCTGGGGGATAAGGGCTGACAGATGCGCCAACCCCGCCTTGATCTCTGCAATCAACCTCCTAGCACCTAAAGTCATCAAATCATTACCCCCAAGTGCAAAACCATACCCAGTGGCAGGTTTTTGTAGAGCCCTAAATTGCACAACATCACCATCAATTGACTCCACCTCATCCCCTTTTTTCTGCCCATTTAACCACAGCCTGTTGCTCTGGTATTCCCAGCTGGATCCCGTTTGGGTGAATCACTGCTCTGGCTTGAGTATCCAGCACAAAGGAATGCACTACGATCCAAATTGTTGGAGGGACATGGCAATACCTAGGAGTAAACAGACAGAGCATGAGAAATTTGCAGTGCAGCAAGTAAAGTGCCCCACCACCCCATTGAAATAACTCCCCCTTCACTTTGTTATGAAAATATAATATCTACGCATACTTTCTAGGCTATATATCTGAAATATGTTTTTTTACCAAAAAGCTAAACATGCTGTCGCCTGATATAACCCCTAAAGGCCCCTGATACCCACTGCCCACCTTCTTGATTTGCTCGCTTGACATCCCTAGTCTGGATGCCTCCAAGGCAGCATCAATTGTAAAGCAGTGGGTCCCAAAGAATTTGATATCTTTCCCTATAAACCACAATTCCCTCTGTAAAACCACGCAAAGCTGCTGCCTTGTGACAGGCTAACCATCAGCATGGATGAACAAAGTTCCCTCCCCCCCCCCGGTCTGATAGCCAAAAAGTCCCCTAGCAAGTACTAAGGGCAGAGGGCATTTTCCTTGGATCTATACAGGTTGATGGTAGCAGGTGGGCCACATTGGTTTGTCTTAGACCTGCAGAGCCAGAAGCCACCTTGTCCTGCATTAGCATAACATCACCGAACTGTATATTACTCCCCAGCCTGGCTCTGTCCGATTCCAGCACCAATTCCAAAATCTGGAAAGCCCCAAAGAACATGCAAGAAAAGAGTGCCCTAAAGAGTTGAGCCTCATCGTGTGAGGTGCAGATTGCAGACATTGCCGGCAGCAATTTGGCCAGCTCCACCAAGCCAATCAGTCTCCTACTGTCTGTCCACTTACCCCAGGAGTGGGCCTAGCTGTTCATCCTCCTCCTTGTAATAAAAGTATCCGTTGGTCAGGAAAACCATGTATCTTTCGAGCAAAGGCTATCCCTACCAAATGGAACTGTATCACCACTGGGGTTCTGATTAATTGAACCATGTACATAACATAGTCCTGGACCCGCACATGGCCCCTCCCCCCCGGCACATCGATGCTTACCTGATGCCTGCAAAACTCTAGAAATGCCTCTAAAATACCTACATATTTTTTCAAGGTTGAGAGGGCAACAGAGTACTGAACCAGGTGGAGCTTTCCTGCATGCTCAGCTGCCAAACTGCCTCTGGTATCTGGGTTGGAGAAGCATCTGCATCCAGTGCCAGCTGCATGAAGTGGCTGAAATGAAAGTGAGACAAGGCATCAGCAAAAGAGTTTGTCTTACCAGGCAAGTGCCAATCTCTGAAGGATATGTTTTGCTGCAAGCAACATAACACAAAAACCCACAATACCCTCATCACCTCCTCCAACTTGGAGGTCTGTGAATTAATTATCTCTACCACAGCCCTGTTGTCTGAGTAGAACAACACTTATTTATTTATTTGCTTTTGGTAACCAGTTGGGATGGGCGGACTGATCCACCTAAAATCAGAACGCCCCCCCCGGATCCAAAGCGGCCCGGCTGACCCGGTTAAATAAGAACCCATATGGTAAGAGTACCGAGTCCGGGTCTGCCGGCCGTGTATAGCTAGATGATTAAAAGTTTGTCCCGCCCGCAGCTGGAGCTGGCATTTTTTTTTTTTGTTTCCCTTTTTTGTTTTTTTTCCCCAGATGCCACACTTTGGGGCCCCAGCTCAAAAGCTCAAGGAATTCCTCTCCTGGTAAAGTATCCAACCATGGACACTGGACCACTGACAGCCAGGCAGTCAGTCACTGACTCAGTGTGACTGTGTAGACTCCTCCTCCTGTGGTAGTGTGTATTTGGGCAGCAAGCGCGTGTGACAATTTCCACGGCAACCCACTCAGCTTTATCGGAGATGACCCCAGAAGAGAGTGAGACAGTAGCCAGAGACTAAAGTCAGTCAGATGGAGTTTGGACTGGAGCAGACCATGGGTCCCCCTAGGCTTGGCTGCCAGTACCCATCCGAACCGAATATGTACCACGACAGTTTGTCGTTTCCACGGAAACCACCAGTGCCACCCTCACCCACCGCTGAACTGACTGAGGAATTATTTCAATGGACCACATTGTAGAGACCCTGTGCCGTGGCCGCATAGTGCTATTGGTTGCTGCCCTGAATGCCTGATGTGGTGTAAATTTGGAATACAATTAAGAGGCATTTCTTCCAGTTTTTCTACAGTCTTCTGTGGTTGCACTCTGCTTAGAATGACCTCCCCCCAACCTGCAACCAATGTTGCCCTGCCATGTCTTGTCTCACTCTCGTTACACCATCAAAGTCTTATTGTTTCTGCACAGTGCACTGCACATACTCATTAGTCTAATTAGATTTTGCCAAATAATTTTGCCCAATACAAAATCAAGCACAATAATGCATGAGTTATGATATGGTCCTCCACAGTCATGAACCTATGTGTACAACAGCAGGTCCTGCAAAATTATTGCACAAAGCTAATTAGAGTCTAGACTAAAGTGTGTGTGCAGTGCTGTGCAGAAACAATAATACTTTGAGGCAGCTGGTCAACATGTTGCCGTATCAACTCGAATACACTCGTGAAATAAATAACTATATTTAATTTTGTGGATTTGTTTACTGAAACGCTGATATACGTACGTTACCATTCACTGACCTACGCAGCCAGTATAGTGTTATACTTGTGTAACTGTGTTAGTTTTGGTTGTGGCCGTTTGCACTCTATTCCAGAGGAATTACCACCCTGTAGGGGCATGAAGCAAGGAACTCTCAGAGAGGGTTCTGCCCCAGAGGTGCCACAGGATGATTCCTATGGCTAAAGGTACCTTAGGAATCCCCCTAAGGAGAGAGCACTGCTGCTGGAGGAGGAGGGGAGGATGGTGGGGCAAAGACAAAAAGCTTCACAGTGAGGCTGTGAAGCTAGCTCAGGAAGTGGGAGTGGCTGGCTGCTTGGCCAGTGAATTACAGGCAAGCCTTTCAATTCACTGACCTACACAGCCAGTATAGTGTTATGCTTGTGTAACTGTGTTAGTTTTGGTTGTGGCCGTTCGTACTCTCTATTCTAGAGGAATTACCACCCTATAGGGGCACGAAGCAAGGAATTCTCAGAGAGGGTTCTGCCCCTAGAGGTGCCACGGGATGGTTCCCATGGCTAAAGGTACCTTAGGAATCCCCAAAAGAAATGTAGTATCATCCCCAAAGGAGGCAACATGATGTGTATGAGCAAGCAGTAACAGTGACAAAGAAGCAGTAACTGGAACATAGTAGTAGAGAAGAATAGTGATGGCTTGCATTGAGAGAAGGGGATTCCCTAAGGAGAGAGGGAATGGCAGGACATCCTTCACCTCCATCCAACAACAGAACCTACCTAAGGAAACTAGGGGAAACAACTATGTTAACTAAGTGTTATGACCTGAGGCAATGGAGGAGAGAGAAAAAACACTATGAGGAGGAAATCTCTGGGGATCCAAGGCCTAGGTCGCCTTCCCTCCAGGCTTGGGAAAATGTATTTAGTGACATCTTTGCAGCTGAAATTTGGAAAACCCAATTAAAGGGAGGTGGAAAATATTCCAATTTGGAGGAAGGCTTTCACTCAAACCCTCTGGGGGAACGTCTTGGAAGGTTGCGAGAAAACTCTGCAACAATATGAGCATCCAAGGCCCAGGAGGAGAGCAACAACTGCCGAGGCACTCACCTGGCCTACCCACCCTAAATCAAACCAGGTGAACCAAAGGCAGTCGTGGGGAGAATGCAGTGAAGGTGCCTTGCTAGGGAAACCACTAAAGTCAATGGCCAACCATTATAGTGAAACACTAGAGCCAAAGGAGATCATCGTAACCACCCTTCACCGCTAGTCTTAAATTCTACACCAGGAGCTGCTGTCGTGTAGCAGGCAGCTAAAGCCAAGCCCAGGGTGAGAACATTCCCAGCTATGGGCCAGGTGAGGAGGATCCCGCCCCAAGTTGGACATGCTCGATGATGCAGACTAAATGCAGAGCGAGACCATCGGCTGCAGGAACCTGCGCCAGATTAGAATGGCTGGCATGCCCCAGAATTGATTGAGAGCTGTAAAGCTGGTAAGCTGAATGAGCACGGCGTGCTGAGATCGTAAGGAGCATTGAGTGCTGAGACCTTGCAAGGTCTGATGCAGATTGAGAGCAGTAGAATCCCAGGCGAAGCCGAGGGGATGGCACTAGGAATAAAGCAATGGTTTGCGTAAGCAAGGAGCAATGGTTGCATAAGCAAGTGGGGACCTGATAGATCAGTAAGCAGTAGTAATAGGTGGACCTGCATAACAACCGTATAGCAAGTAAACAGCACTGAGTTAGGGGCAAACCAGCAAGACATGAATAGCCAAATCAAGGTGACAAACTTTGAGGATTTTCGGCAGCGAAGACAGGATTTAGAACAAAATTAATTAACCACATAGGCCACGACCCCCCAAACACCTCCCAGTCCCCACTGTAGGACAAACAAGGAAGCGATGAAAGGCCGAGAACCACATGCAGATAAAAAGCTAGTTTAATAGCCTCAGCAGGAGCTTCAGCTAACCTCAGAGTAAACAAGGTAGAATAGGAATGGGTGTAAACAATGCAGCAGCAGGAAGCAAGTGGGCCTGTACAGCAGTAGTTAAATGAGTACAGTGTTAAAACACAGGCACTGGGTACAATAGTAATTAGAGTAAACAGTCAGCAGCAGTGGCTGAAGTTGTAGGTAACTGAAAGCAGTAGCATGAGCTCTGAGTAGGTTGCAGTTGCAGTGCAGTAAATTGAGAGTTGTAACTGAAAGCAAGCAGAATGAGCTCTGTAGTAGCAGTATGCTGGGAGTTTTAAAAATAAAAGCCCCCCCAAAAGAGGAAACCAAAACACAGCAAAACAGAAAACAGGGAAGGCCCCAAAAAAACAAGAAACAAAACACAGGGAAGCATACAGCCAGAGGAAAGATACAAACCAGAAACAGGAAAACAAACACTGATGTCCAGCAGAGACACACAGAAACAGCAGGCTGGGGGGGTTTAGGCCCCAGCCAGCTCAGAAGACAAACCAACATAGCCTCCAGCTGCAAAGACAAAATGTTTCACAGTGATGTTGAGAGGAACTGCTTATATAGCTCAGGAAATGGGAGTGGCTGGCTGCTTGGCCACTGAATTACAGGCAAGCCTTTCAATTCTCCTAAGTGATTGTGCTTGCGCCACACACAGCAGACACACAACAGTGACATACCTCTGCCAGACTGCCACCACCTAACTAGCTGTATGTCAGTCAGGTGGCATAGATAGATGGGTATATAAAAGGCTGTGTGTGGCGGGAATTTTTCAGTGCGTGGCTGACTGCAGTGCCTATGAGAGAGATACAGACTGACGGAGCTTTGAGTACTTAACTTACTACTTTAGTTGTATTATCTGTGATTCTGATCACAGTTTATCTTCAGCAAAAATATCCTCCAACTGAATTACTTCATTTTACCAAAATATATTACACAACTAAAAAGAAAAAAAAGGGGTGATAAAAGAATCGATCGTGTGGTGGGGTGGGGGAGATGGAGCTTTGAGTGCTCGTCACTCTCAGTGGACACCGACAGCCTATCTCCTTGTGTTTATCAGAGCTCATCTCATCTCTCTTCCTTTTCTGTGATTATTAAACTTAAAGCCTACCAGAACTGTATTAAAAACAAAAGCAAGCAGATCCTAGTAGGTGTAGCTTATTTTATTTACTAGAAAAAAATAAAAGGGGAATGGCGAGAGAGAGAAAGCAGATTACCATCAGCCTGGCAGGTTGCAAGCTTTGAGTGATCCCTGCTCTCTCAGTGCCTGAATCTATCTTTCCTGCTTTTTCTTTTTCAAGATAGCTGAGCTTTTTATTGCCTCATTTAAAATTTTTTAAATAAATAAAAAACATCAGTGAGTTAGTTTTATTCCCCACTTCCCCTCCCGTGTCTCAAGTGAAGTGAGTCTCTGAAGTAGGGAGGAGATTGCTGCAAGATTCTACTTTGCTTTTACTGCAGTGCTGTACTTGGTCTTGCCTGGAAAGCACTAATTAAAAAAAAAATTTTTCTGACTTTCTGTATACTGTAATTTCACTTGCCAGTTTGCCTGTGTGTAACAACTGACTGTGTGTTTGTTTACCCGCTGCTGTTAAACATGGCTATATCATTCCTGCATGCTCCCTGCTAAAAATAAAAATTAAAAAATGACATAAAGGAAAAAATATTATTTGTACATAAAGGAAAAAACATTTTTTGTCTTACTCAAAACAAAATAAACCTAGCTACGTTGACGGAAGGGGGAGGGTGGCTATGAGGTCGAGCCAGTCCATTCCTGAAAGAACAGACAAACTTGAGAACAAGTGAGAGGAGTTAAAACAAAGAAAATTCCTACTGTAAAAAAGCATTATTTGTTTCATTCAAAAAAATAGCTACAAGTATGGAAGGGGGAGGGTGTCTCTTGAGATCGAGCACTTCAGGAGAAAACTATGGCAAGCCGTTAGGGACATAATTCATAATCTCTGGCTGTATAGTAAAACACATGCACTATATGGTGAAATACATACATCATATAGTGAAATATATACAATATATAGTGAAATACATACACAATGTAGTGAACCACATACAGTATCTACTGAAATATATACATCGTATAGTGAAATACATATACTGTATACTGAAATACATATATTATATAGTGAAACACATACACTATATAGTGAAATGATTACATTATATAGTGAAATACATACACTATCTACTGAAATCCACATACTGAGTACTGAAAATCCACATACATTATATACTGAAACAAATGTACTATGTACTGAAACATATACACTACCTGTTGAGATACATACACTACAGACTGAAACATCCACATAAACTATCTACTGAAACAAATACTCTATAGATTGTAACACATACACCATATATTGAGAAAAATCTGCATACACTATATACTGAAACAAATACACTATATATTGAAATACATACACTATCTATTGAAATGCATACACTACACACTGAAGAAAGCACATACACTATATACTGAAATAAATACACTAAGAGGCAGTATGGCGCAGTGGGTTAAGGCTCTGAGCTGCAAATCGGGAGACCTGGGTTTGAATCCCACAGCCCCCTAGGTGCATACTGTGTGACCCTGAGCAAGTCACTTAACTTCCTTGTGCTCCCAGGTTGCACCTGTAAACAAGCTTTCAGCTTAGTGTGTCTCACCTGGTAAAATATATATATTGAAACATGTATACTTTATATTGAAATACATACACTATCTATTGAAATAAATACACTATGCACTGAAAAATCTGCATACACTATATACTGAAATAAATATACTATATATTGAAATACATACACTATCTATTGAAATGCATACACCACACACTGAAAAAAAGCACATATACTATATATTGAAACAAATACACTATATATTGAAATACATACACTATCTGTTGAAATAAATACACTATGCACTGAAAAATCTGCATACACTATATACTGAAACAAATACACTACATGGTGAAACACATACACTATGTATTGAAACACATACACTGTAGAGTGAAAAATTCACATACACTATATTCTGAAACAAATAAACTATATACTGAAATGGACTATGTTCTGAAACTACCCATCCCCCTTCCCCTTGAATGGCCTGCAGCTGAACTAGCTCCTTGCCTGTTGCATTCAGTTAGCTGCTGGCTTGAGGAGAGGACTCTAAAACTGCAGAGCATGAGGTAAACAAAACAGGGCTATCTCTTATTCTACTTCTTAATGGGGTTTTACATCTTGTTTTGCTTGCACATCTTTAATCAAATTTCAGAACGTCGTGATGTGACAAGAAATATTTAGAACTAATTTAAAATGCTCTAGTTTTTTCTTTTAAATAAGTGCTGCCTTCATTTACTGTTAGACACTTTTGTATAGGAAGCTAATACTTAGGATATTCCTAACATACCACTCTCATACCATATGAACACAGGGAACTGCATGCATTTTTCTAAGTTAAAGTTGTGCTTAGATTTATGTGTAATTAATTACTGTGTTGATCAAGCAACTTACCTGAGCTGAATGTTTGGGAAGTGTACTACATGAGCTGTGAAAGTATAAGTCAAATGCTTTCGTAGTTTGTACTCTACTGAGATAGTTTTAATTTAGTTTTTGTTTTTATTTGAATGATTTTTTTTTTAATAAAGGTTCTTGGTTAAGAAAAATATATATGTATTGCAGCAATTGCTCAGGGCCCAATTCTCATTATGAGCTCAGCTGGCATGTGCATAATTTGCCCTTTCTGTTCTGAATAACTTCACTGTGATGCCTCACTGGTGGCTATCACAGCTCCTAACCTCCCCATTACATATCTGCAGAGCATTGCAAGGTGAACAGAGCTTTGCCAGGCACTTGGTCTCCACTAATAAACCTGCCCTGGTCTAGACTCATAGTGAATAATTATGCTGTTTATATGGTATGACTGTGTTACTGAGTCTGAGATTCCCAAACTGTGTTTTATTTCTTTTTCAAATGAGATGTTTATCTTCTAGGTCACACACTGACCCCCTTGTGCACTGGCCTGTCCATCCACATCACCCAAAATCACCAGGACTTACCTGCTCTGAGATCTCCCATGGCCTCCCCCCCCGTGGTGGAGCCAGGAGGGAGAGGGCCATTCACAAGGAGCCACATATTCAGACAGGAGCAGAGCCTGGTTAGTAGTGCAAAGCCTGTGGCAGGTTGGTGGATTATTTTGCCATTGGAGGTTTTCTACCTTGACTTATCCCTGAGCCAAGCATGCAACGCATGCCACCACAATTGTGCTGCACTGCTTTGTGGCTGCCTGAGCCCTGCCAGCATACCTCACCTAGGTGGCTGTTAAAGAGCGGGGTGGTTAGACTCCCCCTCCCTGAGGGGAGAGCAGTCCCAGAGATGCTCAGTCATCTCTCCTGTAAGCTAACCCCTGTTTGACCCAGGTCCTCCCCCAAAACCGGGCCACTGGCATGGGAGGCAGTACAGTTACCACCAAGCCTAAACTAAACCACTAAACCAGACTGTATTTTTATAAGTAAATAAAAACAGCACTCGGATGAAAAAAGAAATTGTATTTTAGCTACAGTCGTTATAAATATTTAAGACACATCACAATGTTTTGAAATTGAATAAAGGTTTTCCAAGGAAAATAACATAAAATAATACATAAAGATGTAGAATAAGATCATCCATTTTTGTTTACTTTCTGCATCTTAAGAGGCATCGGCAGGGGATTTTTAGTCAATTAGGGCCCCGTTTTCAGAAGGTTAGTGGAATGCTAAACATCTAAGCACTGTGCCATGTGGGAGAACAGCATGGTTGAACAGGTACCATATATTTTAGCAGCCCCAGATACTAATCTGATCATGTGCATGTGCATATGTACTACTAAAACCTTGCAAATGAGGGATCCCCTCCTGCATACAGAGCACAGTGCTATATAAAAGGTTTTGAAAGTGCTTAACAACTGAAATTGCAATACTGTTTACTGCCTCCAAAAATCCTGCCCTCATTTGATCTGCCATGCACCCCGAGCGGCACTTCCAAATCCGTAAAGGCGGCACCTCCTCGGCCGCTGCTGCCGACAGGACCCTACAGCTCCTGCTGCCCTCCTGGAAATCATCCCCGGATCAACTCCCCAGATCTGCCGTGCACCCCGAGCGGCGTTTCCAAATCCGAAAAGGCGGCGCCTCCTCGGCTGCCACTGCCGACGGGACCCTACAGCTCCTGCCAACCTCCTGGAACTTGCCCCCGGATCAACTCCACAGGTATTCACCGTTGCTTCAAGCAAGCACTGGCGGTGCTACGATTGGCTGCAGCTTCTTTTGCTATGGGCATCTGATTGGTCAGCCGGCTAGCACAGCTCACCGATTGGTGCGCCTTTTCGCATTTGGGTTTCCAGTTCAGCCTGCTCATAGTCTTCTGCTGTGATTTTTCTCCCTCTCCCCCACCCCCTCCCAGGCCTCCTTTAAATACACATATGCACCGCCTTCCTCCTACTGTCCCTGCTCTCATTGGCTCTCCCAGAACCCTGCTGCCCCACTGACCTACTGAGCCAGTACAGCTTTTCTTCTGACTCAGCCTCATCCTCCATGACCAGTACTCCCCAGTTTAACCAAGATGCTGCCCTACACTTCACAGCACTTATTCTCCCCCCTCTACCACCTAATCCTGCAACCCCTCCTCTGAAATTAGATGATATCCCTCCCCCTATCTACAATCAGGGTAACTCCCCCTCTCCCATTACCATATCCTGGTCTCACTCACCCACTTGCCCCCTGCCTCTCTCATCCAGCTGCCTATGTACATTACTCTTATATGGCTGCTTAGCTCCTGGCAACCCTTTTGCTAATACCCAAAGCCCTAGCTCCCAACTGCTAAGCAACCACTCCTGATTCAAGAGTGCAAAGCTGCATTATATTATTATTGCCTTCCTACTCTTATCAGCTGGTGACATAAACCCCAACCCTGGCCCAGCTCAACCTCCTCCTGCAGCCAGCACTGAGCCACGTCTCTCAGCTCTTCCAAATGGCCTTAAAATACTACATATCAATATACGTAGTTTCCTTCCTAAAGTGGACTTGCTACAGCCACTGGCGGCTACGCTCAACCCTGATATAATAATAATTTCCGAATCCTGGCTAAAAAAAAAAATCAGCAACTCATTTCTTATTCTCCCTGGCTTCACAATATCGAGACAGGACCAACTTGGGAGAGGAGGTGGGGTAGCCATCTATGTCTCCTCTTCCATCCAATTCACTTCCGTCTTTTCTAGTGCTCTACCAAAAGCTTACAAGGCTCTGCTGTTGCAAATCTCTCTCTCTCCCCTTCTCCAAACCTATCTTTGTAGCAGGCGTCTACTGCCGTCCTGGCTCACAACTCAATATTGCTACTGAACTCATAACCACCTTAGTTAGCCACTCTTCTGCTGGCGAATTATATATTATGGGAGAGTTCAACATAAATTGGACTACCATGCCCAGCAAAGTGCTAAATGCTATACATGCGCTCACCCTAACCCAAATTATCCAAGATCTGACTAGGCTAAATCACAAGACAGGAAACCATTCCCTCATTGACTGGGCCCTTACAACTCACACCCATAGGGTCATTAATTCTGGTACTCTAGCAGATGCCTTCAGTGACCATTGCATGACTTTCCTGGTGCGCAAAATTCACAAAGTCAAAGTCCCCTATAAAAACTCTACAAATCCGATCATACAAATCCCTGAACATTGACCCACTTCTTTATGATTTGACCAACACTAATTGGGCACCTATATCTGTTGCCAGTAATCTAGATGTCGCAGCTAACTACTTCAGAGACCAATTCCTTGAAGTCTGGAATCAACATGCACCACTACACTGGGTACGTGTCCATGGAAACCACCTCCCCTGGATCTCCCCAGAACTCATTGCTTGTCTAAGGGCACGTGATACAGCCTGGAAGCTCCATAAAAGCACAAAGCTCCTTAAAGACTATGAGGCCTACCGGGTCCTCAGAAACAAATGCACAAAAGTCACTCGTTTGGCCAAGGCTGATTACTTCAGCTCTACTTTTAACTCTAATATAAATAACCCATCCAAATTCTGGAAAGTAATCCACTCACTTTTCTCCCCACAGGCTCCCCTCCCTCCCCTCCAAATAAACAATACTGTCATTGCTGACCACCCTAGCATTGCTGCTGCTTTCAACTCGCACTTTACCTCATGTGCTTCTACTCTGCTAGGCTTCCTCCCAACCATTAACTAGTTAATCTCCACACCCATTAGAAGTCCTCCAGCCCCACCTCATAGCTTTTCCTTCTTTAAAATTCTGAGAACTGACATGCTGGCGGCCTTGGATGCCCTAAACCTGAGCAAAGGTAGCTCCCCTGATGGTCTGGAACCAAAGTTACTAAACTTGTCTGCCTCTGCCATTGCTCCCCCCACTCACTGCTCTTTCCAATCTCTCGTTTCACTTGGCCGAAATTCCCCATGAGTGGAAACATGCTATTGTACTCCCTCTCCCTAAGTGTGGAGACTCCTCCTCCCCTGGGAACTACCGCCCTATATCTCTCCTCCTGATGTTAGCCAAACTACAAGAACATCTAGTCCTTGACCAACTATCCTCATACCTCTCAGGCAGAAATTTCTTCACCCAGTATCAATCTGGGTTCCAGAAACATCACTCTACTACTACCTCACTGCTTTGAATCACTGATGCGATCCTGACAGGCATGGACTGCGGTCACATAACCACTGCCATTTTTATTGATCTTGCTAAAGCTTTTGACATGGTTTCCCACTCCCTCCTGCTCCAGTCCCTCTCATCAGCTGCGCTGTCTGAACATGCCATTAAATGGTTCATCATATACCTATATGACCGCTCACAGTCTGTAAAAATATCCAACTACATCTCCCCTCCTCTACCCATATACTCTCCCAAGGGTCCATACTAGGCCCGATTCTCTTCTCCATCTTTCTGAATGATCTTCCATCCATCTGTACCTCATCTTCTATACATATGTATGCTGATGATACAGTTCTATTCTCCTCTGGGCCCTCACCCTTGGATGTCGCCTCCAGGCTCCAACGTAATTTCAATAATGTCATGAGCTGGTTTCAATCTCACCAACTATTCCTAAATGCCAAGAAAACTGTGTCCATGACTTTTGGCACACGTCAGAAGCTGTCAAGTCTCCCTTCTGCCCCTACCTTCACTACCCTCAACAGAGCAACTATAATTGCTACCGAGTCTTTCAGGTATCTGGGCGTTTGGCTGGATGAACATCTCACCTTCTCGACCCATATAGATGCCATAATAAAAAAGCTTCATCCCAAACTCAGCACCTTATATAGAAACCGCTCCTGCCTCCCGCCACAGGCAAGACGCGAACTGATCCAAAAAATTATCCTCCTGGTTTTTGACTATTGCGATGTCGTTTATTGCTCTGCTCCTGCCACCTCCTTAGCCAACCTGGATACTCTTTTCAACTCATTCTGTCGGTTTGCTCTGGATGCACCTCACCTTACCCACCGCTGCCACTTGTACTGAGCTTAGCCTTCCATCCCTAATAAATAGGTGACTGCATCATTGGCGCAACTCATCTCTGGGCACTGGCTTGGCACACTCCTCCTACCTAAATTTCTAATCTCCCCCACCCACCCCTCCTCAACTTCTAAGATCCTATGACCATAGAACTCTGTCTGTTCCCTTGAGATCCACCGCTAGTGGACAGGCCTCCTACTCCTATCATCTCCCCAAAATGTGGAATGCTCTTCCTACACATATCCGATCCTCTTCCTCGCCTGGCTCATTAAATCAAGCTCTTCATAATTTCCTCTCTAAATTGCACCTGCCTCTAGCTCCCCCCCTTTCTTGTCCTACATCCTGTTTGATGTCCTACTGATTCACTTCACTTGCCGCCCTGTGCTGTTCTTTGTCTGCATAGTGCAGGCCATTAGTCCACACTTGCTATTACATTACTCTCTCTCTCTCTCTCTGTCTCACCATAAGCTCACTGTGACTGGTTTTCACTTCTCTACCCTTGGAATTATTTGCTTTTCATGCTAATGTGTAATTCAGTTGTAACCTATGTTTTTGTATGATAGGTATTTTGTGTGTACTCATTGTTACTATGTAACTCCCACCACCCTCTCCCCCAGGTCGTACCGGGAGATGAGCAACTTGTTGTTCAGTGTACCTTCCCTGGTGAAACTTTTCAATAAATAATAAATTTGAGCACACAGTGGTGCATATTGTAACCCTACCTCTGGTCACCATTATGATGCTCCCAAGTAGTATACCAAAATGATCCTTGGCATGTAAAGGTTCTACACCCCTGATCACAGTTTAAATGGCTCCAGTTATTATAGTAAAATGATCCTTGGTGTCTAG
This sequence comes from Neoceratodus forsteri, assembly GCA_016271365.2. NCBI lineage: Eukaryota > Metazoa > Chordata > Ceratodontiformes > Ceratodontidae > Neoceratodus > Neoceratodus forsteri. The sequence goes on from CM057455.1 coordinate 1,380,254,941, forward strand.
TGCTCCCCACCCAGGAATACTAAGCTGGGAGCTCATTTCTAGATGCATCCTGGGGAAGGGGAACTTGTACAAGTGGGTCTTAGGTAGCACAATAGTTCAAAATACATAACATACATGGAGCAGAGTGGCACACAATCGCAAATTACATTGGGAATAACACATGCAAGATGTGAGAACTTGAGTGACAAGCAAACAATTGACAATGCATATACAGCACAGTCAGGAGCCACAAACCTATGCTGGCGATCAAATACAGAACAGTTTTATTTATTTATTTAGCTTTTGTTATCCGGGTAGGTACACGAGACAAGTTATATGCCTATTTTCAGGAAAGACCCGGGAGAGTACAACAGGTAATACAGATACATCAGAACATAACAGCAAGTAAAGCAAGTACATAGAGTAACAAAATGCATTGAGTCACAAAACAGTAAGGCATAGAGTGAACTGCTATGACAGAAATTGATAAAGTACATACAATCAACAATATATAGTCTGGAGCATACATAGCACAGTCAGAAGCCTAGGAGAGCAATTGGATCAGGAGAAATGACCAAAAGATCATTGGCAGGTCCTCAGAACAGTTGGGCTCCAAGTACAATTAGGCTAGGGAGGCTTGGGACATTCGCACACTGAGGCCAGCTGCAGATGCCCCCACAGGGACTTCTGGAAGCCCTGATGGGAGGAGGCAGAATGAACATGGTCAGGAAAGGCATTCCAGAGCCTAGGAGCACATGCAGCAAAGTCCCTGTCCCCCATAAGGGTTTGGGTGAGGGGTACTTTTAGCATCCCAGGACCCTGGGACCTGAGTGGGTAAGAGGAGGGGTCAGGAGGTGAGAGAAGCTGTGCCAGCCCCAGGGGGGTGCCAGTTCTGATCATTTTGCCCACGAGGCATCCCAGCCCAAAGCTAATATTCTTCAGGTGAAGCTACCTCTGGCTGGAAGCTGCAATACTGAACACAGGATTTGCAAGAAAGTGAGTTGTGCTCACAACAGAGGGAGGTGAACCTTACAATTGTCTTGGTTTGTAGCAGATATTCTGCAGGTGGAGGCTACTTCTAACTGAAAGGTGAAATAAGGAACTTAGAATTATCAGGAAAGACAGTCTTTCAAGCAACAGAGAGAGGTGGATCTTGCTTTACTTTTGTTACAATTCTTAAGAGTTTCAGTGCAGGAAGAGTTTAAAGCACACCTGTCTTATTTTGGGGCTGACTGCTTCCAGAGCACAAACCACCAGGCTGTTTTGGGGCTGGAGAGGTTTACCTGTGTCTGACTTGGATGTCTGGATTTTTCTCTGTTTGATTAGCAGGGTATTTCCTCTGTCAAATTGTTGTGTAGGGCATCTTGCTGACAGGAAGGCACTCATCGCAGCGGTGGGTCAGAGCTTTTAGCTGATTGTTTCATGAGGGCACAGTTTAGGCCCAACCTCTTCCCACCCCTCACCCCACCCACTCCTGGAAATAGTTCCTTTATACCTGGGGTTCTGACATCATTTCCTCAAGAGTGCAAGGTGCATATCACTGTCATATCCTCTCTAGCACACTGCACTGACAATATAAGCATACACATCATATAATATATATATTTCTATATAACAAACCAATCACACACATAGAAAAAAGTAGATAAACATGTGGGGAGTAGTGCAATGTAATGGCTGTGGGGCAGCAGTCTTCCGGGAGTCTTTCTGGAGGCTGAGATGCTGCCCTATTTGCAGACAACTCTCTGCCCTGAGGGAGGAAGTTGCCCATCTTCAGACCACACTGGACAATAGTAAGGGAACCTTCCCCCAGGCCACACTGGACAGTAGGAAGGGAACCTCCCCCATCCAGGGAGCACCATAGCCACCACCACTACCTCACAGGTTGTGAAGAAAGCACAGCAGTTGGACCACAGTGGGCTCAGGGAGGGTGAGGATGGTGGAACAGAGGCACACCCAGTCAGTTGTTCCACTCCACAATCCATACACCATTCTGGGAGCATAGCTCCCTCATGGATGCACCCACAGAGGAGACTAAGGAGGCTGAGGACAACTGTCACAAGGGAGGCCCACAGAAGGAGGCAGAGGACACCACAGGAAAGGAAGCAGCTCCCATGGGGACTCAATTATTAGGGGGATAGAACTGGGGGAGCAGAAAAAACTGAAGTAAGGTGCCTGCCTGGTGCTATGGCTTGGAGGGACAGGAAGTGCATCCTCAGGATCACGAGAACAGCTGCTCTGGAGTCTGAGCTGGATGTCATTGTCCACCTAGGGACAAATGACTTGGCTCATCATGAGATTAGAGCAGTGCAGGAGGACTTTGTAGAGTTGGGGAGGGGCCTAAGACAAGTAGCACACACAGTATCCTTGTCTGAGGTGCTGCCTTTCAATGGCATGGGTGAGGCGAGGGTACTTTGCACCAAGCAGTTTAATGAATGGTTGAAAAAATGGTGTGGAGCACAGGGGTTTGGCTTCATTGGGGACTGGGGTTCCACCTGAGGGACACCAGCCTATACTGGCAGGATGGTCTGCATCTGTCCAGGAAGGAACAAGTCTTTTGAGCAATCGGTTTAAATGCTTCATTGGCAAGCTTTTAAACTAGTCAAGGGGAGGCACTGATAAGCAGCAGGAAAATCCCAGCCTCCCTACTAAACAGGGTACTAAATGAGAAAAGACTGAGGTAGAATGGTCAGTGGGGGATGCTGCAACAGAAGGTAAAGCCATAAAAATGGAGAGCAATGAGTACCAATGCCCGTAGTCTGGGTCAACAAGCTTCCTGAATTAGTGGCCTTGATGGAGGAGGAACATCTGGATATCGTGGCAGTCACAGAAACATGGTAATAATAAAACCATGACTGGGATGTAAACATACCAGGATACACTATCTACAGGAGGATAGGGAGAGTAAAAGAGGAGGAGGAGTAGCTCTTACATAGGGAAGGAATCAAAGCAACAGAACAAAAGGGTAAACAGGAGGAGAAGAAGCACTGTGGGTAAATTTGAGACAGGCAATGGCACCACAATCTGCACAGGGTTGTATACAGACCCCTTCTCAGGGGAGGAAATGGACAAGGAAATGATAGAAAGTATACTTAGAATGGCAGAAAAAGGGAGATATTGCTGATGGGTGATCTGAATATGCCAGATGTTAACTGGAGTGCAGTTGCAGCAGCCACTTGAAGAGTGGGGTTATTCTAGATGCCCCACAGGGGCATGCCTTAGACAACTAGTATTGAGCCCTCGAGATGGGAGCAATCTTAGACCAGGTTCTCTCAAATGGAGATGGAGAGGATCACAGATGTAAAGTGGTAGCCATCTGGGAACTAACGACCACTCAACAGTATGGTTCACAATAAACACAGCAATAGAGTCAAGCTTGCTACAAAGGTAAAAGTACTGGACTTTAGGAGGGCTGACTTTGCCAAAATGGGTGAGCGCCTAAGGAATGCACTTGCAAATGGACAGGAAGGAGGGGTGGAAGAACAATGGGGAATAATAAAAACTGCCATCACAGAGGTAACAAACCTTTGTGTGAAGCAAATAAACAAAACAACATGATGTAAGAAACCACTAAGGTTCTCAAAGGAAGTGGCAGTGAAGGCTCAAGAGAAAAAGAAAGCATTCAGGAAGTACAAGGAATCACAGAAGGAGCAGGACAGAGAACTGTATCAGTTAAAGCAAAAGGAAGCTGGGAAGGCAGTCAGAACAGCAAAGGCCCGAACCAAGGAAAAGATAGCCAACTCAGTTAAGAAGGGGGATAAAACCCTTTATAGGTACATCAGGGAGTGAAAGAAGACCAAGGGAGGGATAGTGAGGCTTAACAAAGGGAGGGAGGGTGGGCAGAGGTGACTGTGAAAGGCAGAGATACTAAACAAATATTTTTGCTCAGTATTTACAAATGAAGAGGGGAGGTACCTAAAACAAACAGTAGAAACACTCTGGATACAGAAGTTGATACCAGCCCATTTACAGAAGAAAGGGTTCTGAAAGAACTCTTAAAACTGAAGGTGGACAAAGCAATGGGGCTGATGGGATTCATCCCAGAATTCTAAAGAACTAGGGTAGAACTAGTGACACCACTGACTACCCCTTTAACAAATCATGGAGGATGGGGTGGTACCCCAGGACTGGAGGAGGGCAGATGTGATTCTCTCTCACAAAGTGGGAACAAGGCAGAAGCAGGAAACTACAGACCTATTAGTTTAACCTCAGTGATAGGGAAAATGATGGAATCACTTCTGAAGGAAAGAATTGTCGAGTATCTAGAGGCCAGAGGGGCACAGGACCCAAGGCAGCATGGATTCACAGCAGGAAGGTCATGCCAGATGAATCTGATAGATTTCTTTGACTGGGTGACCAAAGTAGTAGATCAGGGAGGGGCTGTGGACATGGCCTACCTAGACATTAGCAAGGCATTTGACTCAGCCCCACACAAAAGATTAATATACAAGTTAGCCAGCCTGGGAGTGGGTCCCAAGATGATAGCCTGGGTAAAGAATCGGCTGGAGAATAGGATACAGAGAGTAATAGTAAATGGAGTCCACTTTGAAGAAATAGGGGTTACTAGTGGGGTGCCACAGGGTTCAGTATTAGGACCGGTCCTCTTCAATGTCTTTATAAGTGACATTGCAGAGGGACTGGAAGGAAAAGTATGTCTCTTTGCAGATGACACAAAGATCTGCAACACAGTTGATGCACAAGGTGTGGTGGAAAGGATGAGAAGGGACTTGGCAAGATTAGAGGAATGGTCAAATGTATGGCAGCTTAGATTCAGTGCTAAGAAGTGCAAGGTAATGCACCTGGTAAACAAAACCCAGAGGAAGTGTACACAATGGGTGAGATACTAACAACAACAAAATGGAAAGGGACCTGGGGTAGTCATATCAGATGACCTAAAGGTGGGCAAGCAATGTGAGAGGGCAGCAAGGAGGGTTGGGGGATACTGGGATGCATAGGGAGAGGCATCACCAGTAGAAAACAGGAAGTTATTATCCTCTGTACAGACAGCTGGTGAGACCCCATCCGGAGTACTGCGGCAGTTCTGGGAGACCCAACTCCACAAAGACATAGACAGGATGGAGGTTGTCCAGAGGAGTGTAACTAAAATGGTGCAGGGTCTGCACCGGAAGACATATGAAGAGAGACTTAAGGAGCTTAATATGTATAGCCACGAGTAAAGGAGGGAGAGGGGACATGATAGAAACTTTCAAGTATCTCAAGGGAATCAACAAAGTCCAAAAGGGTAGCATCTTTCAAAAAAAAAGGTGTGCAAGAACGAGGGGGCACAATTTGAAGATGGGGGGAGGCTCAGAAGTAATTTAAGAAAGTATTTTTTCACAGAGAGGGTTGTGGATGCATGGAACAGCCTTCCAGAGGAGGTTGTGGAGTCAAAAACAGTGGTGGAATTCAAGCATCCATGTGACAGTCATAAGGCAATTCTAGGGGGTTGGGGTAGGAAGAAGTAGGCTGCTGGTTAACTAGGATCTGCAGCTTATCCATTAGGTAGGGAAATGGGCAGACTGGGTGGGCCAAGCAGTCCTTATCTGCCATCAAATTCTATGTTTCTATTTTCAGGTGATTGGTCGGGGAAAGCCAACCTAGTTTATCATAAAGCCCACATTGGTGGGTGAGACGTGGTGCCGCCAGTGCAAAGCGACTGATGTTATTGTACGTCGTGTGCCACCGAGTAAGAAGAGCTTTGGAGGTATGGGCAAATTGTTGGAGACCATAGCTGAGGGAGGGAAGTAGTACACTTCTAGCAAGTGCCAGACGAGCAGCAGGTATCAGGTTATTTTTGGCCCTGTAGGCCAAACCCAATTTACAGTTCACAGTTCTACGGACATTTAGGATATGACTCCCTAGGTCCAATTGGGGGTAAAATGTCACCCCAAGGTATTTGATGGAGTTCACAGTTAGGAGGGGAGCTCCATCCGCACAACTGATACGCAAAGGGGCTGGAGAGGCTTTTACTTCGATAGCTAGCTAAACATTTGTGCATAATGCCCAGAGTGGCTTCATAGGTGCCAAATTTTAGCTGTTACCTAAACTGGAAACAAGTAATAGGAGAGCAAGAGGGAAAACTAGAGCAAGTGCAGGAGGGAGAGGTGAGAGAGCTGAAGTGGTTTGAAAGAATCCATGGGAGGAGATTGGTGAATGGCTGGGGCTAGGGAGTTCCAGATTTTAGGGCAGCGGTGACGGAACGTGACTTTGCCGATGGTTGTGGAAACTGAAGGGACTGCTAGGGTGTGAATATTTCAGCTTCTGATGGTATGGCTGTTAGAGGGCTGTTGGAGAGATAGGAGGGTAGGGAAAAAAACCAGATTTGCCCACAAAGCTGGCACAGTGGGCATGGTGTCTGTCCACAAGAAAAAGAAAAGAGAGAGATTTATATATAGAACAATGGTGAGTCCAAGAAGGATAGCGAGAGTGTAATGTGGCAGATTAGTTGAAGAGTGTGTCCAGTCTGGCAAGGTGTAGTGATTGGGGCTACGCTGTAGACCACGCCACCTTAGTCAGAGATTTGGAGGATCATTCTTCTGGATAATAGCACGGTATGCTGGAGGGTGGGATACAGTCACAGTTCCTGTAAAGTGCACCAAATTGGGGTGCAGCTTGGACTACAGCATCCACTTGTTCAGAACGTTTGGTGCTGGTTCTAGCCAGATACCAAGATAACTAAAGGGGTAACATCCTCCACATGGGAGCCATCCAGGGTATGGAAAGTAGGAAGGGGAGGGAGCCTAGATGGTCTGGTGCCTTGTGCCAAAGGACATGGAGACAGCCTTCTTGGCATTGAGGAAAAGCTGATTTGTGTGTGGTCAGGGCTGAACTTGATCAAAGTCCAGCCGGAGTCTGTGGGCCAGCTGTGAAGAGGACCGTGTCATCCATGTACACGTGAATGGATGCAGACAAGCATATTGAGGGGGAGATCATTAAGGAAAATAGAGAAAAGTAGTGGGCTTAACACAGATCCTTATGGGACCCAAGTGGATACAGGCAGGGAGGAGAGAGGGGGTCACCACTTTTGACTGCTTGGGACCTACCCCTGTGGTAGGAGTGGAACAGATGATGGCTAAGTCAGAGAGGCCTGCAGCCTGGAGTTTGGCTAATAATTGGGTGGTAGACAGGGTTGAATGCTTTGGCTAGATCGATGAAGATAGCAGAAGTGAATAGGCTGTGATCCATACCATTATGGATGGATTCGGTGAGTCTGAGCAGGTGGCGGAGTGATTTTTGCAGAGCCAGACTTGTCTTGGGTGAAAAAGGAAGAGGAGTCCAGAAAGGGAGAGAATTGTGACAAGATAATTTGTTCCTGTATTTTGAAGGGAGAAGAAAAATGAGTCGGTAGCTGTTCATACCTGACGGGTCACCATCTTTTGGAGGAGGAGGAGGAGTAGAAGTGGCAGCCTTCCAGTCAGCAGGGATGGAGGAACACCAGAAAGAGAGGTTAGGGAGGTCATCCAATGGGGAGGAGATTGCAGAATCAGTCAGATGGAGGAGCTTGCTATCTCAGCCATCTGGGCTCCTACCCTTGGAAGGATTAAGGGTGGGAAGTGTGTCAGGGATAAAGGATGGAGTTACTGGAGAGAAAAAAAACAATAGGGGGAAGGAAGGAGATGACAATCATGCAGGCTGGCAGGGGTGAGAGGGAGGTGAGGAAGGGGAGAGGAGAGAGGAGAGAGGAGGTACAGGTGATGAAAAGGAATTCATCTCTATGGTGATGAAGGAGAGGTTAGAGACAGGGTGTCACTGACCTGAGGACAGGCAAAGGAGTGGAGGGTAGAAGAGATTGTGACAGCTTTCAAAATTTAGATAGGTAACCAATGTTGGTACTGAGTTAGATGTAATTCTCACCTTGAAGCTTATTGCCATGGTACTGGTGTTGCAGAGATGATGATACCTCTGGAAGCCATGGGGGATGGGTTACATTTATTTTTTGACCAGGCCAAATCATGCACTTGCAAGTAAGCTATGAGGTCAGCCATGATCTAGGGGAGGTGGTGTACCTTTTCTCATGTCCTGCTCTGGGGGGGCATGGCAGTCCCATAAGGAGGAAGCAGTATAGCGCAGTGGTTTAAGGCTCTGAGCTGCAAATCTGGTGACATTCAGTAGACCAGACCTGGGTTTGAATCCTACAGCTTCCACTTGCATACTGTGTGACTTTGAGCTAGTCACTTAACTTCCCTGTGCTCCCAGGTCACTCCTGTAAAAAAGCTTTCAGTTTAGTGTGTTACTCCTGGTTAAACAACTAAAAAAAAAAAAATATTTAGAGGAATTTTGTTTTGAAATATGTTAGCATGGAATCAGTGGAGCAGACCAATGAGATAGGGGACCAATCAGAGTGACTTAGGTCACAGCACAAGGGTGAGGTCCAGGGATTTGAAGGAAAATATACAGTGTTTTGGTGGGGGGTGAGGGGCTTTAGTTGAATGAGAGGCATCAGAGGGTTGTGATTATGGTGTCAAATCAGAAGAGAGGGAAGTCATAGTGGAATGCCAGAGGATCCATCCTGACTCTTGTTCTCTCTAGTATGCTCATTAACAATGCTTGAGAATGAATCTGGTGTGTCTCTTTGAAGATGACACTAAGCTCTGGGAGGGTAGATAGTGATGGGAAGTAGGAAACCGCAGACTGACATGTAAAGATTAGAGAGGTGGCACGGTTTGGCAGTTGAAATTCAATGCCAAAAGTGCAAGGTGATTCACTTTAGGGACAAGAACCCCCAGGACAGATGCCTGATAGGAGGGGTAGAGCTGAGCACTACAGCTGAGGAAAGGACCTAGTTTCATCATTACTGACTTCTTAAACAATCAAGGTTAGTACAGTGAGGCATCTAGTAAGGCAAATAGGATACTAGGATGCGCCAGAAGGGGTTCTGATAGTAGAAGAAAGAGGTTTACTGCCTCTTTATTGATCATTGGTGAGTCTGCATGGTATACTGTTCAGAGTTCTGAACTTTGAAGACCTCACCTCAGGAAAGATAAGGACAAAGGGTGATCAGGATGATTCAGAGCTGACAGGACAGATCGTATGAGGATCTGCTCAAGGCACTGAACATGTCTTCACTGGAGACCAGACAAGAGAGGAATGATATGATAGAGACCTTCAAGTTCCAGTAAGGAATAAACAAGGTGAATGGAGAACTACTTAGCATGAGTAACAGTTCAAGGTTATGGGGGCACAAGTAGAGACTGATGGGAGGGAGGTTCAAGAGGGATATTGGAAACTTTTATTTTCCAGAAATGGTGGTGGAAATGTGGAATAGTTTGCCAACTGAGATGGTAGGCACCAAAACCATAAATGGTTTCAAGCATGGCTGTGACAAAGTGAAGGGTATAATGGTTACTCAGGCTGATAGTAGTAGAGAGGAGAACAAGGGAGTGGATAGTGAAGGCTATTACCCTGCATGGACAGTAGGTTTTGAGGTTTAATATGGGAAATAGCAGACAGGATGTACCATTTTTATGTTGATTGCGCACAGCGCAAATAACATATTGCGGCAGCTTTCTCAGTAGCAAGCTGTGGAGGCATGGCACTGTTGTGGCCAATGCCCCCACAGCCTGCAAAGGCTTGTCCCACTTCCCCCAATGCCGTTGCAGGCTGCTGGTGACAGTAGTTTGGAACATTTGCACCAACTACTGACAATTTTGCTGCTGCAATCAGGGGCTGCCTCGCCACTGCAGTGTTAGACATCCGCTGCAATGAGGAGCGACTTTATCATTGCAGGGTGGGGATGTAATATCTCGATATATTTGTGAAATTATGGCAGCTGGTTGCCACCATGTTTGGCCACAAACAATATAACCCCCACCCCAGCGCAGTTTGTGGCTTACGTGGGTCCCCAAACCTCCTGGCCTCGGTGCCCCCATTGTTTCTGGAAAGTCAGATGGGGTGCCTACCCCCGTCAGCATTCTGTAACACCCCCCCCACCACTTTTATTCCTGCACAACATGGTGTCCAATCCCCATCGGCTACTGTTGCCCCCAAAAGAAAGCCATTGGTGGCATGCTGGGTGCCCATCCCAGCGTCACATGCCCCTGTAAAGGGAAAACGGTCCTGCAAAGTCTTTTTTTTTACCTGCAAAAAGGAAATGGTTTCTGTAGGTGTCCCTGGCCCCCACCTGCAACCCGCACTCAACCCACTGCACATCCTGCCTCATACACACTTCGCTACCCCATACTGCCTTCCAGAGCTTGGCGCGATGATCTTCGTGGACCAGGAACATGTCTGCACCTTCAAAGTTGATCGTGAACTGAAGGAAATGCCGGTAAGCTGTATAACGAATAAATAGGGTTTTTCAACTTTTAGTACATATCTCGGTATTTTTTGGGATTTTTTTCACACCAAATTTCAACATAGGGTTTTTGGGACCTCCTCATGAATTCTTGAACTGTCATTATGTTAATCGGCCCCTGAAAGGTGATTTTGCAGTCACTGCGCGGAATCACCTTTCAGGGATGATTAATGAAATGACAGTGCCAGTGTTCATGAGGTGGGCTCTCAAAAAGCCTATGTTGCAAATTTGGTGAAAAAATCCAAAAAATGACTGTTTTACTTCATTCGCTTTCGCAGTGACTACCCACGCCGTAACTTTGTGAATTTGGTAATATTTTCATGCCAGATTTTCAACATTGACATTTTTTCACACCTCCTGTGAACAGTATAGCTGTCATTGTTCACATCCTGGCGGAAATGTGTTTTCGCGACTCCGGGCGAGAATAGCGCGGGTCTCTGTGGGAAATCAGTGTTCGGACAGATTAAGAAAAATGACAGTGACACTGTTCGCGAGTAGAGGTCCTGAAATGGCTGTGTTGAAATCTGCTAACGGTACTCTATAATGATTTGTGTTACGTAGCTCAGGTTATGCAGTTTCAGCACGCACGCCAGTATCTTCGTGAATTTATAATATTTTTACTTCAGATTAACATTGCTATTTTCCCCATCACCTACTTATGAACAGTGCATCCATCATTTTTCCCATCCTGGCTAAATTGTTTTCGCACTCCGCGCAGAATAGAGCAGTTGTTGTGGGAAATCACTGTCCGGACAGATTAAGAAAATGACAGTGATACTGTTCATGAGCAGAGGTCCTAAAATGCCTATGTTGAAAATTTGGTGATGATAGCCCATCAAATGACTGTATTACAAGTGTGCATTGCACACTTTCCACACACCCTTGTAACTTCGCAGATTTGTAATATTGTCATGCCAGATTTTCAACAGTGGCATTTTTTCACACCTCCTTATGAGCAGTACAGCTGTCATTTTTCACATCCTGACTGAAATGCGGTTTCACAGTTGTGGCACACAATAATGTGGTTGCTGTGGGAAATCAGTGCTCGGGACAGATTAAGAAAATGACAGTGGCACAGTTCATGAGCAGAGGTCCTAAAAGCCCTTGCTGAAAATTTGAGACGCAAATCTCATAATATGACTGTGTTACAAGCGTGCATTGAACTGTTTCACTACTCTGTAACTTCTCGTTTTGTAATATTTTCACACACATTTTCAACAGTGCCACTTTTTTCACACCTCTTATGAACAGTATAGCCGCCATTTTTCACATCCGGCTAATATGTTTTTACATTCCTGCCGGAGAATAGCACGGTCACTGTGGGAAATCAGTGTTTGGGACAGATTAAGATTGAACAAGGAGAGGGGAGGGCCGAAGCTCAACTGAGCTCTGTCGGACTGCTGCGGATTTGTTTGTGGGCAGAAAAGGCCCCACAGCAAGAGCCCAGTACAAAAGGCTGGCATGCACCGCAGAAATGGAATGAGTGAGTGAGAAGGGGAGTGAGCTTAGCTCAATGAAGCTGTGTCGGGACTGCTTCAGATTTATTTCTGGCCAGACCAAGCCGCTAATGCAGGCAGAAGCCCAGTATAAAAGGGCAGCCTGTAGCGGCAGGAGACACAGAACGAGTGAGTGAGGGAGGTGGGTGAGTGAGCACAACGGAGCTCTGTTGGGACTGCTGCAGATTTCTTTGTGGGCAGAAAAAGGCGACAACGGAGGCAGAAGCCAACTACAAAATGGCAACCTACAACGCCAGGAGAAATAGAATGAGCAAATGAGACAGGCAGAGTGGGCGACCTCAACAGAGCTCTGTCAGGACAGCTGCAGATTCTCTTTGTAACAAAAAAGGAGTTCCAACACTGGTACAGAACTCAGCAATAAAAAGGACAGCCCGCAAGAGCAGAGATTTACAGAATGAGCGAAGGAAGGATGGGGAGCAAGTGAGCTCAACAGAGCTCTGCTGGGACTGCTGCAGATTTCTTTGTGGGCAGAAAAAGGCAGCAATGCACGCAGGGGCTCAGTACAAATGGGCAGCCTGCATTAGCGTGAGAAACAGAATGAGCGAGTGAGAGGGGGGACTGAGCGAGCTCAACGGAGCTCTATCGTGACTGCTGCAGATTTCTTTGTAGGAAGAAGAAGGCGGCAATTCCGGCAGGAGCCCAGTACAAAAGGGCAGCCTGCAGCACTGGCAGAAACGGAGCGAGCGAGTGAGAGAGGGGGAGTGAGTGAGCTCAACGGAGCTCTGTTGGGACTGCTGCAGATTGTTTTGTGGCCAGAAAAAGGTGCCAATAGAGGCAGGAGCCTAGTACCAAAGGGCATACTGCAGCGCCAGGAGAAACAGAATGAGCGAGTGAGACAAGGGGAGTGAGCGACCTCAATGGAGCTCTCTCGGGACAGCTGCAGATTTCTTTGTGGGCAGAAAAAAAGCAGCAATGTAGGCAGGAGCCCAGTACAAAAGGCCAGCCTGCAGCGCTGGCAGAAATGGAATGAGTGACTGAGAGAGGGGGAGTGAGCAAGCTCAATGGACCTGCATCAGGACTGCTGCAGATTTCTTTGTGGGCAGAATAAGCCACCAACACAGGCAGGAACCCTGCACAAAAGGACAGCCTGCACCAGCAGGAGACATAGAACCAGTGAGAGAGTGAGGAAGGAATGAGTGAGCTCAACTAGAGCTCTTGTTGGGACTGCTGCAGATTTCTTTGTGGGCAGAAAAGCGCAATGCACCCAGGGGCCCAGTACAAAAGGACAGCCTGCAGCGGTGGCAGAAACAGAATGAGTGAGTGAGAGAGGGGGGAGTGAGTGAGCTCAACAGAGCTCTATCATGACTTCTGTGGATTCTTTTGTGGTCAGAAAAAGGCGGCAACACAGGCAGGAGCCCAATACAAGAGGCCAGCCTGCAGTGCCAGCTGACACGGAATGAGTGAGTGACAGAGGGGGAGTGAGCAACCTCAACAGACCTGTGTTGGGACTACTGCAGATTTCTTTGTTGGCAGAAAAAGCCACCGACAGAGGCAGGAGCCCAGTACAAAAGGCCAGCCTGCAGCACAAGGAGAAACAGAATGAGGGAGTCAGAGGGGGGAGTGACCCACCTCAACAGAGCTCTGTCAGGCCATCTGCGGATTTCTTTGTGGACAGAAAGGGTGCAAACGAGGAAGGAGCTCAGTACAAAACAGCAGCCTGCAGCACTGGAGAAACAGAAGCGGTGACAGAGGCCAGTGAGCGAGCTCAACGGACCAACGCAATCAACATTCAGCATTGACAAATGCTTGTTTTTTATTGTGTCCAGAACTGACTGTGTGTGTATGTGTGGGGGTTGTTGATGTCGCGCAGTGCAGTTAAAACACGATTCCAGAATCATTAACTAGCACTAACCACGCAGTGTGTTAACACTTCAAGAAAGCATTTAATATACCTGTACACTCTTATATGCATTAGAACTCCCAGTTGTATGCGAGCACCTAAGGTAATTAGTAATCCCAGTAAAAAACAAGAGCCACATTAACAGGTTAGCACTGCACAGAAGAATGCTTTTAAAATAGTACCAACCATGCTTATCACAATGCAGTGCTAGTTCTGTTACAGTGGTATGTGGGCCCCCATTTTCAGATTAGTGTTGTGCACTCCTAAGTGCTGCACCTGAGATAGTGCACAGCCACAGAAGGTGGTGGTAAATGGCACTCCCTCCAGTGATGAGAGAGTGACCAGTAGGGTGCCGGAGGGCTCAGTAATGGGACACATCCTCTTCAGTGTCTTTATAAGTGGTATAAAAGAAGAACTGGAAGGGGAGATATGCCTTTTTGCAGATGACACCACAGTCTGTAATAGCATTGACAGGTGCAGATGGAGAGAATGAGTGGGGACCTTAGAAAACTTAAAGAGTGCTATGGACGGGTTCAAAGCCAAAAAGTGCAAAATCAAGAATCTAGGTACTAGAAACCTAGAGGCTGAGTATAAAATGTAGAGGGAGGTACTTATGGTCACTAAGGAAACCTTTTAGACAGCACTGTGCTCTGTATGCAGGAGAGGATTACTCATTTACATGGCCGTAGTAGTATATATGCACATGCACATGATCAGGGTAACATCAGGTGATGCTGAATATGACACCGATCCAACCATGCTGTTCCCACAGTGTAATGTTTAGCTCTGCATGCTAACCTTCTGAAAATGGGGCCCTAATTGACTAAAAATCCTGGCCGATGCCTCCTAAGATGCAGAAGGTAAACATAAAAGGTTTATCTTATCTATCTCTTTATGTATTGTTTTATCATATTTTGCTTGCAAAACCTTTATCCGATTTCAAAACATTGTGATGTGACTTAAAATGTTTATAAAAGACCCGTTAAAATACAGTTTGTTTTCTTTATCTATATGCTGTCTTTATTTACTTATAAAAACACAGTCTGGTGGGCTGGTCTAGCAGCTTGGTGGTGATTGCAGTGCCTCCCATGCCAGTGGCCTAGTTTTGGGGTGGACCTGGGCTTATAGGGGGTTAGCTTGGGGAGATATGATTGAGCATCTCGGGAATGCTCTCCCTCAGTAAGGGAAGTCTGACCACCCCGCTTCAACATCCACCTAGCTGAGGAGGGCTGGCAGGGCAGTGGAGTTGCATAAGGGGAGGGATCAGGCAACACAAAGCAAGCATGTGTCTTATATGCAATTGCATCATTGCATGCTTGGTTGCCCAGGGATGAAACCAAAGGTAGAAACCCCCAATGGCAAAATGATCCTAACAACCTGTCGCAGATTTTGCACTGCTAACCAGGCTCTGCCTATCGAATATGTGTCTCCTTGTCAATGGCCCTTCCTCCTGGCCCCAACACGGGGATGTGGAGTGGGGGGATCTCAGAGCAAGTATGTCCTGTAGATGGTAAGTGACTGGGCTGGAGATGTCAGTGGGCAAAGGGGTAGCAGGGTGACTAAGGAGATAATCTCTATGGGAAAAAAAAAGAAATAAAACACAGTTTGAGAAGCTCAAACCCCAAAACAGACTGTGCATGCCTCCAGTGAGGATTCACAGTAAAGTTATTTAGTAAAACAATGCAAATTATATGCATATGCCAGCTAAACTCCTGATGAGAATTGAATACTGAGGGATTGCAGCAAAAAAATATATTTTTGTTTCTTAACCAAGAAAAGTTTATTAAACAAAACATTAAAATAAAAACTTAATCAAAACACAGTCCAGAGTACAAACTAGCAATGACTTTGGCTTACACTTCCACAGCTCCTGAAGTGCTTCCCAAGCATTCAACTCAGATAAGTTGCTGGACTTACACAGTAATTAATTATACATAAACAAATCAACAATTTAACTTGAAAAATGCATGCAGCTCCCTATGTATACAGGTATGTTAGAATATCCTGTATTAGCTTCCTATACAAATGTGTTGTCTGATCTGTAAATGAAGGCAGCACTTATTTAAAAGAATAAACTACAGCATTTAAATTAGTTTTAAAAGTTTCTTGTCACATCACAATGGTCTGAAATTTGACTGAAGGTGTGCAAGCAAAACAAAAGGAAAACCCCCATAAAGAAGTAGAATAAGAGATAGCCCTGTTTTGTTTACCTCAGCTCTGCAGTTTTAGACGTCCTCTCATCAAGCTAGCAGCTAACTGAATGCAACAGGCAAGGATTTCAGCTGTAGGACATTCATGGGGGAGGGCAGGGGGATGGGTAGTTTCAGAACGTAGTCCATTTCGGTATATAGTTTATTTGTTTCAGTATACAGTGTATGTGAATTTTTCAGTCTACAGTGTATGTGTTTCAATACACAGTGTATGCGTTTCACCATGTAGTGTATTTGTCTCAGTATATAGTGTATGCAGATTTTTCAATGCATAGTGTATTTATTTCAACAGATAGTGTATGTATTTCAATATAAAGTGTAGATGTTTCAATATATAGTGTATTTGTTTCAGTATATAGTATGTGCTTTTTCAGTGTGTGTATATGCATTTCAATAGATAGTGTATGTATTTCAATATACAGTGTATTTGTTTCAATATATAGTGTATGCAGATTTTTCAATTCATAGTGTATCTATTTCAATAGTTAGTGTATGTATTTCAACGTATAAAGTGTAGATGTTTCAATATATAGTGTATTGTTTCAGTATATAGTGTATATGCTTTTTCAGTGTGTAGTGTATGTATCAATATATAGTGTATTGTTTCAGTATATAGTGTATGCAGTTTTTCTCAATATATAGTGTATGTGTTACAACTATAGAGTATTTGTTTCAGTAGATAGTTTATGTGGATGTTTCAGTCTGTAGTGTATGTATTTCAACAGGTAGTGTATATGTTTCAGTACATAGTACATTTGTTTCAGTATATAGTGTGTGGATTTTCAGTACTCAGTATGTGGATTTCAGTAGATAGTGTGTATTTCACTATGCAATGTAAGCATTTCACTATATAGTGTATGTGTTTCACTATATATGTATTTCAGTATACAGTATATATTTCACTATATGATGTATATATTTCAGTAGATACTGTATGTGGTTCACTACATTGTGTATGTATTTCACTATATAATGTATATATTTCACTATGTGATGTATGTATTTCACCATATAGTGTGTGTTTTACTATACAGCCAGATATTATGAATTATGTCCCTAATGGCTTGCCATAGAAAACAGAGTTACTTGAGAACAAGTGAGAGGACTAAATAAAAAGAAAATTCAGGACACAGGCATTGTGTGTACCAAAAAAAAACTAGTGGAAGGGGGAGTGTGGCTGTGAAGCTGAGCCTATACTGAGAGGGCAGAGAAACTTGGAAACAACTGAGAAGATTAAATAAAAAGAAAACACATACAGGAAAAAGCATTTTTGTGTGTAATAAAAAAAAAGCTGAAAATGTGCACCAGAGAGGGCGAGGACGAGGCCAAAATGGGGAAAGGTATGGGGAAACGTATGTCACAAACAACACTGCACAGTCTGACTGGTAAAAGTCCAGTTGCTGGTACTTCACCTGTAGCGGTAGTGGTTCTTCCACAATGCTGTCCAAACAGACAGGAAAGGTCAAAACTACCTTAATGAAAACTAAAGGAGTAGTCGGCACCACAAGGAGTGGCAAGCCAATATATGGTACCTGTGTGTACCGTAGTAACAGTACAGATTTAAATGAGGGGAAAAAATCGATCTCTGATGAGAGTAATGATTATGAAATGGAGAATGTAAGCAAGGAGGGAGAAAAGCAGAAACAAATGGAAAGCCGGAATGATGTAGCGGTGGTAGTTGCACAGACGCAGGATGAATGTGATGATTTAGACTTGGATGAGATGGGCAGTTTGGGCACAAACAGTGTGGTGCAGGTGCAGGAGAAACAAAATGAGAGGGCAGTGCATTCAGATTTAGGTTCTGTCACTGGCCTGGAGGAGCTGATGGATGATGATAATGGTGAAACAGAAAAAGATGATGAGCAGCTTCCCAGTGTTGAGAAAGAACAACAGAGTGGAAGTGACAAAGGACAGTATAGTATGCCTGGTACTAAAACAAAAAAGGTGACATCTTATGTGTGGTCTTAAACTTTTCTCTGGCTGCCAGTAATGAGTTACAAGCTGTTTGCTCAATATGTAAAAAGACCATCAGCAGAGGGAACAAAAAAAAGGTGCTTTGGGTACCTCAGCATTAAAAAGACATTTAGAGAGATGTCACCCATTACGTCTCAGGCGTGATTTTTTGGTCAGAGAGAAAGAAGACAACATGCAGGCAGAATTAAGTCAGACTACACCTGTACCTGTTATATCAAATGATAGCAGCAGCCCTGCTGCTTCAGTTGTACCGCCAACTCTTTCTCAGTCTTCATGTAGAATAAGTACTACAAACAGTCCCCTTTTGCCCTTATCATCATCCAGCACTCCTAATGTTGGCCATCTGAAAACTTCAACTGCTAGAAGACAGCTCACAATTTCAGAAACAATTGAATGTAAAGCTAAGTACCAACATACTCATCCTGAGGCAATTGCTATAACAAAACTAATTTCAGAGATGATAGCGCTGGACTTATAGCCTTACAGAATTGTGAAGCATGTAGGATTCAAAAGGCTTTTGAATCACCTGTCACCAAGGTACAGTATTCCATCCAGGAAATATTTCTCAGCTGTTGCAATACCACAGATGTATGATTTAGTAAATGCTAAACTGAAAAATGCTTTAAAAGATGCAGTTGATGGGGTTGTCCATCTGACTACTGACATATGGACAAGCTGCCAGCCAGAACCATTTATGTCACTGACTGCGCATTGGGTATCATTTACTCCCTGTAGTGACACTGACAATTCCCCTCTGAAACTGGCTTCCCTTCGCATCCAGTATATCCCGCAGGATCACATAGCTTCAAATATCCTGGATGAGCTCAATAGAGAGATACAGTACTGGCTGACATCACAGGGGCTTTCTGTAGGTTTTATTGTGTCTGACAATGGTTCAAACATAAAGAAAGCATTGTCTGATGGGGTCTTTGTACACATTTAATGTTTTGCACACTGCCTAAATTTGATTGTGCATGTATTTCTGGAAGAGGACAGAGACATAAAGGCTCTCACATATGTGGCAAAACGAATATGCACACATTTCAGCCATTCCTGCAAAGCACACAAATGTCTTTGGCCATACAAGAAGAGCATGGACTGCCTCCTAATACACTCATCCAGGATGTTGCAACGAGGTGGAACTCTACCTTTTACATGTTCCAACGACTGCTGGAGCAAAAAAAGACTGTAAGACAGTATACACTAGAGAACAGCATAGAGGATGCTGATGTGTACATTAATCCTCAGCAGTGGACTGTTTTAGAACTTCTCATCAAGATCCTGCAACCCTTTGAGGAAATGACTAGAGAAGTGAGTTCCAACAGTGCCACACTCAGCCAAATAATCCCATTGATCAAGATTCTTAGATTTCAGCTGAATGCAATCAGGGATGAGTTGGAAGGTGCAACAAGCCAGTTTCAGATGGGAGAGTCTAGTGCAACTGAAAGGGACTTGCCACCCAGAATTTAAAAAGTCATAGTACATAGATTGCATAAAAAAGTCAGAGATGATGAGAAACTAGGTGAAATGCTCGTGGCAGAACATTATATTATTGCAACAGTACTAGATCCATGGTACAAAATGAAACACCTCTCATAGTATGACCCAAATGCGTTCCGAAACTGCAGAGAGAAAACCATTCAAGACATAGATTTGCTTTTGAAAAAAAACATGACAACAGAAGCAGCCCTCTCATCCATTCCTCCTGCACCTTCACAGCTCTCTCTTCTCAATCAGGCTACAAAACAGTCAGCTGCTGCCATTCGTTCTAGACCCAGCAGTCATCTTTGGGGTCACTTGGATGCTGTTGTCCTGGAAAAATCAGCCCTTCCTTCTCCATATGTCACTGCTCCTGCCCAGGCCATGGTTGACTGTTACGTAGCAGAAAAAGGTATTGAATGGAATGAAAATCCCATTAAGTACTGGCAAAGCAATAAGCCTGTATGGCCTGCACTTGTGCAGGTAGCCTTGAAGTATATGGTCTGTCCCCCAACCAGTGTATTTTCAGAGCGACTCTTTAGATGTGCAGGAAATGTAGTAACAGATACACATAGAAACATAGAACTTGACGGCAGATAGGGACCGCTTGGCCCACCCAGTCAGCCCATTTCCTTACCTAGTGGATAAGCTGCAGAACCTAGTTAACCAGCAGCCTACTTCTTCCTACCCCCCCACCCCCTAGAATTGCCTTATGACTGTCCCATGCATGCTTGAATTCCACCACTGTTTTTGACTCCACAACCTCCTCTGGAAGGCCATTCCATGCACCCACAACCCTCTCTGTGAAAAAATACTTCCTTAAAGTACCTCTGAGCCGCCTCTATCTTCAAATTGTGCCCCCTTGTTCTTGCACACCTCTTTTTGAAAGATGCTACCTCTTGACTTTGTTGATTCCATTGAGGTACTTGAAAGTTTCTATCATGTCCCCCTCCCTCCTTTCCTCGAGGCTATACATATTAAGCTCCTTAAGTCTCTCTTCATATGTCTTCCGTGCAGACCCTGCACCATTTTAGTTGCCTCCTGGACAGCTTCCATCCTGTCTATGTCTTTGCGAAGATTGGGTCTCCAGAACTTCACGCTGCACTCCAGATGGGGTCTCACCAGCTGTCTGTACAGAGGGATAATAACTTTCCTGTTTTCTACTGGTGATGCCTCTCCATGCATCCCAGTATCCCCCAGCCCTCCTTGTTGCCCTCTACATTGCTTGCCCACCTTTAGGTCATCTGATATGACTACCCCAGGTCCCTTTCCATTTTGTTGTTGTTAGTATCTCACCTCCATTGTGTACTCTTCCCTGGGTTTTTGTTTCCAGGTGCATTACCTTGCACTCTTAGCACTGAATCTAAGCTACCATACATTTGACCATTCCTCTAACCTTGCCAAGTCCCTTCTCATCTTTTCCACTCCCACCTTGTGCATCAACTCTGTTGCAGATCTTTGTGTCATCTGCAAAGAGACATATTTTCCTTCCAGTCCTCTCTGCAATGTCGCTTATAAAGACATTGAAGAGGACCGGTCCCATTACTGAACCCCATGGCTACCCCACTAGTAACCCCCTTTCTTCAGAGGGACTCATTTACTATTACCTCTGTGACCTATTCTCCAGCCATCCTTTACCCAGGCTGTCATCTTGGGACCCACTCCCAGGCTGGCTAACTTGTATATTAATCTTTATGTGGGACTGTGTCAAATGCCTTGCTAAAGTCTAGGTAGGCCATGTCCACAGCCCCTCCCTGATCTACTACTTTGGTCACCCAGTCAAAGAAATCTGTCAGATTTGTCTGGCATAACTGCCTCTGGCCAGAATCCATGCTGCCTTGGGTCCCAGCCCTCTGGCCTCTAGATACTGCACAATTCTTTCCATCAGAAGTGATTCCATCATTTTCCTACCACTGAGGTTAAACTAACAGGTCTGTAGTTTCCTGCTTCTGCCTTGCTCCCACTTTGTGAAGGGGAATCACATCTGCCCTCCTCCAGTCCTCGGGTACCACCTCATCCTCCCATGATTTGTTAAAGAGGGTAGTCAGTGGTGTCACTAGTTCTACCCTTAGTTCTTTTAGAATTCTGGGATGAATTCGTCAGGCCCCATTGCTTTGTCCACTTTCAGTTTTAAGAGTTCTTTCAGAACCCTTTCTCTATAAATGGGCTGGTATCAACTTCTGTATCCCGAGTGTTTTACTGTTTGTTTTAGGTACCTCCTCTTCCTTGTAAATACTGAGCAAAATATTTGTTTAGTATTCCTCGCTCACAGTCACCCCTGCCCACCCTCCTTCCCTTTATTAAGCCTCACTATCCTCCCTTGGTCTTCCTTCACTCCTGATGTACCTATAAAAGGTTTTATCCTTCTAACTGAGTTGGCTATCTTTCCTCGGTTTGGGCCTTTGCTGTTCTGACTGCCTTCTAGCTTCCTTTGCTTTAACTGATACAGTTCTCTGTCCTGCTCTTCTGTGATTCCTTGTACTTCCTGAATGCTTTCTTTTCTCTGGAACCTTCACTGCCACTTCCTTTGAGAACCACAGTGGTTTCTTACATCATTTCATTTTGTTTATTTGCTCACACAAAGGTTTGTTACCTCTGTGATGGCAGTTTTATTATTCCCATTGTTCTTCCTCCCTCCTTCCTGCCCATTTGCTAGTGCATTCTTTAGGCACTCACCATTTTGAAAAGTCAGCCTCCTAAAGTCCAGTACTTTTGCCTTTGTATGGCTTGACTCTATTGCTGTGTTTATTGAACCATACTGTTCGATGGTTGCTAGTTCCCAGATGGCTACCCACTTCTACATCTGTGATCCCTCTTCATCTCCATTTGAGAGAACCAGGTCTAAGATTGCTCTCTAGAGTGGGCTCCAATACTAGTTGTCTCAAGGCATGTCCCTGTAGGGCATCTAGAATAACTCCACTCTTCGAATTGGCTGCTGCAACTGCACTCCAGTTAACATCTGCATATTCAGATCACCCATCAGCAATATCTCCCCTTTTCTGCCATTCTAAGTATACTTATCATTTTGTCCATTTCCTCCCCCTGGAGAAGGGGTCTGTATACAACCCCTGTGCAGATTGTGGTGCCATTGCCTGTCTCCAAATTTACCCACAGTGCTTCTTCTCCTCCTCCTGTTTTCCCTTTTGCTCTGTTGCTTTGATTCCTTCCCTTATGTAAAGAGCTACTCCTCCCCTCTTTTACCTCCCTGTCCCTCCTGTAGATAGTGTATCCTGGCATGTTTACATCCCAGCCATGGTTTTGTGTACCATGCTTCTGTGACTGCCATGATATCCAGATGTTCCTCCTCCATCAAGGCCACTAATTCAGGAAGCTTGTTACTCAGACTACGGGCATTGGTACTCATTGCTCTCATTTTTATGGCTTTACCTTCTGTTGCAGCATCCCCCACTGACCTTTCTACCTCGGTTTTTTTCTCATTTAGTACCCTGTGTTGTAGGGAGAGGCTGGGATTTTCCTGCAGCTTATCAGTGCCTCCCCCCTTGACTAGTTTAAAAGCTTGACAATGAAGCATTTAAACTGATTGCTCAAAAGACTTGTTCCCTTCCTGGACAGATGCAGACCATCCTGCCAGTATAGGCTGGTGTCCCTCCAGGTGGAACCCCAGTCCCCAATGAAGCCAAACCCCTGTGCTCCACACCATTTTTCAACCATTCATTAAACTGCATGGTGCAAAGTACCGCCCTCACCCATGCCAATTGACAGGCAGCACCTCAGACAAGGATACTGTGTGTGCTACTTGGTCTTAGGCCCTCCCAATTCTACAAAGTCTTTCTGCACTGCTCTGATCTCATGATGAGCCAAGTCATTTGTCCCTAGGTGGACAATGACGTCCAGCTCAGACTCCTGTGCAGCTGTTCTCATGATCCTGAGGATGCGCTTCCTGTCCCTCCAAGCCATGGCACCAGGCAGGCACCTACTTCAGTTTTCCTGCTCCCCCCAGTTCTATCCCCCTAATAATTGAGTCCCTCA
Source organism: Neoceratodus forsteri (assembly GCA_016271365.2). Classification (NCBI taxonomy): domain Eukaryota; kingdom Metazoa; phylum Chordata; order Ceratodontiformes; family Ceratodontidae; genus Neoceratodus; species Neoceratodus forsteri. The sequence goes on from CM057455.1 coordinate 1,380,278,224, forward strand.
CCAGGAGCTGCTTCCTTTCCTTGTGGTGTCCTCTGCCTCCTTCCTGTGGGCCTCCCTTGTGACAGTTGTCCTCAGCCTCCTTAGTCTCCTCTGCAGGTGCATCCATAGGGGAGCTCTGCTCCCCCATAATGGTGTTTGGATTGTGGAGTGGAACAACTGACTGGGTGTGCCTCTGTTCCACCATCCTCACCCTCCCTGAGCCCACTGTGGTCCAACTGCTGTGCTTTCTTCAACCTCTGAGGTAGTGGTGGTGGTTTCTGTGCCCTGGATGGGGAGGTTCCTTCCACCATCCAGTGTGGCCTGGGGAAGGTTCCCTCACTACTGTCCAGTGTGGCCTGAAGAAGGGCAACTTCCTCCTCAGGGCAGAGAGTTGTTCGCAAATAGGGCAGCATCTCAGCCTCCAGAAAGACTCCCAGAAGACTGCTGCCCCACAGCCATTTCATTGCACTACTCCCCACATGTTTATCTACTTTTTTCCTTTTTTGTGTGTGTTTGTGTGTGTGATTGGTTTGTTATATAGAAATATATATATTATACGATGTGTATGCTTATATTGTCAGTGCAGTGTGCTAGAGAGGATGTAACAGTGATATGCACCTTGCACTCTTGAGGAAATGATGTCAGAACCCCAGGTATGAAGGAACTATTTCCAGGGTGGGTGGGGTGAGGGGTGGAAGGGGTTGGGTCTAAACTGTGCCCTCACAAAACAATCAGCTAAAAGCTCTGACCCACCACTGCAATGAGTGCCTTCCTGTCAGAAAGATGCCCTACACAACAATTTGACAGAGAAAATACCCTGCTTATCAAACAGAGAAAAATCCAGACATCCAAGTCAGACACAGGTAAACCTCCCCAGCCCCAAAACAGCCTGGTGGTTTGTGCTCTGAAAGCAGTCTGCCCCAAAATAAGTCAGCTGTGCTTTAAACTCTTCCTGCACTGAAAATCTTAAGAATTGTAACAAACGTAAAGCTAGATCCACCTCTCTCTTTTGCTTGAAAGACTGTCTTTTCCTGACAATTCTAAGTTCCTTATTTCACCTTTCAGTTAGAAGTAGTCTCCACCTGCAGAATCAGAATATCTGCTACAAACCAAAGACAATTGTAAGGTTCACCTTCCTCTGTTGTGAGCACAAAGTGCAATATAGAATTCGCAAGTGCAATATAGAATTTCTCACACAGCTCACAGCTGAATAAAGAAGTAGTGTCCTTCCAGGTCAAGAAGATGTGCTTTGTGTCTCTAAATATTGCAGCCACCAGTAACTTATAGTAATCTGATCTAGTCTGGATATCTCCAGCCAGGGCAATTTGTTGACAATGGTTGTGATGCAACCTTTCCTGTTCCAATCCAACACTTTGTGGTCTGAAAACAATAAGGCAAGCAATTTCCTGCCCTGAGGCTGTCTGTGTTTCAATTCACACTGCAGGTTTTTCTATGACAACTCCTTAACCACAGTAACTTATTTAAAAATAGTTTAACTATCACAAACTTCTACGCACCAGTAAATTATTTAAAAATAGTTTCTGTCCCAAAATCCTAGTAGTCAATCCAGCTACCCCCAAGGGACAACCAAAATGCAGTATTCAAACACTCGTGAAGTTACTTCCAAGATAAGCAGAGTTTGCAAGCTCCTTTTTTAACTCCTCGGCCACCTGTAAATGTAAAAATAGTTTAACTGTCAGAAAATCCTAGTAGACAATCTAGCTACCTCTGATCTAGGCTACTACCAGAAAATGTTGAGAAGTTAACATTCTTACAAGTAAACCTTCCATTGACTGGTTACAACTATGACCCAGAGGCAGCAAACACATTTCACAGTGACCTCAAAGATGACTACTTGGAAGAGTAGAAAGATCACCGTTTCTTCAAAAAAAAATAAATTAATACTCAAGTAAGCCCATATGTGGCCTGCACAATTTTTGTACCTGATGGCACAATGTTTTCAACATGTCCTAAGAGACTTTGCTATTTTTTGGATTGTCTGAACCTGATGGCACACATTTTGAATAGACTTCTTTAATTTTTGGATCGCCTGAAGTTGGGACTTATGGCACAATGTTTTCAGCATGTCTTCTTCACGTGCTTTGCTAATTATTGGGTTGCCTGAACCTGATGGCACACTTTTTTGCAGCATGTCCTCATGGACTTGTATAGTTTTTGGACTGCCTGAACCAGATGGCACACGTTTCGCAGCATGTCCTCATGGACTTGTGTAATTTCTGGACTGCCTGTAGTTGAGACTGATGGCAGAATGTTTTCAGTACGTCCTAATTTCTGGATTGCCTGAACATTATGGCACACGTTTTTCAGTATGTCCTAATGGACTTGTCTAATTTTTGCATTTTTGGATTACCTGAATGTAGATCTCTGCCCACTCAGTACAGGCTTGACCTCACAGCCACACTCCCTCTTCCAACACAGTAGCTAGGTCTCTGGATTCCTAAGGACATGCAGTTATTTTTTTGGTAGGGGTCCCCTAAATGTGTCATCAATTTGGGTGGGTGAGTGGATGGGACCCCATGCCATAGAAATAACTGCATGACTCTCAGTGGAGCAGAGAAGGAACTGGAACAACAATACCAAACTGATATCTGTTAGGATGAAGTAGGCTGCTGGTTAGCTAAAACCTGCAGCTTATCCAATAGGTAGGGAAATAAGCAAATTGGGTGGGCCAAGCGGTCCTTAACTGCCGTTAAATTCTATGTTTCTTTGTTTCTATGATATGTCCATTATATACTGTGTGCTACTAAATGGGAATGGGATTCCTCTTCTGAGGCCAGACGGGTCAGTTTCAGTTTACAGTTGCAGCACTAGTACTACGGACTCTGAGACAGGAAACAGACAGAGGTCAACTGCATGACTGCCATATTCAACTGACCAGCACGTCAGTGTTATAAACTCGCAGTTTTCATATCCTGAAATGCTGACTACAATTCTATGTGTGTGTCACAAATGTCAGTGTTGTTTTATGCAATTATATAGCAGATTTGCAGTTTTCATCACATTTTACAAAAGGTTCTGATTCGAATGAGAACTAATCAGAACTTATCAGGACTTTGGCCTGGATCCTGATAATAAGAGTCAGGACCATTTCGGGTCTACCCAACCCTAGTAACCAGCTAAGTGCACTAGACAGGATTGCCTCTTTTCAGGCATGACCCAGGAGATTACAGTTCAAACAAGTAACAAACAATAGTACAGGGAGGAACTCATACAATGCAGTACATAAAGAGATCAACAACCTTAGAATTACTTAGCACAAAAATGATGGCATACATAACATAAGCATTACGGTACAAAACAGATAAATCTGTGGCCCCACCCCAACTGCAGCCATAATGGGGAACAATTCAAGTAGAGTAATTTTTCTGGTTAGCCCCTGTTCTACCCATGGCTCCGGCCACCATGCCCCTTTGAAATATGCACCAAAACCCAGGCTTCCAGAGGCATCAGTTACCAGCTCTAGTCCCCTGAGTCCAGTGTTTCTTTCCTGCCAAAATAAAATGTCATTAAAATCTGACAGGAATACCTCCCAAACACTGAGATCCACCCTCATGTCCTTGGATGCCCAGATATGATGATGTGGTCAGGTGGGGCCTGCCATTACCATTGCCAGCCTGTGAAGAAATGGTCTGCCCAGGCAAACTGCATGACGTACAAAGTTGAGATGACTCAACAGAGATTGCAATTGCTGCAGCATAACTTTCTTCGCTGCCACCACCTTGCTGAGCAACTGCCTCAAGGCCTCTATCTTGTCGAGTGGCAATCTGCATGTCACACTCACTGTGTCCAACTCAGTACCCAAATATGTTAAGCAGGTGGTGGACCCTCCATTTTGTCATGTGCCAGCGGCACCCCAAAGCATCTCATCAAGTCACAGAATCCCCTTAGTGTGTCTCTACACTTATTTGTACCAGCAGGCCCTGCAAACAAAAAGTCGTTGAGGTAATGTATGATACCGTTGTTGCCAGTGTAAGCCCTGGCTGCCCATTCCAAGAAGGAAGCCAAAGATTCAAAGGATGTGCAGCTCACAGAGCACCCCATTGGCATCACCTTATCGTAATACCATTGACTCCAAAAGTGAAAGCCCAACAACTGATAGTCCCTTGGCATAATGGGTAACAGACGAAAAGCAGACTTGATGTCACTTTTTGCCAATAAGGCCCTAGTCCTTGAACCATTTCAACCGCATCTTTGAACGACATGTACTTCACTGAACTATACTCCAATGGGATGATATCATACACTGATTCACCCCTTGGATGTGACAAGTGGTGGATCAGTTAGTACTCCCCAGGCACCTTTTTGGGCACTATTCCCAAAGGCGAGACTCTAAGATTGGGAAGTTGAGGGCTGTAGAAGAAGCCAGCAACCCACCCCGCCTGGACCTCTTTCTGGATTTTAAGCACCAATACTTCCGGGAGTTCACTGGATGATTTTAGGTTGTGGGAGAAGGTGGGCACATGGGGCCCCCATTAGGGATCTCGAAACCCTCAGTGAAGCCAATTATTATTGCTGGAGCTGCCTGACAGTTGGGATAATGGGTGAGCCAGAGAACATGGAATTGAATCGGATTGGCATGTTAGCTAGATTTTCCTGCCCCTTGCTTGGGCTCGTCCCCACCAGCTGCTTAATTTCCCTGGTGTTCCTCAGAACCTCCTCTGCAATCATTGGCCTGGTGCCCTCCCCTACAAGTTCTGTAGATGTGACTAAATTTACAGTGAGTCTGAAAGCACTTCCCCTTTCTGTAGTCGTAGCATGCATTTTTGGGTCCCTTCCTCTGATCCTTCCTGTTCTCACCCTGTGCCTGCCATGTGAGGATGTGACCACTATCCATATACTGTAAGTCACCATATTGGATTTTCCTCTTGTCATGTTCCTGCCCCACAAGTCCAAGTGGATGTTTTCTCATCTCAGACCTGGCTGATGAGGCAGTTGTAACCAGTATTGTTTGTCATACTTCAACCATGCATAACCTTCTAAGGAGAGGCGGGCCCATTTAATACTGTCCTGGTATTTCATCAGCTGGATAAGCTTCTCTGGATATTTCATGCCACAAACTGATATGTAAATATCAAAAGCTGCTGCCCTGTTCTCAAAGGTGAATGAGAATGGGATTTTCCATGCTAACACCCCTCTCCCCAAATTTAATTGCTCGTGCCCCTGTCCCTCTGTTCTTGATGTGAACAGAGTGCTGGCTAATTTTACTGTTTTTCTTCAAGGGCCAAACTGCTGGCACCAGAGCTAACAACGCACCTTTTCAGATTTCTCTTCTGCCCACCCCCACCCACTTCTGTTAAACTATCTCGGCCTTTTGTTTATGTGCTCACTGACCTGCCCCCCGATTTAGTGATACAGCCCCTTCCTGGTCATGTGATTTAATTTACTAATGTCCTGCTTGTTCTCTCCTTTCTGTTTCAGGCAAAGCCCTAGTCAGGCTTCAAGCTGCTCCCCTGCGGCATGGCTGGAGAAGCCAGCCTGCCGTCACTTGTCCTCTGCCTGAGCACCTTCACAGAATTTCAGATACGCTGTTCTAAAAGACTGGTGGCTGTGGGCTGTTACCTGATTGGGTCCAGCTCTCCAGTCCCGACTCACCATTGGATGCTCGCTCCACTGGCTTCATCCCTATTGGCTGACCTGCTCCCTTGATTTTTTCTACTGTTTCTCTGCCATTTCTGAACCTGCTGTATCTGTATACACTTCTGCCCCACCCTCCCGAAAGTTCTACTCTACTATTGGGTGCCCCACTGTGTCATTGTCTGAGCTACAGACTTTCAGGATTACCGAATAGGAAACCGATCTAAAAGGCAAATCTATCCCCTGAGACTCCCTCTGCTCCAAGCTTCCTCAGTATGCACCCCACTTTTTCTCTATTATGCACCCCTCTTTTCTTCTTCTATCCTGGAGCTTTTTCTACCATCTCTCCTCCTCCTCCCCCCCTGTCTACCTCAAGGCTGCAACAACTCCTCCCCTCCCAACTGTTTCAGCCCCATCACTCATGCTGCATCTTACCTCCACCTCCTTGCCTACTCTGTCACTCCTTCCACACCATCCTTCCATTGGATATCCCCAAACATTCTGCCACCCCAACTATGCTACTGTATTACCCTGATTCGATGCTCTTGGTCCAAACTGTACACCATCAACACCACATTAGGCAGAAAACTTCCAGTGACTTTCTCAACACTATTCCTCCTCTTGCTACTCACTGGTGATGAAGAAAGGAGCCCTGGTCCCCCCACACCTACCAGCTCTCCACCCTCCCATAAAGGACTAAAGATAATTCACATCAACATTAGGAGCCTCCTCCCTAAATTGGACCAGCTAAACTGCTGGATAACACAAAATACCCCTGACATTCTCTGCTTATCAGAAACCTGGCTATCAGCTAAAACCCCTGACTCATCTATATCATTCCCCAGTACCTTACCATTTGGGAAGACAGAGGCAAAAGAGGTGGTGGCATAGCCAAGATCATAAGGCAACACCCCCCTTGCTCAGTAATAAAAGCTGAAACCTGCCTCGGTTCCTACGAGTTACTACTGACCAAATTCTCCTTACCCCGCACCCTCCCCATCTTCATAGGGATAGTCTATGCCTCCACTCTGCTTACTCAGGACACCCTCACAGCATGCATCACTGCTCTTCCCCAACTGTCTCAACCAGGTGAACTCATCTTACTTGGGGACTATAACCTCAACTGGCTGTCTCCGTCATCAAAGTCCACTACTTCCAAAGTAGAATCCCTTAATCTCACCCAGTTAATCACTGAGCTGACATGCTATAACTCCAGCTCCTCCAATCTTTCCGTCATTGACTGGGTACTCTCGCCCTACCCTTATAGAATATCCTCAGCTGGTGTTCTAGACCCCACCCTAAGTGATCACTGCATTACTTTCTGTGTCAGAAAAACTCATCTCCCTTAGTCTGCACCAAAATACATTGAAATACGTCCTCTAAATTCTACCTTGAGATAAATGCCATCCTCTCAGGCTTACAACATGCTAAATGGGCACCAGTTTGCTCTGCAGATAAGGCTGACACTGGTCTTACCTATTTCACTTCTATTTTCCACAGTGTCTGGGACCTCAACGCCCCTATTAAAAAAGCCAGGGTCAGAAAACATCACCACTCATGGATTACTGCCCCCATAGTTGCCCTCTGTAAGGTCTGTGACAAAGACTGGTCCTCCTTCAAAGCCCCCCAAACCCTTAATTCCAGACAGAAATACAGTACCATGAAAAATGCCAGTACTAAAGACATTCGGCATGCTAAAACTGACTATTTTAAACACTGGTAAGATTCAATATACACCTCCTCTTTTTGGAATATAGTCCTCTCTATTGTTGACCCTCCCCAACAGACCTGTACTCCAACCCTTAAGCATGGTGGCAGCAAAATATTGGAACCAATCCAGGTTGCAGAAAAGCTCAATACCTTCTTCACTTCCTGTCCCCCACCCCTGCCACAACCCCTCCACACACCACCACTCCACACACCACCACTCAAACTCCAACAAGCACTACTAATGAAAAACTTTTTCTAGCCCCAGCCTCCACATATGAAGTACTCCTTGCATTTCTCTCCCTCAATGCATCTAAATCCAGTCTGGATGGTATGCATCCTAGCCTCCTTTGCTTCTCAGCCCCTGCCATTGCCCACACCCTCACCTTCATCATTAACTTGTCCTTCTCCTCCGATGTAGTTCCGAAAATCTGGAAGATGGCATGGATCGTCCTGCTTCACAAGGGTGGTGACCCAACCTCCCTGGGAAACTACCGCCCTATCTCCCTCTGCCTTGCCTTAGTCAAGCTTCAGGAATGACTCATTAATGCTAGACTAACTGATTTCCACACCTCCACAAACTTTCTCTCCCCCTACCAGTCCAGTTTCCATAAGAACCACTCCACGATATCCTCCCTTTTCCATATAACTGGCACATCCAATCTGCTGCTGACAAGGGCCATCTCACCTCTGTAGTGTTCATTGACCTAGCCAAGGCTTTTGATTCGGTATCCCACCCCCTTCTAAACTTGCTCGATGGAGCTGGACTTGCTCCCCCTGCCTTAAATTGGTTCAGGTCTTACCTAAATGACCATCAGCGGTCTATGAAAATCACCAGCTCCTCTTCTCCCCTCCTCCCTATCCTAACTGGTGTCCTCCAAGGCTCCATACTCGGTGCCATACTCTTCTCCATTTCCATAAATTACCTCCTATCTGCCTGCTCCACTTCTCTCATCCATATGTATGTGGATGATACAATACTATTCACATCTGGCCCAGACCCTGCCTTTATCCACTACACCCTGCAGAAAGACTTTCACTCTGTTCAATCCTGGTTTAATTCACTGAAACTAGTAAAGTAAGTAAGTAAGTAAGTAAAATTTTATTTTTAAGCGCTTTTCAGAAATCCAAAGCGCTGTACAAATGAACAACATTTAAAATAACAAACATATTATTAACAATAACAACAATAAAATCATTCTCCAAATGCTTTCAAAAACCAAAAAGTTTTGAGCTCTGATTTAAAACTCTCGACGGTCATGCAGCCTCATTGTCCAATGAGGTAGAAATTCCACAGGGTGAGGGGCAGTGTAAGAAAATGCACGTGCCTCAGATGTCTTTAAATGAACCTTGGGAATCTTGTACCCTCATCGGTGGCTTGGAGTGGAGCCAGAGGGACAGTAGGGAGTAGTGATCTTGCAGATACTGCGGTCCCTGTTTGTGTAGGGCTTTGTAGGTCAGTAACCCAACCTTGAAGGTGATCCGCCACTGAAACGGCAGCCAGTGCAGTCCTCGCAGCACAGGTGTAGTATGACTGCTTCTAGATGTCCCAGTCAGAAGCCTGGCCGCTGCGTTCTGCACCAGCTGCAAGCGGTGGATATCAACCCCCGGTAGCCCTAGGTACAGAGCATTGCAGTAATCAAGGCGAGTGGTCACAAAGGCATGGACCAAGATAGGAAGGTCAACCAGAGGAACCAGGTGTTTCACCCGGGCGATATTCCTAAGATGGTAAAAGGAATATTTGACACTGGCCGACACCTGTGATTTTAGGGTCAGGCTATTGTCTGTAATAACGCCCAGATTAAGTACCTGGTCTGAGGTTGGGAGCCGGACACCATCAAGCGAGCCCCAGCCCTACAACCCACCTCAAGGTGACCTGGGTCCACAGCCAACACCTCAGTCTTATCCGGGTTTAACCTCAACCAGCTGGCACTCATCCAATCTTTGATTTTGGATAGACAGCTATTAAGCATAGAGATCGCATCTTCCTGTCCGGGACTAAAGGACAGATACAGCTGGGTATCATCTGCATAGCAGTGAAAACTCAGACTATATCACCTAATAATGTGTCCCAATGACAGCATATAAACAGCGAACAATATGGCTGCTAAAATGGAGCCCTGCGGCACCCCACAGGACAGGGAGATGGCGTCAGAGGAATAAATTCCAGTGACAACCCTCTGCCTCCGACCCATGAGGAAGGATCAAAACCAATGCAGAACTGTACCAGACAGTCCACAATAAAGTCGCAGGCACTCCAAAAGCACACCATGGTCCACAGTATCAAATGCTGCGGAGAGATCAAGAAGGACTAGAATAGTACGAGCCTTTCGATCTCTCACAATCAGGAGATCATTTAAAACCCGGACAAGGGCGGTCTCAGTGCTATCTCTTTTCCTAAACCCCGATTGAAGAGTATCATAGACATTGTGATTTATAACTAAAACTAAATACAACAAAAACAGTCTCCATGACTTTTGGAATCTCTCAAAAGTTAGCTAAAGCTTCCAAAACACCCCCTATCACCATAATTGATGATTCCCTACTTAAGGTAATCCCCTCCTACAAATACCTGTGCATTTGGTTAGATCCACAATTATGCTTCACAGTTCACATAGACTATCTAACCTCTAAACTCCACCCAAAGCTTGGAATCCTTTACCGGAACAAGGAAACTCCACCCCTCCCTGTACTTAGACAACTCCTGACCAAGATGATATTGCCTGTGCTGGACTATGCTGATATTGTTTATTGCACTGCCCTCTCCTTCTCACTCTCTCATCTTGACTTCCTATACTATGCTTTCTGTCATTTTGCATCTAACTCTTCTTACAGGATGCACCATTGCTCTCTACTCTCCAACCTGGGTCTACCCCCGTACATGCACAGACACCTCATCCACTCGCTATCCCATATCTCAAAATTCTGGTTCAGCTGACTCCCATCTTACATCTCATCCCTCCTGTCTCCAGACGCTGACTCAAGGTACTCTGTATGCATTAGGGACTCTCGCTCCTTAGCACTCCACACTCCATCTTCCACCATGGTTAAAGCTACCTTTAACTACCGCCTTCCCTCCCTGTGGAACTGTCAGTCCCCTATCCTATGAAACTCTCCCTCACACTCCACTACCAAATCTCTCCTTCACCTCCTTTGCCTCCCTGCATGCTCACACAACATTACTTAGCTCCTGAAGTTGTGATCTGTTTAGATACTTTTACCTCCAGTCTTGCTGTAAACAGTGCACTTAGTGTAAATCATGTTTAATGATGTTTTCTGTATGTATATTGTGAAATCATGTTAATGATGTATTCTGTATGTATATTGTGAATGCTGTGCATGACATATTTTTTCTGTGCTACTCGACTGTGTTGTGCATTTTGTTCCCATGCTCACTTCCCCCAGGTCACACCTGGAGATGAGCCTTGGCACAGAGTGCCTTTATTGGTCACCAAATGTTTAAATAAAAAATAAAAATAAAAAAAGGTGAATGGCATCATGAGCCTTTGTGTACACTCTGTCTGGCCCTTTTGTCCTCATCGCCCTCTGTAATCACCCTGTGTAGTAAGGAGAACATGTCAATGTATTCCCTCTTCTAAATTTGTTCCTGTACTGTATCAGAGAGATGATCCCCCAAGGGATCATCCACTCATCCATATGCCCATTCCATTGGAGGCTGTGTCACAGCGGAGGAAGCTTCAACCCCAGTGACTGGTTGTGCTGTGGCCACCCCCTGCCCTGGCATTTCACCTATCCCACCCTAGCAGGCAATTCCCAACTCCAGCTGCATTTCCCCCACCACCCCTGCACTGGAGGTGTTAGCCGTGGCCGGGCATGCTGCACCAGTCTGGTCTGATGCTAATGATGTTAAACCCTCTTGCCTACCTGAGACTGTTCAATGAGTTAGAAATGGAAGTGGCCCCTGTCCATACCTGTACCACGGCATTCTCTGCCATAGTGACCTGCATGGCTATGTTATTGGGCATTGTACCCACTTGCCGCAAAGCCCCCATGACTCCCACCAGTTCTACAAGTGATAGAGTGCCCAAGATGACCCTGCTCTGATCACAGCCCCACCAAAGATGTTGGCACCGAGGCTTGGGACATGTTGGTCTCCATATCCATTCCCAAAACATGTGCCTGGCCATGCGGTAGTGGACAAAACCATCTGCCTGACTGTGCAACCCCCAGCATGCCCGACTGAACAGCACCAACCACACTGGCTGGAAGCATGGGTGACCATGTCGGTGGCCAATGTGGCCACATCAGGCCCCCATGGGAAAAACATGCATTGTGAAACAGGCAGGAACTTCCACCCCCAAGTGATCTGGGTGGGAAGTTGGTCATCACTGGCGTGTGAGGGACACACGCCCCACCAGGCCCCACCAACCACCGGAGCAGATCCGGGACCCACACCCTGGTCCCACATGTGGCTCCTGCCTCCTTGGGGGCTGCCTTGAGCCATCAGATCTACCCCCACCAATTTCTGGCTTGTGCTTACCATGGCATGTTGCCCCCCCATTGACAAGCACACTGGAATTCAGTCCTGTGGCCCTCTCCAGTCTGTCCCTGATTCCCCCGGGTGCTCCTCATTGCTGTCGATTGCAATTCCCTGAAGCTCTAGTCTCTTCTGTACCACCTGACCCAAAACCCCTGCTGTAAGTGACCCGTGTGCTGTACCCTGAGGACACTCACTCTATCAGGGTCCTCGTTGTCCAGTCATGTCAATGAGCCTTCTGAAACTGCTACTCCATATTCACCTGAAAGAATGGGCTCTGGTGGTGTCTCCCCTGTTATCTGGCCTGCTGCACCCTTGGACCTCGTCACAATTTGAAGCTACCGTGCTAACCCTGCTGGTTTTCCTCCTGTGAGGTCCTCCAACATCTGTCTTCCCTCCTTAGTTCTGGGTGTGCCAGGTTACTTAGGACCTGGCTTACTATGCCCCCTCTGCTTTGTGCAAGTTAGCTGAGCAGTAGACTCCAACAGGCGGGGTGAAGGCTGCCACCATCGGGCAGAAAGCCTCTTCCCCATCCCCTCTGGGTGGCTTGTACCACCATTGTCCTCCCCGCTGCCTGAAGCAACATTTAGTTCTGGTCCAGCAACCGGTTGCAGCCCCGATTCCAGGTCAATCACTGCCTGCATCCGATTATGGCTGGCAACCTCCTTGAGGCATCTCATGGCCTCCAGTATGACCTTGTCCTTACCCCCCAAGTGCCGGCAGATTGTCTTGGTAAACCCTGTGGGGTTTGGCCTTGGCACACCCTCCCAGGGCCAGTTCCTGCAGAATCCATTGTAGCCCAAAGCAGGGGGAGCAAAGCACACCAATTAAACCTGAATGTAGATACAGGAATGGGAAAAGAAAAGAACAGAAAGAAAAACAAAAAAAAATTATTTTGTTAGTCATGGTGTCAACATAAGTCCCAGGAGTTATACGGAGGCTGCCTGGGCCAACCACTCCCACCCAGAACCCTTTCGAAGCACCCCAGCCCAAGCAGATGGCCCTTATTCAACCCACCCTAGGCGGGGATGTTCACTGAATCAGTGTCATAGCTATTTATTCTGAACACCGATTACTATATATATGTATTCCCCCCCTTTTTCCCATTTCTTTTGTACCATGGGCCTGGGCCCCCTGCTCTGCAACGCCCCCCAGCCAGCTGCCCCTGAGGCTGAGACTTGCACCTGCCTGCTGCTGTCTCGCTGGCTCCCTCCCTTGTTCCCTGCCTTTAAGTACCCAAACAGCCTACCTGTTGCTTGTAACCCAAACGCAGAAGCAACACTAACAAACCCAGAGCTGTAGACACTGGCCTTGATTCTGGCCCACCTGGGAAGTCTTATAATGCCCCACTGTATCCATCACATTTTTTTTTTAATTGGTGTGACACCACCATGAGCAAGATGGCAGACACACACTTGCACGCATGCATATGGCAGGCACCTGCACCAGAACCTCCACCATCCCCCCTTTGAAGGAAGGCCCTTTGTTCATGGTGCACATGCTTGAAAACCCATGCATGTACATAACTGACCAAAGACTGAGACTGATGGCCATTGTGACCCCTAACAGTAAGCCTGTCTATCCATCCTGGCCCCAAGATGTATGCGCGGCGTCTGATCACGGGGTTCTTAGGTGTGTGGGGCCACTGTAGGTGTGCATCATGCGCCGGCTCCTCACCCACCAGACCCTGCAGCCAGAAGAGACAAAACAGGCACCCAAGGGGATGAAGCAGCCGGAGTGGCTCTGCTGGACAGAGTGAGGGAATTCCAGCCACCAATAGGAGGATGCAACCTGGTATGTTGTGCCGTTGGAGCCCATGCTCTGTATTGTTTAAATTTAGTAAATTTGTTTTTGCTGCTGACCATCCCCGGAAAGTGGGGGGGGGGGGACTGTTCCCAACCATCCCTCTTGCTCCTACACAAAATGCCACAGTAACAGCCATCGGGCCGGGGACCTGCCAAAACAGTAAAATTCCCAGACTAAACTGCAATGGGGGGTGAACACGCAAAGCCAGTTCTCAGCAGTTTCAATGTGGTCTTCCTTTTACACATTTTTACAATGTATTTTCCTAGAATATGCATATTGATTGCTACATATTTAGCCCAGATAGTTCACAGAAGAAATGGCATCTTATTTTTGGGTGGTGGAGCACTAGCAGTAGGATGCTGGGATGTGTCATACATAGGTACGAGCTGTGAGCGGGTGATAACACCCAGTGGCTATACACCTCAAGCACTCACATGCGGATCCGTCATCCCGATGCCATTGCACTACTCAGTGCGGGTGAAAGCCAATGCTGAACTCACTCACACGGGTCCCAGAACAGGCATGTTACAGCCAACCTCCCATTTGTTTGTACAATCGGGGAACAGCGAACACACTATCCATAGCCTGGATCGTACACTACAAATGGCATTGCAGGACACCGCACCCCATGGCACCCAGGATACTTCAGCATTCCGGAGGGTGGCATGTTACACAGAGGAACGGGGGGGAGTGTATGACAGCAAGAAGATACAGCATCAACAAAGCATGCATTGGAGGTATGTCAATTCCCTCTTACAGTTTGCTAGGGACATACACACAGCTGCATACGCTGGTGGGTCAGCAGCTTGTGTGGTGCCCCAATGCATGGTATAGCCACTTGAGTCATTCTGGAGTGTAGGTCCCCAGTCTGGGTCCAGTGCAGTCAGCTGCTGGCTGTGGCAGGGTGTGTGGAGGACGGTGCCAGTCTCCTGAACAGGTTGGGTATGGGGGCAGCTGGGCTGTCTATATACCAGGGCAGTGGGTGGGGGTCCTCTATGCTATGGATATGGACCATGATTTCCTCTGGTATGATTGGGTCTGGGGGGGCCCTACACTATGGAGCTCTTTGGGGATGGGGTTGGATCAATCAGGGATGGGGAAGGGGTACCTCTAGTCCTCCATGGTTGCCAGGCTGCTGTGCACCTGGATGCACTTCCGTAACCCACCCCTGTGGGTGGCTGGCTGAGTTAGGCCAGCTATCCATAGCCTAGCTGTGAGCCATGCTGCTCTGGACTGTGAGGGGTGAATTTACCACTTAGTATGCTGCAACACAGCATATGCATAGGAACACACCCTCGACATGCACGGCATACTATTTGTGTGCACCCTGACCCATTCCCTTGAGGCAGGCGCATCACGCATGTTTGAATATCATGCTGCGGTGCATTGTTGGAGTTGTGCGGCACATCTCCCTCTTCCGCCAGGATGCACTGCTCATCTCCTTTGAATATGGGGGCCCTGGACTAGGTACCCTGAAGAAATACATTATCAAAATGGGAAAATCATAACCCCACTGAAAACAAGATATTGCATCTAATCTGGGACAGCCTGAGTAAATATAGTGCAGAAATGTGTAAATGAAGATCCCTATTACAGTGAGATGTAGCATCTCCCCTGCGCTATCCAGGATACAAAATATAGGATAAGAAATATTTAAAGGAAATCTACTCTAAACTGAACTTCACTGTGGTCACTCACATAAACAGTTTCTTTATTGTAACAATCACACAGGAGTGTGGTGTACATATTTTATGGAACACATACAAATAGAGGTGAGCAAGAATAGGCACCTCATCTGGGATTTGAATCCAGGCTGCTAAGAATACCATCCAATTGTGCTAACCAGCTGCACCACTGAGGCAGCTGGAACCTGGGCCATCCCCGAGCACATTACTCTTTCTTAAATGTGCAACCAAATGGCAATACAAATATTTACGTGTAACAATCACACAGGAGTATGGTGTGCATATTTTATGGAACACATACAAACAGAGGTGAGAAAGAATAAGTGCCTCAGCTGGGACTTGAACCCAGGCCATCCAGAATACTGTTCCGATTGCACTATCCAGCTGCACCACTGAGACAACTAGAACCTGGGCTGTCCCAGAGCACATTACTCTTTCTTAAATGAACAACCTAATGGCAACACAAATATTTACTTGTAACAGTCACACAGGAGTGTGTTGTGCATATTTTATGGAACACATACAAACAAAGGTGAGAAAGAACAAGTGCCTCAACTGGGACTTGAACCCAGGCCACCCGGCAGTATTGTGGCCATGAGGATGGTGTGTGAGTGAGTGAGTGTGTGTGTGTGTGTGTGTGTGTGTGTGTGTGTGTGTGTCAGTCTGTCCAGGATACAAAATATAGGATAAGAAATATTTAAAGGAAATCGACTCTAAACTGAACTTCACCATGTTCACTGACATAAGCAGTTTCTTTGTAACACATTAGAATGCAATATTTAAGCCAGCCTGCCGGCACAGTAGTTGGATTTCTGCTTGCGACGCCGGTGACCCGGTTTCAGGAACAGACCCAGGTTGTCGGAAGGGCTGGCCGGGGGGAGAAGGATTGAGCATCCCTAGGACTGCTGTCCTTCTCTGGGGGGGGGAGGGGAGGCCTGTGAGTGCACAGGAGCGACACCTTGCAGAGGCTGGGTTGCCATCCTGTAGCAATGCAAAATCAATGCTCTCTGGGGAGGGACAGACGCTGGATGTCATTGCACGTTTCCACCCCAGTCTATGGGGGAAAAAACATGGCGGGACCCCTGTCTTCATGAAGCCCTCCCTGGGGCTTCAATTAGCCTCTGCCGCCAGAAGCTCTCCCAACTAGATACTAGTTCCGTGGCACCGAAATACCAGAGACGGGTGCCACGGCCCTGCCCTCTGGGGGCAAGCCGGGGGTGACCGGGAGAAGCAACGGCAATAGGCAGTAGGTGGGAATTCCAGGGGCCATGACAAGGACTGAAACCGACAGGAGGGTCCTGCCAGAAAAAGTGCAATAAATGTAAAACAAAAAGAAGAAGAATGCAATATTTATTTTGAATGTTGTGGACATGAGGATGGTGTGTACAGACTGTGTGTGTGCTTGTTTGCTGCAGCTCAATATATTTTTTCCCAAAAAGCAAAGTAGGAAATGGCTTCTGATTGCTACAAGTTTAGTCTAAGCAGCTCACTGAAGACCAGGCATATGTCTTAGACAGTTTTCATCAGATAATGTCTATAGAGATTAAAAAAAACAGTGTAAATCATAGATTTGCTGGGAAAGGGTGACATTCATGAAGTATGAATCTTTCTTGAAAGACAATACATTCCCAAGTGAAACTAGTATCAAGAAGCTGTTTAAATGCTAAGTATTAAAATGTGCAGTTTGTTGCATTCTGAATGGGGTAAACAAATCTCCAGTTTAATAGACAACCAATATTTAACAAGTATTTAACAAGCTGTTTCAGTTTCCTAATGGCATCTGATAAGCAGCATGGAGTTATGTCTCCAACATCCTTAACAGAAAGAAGGGAACATTGTATTTCAGTAGGCATGGAAGGATACATTGAAAAGTCCAAATCATGTGTTCCATGATACTCCATTTTCCAGCTACAGATAGCAAGATGGTTGTAGGCTCCTCCCACAGCTATAGAAATGAAAGTAGACAGTCAGTTTGGTTACCAGAATCCCATTTACATAATATTTCGGGGATCATGCTTTTTAGCAGCAGAAAAAATATATATAAACATTTGCCTTTGATCTTTTTTTTGCCTGCTCCCACCCTGCATCCTGGCCAATCTCTCCTTCAGGCCCCCACAAGGACCTTCTCATCCTGGCAGCTCCCGACCCCACCATCCCACATTACAGCCAACCCAGGTATCCCTGATGTATCCCTTCATTGGGTGGGTCCCTTTCCTTCATAGCGGATAAGCCTTCCGGCTGTACCTTCACGATCCTGGGTGCTGATGAGGTTGGTAGATGGAGGTCCAGGAGCCCACTGATGAGGAACTGGGGAGGCCATCACTCGATTGGCCAGGGCACTATTTTGTCATTTTCTTCCCGTGGGAGTGGTGTGCCACTGACGTCAAGGCATGCGCTGATGTCCGCCACTCCACAGTCATCAAGGGTTTGACGTCCTGCTGTGCCCCCTGCCTTCGCCGGGGGCCAGCAGTCACTGAGCTGCATCCCCACCCTCCCCCCGAAGAAGGAGAGCAATCGCTGGATGTTCCATCCTTCTCCCCCTGACTGGCCCTCCAGCGAACCGGGTCCATTCCCGAACCCGGGTCGCTGGCGTCGCAGATGAAAAAATCCAACTACTGCACCAGACTTGCCTTGGATCTTTAAAGAAAAAGTTCTTCCAAGTAATCAAATCAATCCAGTGGCAACAAGCCCCACAGGCTAGTGCTCATTCTCTGTCTTTCTCTGTCTCTCTCTCCTGTCACCCAAAGTAATAAGTTACCAAGTTGTGATTTTGTTGAATTTTTTTTTTTACTGTCAAGCTAATCTAGTTCTGGGTAAGCAGAAATGTAGCTTCTCTGGTTGATTTTATTTTATTTTTAATGTTACTGAATGGCAACCACCAGGATGCCTAGACTAGTCTTTTGAACTTTTTTCTAGAGGGGGGATGAGAATGCCTTTCATTAAGCACTTACGTATGCACAAAGTGAACATGTTACTATGATACTGGATTTCAGAGGTGTCTCACTGTCAGGTCCAAGGCAACTCATGCTGCAATAGGCTCGACTGTGACTGTTCAATGTTCAGTGAGCCTGATCATGGTGCTGCACTGCTGGTTGATGGGTGGAAACTTTGTGTTGTTAAAAAGAGGTAATCGCACCTATCAGACAGTTTCTGCCTTCCTTCATCTGCATGATGCCACCCACCAACCAGCTGAGTGGCATTTCTGCAGCTGAGAACGATTTCCAGTGAAATTGATTAACTATATCACCCTCCCACCACTGATGCACAATAAACCACAAACCTTAGCAAAACTGTTAGCATGTTTTACTGTATTTCTTTGAATGGTTAATTTTTTCCCAAATTACTAATGCGAAAATGTTATTTAAGAAAACTGTTTTTGTTTTTGGGAAAGTAGTGAGCAGTGCAAAGTGACTGAAGTAAATACAACTAATGACTGATCTGTGATAGGAATGTTTATTGTGAAAATGACATTTTATTGTGAAAATGAAATTGTATAAATTGATGGATGACATTTGTAGTGACCAAATGACTATGCCTCACTGTACCACTAGAAGGTGAATGACAGTGCGCTAGCATTATCTGGTATGTCCTTATTGATTAATAAATGTGACAACAGGATGAAACTATAGTGAGTTAAGCCAGTCAACAGTCCACAAACAGCACAACAAGAACAAGCACATACAGAGGCACTCTGCTTGAAAAGAAAATATGGAAAACACACAAGTAGTTGCAGTGAAAAAACTTCCGTTTATTCTGTAAGTGTCTCAATGGTACCCCAGCACTTTGGGTCTGACAGGAGTTTTTTCACATTAACTACTTGTGTTTACTATATTGTTTTCAAGTGGAGTGCCTCTCTGTATGCTTGTTCTCAAGTTTAACAATCAAATGAATCACCAAGATAAGAGGCAGCACAACTTTGCAATTTGCATCTCTTTTCCCAGTGAGAGAGCTTATTCTGAAGCAGTCCGAGACGGAAAACCCTTAGCTGCAACAACATGAAAAGATGGGTGACTGAAATATTTCAAAATAAATAAATAAATAAATAAATAAAGTAAAATGCTGCTGGGCTGTAATAAGGGGGCCATTTTTTTTATTGCTCCTTCTCCCACCACCCAACTTACCACTACTTTGGACCACCAAGGGCCCCACCTACAAGCCAGGCCAGTCCCCCTCCTGAAATCTGCTGCTATCTTGATTCCATGCCCTCAGACAGCCTGGACATATCCCTTCACCAGGGTGGGGGGGGGCCCTCCCCTGGGAGGACAGGGAGGGGAGACTGGGACTCCATTCTTAGCTCTGGGGTAGGGGGCTGCGGGTGCAGCCTTGAGAGAACATTCCACCGGGGCTTCACAGTGGAGGAGGACTTGACAGCCATCATCCAGTCAGTCTGGCAGCCATTTTCCATTTTCTCCCACCCACCCCATCTCCTTATTGGAGCTGCATGCCGTGGCATCCTGACTGAATGCACCCACAGCATGTGGTCACCAACGCTCGCTTATGCCGTCCCCCCAGGGAGGAGAGCATCCCTTGGATGCTCTTAACCCTCCCTGCCAGTCTCTGCACCTGTTGTCCTGGGCTCTGGCTCGAAACCAGGTCACCAGCGTGCCAGGTGAACCCCCTTCACCCGGCACCACAGAGTCGGCTGAGGGGTTCCATTTTGATATGGGGGAGGTTATTTGCACCTGAAGGACAGAGAGTTGAACAGCAGTCCTCCTTAACCCAGGCTTAGTCCTGGCACCAAACATGTTTGGTTGCTTGTAAGAAACATAGACTTTGATGGCAGATAAGGACCACTTGATCCACCCAGTCTGCCTATTTCCCTACCTATTGGATAAGATGCAGATCCTAGTTAACCAACAACCTAATTTCTCCCACTCCCCCAACAGAATTGCCTTATGTCTGTCCCATGCATTCTTGAATTCCCCCAACTGTTTTTGACCCCACGGCCTCCTCAGGAAGGCTGTCCCATGAGTCCACCACCCTCTCTATGAAAAAATACTTCCTCACATTGCCCCTGAGCCATCCTCCCTCTATCTTCAAATTGTGTCCCCTTGTTCTTGCGCATCTCTTTTTCTGACACATGCTGCCCTCTTGGACTTTGTTGATTCCCTTGAGGTACTTGAACATTTCTATCATGTCCCCCCTTTTCCTCCTTTCCTCGAGGGTATACATATTAAGCTCCTTTAGTCTCTCTTTGTATGGCTTCTCGTGCAGACCCTGCACCATTTTAGTTGCCCTCTTCTGGACTGCCTCCATTCAGTCTATGTCCTTGCAGAGATGGGGTCTGCAGAACTGCACGCAGTACTCCAGACGCGGTCTCACCAACTGTCTGTACAGAGGCATAACAGCCTCTTGTTTTCTACTGGTGATGCTTCTCCCTACGTATCCCATTGTAACCCCTAGGTGGCACTATCCTATGGGCTACTACCCCTACCTGTGGTAATATGCACATGTTGAGGGGCCTGAGTTCTGTGAAAGGGTGCCTCCACACGGAGGAATGGTATTGGGGTAGTTTAACAGCTTTGGTATAGCCGTCCGGGATGCTATAACCACCCACCAACCCTTCTAGTGGCCTAAACAGTAATACCATAGAACAATTTGTATACACTGAATAACAGTAAGAATATGCTCACACCACTTACATTTACCACCAGGGCTGGATCTGCTGCAATTGCCCTGGAGACTCCCTATAAAATAAGATCAGCAATACACAATGCAAGACCTTTCCCTAGGACCTAACTAATAATGTGCATGCTAGTCAGGTTAAACATGAAACAGATGATCAGGTTTAATCAGGGGATGTGAACAAGGGATGGGCATGAATTTAGTCAAATGATTGGCACTCTGATTTATTTCAAGCTGATTCAGCATGCACTATAAGTCCCTGATAATTATTCTTGCAACCCTGGGTACCCAGATCTCACTCAGGCAAGCCCGGAATGTTGCCCAGGGTAGCCGGCGTTGCAGCTGTTGGTGGGGCCCTTTAGAAAGAAAGACAGTTAGCATGTGTGCAACCCAAATATTTGTAATCCTGAGCTGGATGGCTCAGTCCATTAGCAATAACCCAAACAAAGCAAACAGATGATACACAGTGATTTGTAGCTGTTGTTGCAGGAAGCTACCCTGATTTGTACTCACACAACCTGGACCAGGATGTAGGACATGCGAGATGAGAACTCATGGTGTTGATGCAGTGTTCTGGGGGAAGCAGGGCTTACACGACTCACCTCCTGGTGGTCACTACCTGTTCAGTGGTATTGAGCAGGGGGTGAATCCCCAAGCTGGTCTTTCGCCGAGGTGGTCTCTGGATTGTAGGAAGGGACTTGGGCTGAGATGGCAAGGCCCAAGCAGGAGGAACAGTACTGGGAAATGTTTGTGATCTATTGCTGGAAAGCATCCAACGGGCATACCAGGATTCACCTTGGGGAACCAGATCGTGACCCACGAAACACATTCAGCACTTTAAAATCAGTTATTTCTCAAAGCCACAATTCAGATAAAGTCTGTTTGCTAATTACAGCTTCACTGTGCAAACCTTTCAACCTGAGGTTATCTTCTCTTGTTCAGGCAGGCCAATCGCTTCTGAAGCAAGTCTTCAGTCCCACTTGCAAGTAGTTTTGACACACTTTCTTTCCTCTGCTGCAGGTCTAAGCTGGCAATTGGAACAGTACAACTTCTGCAGTAGACAATCTCTGTAGGCCAGAGAACATGGCAGGCAGGCCAACTGAGCCTGCCCGCCAATTCTCCTATGCTCCTACTAGGAGCCGCTGCTCGACCGCTCGAGCTGTTCACGCTCCAACTTCCATACTCAACTGACACACTGCTTCAGGCAGTTCTAGTTATTTCCCTGTAATCCACAAGGTTTGGTTGGTGGAGGGACCTGTCTGCCACAGTAGGAACATCTAAAACTACAAATACTACAGAGTTTACTTCCCATACAACCCCTGGGAACAGTCTCCATTTTAGGTCCCCAGAGATTCGATTGGTCCAGTACTGGCAGTCCAGAACCAAATGGTGGCTCCTACTCAAACCTCAAACTGCAAATGAAAGCAGGCTAGACAACCTCCTTTTTTATTATCACTCTAACAGATAAACAATAAATGACTACATTTCTTAACAGGACTCCCTTTGTGCTAACAGTGACTGCAGAATGGAGCAATGTAACAGGCTGTCTCACTGGTCGTGAGTCTTAATTACTCGGACCCAGCCCTGAATGATCTCCAAAACACAGGCTAGATGCTTTCTTAAAGAGACAGGCACAGAGGCTTACCAAGGTGCTGTCATGCAGATAAATAGAACTACTGCAAAACAGGACACCATCCTGACAGTGGGCATTTAGGAACACAGGAAGACATTTTAGTAAACCCCAATTTATAGTGGGGTTACACTAGTATCCCCCAGCCCTCCTTACTGCCTTCTCACATTACTTGCCTACCTTTAGGTCATCTGATATGACTATCCCCAGGTCCTTTTCCATTTTTGTTGTTGTTAGTACCTCCCCCCCCCCACTGTGTACTCTTCCCCAGGGTTTTTGTTTCCTAGGTGCATTACTTTGCACTTTTTTGCATTGAATCTAAGCTGCCATAATTTTGACCATTCCTCCAGCCTTGTCAAATCCCTTCTCATCCTTTCCACCCCCTTGTGTATCAACCCTGTTGCAGATCTTTGTGTCATCTGCAGAGAGGCATACTTTTCCTTCTAGTCCCTCCGCAATGTCACTTATAAAGACATTAAAGAGGACCAGTCCCAGTATTGAACCCTGTGGTACTCCACAAGCAACCCCCCCTTCTTCGGCGTGGACTCTATTTACCATTACCCTCTGTGTCCTGTTGTCCAGCCAATTTTTGTACCCAGGCTACCACCCTGGGACCCACTCCCACGCTGGCTAACTTGTTTTTTATTTAGTTTTATTTTTTTATTTAGATCTCGGATTACAAATACCTTTGAGCTTAGAGCTCTTTTACAAAGGTTCCACGTCAGCAGCATAATACAACAGGTTAACTGAACAAGAAGTATGGCAAAACAGTATACATAGAGAATGGAGACCAACAGG
Source organism: Neoceratodus forsteri (assembly GCA_016271365.2). Taxonomy (NCBI): domain Eukaryota; kingdom Metazoa; phylum Chordata; order Ceratodontiformes; family Ceratodontidae; genus Neoceratodus; species Neoceratodus forsteri. The sequence goes on from CM057455.1 coordinate 1,380,301,547, forward strand.
TTTACAGAGTAAACAGGGTATGGTAAAATATTTGTAAATAAGAAAAGAAAGCAATAGTTGACATTTACAGTGAATTAAAGAATAGAAACGAGTAACACTAAGCAGTTTCATGCAGAGGAATGCATACAGTAAATTGAAAATCAGACAAAACAAGCTTTGTCAGTTACTGGTAAAATCATAAGGTAAGTTGAAATCAGCCAACAGGCCTTGTAAGAGCAGACGGGGTGGGGGGGACATTAGGTAGAGGGGAGGAATGGTGAAGGGGTAGAGTAGCAGGGGGGAAGGGATGTCAGAGATGGTGCTAAGGAGATTTATTAATCTTTTGTTTATTAATTATTAATCTTTTGTGTGGGACTATGTCAAATGCCTTTCTAAAGTCTAGGTAGGCCATGTCCACAGTCCCTCCCTGGTCTATTACTTTTGTCACCCAGTCAAAGAAATCTATGAGATTCATCTGACATGACCTTCCCACTGTGAATCCATGCTACCTTGGGTCATGTGCCCCGCTGGCCTCTAGGTGCTCAACAAATCTTTCTTTCAGAAGTGATTCCATCATTTTCCCTACCACTGAGTTCAAGTCTGTAGTTTCCTGCCTCTGTCTTGCTCCTACTTTTGTGAAGGGAAATCACATCTGCCCTCCTCCAGTCCTCAGGTACCATACCATCCTCCCATAATTTGTTAAAAAGGCTAGTCAGTAGTGTTACTAGTTCTCCACTTAATTCTTTTACAGTTCTGGGGTGAATCCCATCAGGCCCCATTGCATTTTCTACTTTCAGTTTTAGGAGTTCTTTTAGGACACTTTCTTCTGTGAATGGGCTGGTACCCACTTCCCTGTCCAGAGTGCTTCTATTGATTGGTTTAGGTACCTCCCCCTTCTCTTCTTTTGTGAATACTGAGCAGAAGTATTCATTCAGTATCCCTGCTTTTTCACTGTCACCCTCTGACCACCCTTTCTCCCCTTTATTAAGCCTCATCGCTCCCTAATGTGCCTATAAAAGGTTTTTATCCCCCTTCTTAAATGAGTTGGCTATCTTTTCCTTGGTTTGGTTCTTTACTATTCTGACTACCTTCCCCGCTTCCTTCTGCTTTAAATGGTACAGTTCTCTGTCCTGCTCCTTCTGTGTTAACTTATACTTTCTGAATGCTATCTATTTCTCCCTAACCTTCCCCACCACCTCCTTTGAGAACCATAGAGTTTTTTTCCTTCGTTTTGATTTGTTTATTTGTTTCACACAAAGGCTTGTTGCCTCTGTGATGGCAGTTTTGATTTTTCCCCATTGTTCCTCCACCCCTCCATCTTGCCCATTTGCTAGTGCTTTTCTGAGGCATTCTTCCATTTTGCCAAAGTCAGCGCTCCTAAAGTCCAGTACCCTTGCTTTTGTATGGCTTGACTCTATGGCTGTGTTTATCATGAACCATACGGTTTAGCAGTTGCTTGTTCCCAGATGGCTACCCACTTCTAAATCTGAGATCCTCTTGCCATCCTCATTTGAGAGTGCTAGGTCTAAGATTGCTCCCTCCCGAGTGGGTTCCAACACTAACTGTCTGAGGCATTTCCCCTGTAGGGCATCGAGAATGACCCTGCTCTTGGATGTGGCTGCAGCAAAGGTGCTCCAGTTAACATCTGGCATATTCAGGTCCCCCATCAACAGTAACTCCCCTTTTTCTGCCATTCTAAGGATGCTTTCTATCATTTCTTTGTCCATTTCCTCCCCCTGAGACAGGAGTGTGTATACAACTCCCGTGCAGATTGTAATGCCATTTCCTGTGTCCAGGGTGACCCACAGTGCCTCATCTCCTCCCTGTTTACCCTTTAGTTCCATTGATTTGATCCCTTCCCTTATGTAGAGAGCTAATCCTCCTCCTATTTTACCCTCCCTGTCCCTCCTGTAGATTGTGTACCCTGGTATGTTGACATCCCTATCATGATTCTCAGTGTACCATGTTTCTGTGACTGCCACAATATCCAGGCATCCCTCTTCCATCAAGGCCACTAGTTCAGGGAGCTTGTTACCCAGACTACAGACACTGGTACTCATTGCCCTCCATTTTTTGATGGCCTTACCCCTTTTAGCCCCCTCCCTGTCCTTACTGCCTTTTTATCCATTTATCCCTGTCCTACTCCTGTCCTATTGACTTCTCTATCTTGATGTTTACCAATGGCTTATTTCCTTTAGTGTGAAATCACTTACCAAACAGAATAGACTGGAATGACTATGGCTCGCCCTGTGTAGTACTGTCAAAGCAAGATCGCATCATCAGAGGAATAAAGAGCATGTCACTGTCAATCAACCTTCCCCAGCCAGCCAGACCTACAGCATGGCATATCAGTCAGCCTAGTTGTGAGTCTGACAACCCTGATACATGGCATCATTCATGCAAAAGGTATCCTAAAACTTGACTGAAATGCAAAAAAGAGTATGCATGGCCACAATAGGTGCTTACAAGCTATTCTTATTGGCCCTTAAAAACTATATAATCTCATTTGCTTATTTGAGTGTTTGGATTTCAAACACCATGTGTCCTTTAAGAGTCTTTGAACCAGGTAATTATGCTAGACTATTTATCACCTAGCATTAAGTATGAACTGGACAATAAACAAATATCAGGCCATATGAACATGTGCTTAATTTGAACAATTAGCTTTCAAATATCATGTGTTTATTTTATTTTTAATATGGATCTTCTATTGAAAGCAGATAGTGATTTATTATACTAAATTAGGACATCACTATGGCTTGTTGGAAGACAAATGCTACAGCAAACATGCATTTGTCAATGCCGAATGTTGCTTGCTTGTATGTGCTGTTTAGGTATTTGGAAGTGATAGTTCCATGCCTTCCTCCCAAGACATGCACTGTGTCTTTCCGTTCAGTATTCGCAGAAGAGTGGGAAGGGTGAGGGCCACAGCAATACAGCAGTTGCCAAGGGGGTGAAGAGGTGGACAATAGTCCATTCAAAGGCAAGAGTCCTGCAGGAGCTCACTAAATTGAAGGTGGACAAAGCGATGGAACCAGATGGCATACACCCAAGGATATTAAGAGAACTGCGAAGGGAGATAGCAGTACCTCTGGCAGCCATGTTCACTGAGTCATTCAACATGAGTGAATTGGAGGAGGGCACATGTGGTCCCTCTACACAAGTCCAGCAGCAGGGAAGAGGCGGGGAACAATAGGCCGTTCAGCCTCACCTGAGTAGTGGGGAAGATCATGGAGACATTGCTTAAAGAAAGGATAGTGGGGCATCTAGAAGCCATCAGAGCCCAGGACCATAGACAACATGGATTCACAGTGGGAACATCATGTCAGACAAATCTGGTTGATTTCTTTGACTGGGTGACAAAGGAAGTGAATCAGGGTGGGGCAGTGGACAACGCTTACCTTGATTTCAGCAAAGCCTTTGACACTATCCCACATTGGAGGCTGATAAGCTAGCTGGGTAGGCTGGGCATGGGGGGAAGGGTGGTAAACTGGGTTAGAAACTGGCTAACAGACAGGAGGCAGACAGTGGTGGTAAATGGGGTGCAGTCTAAGGAGAGGGGGTGACCAGTGGGGTGCTGCAGGGATTGGTCCTGGGGCCAGTCCTGTTCAATGTCTTCATTAGTAACATTGCAGAATGGCTGAAGGGAATTTTTCCACCAAATTTTCAACATAGAGCCATTTTAAGACCTCTGCTCATGAACAGTGTCATTGTGATTTTCTTAATCTGTCCCAAACATTGATTGAGCACACCGACTGCGCCATTGTGTGCTACATGCACGGAAACACATTTTGGGTGACATGTGAAAAATTACAGCTGTACTGCTCATAAGGAGGTGTGGTAAAATGGCAATGTTGAAAATCTAGATACAAATATTAAAAATTTCTTGGCTCTGCAGTGTGTAGGAACTTTATTACAGCGCTGCATTTCGTAGCCCAGTCATTTTTAGGAATTTTTTCACCAAATTTTCAACATAGCCATTTTAAGACCTCTGCTCATGAACAGTGTCAGTGTGATTTTCTTAATGTGTCCCATACATTGAGTTCGCACACCGACTGCGCCATTATGCGCTACATTCGTGGAAACACATTTTGGGTGAGATGTGAGAAATGACAGCTGTACTGCTCATAAGCAGGTGTGGTAAAATTGCAATGTGGAAAATCTGGAGTGAAAATATTGAAAATTCGTGAACTTACAAGCGTGCGTGCACAACGCATGCTCGTAAAACAGTCATTTTTGGGAATTTTTTCACCAAATTTTTAACATAGCCATTTTAACACCTCTGCTCATGAACAGTGTCACTGTGATTTTCTTAATCTGTCCCGAACATTGATTTCACACACCACGACTGCGCTATTGTGCGCTACATGCCGGAAACACATTTTGGGTGAGATGTGAGAAATGACAGCTGTACTGCTCATAAGAGGTGTGGTAAAATGGCAATGTTGAAAATCTGGAGTGAACATATTGAAAATTCATGAACTTACTACGGCGTCGCGTAGGAACAAAGCGCCAATGCATGCTGGTAAAACAGTCGATACGGGAATTTTTCGCAAATTTTCAACATAAGGTTTTTGGGGCCTACATCATGAACTGTGACACTGTCGCTTCGGTAACTCAGTCCCAAAAGGTGGTTCCATGCAGTGACCGCAAAATCACCTTCGAGGCTGATTAATGCCATGACAGTGACATAATTCATGAGGTGGGGTCCCAAAACCCCATGTTGAAAATTTGGTGAAAATTCTCAAAATGCCTGAGATATGCAGTAAAGTTGAAAAACCCTATTTATTCCATTATACAGCTTACCGGCATTTTCTCAGTTTGCGGTCTACTTTGAAGAGTGCAGACGTGTTCCCTGGTCCATCAAGATCATCACGAGCCCGAGGTAAGGTATGGGGTGAGGTGGGTGTGTGTGGGGAGGTATACAGATGGTGGGCACGGATGGGAGAGGGGGTCAAGACAGCAGCGAGGGAAGGTTGTTTTCTTCAGGTTTTTTATTATTATTTGGACTACACGGTGTTTGCCACGCTGGGGTGGGCTCCCAGCATGGCAGCTGGAAGGCAGTTGGGGTGTGGAGCCGTTGGGGGATTGGGCACCCCCGTTGGCCTTAGGAACTATTGCCATGCTGGGGTGGGCTCCCAGCATGGCACCCGATAATCTTGGAGGGTGAGAGAAACAGTACAGCCGACAGGGGATTGGGCACCACCGTCTGCCATACAGACAGCTGCCCCGCTTGGGTGTGCTCCCAGTGTGGCACCTGGAACTCGGGAGGGGGAGCGCAGCACAGCTGATAGGGGATTGGGCACCCCCGTCGACTATACAGTGTGTGTGTGTGGGGGGTGCACATGAGCACGTGATCTTATCGCTGCTCACTGAAGCATAGCTTTCCCTTTCAACTGTATGGCCACTGCATTTTCAACTGCTGTCATAGACAACTGCAGCATTGATTGGAGAACTGAGGCCGCGCCTGCAAACACACTGACTGAATTGGAAGAGGGCTGCCACACCTCCGAAAACTCGAATGATGGCGCTATGTTTCTTGCACATGCGTGCAAGCAACATAAAAATGTTTTTCACTCCATGGCTTGCTGACAGTAATGTGATGGGGGTGTCCTTCAAAGCCGGTCAACTCTCAAGCCACTATTATCAATTCCAATTGCTCTGTCTCCAATTATTTGAATACGTAAAGCAGGGATATCAACGTAGTACTTTTTGAGCTTTAAAATGAAACAACATTCTTTTGTTGAAGGATATGCCAGAGCTCCAAATGTGTGATTTACTTGAGTGTTGGCGTACATGGGTCTTACTGTAGCCAAGTAGCTGAATGCCAGAATGACTATCCAGTTTGCAGAGGTTAACAGTTGCTGCAACTTAAAGTTAAATTATATTTATGTACACTGTAACATAGAAACATAGACATTGTTGGCAGAAAAGAGCCCCTTGGCCCACCTAGTTTGCCCTATTTTTCCCTACTTACTGTGCTACTGCAGACCGTACTCAGTCTCTGCCCTTACCCCCCACCCTGTTTCTAAGGCCTCCTTGTGTCTATCCCATGCATGCTTGAATCCTGCCACTGTTTTGGTACACACCACCTCTGTTGGGATTCTGTTCTAGACATCCACCACCCTTTCTGTGAAGAAGTACTTCCTAACATCCCCTCTGAGCCCCCCCTTCCAGCTTGATATAATGCCCCCTTGTCCTTGAATATCCCTTTCTATGAAAAATACCACCCTCCTGTACCTTATTAATACCCTTGAGGCATCTGAATGTTTCTATCTATCTATACAAGTCTTCAGAAAAAGTTCCAGCCAGATATCTGGCTTAGTGCCTAGCAAATTGGAAAGTTCAGAGCAATTGATTGTTGCATAGCTTGGATTTTAAACAAATTCAAGAGTAGCTTTTGTCATTGCAACAAGACATGAACCACAGCTTCAAGACAGGCTTTAATGGGCATAAAGGGAAGGTAAGGATTATGGATAGGGAGGATGGTAGGAGTGGGCAGGGGGCAGGGACAGTAGCTCAAGCTGTGTGGACCCTGCAATACAAACAGACTAGAATGAACAAATGGCCTTCTTCTGCTGGCTTCTTTGTATGTTCGTATGTCTCCCCTTTCCCTTCTTTCCTCCAGGGAGTACATATTTAATTCCTTGAGTCTGTCCTCATAAGGCTTCTGATGCAGATCAAGCACCATTTTGGTTGCCTCCATGTACTGCCTCCACCCAATCTATGTCCTTCCTGAGCTGGGGCCTCTAGAACTGGACACATTACTCAAGGTGGGGCCTCACCATCAGTTTATACAGGGGCAACACCACTCCCCTTCTACTGGTGATACCCCTCCCTATGCACCCCAGCATTCTACTAACCTGTACCACAGCCTTATCACACTGCTTTGCTACCTTCAGGTATAATGACTCCCATGTCTTGGGATAGACTGGAAGAATTGGGTATTGACCAAGCACTCTTGGGTATTATAAAAACCCTGTATTGTAATAGCTACAGTGTATAAGCATCAGATATTCAAATGTTGGATCCCTTATGGAATGGTTTGAATCAAATATTGGTGTAACCCCCTTGTTACCCGGGGTTACTAGAATCCCAGTAAGACCTAGTGGTAGGCAGGGAAGGCAGCTTGTGAAACTCCAGTAAAATGGATTTCACACTGTCTCACTCTGTTCTCAGTCTCAGCTGAGACTGAGGGATGACATCACCATAGAACTGTCGCAGCGGCATGAGCCACAATGGAATCTGCAGCAGGGAGTTGGAATAGAATGTTGGGAGGTTTGAACAGTAGTCTGTAGTTCAGTTGGAGTTGGGAGCTTGCTGTGAAAGCAGCACAGCAGCTCAGTGTAGGCTCCTGGAGCCTCAGCCCTGACAGAGGGCTACATTTAGATAAAAAGGGTGTGTGTCTCCACCAAAAGAGAGACACGGAAGTAGTTTGAAGTGGTGGAGACCGCTGTTTCGGGTCTCAGTGCCCCCTCCCTCTGGGGATGGGGGCAGAAAAGGGTTTCCTGCATATTTCTGGGGCAACCCCCTGGTTCTGCTACTAATGGAGAAGCTGCCTATGTGTTCCAGAGTTTTTTTGGGAGAACAAGAAGACTTGTGAATCGCCTGTGGGGCACCTGCAACCAGAATGTGAGTGTCTGCTCTTCCTGTAAGGGCCTATGTTTTTCACCCTGGGACTTGTGTGATAGTGGGGATTGAACTACTGAAATAGTGGGAGGCCTAGAGTAATAGGCTTTGCCGAAAAGTAAAAGTATGTTCAAGTCCAGCGCTTATTGGGAAGTCAAAAGACATGTAGAGGAGATGTGACATATGTCTACCCAATTATCTACATTGCCAAGTTTTCAGTAAAAGAGATGTTTAGTTTCCAGAGAAATGGCCGGGTATGGATTGTGGGAGCTGGAGGTGGGAGACCCGCCATCTTTAGTGACCAGGTCCACCTCTACGGATTTGCTCTGTGGATTTCTACTTTGCCTCATGCACGTGGCCAGTGATGAGGGAAGTACCCAGACGTGGGATTGGAAGGAAAAAGTCCCTCTAGGAGTCGAAGGCTCTAAGGTGGTTTGGGGAGCCACAACAGGATAATTGGTTCATTTCCCAAAATGAACCGCGGATCAAGTGGCCGGGGAGCCGGGCCAGTGGGGAAATCCCAAGTAGTGTACAATTTGGGCTGTGTACCCAAAGCTGCGTGAAAGTCCGGGCTGTGTGCCTGTTGGGTTCAGAGCCTGAGGGCTGGAAATAGTGAAGAAGTGTTCTGTTGTCTCTATTCTGCATTACCAGGAATGTAGCCCCATGGGGGTCCGTCTATGCTTTGTTTGTTCAGCTTGGATGTGAATAAAAGCCACACTGTAGAATCCCATTCCTGGTTCTGGACATTACAGTTATTGCTTCCTGTGTTTGGATTTACTTGGGTGCCCCTGTGCAGAGTAGCCAAACCTAGGTCCCCTGTGCCGAGTAACCTCATCCTCCCCGAACCCAGTCCTCACCAGGTACTGCTGTCAGCTTCAACAGCATGCCACCTATCGTTTTTGCTAAAAAGGCAGGGGTGAGGGGTTACATTGGGGTGAAACAAGGGTGTACTTTATCCCCGTTATTGTTTCATCTTTATTTCCAGACAGTATTGAACGGTTTATATAACTCTGATTATCATATGCCAAGGACTGGCACAACTTTTTGCCAATACTTGTCATATGTGGATGACACAGTATTGATTTCTACAAGTTATATTGGGTTAAAAAGAATGAGGAATAAGTTTTTAGAAGAATGCAAAAAAGCAGACTTGGTGATAAACTATGAGAAATCTAAGGTATTGGTGTTTGGGGGTAATAAAAAGAAGTATAGTTATTATTTGGATGGTAATAAATTGGAGGTGGTGAGGGAATTTTGTTACTTAGGGTTGATTTTGTCTCAAGATGGAACATGGAGTAAATATATCAATGAAGTGGAAAATAAAGCAAGAAGATTTCTCCTGACCCTACATCTTTTTGCCTATAGGTATGGAGGCAATTCAGTAAATGGAATTCTGAGAGTTCTTAATGCAAAGCTAAAAAGTTTATTATTATATGGAGCAGAGATATGGGGGCAAGATAATAGTAAGAGTTCAGCCTATATATTAAACACATTTTACAAAAGGATAATAGGCCATCCAAAAGGTGCACCTTCTGCACTGGTAAGGGCAGAAATGGGGCAACTACCTCTAGAGAGTCAGATTAGACAGCGAGAAGTAAATTACTGGCTAAAGGTATATACAATGAATATTAGCTCTCTACCCAGATTATGTCTGGAAGAAGCTCTGCAATATAGGTGTTATAACATAATGTTTCCAAGTATGGTAATCCTGGAGAAAGTTATTAAACCTTTAGGATTGCTAAATAACATAACGGATAGCCTCCAATTACCATTCTGTCACATAAAAACAATAAATAAGGAGAGAATAGAAGATAATTATAGGCAAAGGGAGTTGGGATTAGGAAGGCAAAGTAAGATTTGTTACTAGTTATTAGAAAATAAAAGATTACATAAACTAGAATTATATCTGGTTAAAATGACTAATCCAGATTTGCGAAAGATAATTGCTAGACTCGGGTTTGAACTGTTTACAAATAACTGGAAAATAAATTTATATAGTAAAGGGAGAAAAAAGGAGAAGGAACTATGTAAATGCAAAAGTGATGTGAAGATTTGAAACATCTGATGATTTTGTGTCCTCTTTATAAGGATGTAAGGAAGCAACTATTGGTACCATATTTAAGTCTATTGGAATATGATCCTACAATCATGGTGACATATTTCTTGTAGTCAAATAATGTGCAGTTATTAAATGTGATGGCCTCTTTTTTTTTAAAGTTGTATAGATGAAGGGATTACACTTGAGAAGAACAGAAAAAAATTGAGGGCCTGCTTTTATGGCCCCACCTCCAATTTTAAACATGTTAGGGGTATAGTGCAATGTGTATATAGCACAGAATATTTTATTGTGAATTTTATGATAGTGAAATTATACACTGTGAAAATAATTTTTCTCAGGTTTTGTGGATGTATTTATGTTATATTTATGATATATTGTAATTACTTTTATATAAAAAGCCGAACAATAAAGAACTTGAACTTGATTCCCAGGTCCCTTTCCTGGGTATCCAGTGATGACAGCGACTGTAAATGAGCGACTTTCAAAAGAGCGACTCATTTACAGTGCTACACATGTGAGCTACCCTGTAAGGGTAGTGACGGAATGCAAAGGTGAGGGTAGGGATGAGTGAGGGAGGGTTACAAGAGCAACCGGAAGGGGAGGTATAGGGAGGAGGGTTTGTGTGGGGTAATGTAGCCTGCTGCCACTAAGCTAGCCATGTGGTGTGGTGGTCAGGGTGGCTAGCTTCGGTGCAGCAGGTGCTGGGTTTGGAGCTGGGGGCCAGAAAGCATTAGCATTTTGTTGCTGCTGCTGGATTTTTGGGTGGGACTTTCTCCCCCTCCCCGACATGCATCCTCCTGGAATTGGTTATATAAAATCAGGGGTGTGCAGGCGGGGCAGTTGCTGGATGTTTTGTCTCGACAAGTGTACATCACCATTGTGCTTTCCAGTGATGTACACTCGCTAGAATGGTGATCACCATTATGACATGGAACCCCTTCCTGTTTTGATGTTCATGTTACCACCTGCCCCCCAGTTGATAAATTTCTCTTGGATTCCTGTGTCCCATGTGCAGACTTTTACATTTGTTTTTGCATTGAAGCCAGCTGCCATACACATGACCATTTTTCCAGGGTTTTCAGGTGTTTCCTCATTTTATCCCCCCCCCCCCAGGTGTGTCCACTCTGTTGCAGATTTCTGTGTCATCTGCAAACAGGCATACTTTCCCTTCCAGTCCTTCTGCAATGTCACTAATGAAGACATTGAAGAGGACTGGTCCAAGAACTGACCCCTGTGGTACCCCACTGGTTACTATGCCCTGTTCCAAGTGAACCCATCTACCACTACCCTCTGGCTTCTGTTACTCAGTCATCCATTTTACTACCTTTGGTTCCACTACCAAGCTGCCCAGCTTGTTTACCAGGCTTCTGTGAAAAACGGTGTCTAAGGCCTTACTGAAATCCAGGTAGGCCACGTCCACCGCCCCTCCCAGATCCACTTCCCTGATCACCCAGTGAAAAAAATCATCAGGTTTGTCTGGTAAGATCTCACCCTGTGAACTCATGCTGTCTTGAATCCTGCAATAAATTTGTTTCAAGGTATTCTACAGTCCTTTCTTTTACTAGTATTTCCATCACTTTGCCTATCACCAAAGTCAGATTGACAGGTCTTTAGTTTCCTGCTTTTTCCTTATTTCCACTTTTGTGAAGCAGGACCACATCTGCCTTTCTCCAGTCCACGAGGACTTCCCCGTATCTAGTGATAAGTTGAACAAGGCTGTCAGAGGTGCAGTGAGCTCCTTCCTATGTTCCCTTTGTATCCTGGGGTGAATATCATCTGGCCCCATTGCCTTGTCCACCTTTAGTTGCTTTAATTCCTTGAGGACTCTCTCCTCTGAAAAGGGGCTAGTGTCCATTTCCCTTATCTTGTTGCTCTTTTCCCCTAACTGTAGTCTGTCACCCACCCCTTCCTTTGTAAAGACTAAACAAAAGTACTTGTTCAGTATGTCTGCTTTCTTTTGGTCTTCTTCCATGTACTCCCCTCCTACCCCTTTTAGTCTTACTACCCCTGCCTCGCTCTTCCTCTTTACACTTATATACTTAATTATTTCTTTTAAAAATCATACATAATATTAACAATTGCTCAATATAATAATTGCTCAAAAGATTACAACACTGAATGAATATACTAATATTTAAAAAGTATCATTTTAGGTAGACATGTGTTATCTTATTGTTTAGTCTAGTTATAATGTATGTCTATGTCTTTATCACTCAAGTAATTTTCTGATACAGTAGACTTGTCAGTACATTATGGTCATCCTAGCCAATATACCTGTGTATGTGTGATCTTAGGGTAGCTTTGATGCTGTAAATTTTTGTTTGTTGTATATCTTTTAAAGTACAAGAAGCACAGTAGCAACAGAAAACTGATCAGAGTATTTGATCTGAATACTTTGAACAAGGACGGGATGGGTAGGGGTAGAAGAAGGAGCGCATCCATGCAAAACAAGGGCAAAAATGTAATTCACAGCACAACATGTGAACATCATAGTTCTGTACGGCCCTACAGAGGCACAGTAGGAACTTCTGGGGTGCATTGAAAGAAGGTGACAAGTCGGACAGGAAAAATAGTTCTGTCACTCAACAAGGCTCAGGTCAAACCTCACATTTATTTAATAAAATGTTTCACCAGAAATGTACACTGAGCAACAGGTTGCTCATCTCCTGGTGTGACCTGGGGGGGTACAATAGGGATGAGTCATTTTACATTCACATGAAGTGAAGTAGTGATGTAGATGGCTTGCCCTCCGTAATATAAAAAAGGACACGAAATCACTTGAGAGGGTGCTGAACAGGGCCACCAAAATGACTGGAAGTTTGGAGGAAACAAAAGCTATGAGGAGAGGCTTGTGGCCTTTAATATGTTCACCCTTGGGAAAAGGAGACAGAGAGGACAATTTGCAGCATTATTCATACTTCAGGGTATTGAAAAGTTTGAACTTAACATAGAAACATAGACATATATAGAAACATAGACTTTGATGGCAGATAAAGACCGCTTGACCCACCAAGTCTGCCCATTTCCATACCTATTGGATAAGCTGCAGATCCTAGTTAACCAACAGCCTACTTCTTCCTACCCCCACTATAACTGCCTTATGTCAGTCCCATGCATTCTTGAATTCCCCCACTATTTTTGACCCACAACCTCCTCAGGAAGGCCATTCCATGCATCCACCACCATCTCTAAGAAAAAAATACTTCCTCACATTGCAGGTAGAAGACTTGGTTTGCTGGCCAAGGCACCTAGCTTCACCTGAGCTCTTTCCTTCCAAGACTGCTTGAAAGGCAGAGTAGAGAACCTTACCAGAGCAAGGGAAAAGGATTAAGACTTCTTTTGGCTAAGCAGATTTACTGTGTGGTGTTGTTTTTAATTTTTACTCACAGGGATTGCTACTGTTTGTTGCTAACATTTCATTGCTTTATTTTCTCTGTAGCAAAGTGTTTCTTACAGCGATATCATCTCTGAAATTATTACAGGTGGTGCTTTTCAGGTTTTACAGTTTTATCTAACATTAGGATAAGCTTTCAGGGTTACTGCATTTGTTGTTGACTGATTGTTTCTGCTCTTACCTCTTTGTTCTTTCGTCCGTGGATCTTGTTTTTTGGCAGAGGAAGGGCCCAGCCACCCACCCTCATCCCCAACCACCCCACACTACACTCCTTTTATAGGGTACCACAGTTGTGACATTTCCTGTGGCAGAGCAGGAAGGGGCTGATCAGTGGGGCATCCACAAGGTGAGCTCATTTACAGGGTCACTAGTAATTTAACTTGTTATAACAAGTTAAACAAAAACAAAACACAATCAAACCATTACTTGCATTTTTTTCCTTCTAATTACTCTGACTAGGTTATAAACCCAGCAACTTATCTGGAATGGATATCATTAACTGCAGGTACTGTGAAACAATTTTCAGAAGGACAGTCTTACAGGATTTAGGACACTGTCCTACATGCTGGGCCATTGGAGATCTTAGGGCTCAGCTCCAGACAGCATGGGCAGAGATTGCACGCCTCAAATTTCATATTCAAGAGGAAATACATTATAAGAACCACCCGCCATTTCCCAAGCATCCAACAGAAAAACCTCGACCGCAGAGGGTAGTTGGACCAGGAGGTTGGCAGGTGGTTAGGAGGGGCAAATCGGGTGCTCCATCACTCTCTGCTCTCCAACATATTACCTCCAAAAACCATATAAACACTACAAACAGGTATCTGCCTCTATCTCTGAAATCAAACAAAGAGGCAGAAGACACTGCAGAGCAGGGCACTGTGGCACAGGAGCTAGCACAACAAAACTCACCCAAATCAGGAACCAAAACAAAAAAGCAAAAAGGAAATCCAAAAAACTTCTGATCATAGGAGACTCCATGATTCGGGGAGTTGATACCCATCTCCGGCCAGAGATAATGGTCAGATGTCTCCCAGGTACATCAGCATGGAGAGACACTGACCTCATTGCTAAAATTGTTCACAATGCAGGAGAAAACATTGATGTCCTAGTACACATAGGGACAAATGATCTCACCAGCCGGTCAGTTGTGGAGACCAAGGAACACCTGACCAGGCTGGGTGACAAACTATCATCCATTTCATCCGGCATCTCCTTCTCTGAGATCCTGCCAGTCTGGGAGAGGGGGGCAGATGGATGGAAGGTCAGAGAAGGGGAGATAGGGGAGCTAAGCACGTGGCTCAAGGGCTGGTGCCAGGAAAAAGGACACAGATTTGTAGGGAACTGGCAACAGTTCTGGGAGTGAAAGTTCTTTAAATTTGATGGACTGCATCTGACTAAGGAGGAGTCAGTGCATTGGGCAGAAGTTTGACATCTTTGCAGAATATTTAAACTAGCAAATGGGAGAGGGTGCAGCACCCCATGCTCGAATGGGAAGAACACCCTCCCCTCAGCTAGTGGTCAAACAAGGATTCAGCATGTTTGCAGTTCATTTGCATCACCAGGTAAGAAAAAGGTTTGTCTCCCATCACACACAGGGTAATGCCAAACCTCACCCAACAACTAACACACCGAAATCTGCCCAATGAAAATCATGTACACAAAATGCTCACAGCCTGGGAAATAAGATCCCAGACCTGCAGGCAATAATGTCAGAGGTTAAACTGGACATCGTAGCAATTAGTGAGACGTGGTTTACCAGTAACACTTGGGAGATTTCAGTACCTGGCTATGTATTGTTCAGAAGAGACCGAGGTGCAAAAAGGGGGGGGAGGAGTGGCCCTGTATGTCAATGACAATATCAAAGCTACAGAAATTCAGAATACACATAAGGAGCCAGAAGAACTGTGGGTCACCCTGTAAACAGGAAATGGGACAGCCATAAGAACTGGGGTTGTCTACAGGCCCCCAGACCAGGGGGAGGACATAGACACATTACTGTTAGAGGATATACAAAACATGACAGCTAAAGGGGAGGTTCTGATAATGGGAGACTTCAACATGCCAGATACAGATTGGTCAATACCAGCAGGAACATCTGCCAGAACTAGACACATAGTGGATTCCCTGCAGGGGGAGGGCCTCAAACAACTGGTACAACAACCCACAAGAGACAGGGCTATCCTAGATCTAGTACTGACTAACAGGGAAGGGATCACAGATCTCCAGGTAGAAGGTCACCTGGGGGCCAGTGACCATCACATGGTATGGTTCAATTTGGCTACTACATCTAAATCATCCCATTACAAGGCAAAAATATGGGACTTCAGAGGAGCTGACTTTGATAAGATGGCCAACAGAGTTAAGCTAGCCCTGGCAAAAAGAAACACAGGTGAGGGGGTACAGGCAAAGTGGGCAAGCATTAAGGATGCAATACTTGAAGCAACATCCCAACATCTCATTATGTTAGACAGAAAAGGAAGTGCAAAAGAAGAAGGAAACCACTTTGGTTCTCAAATTCAGTAGCAGAAAAGGTCAGAGCCAAAAGGCTGGCCTTCAGGAAATATAAGGAAACACAGTGGGATGAAGATAGGGAGGCATACCAAACTGCCCTAAGGGAAGCAGGGAAGGCAGTAAGGCAGGCAAAGTCCCAAACTGAGGAAACACTAGCACGAACAGTAAAAGAAGGTGACACGACTATAGATACAGTAGTGAAAGGAGAAAGTCCAGAGGGGTATTGCTAGCTTAATGGAGAAAAGGGAGCATGGGAGGAGAGGACTATGAAAAGCATCTATCCTAAATAGATACGTTTGCTCGTATTTACTGAAGAGAAGGTAAGGCAGGGCCGACAGCTCAGCACCATGGACACAGGGGGGAGGGAGGTGAGCACTACTCCCTTCACAAAAGAAAGGGTCCTACAAGAGCTTGCTAAGCTCAGGGTGGATAAGGCAATGGGACCTGATGGCATACATCCCAGGCTACTTAAGGAGCTAAAGGTGGAACTAGCAGAGCCATTAGCAGAACTGTTTAGTGAGCCTCTGAGCACAGGAGAGGTCCCAGAAGACTGGAGAAGGGCTCATGTGATCCTGCTCCACAAGAGTGGTAGGCGGAGGAGGCAGGGAACTACAGACCAGTCAGTCTTACCTCAGTAGTGGGCAAGATTATGGAGGCACTCCTTAAGGAAAGGATAGTGCAACACCTGGAATCCATAGGGCACAGGATCCAAGACAGCATGGGTTTACAAAGGAAGGTCCTGTCAAACTAATCTCATAGATTTCTTTGACTGGGTAACCAGAGTGGTGGACCAAGGGGAGCAGTTGATGTCGCTACCTTGACTTCAGCAAAGCTTTTGGCACTGTTCCACAGAAGATTGATAAATAAGCTGGGTAGACTCAGGGTGGGTCAGAAGTTGGTCAACTGGGTGGCAAACTGGTTGATGGACAGAAAACAGAGAGTGGTGGTAAATGGTATATAGTCAGAAGAGATGCAAGTCACAAGTGGGGTACCTCAGGGATCAGTCCTGGGGCCAGTCCTCTTCAACATCTTCATTAGTGACCTTGCAGATGGACTAGAGGGTAAGGCTTGTCTGTTTGCAGATGACACCAAGATCTGCAAGAGAGTAGATGATCCAGATGGGGTGGGCAGAATGAGAAGAGATCTGGATAAACTAGCAAAATGGTCAGAAGAGTGGCAACTGGGATTTAATGCAAAGAAGTGCAAGATCATGCACATAGGGAAGAGAAACCCTGAAGCCACCTATAGGCTGGGAGGGGAGTTGCTAGCAGTCACAAAGGAAGAAAGAGACTTGGACATCATCATCAATGATGACCTGAAATCATCCAAGCAGACCTCTAAAGCAGTAGGTAAGGCTAGGGGGGTGTTAGGGTGCATTAGTAGGGGTATCACAAGTTGTAAGAGGGAGGTAATAATCCCTCTTTACAAGACACTGGTTAGGCCCCATCTGGAGTACTGCATGCAGTATTGGAGGTCACACTTTCACAAGGACATTAACCAAATTGAGGCAGTCCAGAGAAGGGCTACCAAAATGGTGCAGGGACTGCATCAGAAGACGTATGAGGACAGATTAACAGAGCTCAATATGTATACCCTTGAGCAAAGGAGAGAGAGAGGTGATATGATCGAGGCATTCAAACACCTTAAGGGCATTAACAAGGTAAAAGAGTCTAACATGTTTAAATATAAGAAAAATAGCAGGACAAGAGGACACAGCATGAGATTAGAGGGGCCGATTAAGGGGAATGTGAGGAAATTCTTTTCACAGAAAGGGTGGTGGATACATGGAATGGCCTACCTCAAGAAGTGGTGGCTATGAATGCAGTGCAGGGCTTCAAACAGGCATGGGATAGGCATAAGGGAGCAATACAAATGAGTATGAATAGATAGGCCACTGACAGAGCAAAGGCTGATGGCACATTTATAAGGTAGAAAAAGAAATGGGCAGACTGGATGGGCCTTGCGGTCCTTATCTGCCATCAACTTCTATGTTTCTATGTTTCTATGCCCCAGAGCTGTTCCCTCACTATATTCAAATTGTGCCCTCTTGTTCTTGCACATCTCTTTTTCTGAAATTGACAATGTTGTTCGATCTGATGCCCTCCAGCAGGCTATGCTGACATGACCTGAAGCTTAGAGATGGTAAATTCAGGGGCAAGGTTAAAAGGCACCAAAGAGGGTGGTAAACATATACTGTAGAATATTTAATCAGCATTGAAAATAGACATGAAGACAGTACAGGTTTTAAATGTACCGCTCGTGGACGAAGCTAGCAGCTGACTGGAGACCATGCCTTCTCAGGAGCTCTACCATGCACACTACAAAATCTAACTTCAATTGCATTTAAAGCATTCCTGGTTCACTAACCTTACCACAACTGCTTAGATACTGTTTTCTTCATTCAGAGGACACTATTTCTATTTCTGATATGGGGAAACCACACAATGCCCCTCCATCAGAGGCAGGACTGAATAAACCCAGGAAACAGCAAAGAGCTGCACCCCAAGCCAGTGCAGTGCTACTGCATGGTGGAGATCTGGAGCCAATGAATACATCCCCATTGGTGGCAATGCAAGACCTAAAATATGGGCATAAACAAGCAATTGGAGACTTGAACCAAACGTTAGACACCATTAAAATGTGGGTACTGACAGGGGAGACTACAGTGGACACTTTACAAACATGCAGACAGTCATGAACCTGGTTGGGAAATCCATGGCTGTTACCTCTGGCCAGGTGAAGGAAAATAAACTGCTTTGACTGGGGCTTGAGAACCTCAAAAGTGGGGCTTGCTCCTGTAATTTATGCTTTCTGGGAGTAATGGACAGTGCCAAAGGGTCAGACTTACTCAGATTTGTTGTGGAGATACTTCACTCCACACTACAAATAGACATGTCTGATAAATTTTTAAAAGCCTATTGCATAACCCCCAGATGGCACCTTTCCAACCTGGTCCTACCACTGATTGTCCTGATCATAACATCAGGGGCACATCCCAGGTGAATTGGTGACTCATCAGTCATGACTTTTGAAGGACAGTCATGACTGACTATTGTTAACTATCAAATGTTACCATAAGATCATCAACAGAGATCATGATCGAAGATCATCATCTAGATCATGATTTAATCATCAAATGTGAACTTTCAAATCACCAACTGATGGTTATTGATTATTTTTGTAAGCTCAAATCAGCATGATGGTTGTTTATGATCTGTGGATGATCAAGTGATGATCATTGATGATTATATTAGTTAAGTATTATAAGATTGCAAGTCACAGAAGCAATTCTTAACATTTTTATTCGTTAATTATGAAAATGTGAATGTCACATATCAGCAAAGACAAATCAATTTTGAATTATAATGTAAACCATGTTAAGTCAAGTTTTAATCCCATTAGGGAGAGTACATACAATGTCTGGTGTAGGATACATATTTGCATACCTTATTTGCATATTACAGCAGCACAGTTTGTGGAACAAAACAATGGTGATTTCTATTTTAAAATTTATTTTGCATTGACAGTATTAGTTTGCAGACTGTTAGGAAAGGTTTTGAGCACAAACAAAGTACAGACAGAAGAAACATCTGTAGCCACAAGTAATGTGGAACAAATACAGATCAGAATAACACCCTTTAGAGCCACAAAAATTGTACTAGGGGTTGTATATAGACCACCTTCTATAAAAACAGAAGACGACTTCGCTCTACAAATATACATACAAGAGCTAAATCCTGTGGACATACTACTGTATTTCATCATTTTGTAGCCACCCTCATTTACTAGCTGCCCTCAAATAATAACCCCTGTAAAAAAGTTTGTAATTAAAGCCACCCCTGTTTACTAGCCATACTTCATAGCACTCACTCAATAACGAGCACTTTAAATTCTTTCACTCCCCCACCCCCACAGTATGATCTCTTTTAAGTCTCTCATTCCCCCCAAGTATGAGTCAGAGTCAGAATGTGATTTTAAATATAACTTTTACTTGTGCAATTAAAATTCAGGAGACATATAGAAACAGAAAGCCAAAAAAAAAATACAATGCATTTTTGACAGAGCAATAAGGTAAAATTCAAAAATTCTAATCTAGTTCGTATTCACTGTCTGGCTCGGCATGATTGGAACCACAATCACTTTCAATTACAAACTGGTCAGATTGTGTTTCAGTGTCAGTACTTTCAACAAACTCCACTAGTCTACTCCTCAACTCTTCAACATGATCTCTTGGAACACCATCGGCTTTAAAGCAGTTTATTTTCTCCAGATCTGTTGAGGTAATGCCGCAAACTTCAAAGGACTTCACCCCCACCTCCTTGGATACTGCAGCCCAGGATAGTTTCTCCATTCAGCAATTAGAGAACATGAAGGTGAGCAAGGGTTACCTGCTTTTGTTAGCTCCCTTTCACCATTTTCCATCCACTCATCATACAGTTCTCGATATTGAGATTTAAAGGGAGCATTCCATGATACATCAGTGGGTTGGAGCAGCTTGGTACACTCCCCCCAACCCCGGAATTGCAGCCGCGAGTGTATTTTTTTTTTTCTGTAAATGTTTTTCATCTCTGGGCAAATGTGACAGTGGAAAGTGTCCCAAATGAGCAACCTTTTGCAGAAAGATATTTCACCCCACACTGTTTTCAACCACATGTTGGTAATGTCTGTGTTCATCTGTCCATTGATGGACATTACCACAACTACCCCTGTAACTCCAACAATGTCCTTTGGGATCCTCTTCCCCTTTAACACAAGCAGAGAGGGCAATTTTCTTTCATCCACAATTGCTGCTAAGCATACAATGAGCCTTTGCTTCTCGTGCTCTGTGATGAGCAGTGGGACAGATTTTGCACCAATCTGATTGATGGTTCGATCACTGGGTATGTCAGCCCACATAGCTGTTTCATCCAAATTGCCTATGCTGGATGAAGGTAAGTTGTGCTGCTGTATTTGTTTGGCACAGAAGGATATAAAGTCAGTCACCTTGGGGACATTGTCTTTTGACAATTTTTGACTGACTGTGGTCTTTTGTTTTATTGTGAAACCCTATCTGGCAAGAAAATGATCTACCCAGCCTCTGATTGCCTGAAATTCTGCGTTTGTAATCAGTGCTGAGGCTTTCAGGGCAATCGTCTTTCTCATCACATGAAGATGTCCTTCCCTCTGTTGTGCTATCCAAATAGCAAGGTTTGACTCCTCAATGGGGAATGATGCACGTCGGCCAACTCCATCCAGACACCAGTGCTTTCTGTTGTTCCTAGTGCACCCCTCCTCATGGAGCTTTTCTTCTAGTTTTCCAGTACTCTTGTGCCTTTTCTGAACCTGTTTTTCATCAACATGGAGGGCCAGTGCCACAGGTCTGTTCCCCTCAGTTTCAGCACGCTTTGCAACATGTAACTTAAACTCTAAGTCATAGAACTTTCATTTGGGCATACCAGCGGTGCATTGTGTCTGTAAGTTTCAGTCAGAATATCAATCTGCTGACTACCCAGAGCAGCTGTTTGCATTTATATCCACCCCCATTTAGATGCCACCCCCAAATTAAAGCCACAGGTAAAAAGTAAATTTCCTAATTAAAGCCTCGGTTACAAAATGATGAAATACAGTATTATTATTGACAGATTTTAATCTATCCAGAATAAAGTGGGAAAACCTCAGTAGCACATCCAGGGTGGAAAATATTTATTTAGACATATTTGACCAAGTGGGACAGGACCAAGTTGTGAAACAGCCCACAAGAGGCAACAAAACCCTGGACTTAATTCTAACAAACTTGGGAGACTCCATCCAAGATTGTCAGGTCACCATCCTGCTTGGAGGGAATGACCACTGCATGGTATCACTTACCTTAAAGGAAACAAACTTGGCTTTTCAGGAGAAACCACTACATTGGACTTTCAAAAAGCTGATTTTGTTGTTATTAGGCAAGTATTGGCAAGTTGGGATTGGAAAAAGGATCTAAAAAATAAACATCTTCAAGAGATGTGGGACACTTTCTGGGAAAAACTGAACAATATTATGAAAGATCATATCCCCTTAAGGACCAAGTACAGCAATGGGGGTAGTTCACCTTGCTGGCTATCTAAAAAAAATAAAAAAATAAATGATTAATAAGAAACACAAATTATACAGGAGCACAAAGTGCAAGAAAAATGAGGAGGGATGGATCAGATACAGAAACCTGCAAAAAAACATAAAATAAGAGATGAGGGAAGCAAAGGCATATTATGAGCTAAAACTAGCCAGCAAAACCAAGGACAATTACAAATCCTTCTACACGTACATAAACAGTAAAAGGGGAACAGGGAACAGGGAATGCAATAGGCCCACTAATGGATCAGGATGGGTCATTAGCTACCACAAACAAAAAAATGGCTGACATACAAAACAAATATTTTGCCACTGTTTTTAATGAAAAGCAGAAACAAGATGGCAGTAAAAACACAATTTAATATTACAACTAATCCCATTCAATTAGATCCAGTCAACATCAGAGACTGGCCAAAGCAGTTGGACCCTAACAAATCCTCAGGCCCAGATGAATTTTATCCTAAACTAAAGAGCTAGCAAGTGAATTAGTGCCCTCTATCACTTACATATATCAGTACTCCTTAGATGTGGGAGAAGTGGTGGACCCCTGGAAGGTTGCTACTGTAATTCTGCTGTTTAAAAAAGGATATAAGAAGAATCCAGTGAACCACTGTCCAGTAAGCTTAATGTCTACCCTTTGTAAAACTCTGGAAGGAATCATCAAGGAGTACATAGTAGATTATATTCAGAGGAACAATTTGGCAGATAACTCTCAACATGGCTTCACAAAGGGTAGATCGTGTCAAACCAACATACTGAATTTTATAATAGGGTCAGTAAAACCTTGGATGAGGGTAGGTCAATGGATGTGGTAGTTTTGGATTTCACTAAAGCTTTTGATAAATTATCTCACTTAGAATTAGTACAGGTCCTCAACAAAATGGGAATCCATGAAAATATAATTTCATGGATTAACTCCTGGCTGTCAGATAGGAAGCAGAGAGTCAGCATTAGGGGCGTACTCTCTGACTGGATGGAAAAACGAGTGGAGTCCCACAGGGGTCAGTCTTGGGACCGTGTCTCTTCAACATCTATGTCACATTCCTTCAGCATGAACAGGGATTGTGGTTGACAAAATTTGCTGACAACTGCAGGCTGGGGCAGAGATAACTAACCCTGGGGATCCCATCATTCTCCAGGATGCTTTAAACTATATATATACACATATATATATATATATATATTTGGTGTAATAAGTACAAGCTATCTAAATCTGGATAAATGCACTATAATGCATTTTGGGGATAACAATTTTAATCTAACATACTAGTTGCACAACACCGGTCTCAGAAATGTAACTGAGGAAAAAGATCTGGGCATTACCATATCAAATGACCTTCAGTTTAACACTCACTGTAAGAACTTGAGCCAGAAGCCAAATAGGATGTTGAATTGTATAATGAAACATGTCTCTAAAAGAAACAGAGATGTGTTCATTCCTTTATACGGGTCTCTGGTGAGGCCAATTTTAGAATATGGTGCTCAGGTGTGGTCACCATATAAGACGAAAATTAATATGTTGGAGACAGTCCAAAAGAGGGCAACATAAATCATTGTGGGTCAAAAAGGGAAGGATTGTGAATCCAGATTGAAGGATCTGGACTTATTTTCCTTAGAGTACCGAAGAGCTATGGGCGACGTGTTTGCTATATAAAGCCCTGACAGATGGAAATCTGTGGAATAGATTAGGATTGAGCTTTAGAGAGCAAATCTACAACACTAGGGCACATACACTTCAACTAAAAGGCAAAAAATGTAAAACCTAGAAGAGACAAAAATGGTATAATCATAGGATAATATATGTTTGGAATTTATTTATTTATGTATTTTTATTTATTTGTTATAGATCGGATTTGCAACCTTTGAACCAGAGGCTCATTTACAAAGGTATCTCATCACAGAGAGAACAACACTGTTACAGATTTACAGGACTCAAACATATGGGTTCATACAATAACAATAAACATACAGTATACCAATAACTTTACAAAGTTTTACAGAGATTATATATACAGTTGAAATAAACAGTATAACAGAGTTTGTACATTATATCTTATTAGTTGAGTACCTAACAGGCACCTGGCAGAGGGGGAGAGCAACCTAGGGGGAAGGGGGGGAGGAGGAGTTAGTCCAAGGGACATTATTTAGTGCATTTAGAGAGCATCAGGCCACCTGTTAGAGACAAGTGCAGCAGTGGGCATTAAATAGTTGGTTCTGAAGAGTAGTTTTGAAAGATACAATTTTGGTGGAGTTTGTGACGGTTGCGGGGAGAGTTAAACTTAGAAGGGGCCCTATAGCAAAAAGACCTCTGAGCCAAGGAGGTCCTAGTTCTTGGTGCCAGGAGGATGGCCTTGTCTGAGCTGCGGGTAGAGACAGTGGGGGGGGGGTTATGTTGGAGGGAGGCAGTAACTGTTGGGGGAGGGGAGCCCAAGCAGAATTTTCTTATCTAGCAGGCAGGTTTGGTAGCAGAGACATTCATCTAGGTTAAGAACCCTGGCCCTGGAGTAGAGTTGACAGGTATGGGTGAGTCTGGGGGCACTGGTCAGTGGTCTACAGGCCTTGTTTAGAGTGAGACGGACCTTATTGAGTGCCATTTGATCAGCAGCACCATATACTGGAAGGCCATAATCCACTAGGGACAGCACTGAGGAGGTGATGGCCAGTCGGAGAGCATCAAGTGGGAGGCAGTTCCTATGGCAGTATAGGAGGCCAATCCAGGTGTTTGTGGCAGCAGCAAGAGCAATGATGTGGTTGTGAAAGGTGAGAGGTGTCGAAAGTAATGCCAAGGTATTTGTAGGTGTGCACTTGTTCAAGAGGGTGTAGTGTGCTAGGGAAGATAAGGAGGGGGTTGTTTCTGGCTTTATTTTGGTGGTGGGAGAAGAGCATTGATTTGGTCTTTTAGAGGTTAATGATGAGTCTGCATTCCTTAAACCAGCTTTCTGCTTCATTTAAAGTGTGCTGGAGGGAGTCCTAGAGGGAAGTAGAGTTACGGTGGGTGGCATAAAGGACGGCATTGTTCGCGTACATAAAAATTTTGCCAGAACAGGCACTGGGCAGGGTGTTTAGATAGAGACTAAAGAGTTAGGGGCCTAGAATGGAGCCCTGGGGAACCCAAGAATGGATAGGATGGGTTTCCGAGAGTGTCCCATTGATTTTGACATACTGGGAGCGAGCTGATAGGTAGCTCAAACACCAGGTGAGGGAGCCAGCAGAGAAGCCAATATGGTAGAGGGGGTCAAGTAGGAGGGGGTGGGAGACAGTGTCAAAGGACTTTGAAAGGTCAATGAACACTGAACCAGCTAGGTTACAGAGAGGAGTGCAGAATGTTGAAGAATACCAATAAGGCTGTACTGGTGCTATGGCCTGCATGGAAGCCATGCTGCTCTGGGCAAAGAATGGCATATTTAGTCAGATACTCTGTTAATTGAGTAGCCAAAACTTTTTCTATGGCTTTGGAGAGTGGGGGAAGGATGGAAATTGGGCGTTAGTTGCTGGGGGTAGACTTGTCCCTCCTTTATGAATAGGTGTGATAACAGCCATTTTCCAGGCAGTGGGGAATTGCCCCAGGGAGAGGAAGTGATTTAGTAAGCCCGTGAGAGGGACAAGGATGTCATCCAGGACCAGCCATAATATTTTGGAGTCCAAGGAGTCGGTGCTAGGACTGTTGCTGCCTAGTGCTTTTAAGAGGAGCAGTCTGGCTTCACAGGCATTTTACGTAGGTAGAACCAGGAGTATTGGAGAGCAGGGAGCCATGGGTCAGGGGCAGGGTTGAAGAAATTACTGGGGAGGACAGAGCTGAGGTTCGTAAAGGAGGAGTTAAGGCAGTTGGCAATGCTAGTGGGGTCTGTGGAAATTGAGCCATCAATGGTAAGCTGGGATGGAGGTGGGGAATGAGATTTCCCATTTAGTTCTTTAATATTGTCCCAAAAGGACCTGTCAGAGCCCCATGAGGAGGTGAGGGTGACCTGACAGTGATCTGCCTTAGCTTTTTGGATAGCCTATGTGCATCTATTCTGAGCAGCATTGTAGGCTTGTCTGTCAGACAACCTGCCAGTGTCAATGGCTAGGTGCCAGAGGTTATCCCTATCTCTTAGTTTTTGGAGTAGGGCAGGGATAACCCAGGGCACATTTTGCTTTTTGGATCGGAGTCTAGTTACTGGTGCACTGAGATCACAGGCCTTATTAAAGGCCTGTGCAAAGAGGTCGAGGGCAGCATCAATGCTGGGTGCGTGGTTGATGGGGGACCAATCACTCTGTGTGAGGTACTGCTTGAGTTTATTTAGACCACCCAGGCAGAGGCACCTGAGGAATGAGGTTTGGGCTACAGGTTTGTGGGTGGGGGTAGACCAGAGGAATAGTATAGGGGAGTGGTCACTTAATGAGTCTGGGAGGATTTGTATGTCCTGGATTTTGTGGGGGCAGTTAGTGACAATGACGTCAAGGAGGGTGGAGGTTCCAGTCTAGCTGGATTAAGTCTGGTGGGCTGGGAGACAAGTTAGGTCAGGTCAAGGGCAGCATTGGTGTCCCTTATTTGGGAGGTGGAAGGACTGAGCCAATTTACGTTGAGGTTCCCAACTAGGACTAGCTCTGCTTTATGAGGGAGAGTGGTGAGGTAGTCTGTGAGGGATGAGATTGCTGGAATCTGGTGCCTTGGGAGAATATAGGAAACAGTGAGATAGAGCGATCCTCTGGAGGGGTCAGGGGTGAGGTTGAGGGTGAGGGCCTGGTCACCATTATCTAGCTTGGGGCAGGGAGTGCGTGGACAACAATGGTGTCACGAATAAAAACCACACAGCCGCCACTGCATTTACCTGCTCGATCTTCCCGGTATAGGGTGTAGCCAGGAAGGAAGACAAATGAATCAGAGGTGGACTTGGAGAGCCAGGTCTCAACTAGGGCTATTTTGTCCAGCTGGTGCTGAATGACCCAGCTGTGGAGGGCAGAGAATTTCTTCAGTAGGTTTCAAATGTTTAAAGATGCAATGCGGAGTCCTGTGGAAGGGATCGGGGGACTGGTGGGAGTAGGGCCTGGGTTAGGGTGGACATTACCAGAGAGGAGCAATAGTATAGCCATGATTCTGTTCAGGGGGTGGTAGCAATAGACCTTCTTGTAGGTATGCCTAGATGAGGGGCAGGCTATAGGGGAGCAGGGAATAGGTAGGGTTCGAAGGGTTGGAATGGCAGAGAGGAGGTGGATCCACGGGGAGCCTGGGTAGGCAGTGTGGTTGGGAGGGCAGCCAGAAGGTGGGTGCTAGGGCCCAGAGCATGTGGACAGAGTTGGGGGGGCAAGAAAAACTGAGGAGATACGTGGGTGCCGACCCTGGCAGGCAGAGGGTGTAGTCAGTCTGGTGGGAGGCAAGCACCAAGATGGTTAGAAAGATGAGGCACGTAAGTAGGGAGTTAGCATACATGGTTCTTAAGGTAGCAGTGGAGGTGGGTGGTATAAGGATCAAGACTGCACTTCTGAGAGGGTGCAAAAAACTTTGGAGTAGTGGTAGGGCCATGGACTTTGATGTGCAGGGTACCAGGTACAAGACCCCTGTGGGGGCAGGTAACCTACGACCAGGATGAGATGGGATTTCAGTTGCTGGGAGGTGCTGGCATAGGCTGGGTTTGGAACTGGCTGGGGGGTGGAAAGAATGATTCCTAGTGGTCACTAGTTGCCACTGGAGATTGTGGAAAGCTCTTCTAATCAGTTTCAAGTTGAAGCTAGATAAGCTACACAGGATGGGGGGATTTCATTTTTAAACTATAAGCGAGAACTAAGGACAAAAAGTCTAATCAGCTCTGATCAACCTATGAAACCTATGACTTTTAGAAACTCACCGCAACCATAAAGGGAACCACTTAATGGGGATATATATATATAAACCAATATGAGCGTTTCTAAGTCCAGCAAGATGTGAAGTATCAGAATAAGCATAACTGAAAGCAGTGTGCTTCTAGAGAAAAGAAATCATAACTGATCATTCTAGTAAAGATGTCTAATTACAAGATAAATTCCAAAAGTATAGAGAAAAGATCGATTGAATTTAAAATTATTTCTATAAGCTTGACCATGGACAGTCATGAAAAATCATGATGATATGAGATCATCATTAATCATAATCACCATCTCCATAATTTCATGATTTTTGATTGGCAGCCATTTAACTTTGATGGTTAATTATAATTAATGATGATCGCAATGATGGTTTTTGAAGCTTAAACATGATCTCAGAACATAACTAGATAATAATCATTCATGATGCATCATTAAAAAGTCATCATCTTTTTGACTGGGATATTTGAAATGAGACTGAGGCAAATGCTCGGCATAATGGAACTCTCCTTCTATCTGATGGTACCAGCATTTATTTGTTCCTACATATTAGTTTTGCAATAAGGCAAAGATGCAAAGGTTTTGACTCTGGGTCTCTGTGACTTGAAGGTTCTCATTCCCTGCAGCTGCCTGCCAGACTGAAGGTGAAATATTCTGCCAAAATATTTTTATTCACAAACCCAGCCGAATCTCAAAAATACTTGAGTAAACTCAAGGTGGACTTTTCTGCTGGACCAGCAGAAGGACATTCTGACAAAGATGGTGAGGACTAAACACTTATTGTTTTAAAATGGCTTGCCATAAATATCACTATTTGCTGTAGTATCATGTTGCTACCAGTCAGGTTATATATATATATATATATATATATATATATATATATATATATATATATATATATATTATATATTCTTTACAAAAAACTTTGTCAGTGCAACAGTTAGGGTTGCTTTCATGGCAACAAAAGTGAGGAAATTCAATGTTAGGGTTTTCAACCCTAACCGGAATCCCCCCCAAACACACACGCACAGCACGCATATAAGCAGGGGACAGTACAAGGCAACACAACCAATCAGAAACAGACACCATAAGGTAACAAAAAGAACATAAAACTCTGTGAACATACCACAAAAGGCATCCATCATCATGGTTCAGCAACTGTATCACTTCTGCTGCCATCCCCGTGTCTTGGGGGCGTGCATCCACATCCTTTTTGAGATGTGGTAATGAAGTAAATATGTGCACAACTTTTAAAGTATTATTCGTTAAAGTGAGAGCGTGGGCCCTCTGGACCCTGCACTCCAATCCACCCTTAAGAATGTAGCAAACATTACTGCTAACTAGTATCCAAACCTTTGTTTGATATATATTACCATACCTCCTACACATGTATGTGTAGCACATGTCATTATATTCATTTCTGCTTCATTAGAACCCTGAACAATAAATGAATCATATGCAGTTAACAAGAAACATGACAGACATAGTGAATTAAGGTTTTAAAAACATTAATCATTAAATGCCAGTTGTGTTTTAAAGAAGGCCAAATTGCACAGTTCACTCAGTCTCATAACATTGTTGTGTAGTTCGTTACAGAAGTACATAATATGTCTTCAAAAATGATATGAGACTAGTAAGTTAATGTTTCTGGGCTGAGCAAAAAATAAATGTGATAATTAATAAACTACTTACACAACAGCAAGATATCCCAAGATTACTGCTATAATGGGTTACTGTGCTGTAATATTTTAATCTTAAGTGTATCCAGAAAAATTCCTCACCCGATCCTTTAATAAAGGTGATCCCAAAAAATCAGGAACATACATTGAACTTGAGATTGAGCAGAGTGTGTGATTTTCAATGCTTTTTCATAAACAACATTCTATATTACATACCTTGTAAATAAATACATTCGATGACAAAAGAAACACTATAATAATTCAGCTAAATATTTTTTAGTTGTAACACAATTCTTTTAAATTTTTGCTAAGAATGATTCATAAGAAATATTAATTATTAACAGTAATAAGAGTATAACAATCTAAATGCGAATTAATAGCAACATCTAAAAATGTTTTTGAAACATTCTCAATGATTGCTAAACAAACCACATATTCATCTTTCTATAATGCACAAAAAACAGCATTTAATCATTGCAGGCATGAAAGGTAACGAGTACTAATGGTAAAAGAAGAAGAAGCCAGAAGGGGAAGGAAACATATTCAATTCAGTGCTTTACAGTAACTGGTAATTGCTATTTTTCTTTTAAACTTAGATTGTGGACTTTTAGTGACACTGTAATTTCTTAGCTGTCTTTACTTAGAATTGTTTTTGGGCTGTTGAAAATTTAAAACGTAGTGGTAGTGTATTTCTTTGCTGTCTTTAATTGCTGCAAATCTTCGCCCCCTCTTCCTCCAACTCTTAATTATATGCCCTGTTAAATCTGATTGACAGGAGCTAAACACAGGGGATAGTAAGGGGTGTGGAGTAGGAGGGGCATAAGAGGGAAGAAGCCCACCCTCTGCACGACAAGTGTTTTGACTCATTTATTTATTAATTGGTTTATTTTATTTTTTTTAAAAGAAAAGTATCTGAGGATCAGTGGCAGGATTTTTAGGACAGTAAATTAATAAAAAGGGAACTAGGAGAGCTTCAGTAGCAGACAAGTAGTGGAATAACAGCATAATTGCAGTATAATGTGGGGAGTGGTGCAATGTAGTGGCTGTGGGGCAGCCATATTCAGGCAGACCTTCTGGACACTGAGGTGCTGCCCTATTTGCATGCATCTCTCTGGCCTGCGGGATGAGGTAGCCAGACTCAGAGCGGAAGTAAACTGGGTCAGGAGTACCATCACCCCTATCCAGAGACCACCCAGTCCAATGCAACTACCTAAAAGGATGCCAAGAATGAGGAGCACTTGGATGACAGTGGGCTCAGGGAGGGTTAGAGCGGTCAGGCAGAGACACATCCCAGATCCTATTCCACTCAAGAACTCATATGCCACACTGGCAAACGAGGACAACCAAATAGAGGTACCCAGAGAAGTGGAAGGAAAGGATGTGGAGGTTAGCCAAGGAGGTGACTTCAGTGGGAAGAGCAGTGGACCCCAGAGGAGGAGGAAGCGAATCCTGGTGGAGGACTCCATCATAAGAGGGATCCAGCTAGGAACACAGGAGGGGGAGGACAGGGAGGTGAGGTGCCTACCAGGTGCCACGGCATGGAGGGATGGAAGGAAGAACCTGGGGATCACTGGGAAGGCAAGACGGGAGGGTGAGCTGGATGTCATTATCCACCTAGGTACTAATGACATGGCAAATGGGGAGCCAAAGGAAGTTCAGGAAGAGTTTAGGAAATTGGGGAAGGGTCTCAAGCAAGTAGCTACATCTGTCACTTTCTCAGAAGTACTACCTGCAAGAGGCAAGGGAGAGCATAGGGGTGCATGCACCAGGAAATTTAACTCATGGTTGAAGAACTGGTGCTGTGAGGAAGGGCTTGGATTTATTGGTGACTGGGGACCCACCTGGAGGGATGGAGGTTTGTTCAAGACTGACGGCTTGCATCCATCCTGGAGGGGAATCCAAGCACTCAATGATAAGTTTAAATGCTACATTGACAAGCATTTAAACTAGCAAAGGGGGGTGGAAGGCCAGCAAGGAGGATACCCACTTGCTCACCCCCCCACAGCTAGCAGTGGAACCAGTGAACCGGAGGAGTGGCTATCTCTACAAAGCAGTGTGCAAAAGATGGAGATTAGTGCCCAAGAGGTGGATAGGCAGAAAAGGGGCAAAATTCAGCAGAAGGGCAGACAGCAAGGAGAATCAGGGATAAAGGACAACCAAGGAAGAGGCTGGAGTAGAACAGCGAAACAGTCTAGGGAGGTCAAATCATGGAAAGCCATGTGTGCCAATGCCAGAAGCCTTAGCAACAAGTTGGAAGATCTGGAGGCTGTCATGGTGCAGTCAGACCTGAACATTGTGACCATCACTGAAACCTGGTGTAATGATAACCATGACTGGGAGATGGCCATACCTGGCTACAACATATTCAAAAGAGACAGGGCAGGTAGGAAGGGAGGAGGAGTGGAACTGTATGTGAAAAATAACATAAGGGCCACAGAGATCCAGGAGGAACAAAATGGGGGGAGAGATACTGTGGGTAAGGGTGGAAAAGAAAATGGGGCTAGCCATCTGCACAGGTGTGGTCTATAGACCACCAGCCCAGCAGGAAGAAACAGATAGGGAGCTGATGCTAGCCATTCAAAGGATGGCAGACAAGGGTGAGGTAGTACTGGTTGGAGACTTCAATATTCCAGACGTGGACTGGGGCATCCCAGCAGCAGCATCAACTAGGAGCAGATTTATCCTGGACTCCCTTCAGGGTGCCTTCCTCATGCAACTGGTCATGGAACCAACTCAGCAGAAGGCAATACTGGATCTTGTGCTCACAAACAGGGACAGTGTGATGGGGGTAACAGTTGGGGAGCACCTGGGGAACAGTGACCACCAGTCATTGTGGTTTGAAATCACAAAAAGAGCAGAACCAAACCACACAAAATTTTAGGGGGGCAGACTTTGGGAAAATGGGGAGATACTTGAAAGAGGTATTAAGGGGAATGGGGTAGGAATCAGGGGTTGAGGAACAGTGGGCAGTATTTAAAATGGGGATTATAAGAGCACCAGAATTATGCATTAAGCAGGTTAGCAAGAGGAAAAGGAAGAGGAGACCATTATGGTTTTCCAAAGAGGTAGCAAAGAAAGTGAAAGCCAAAAAGATTGCATTCAGGCAATACAAAAAGACACAGGCAGAAACGGATAGGGAGAAGTACCAGGAGAAGCAAAGGGAGGCAGGGAGGTCAGTAAGGGAAGCCAATGCTCAGACAGAAGAACACATTGCAAAATCAGTGGGTAGAGGGGACAAAACCTTTTACAGGTACATAAGTGAAAAAAGAAAGGCAAAGGGAGGGATAGTGAGACTGAAGGGGGAGGATGGAGGCCTGGAGAATGACAACAGTAAAGCTGACATATTGAACAGGTATTTCTGCTCTGTCTTTACTGAGGAAGAGGAGGGTAATGGGTCTGAAGGGAGTACAAGGGGTGAGAATGGTGCAGAAATGGACGCAAGTCCCTTTAAACAAGAAAGGGTCCTGAAGAAACTGGAAGTAATAAGAGTTGATAAAGCAATGGGGCCAGATGGGGTGCACCCCAGGGTCCTTAAAGAACTAAGAGAGGTGGTGGCTGAACCTCTAGCTATCCTGTTTAGCCGATCACTGGAAACAGGGGAGGTACCCAAAGACTGGAGGACAGAAAATGTAGTCCCCTTATACAAAGTGGGAACAAAGAGGAAGTGGGGAACTACAGACCAGTCAGCCTCACCTCGGTAGTGGGGAAGATCATGGAAGCACTACTGAAGGAGAGATTGGTGGAACATCTGGTTGTCAATGGACTACAGGACCCAAGGCAGCATGTTTCACCAGGGAGGTCACGCCAGACCAACCTCATTGAATTTTTGACTGGGTGACTAGGAGGTGGATCGGGGAGGGCAGTGGACATGGCCTATCTGGACTTCAGCAAGGCCTTTGACACTGTGCCACATAGAAGACTGTTACACAAACTGGGGAATATGGGTGTGGGCAGGACAGTAGTGTGGTGGGTAGGTAACTGGCTGGGTGGCAGGACACAGAGGGTGGTGGTAAATGGCTGTCACTCCACAGAGGGAAGAGTGACCAGTGGGTTACCACAGGGATCAGTGCTGGGACCGGTCCTATTCAACATCTTCATCAGTGACATTGCACAGGACCTAGAAGGCAGAATTTCACTGTTCGCTGATGACACAAAGCTCTGTAACAGAGTAGACACACCAGAGGGAGTAGACAGAATGAGAAGGGACCTGCAGAAACTTGAAGAATGGTCAGGGGTTTGTCAGTTGAAATTCAATGCAAAGAAGTGCAAGATAATGCATATGGGGCACAAAAACCCTGACACAATATATCAGTTGGGGGGTGAGAATATAGCATGCCCCAAGCAGGAAAGGGATCTTGGGGTTATCATCTCTGATGACCTCAAGGTAGGGAAACAGTGTGACAAGGCAGCAGGTAAAGCAAATAGGATGCTGGGATGCATAGGCAGGGGCATCACCAGCAGGAAAAGAGAGGTCATAATTCCACTATACAATTATTCTACTACTACTACTACTACTACTACTGCTATACAAGACACTAGTGAGGCCCCACCTGGAGTACAGTGTACAGTTCTGGAGACCTTACCTACGTAAGGACATAGACAGGGTAGAGAAGGTTCAGAGGAGAGCAACAAAGATTGTACATGGATTGCATCACAGGTCCTATGAGGACAGGTTGAAGGAACTGAACATGTACTCCCTGGAGGAGAGGAGGGAGAGAGGGGATATTTATTTATTTATTTATTTATTTGCTTTTGTTAACCGGGTAAGCACACTAGACAACCAAGTGCCTATTTTCAGGTGTGACCTAGGAGTGTTACAAGTAAAGTGAGTACAGGTACAGTGAGGGAGACAATGCAACACGCAGAAAATAACAGGCATCACAGGGATTACAGTAGGTACAGGATACAGAGAATACCAGGCATCACGGGGAAATTACAGACAGTGCCAACAATAATTAGAATAACTTAAAGTACAAAAACAGTACAGTATTGGTACATACTGGGTAATGGGGCATTAAGACTGTAACAGGCGACTTACTAGCACAAAATAATTCAGTGGAGATTAGTACAGGGAGGACTTGAATAGAAGGCATACTAGGGAAGTTTACAGAGGGTATAACGGGCTACCAGGGGACAGCCTTGGAAGGCATGACAGTATCTAAGAGCTAAGTGGGACGTGAGCAAAGCGGGAAGTGAGTACAGGGTGGGAATGGAGTGTATGATGTAAGATCAGGGAGAGGGGACTGGGGGAAGTGCCTGGGGGGGAGGGAACAGTGCCAAGTAAGGTACAATTGCTCAGAGTGGTCCGTGAGGATAAGTGCAGGGTGCTGTGGCCCCATCCAGAAATCCTGGGTGGGAAGTAGTTGGAGTAGGGCTGGAAGGCTATGAGGTGTAGGGACACACTGAGAGTGTTTAAAATGTTCAAAGGGGCCAGCGCTGGTATGAGAGGGAGGCCCGCGTTAGTACAGGGAGGAGTTCCACATTTTGGGGCGTAGGTGTGGAAGGCCCGATCACCTGCAAGGGTACGGGTTCTGGGGACAAGGCGATCCAGCGATGCCCTGGATCTAAGGAGATAGGAGGGGGTGCTGGGTTTGGGGGGAAGGGCAAGAGCAGGAGGGGTGGCTGAGTGAATGATGTTATCAATGAGATTTTCAAGCACGAAGGTACAGTGATTTTCCGGGGAAGCCACTCTAGACGCATGTATAGATCACAGCGGTGAGTGAGGGGAGGGGCAGAGAGCGCGAATTGACATATGTTGTTATATGCTGTGTCCCATTTCAAAAGGCTGGATTTGGGTGCAGGGGCAAAGGAGACGAGCCCGTAGCAGAGAGTAGGGAGGAGGATCCCCCTGGCTATGGCTGAGCGAGCCGCAGGAATGAGGCAGTTTTTGGCTCGGTAAGCTAGCCCAAGCTTTCCATTTCTGGCCTTGCAGATGTTCCTTATGTGGAGGGTTAGGTCCAGCAGTGGGTCCAGCATGATGCCCAGGTACTTGACAGTGGCTACAGTCTGGAGGGGAGAGCCATCGGACCCAAGGATTAGCAGAGGGGCGGGGCAGGACTTAATTCTGTTTGAGGCACCAAACAGCATGGCTTGAGTTTTCTTCAGGTTCAGAGTAAGCCTGTGTTCACCTAGCCAGGTTTGGATGCGCATGAAGTCTGAGTTGAGGTGTGAATTTATGGTGGAGATGCTGGGGGAGCTGGCCAGGATGACGAGGTCATCCGCGTACAATGTGGATAGGCTGTGGGCAGGGACAGATGGCAGTTCGTTGATGAAGAGTGAGAATAGAGTGGGGCCCAGTACAGATCCCTGGGGGATGCCACAGAGGACTGGTGAGGGGTTGGAAGGAGTCCGATTGAAACAGGTATACTGCTGCCTCCCAGAGAGGTAGTTAAGGAACCAGGCATGGGCGGGGGAGAATCCGAGGGCTAGGAGCGTGGAACTGAGGAGGGAGTGATCGACCCTGTCGAAGGCTTTGGAGAGGTCCACGAAGATGGCTCCGGTGAGTTTGCCTTGGTCAGCAGCAGTCCTAATCTGAGAGAGACAAGGCAAGGGCAGTGGATGTGCGTGTCCTTTCCTGAACCGTGTTCTGCGGGACAGAGGATGTGTAGTCCTGGATATAATGAGAGACAGCTGGGAGGCGACAGCTTTCTCAAGCAGTTTGCTAGCGGTAGACAGGATTGAGATTGGGCGGTAGTTGGTGGGGTCTTTAGGGTTACCCTGTTTTAGGACCGGGACAACCTTAGCCACTTTCCATAGTGCGGGGATGATCCCGGTCTCAAGGGAGGTATTGAAGAGGTGTGTGATCGGCCTGGCAAGAAGGTGGGTTCCTAGTCTGAGCAGTTTGGGCTCTAGGCTATCATGCCCTGGCCCAGTGTGGGGGGAGAGGCTGGCGAGCAACTTCTGGGTCTCGGTTGCTGAGATTGGGTGAAGGTGAAAGGGGGGCCGGGGGTGGAGACCAGACTGGGAGGAGCGGGGGTTTAGGGGCAGGGGGTCAAGGGAGGGGAGATTGCTCAGAAAACAAGGAGTTGAAGGCGTCTGCAATGGTAAGGGGGTTGTTACAACTGACCTCGCCAATGAGTAGGTCAGTGACCTGGACCCTGGCGGACCCACCAATCGCATTCTTGATGTTATGCCAAAAACTTCTCGGGTTGTTGGCCGAGGCAGAAGGAGGATCCATAGAACTCGCTGCAGAGAGCGGATTGCCTTTTGCAGGAGTTCAAGATGTCATGGGATGAAGTTGAGGAGGGACGATTCAGAGGAAACGGAGGAAGAATTTCTTCACAGAATGGGTGGTGGACAAGTGGAACACCCTGCCAGAGGAAGTGGCAGGGGCTGAAACAATCACAGGATTTAAGAATGCATGGGATAGACATAAAGGAATTCTGGAGGTCAG
The DNA here is from genome assembly GCA_016271365.2 of Neoceratodus forsteri. NCBI lineage: Eukaryota > Metazoa > Chordata > Ceratodontiformes > Ceratodontidae > Neoceratodus > Neoceratodus forsteri. The sequence continues at coordinate 1,380,338,104 of CM057455.1, forward strand.
GGGTAAGGGGCAACAGACTTCTAGGAAAACATAAACTGAACTTACAAGCTCAAATGGGCAGACTGGGTGGGCCATAGGCCCTTATCTGCCGACACTGTCTATGTATCTATGTAAAACTACTGTATATACAGTACAAAAACACACTCTTATTCAGGTACTATGTAACTCTCAGCACTAAATAATAATTAATGAACAAATTGCAACACTTCGCAATATAAAGAGTTTTCAGAGCTGTACATAGTCACAGAAATGTAATAACATTTTTATATAGGAGACAGTATTGTGCAGTGGTTTAAGGCTCTGAGCTGCAAACCTGGAGACCTGGGTTTGAATCCCACAGCCCCCACTTGCATACTGTGTGATCCTGAGCAAGTTACTTAACTTCCTTGTGCTCCCAGGTTGCACTGGTAAACAAGCATTAAGCTGAGTGTGTCTCTACTGGTAAAAAATAACATATATAAACAATAGCAGTCAGTAACTGCTTATTACAAAGTGTCAGTGTAATAGTACTTCACAGTAATGTGCTGTTTACAAAACTAAGTAAAGTTGGCAGTAAATGTGTCACTTTAACTAAACACTGGACAGGTGTTACTCAGACACTACCTGTATATATAAAATATCAGGTATATCCTCACTCTAGATGATAAAGTATTGCAAAACAATACATGTGCAAACAGATCTAAAGCTGCAGTGGCAGCATCATATCACAATCTGTCCTCCTGCTTCATCAGATATATGTGAAACATGCACAGAATGTACATAATATACAAGAAACATTGTAAACCAACAAATGTGGTTGTGTTTGTCAAGGTACTCAATGTACAGTACATGGATACACAATAGCGTTGACAGGAATCACAACACTTATTGTGTTACATAGTGCAGCAGCACAGAAATCAGCAGACTAGTACCACAGAACTGCACATACATGAGATGTCTATATACTGTTTTTATGATTATTCCACAGCTAAAATAAGTGCTATATATCAAGTGACTATGCACACAGCCAGCACCATTTCAGGCCCACTTAGGCTGTGTTTTAACAAAAATCACAGTAACACCTACATTAGCTGTTGGCATAGTATCTGTACGTGCCTAATCTGTTTTTACTGCTTTTCATAAACTCATATGGAAACAGCAGTACATGTTAAGGAAATGTTGCACAGCACACTATGATGACTACTACAGTAATATAGCAAGTATGCTGACTACTCTTCTGCCTGGTGAAGCTCATTGTAATTTTTGAGCATCTTTTAGGTTTCGAGGTAGTCTCTGTTTAAAAGTGCTTATGTAATCATTGTAGTCCATCAAGATATTACGATACCTCAGCCATGTTATGTAATGTCCTGAATGTACAGATGCTCCGTGGTGGACTGTCAACCTGATATCAAAGCATGCTTCTGTGAATTGTATTCTTTCAGCTACAAAACCACTGACTGGTGTGTCAACTCTTAGTTAATTTGCATCAAATCTCTGCAAGACTAGAAGAAGATACTGAGAAGAGGTCCTAAGCCGTATGGACTGTAGACACTCTCCTCCACACTGGGTACTAGAGCTGTGTGGAATATAAAATTCTTCCCGTGGAATGCCTGCAGAATGACCATTCCAATTACATGGCATTCCATGGACTTTTTGTGAAAAATCCGTTGAATTGTGAAAGTTTTTAATTTCAGTTATTTCATTATAATTTTCAAAGTACATGTCCAAATAACACCATATTTGGCTCATAAACAGTATCATGTAGCCTTCAAGAGTGTACCAAATATCAGAGTTGTATGTTGAAAGGGGGTGGAGTTATTGGTGGCTAAACATTTAATCAACATTTAATTTTCAGTTACTTTGAGATAATTTTAAAATTTCTTGTCCAATTTTCTCCACAATATCAGGATTTAGAGAAGCACATAGAATGTGTGTATGCACTATGTTTTAAGTCTCAACCTTCAATAGAAGCTATGTTATAAGTAGCCAGATATTTTGCCAAAATTTGGGTTTCTGTAATTTTAGTATAATTTTGATAGTACTGATTGAAATGTTACAAAAATTGAGAATTATACAGGTTATCACTACATTTATATATGCACATAGTTTCCGATTTCTAGCTTTTAGTGGGACTGAGTTATAGCCTGCCAAACATCTTGCCAGAATTTAGATTTCAGTTAGTTCCCTGTAATTTTAAAACTACATATCTAAATGTAATCAGAACTGAAATATTTAAACTACTATACCACATGGCCATTTCTGAAAAAAGTTCATATTAGCAACTTTAAATGGGATTGAATTAAAAGTAGTCAAATTTTCACAACATTTAAAAATGTTATTTTGCAAGAATGTAAACTTCAAATTTTTAAATCCCTGAAACTTTAAAACTAGAGCATGCAATACCATTAAATTTGGTAGGTTCTTAACATAGAAACATAGACTTTGATGGCAGATAAGGACTGCTTGGCCCACCTAGTCTGCCCATTTCACTACCTACAGGATAGGACGCAGATCCTAGTTAACCAACAGCCTATTTCTTCCTACTCTCCACAAGAACTGCCTTATATCTGTCCCATGCAATCTTGAATTCTCCCACAGTTTTAGACCCCACAACCTCCTCAGGAAGGCTGTTCTATGCATCCACTACCCTCTCTGTGAAAAAATACTTCCTCACATAGTCCCGGAACCGCCCCCCTCTATCTTTAAATTGTGTCCCTTGTTCTTGCACGTCCTCTTTTCTGAAAGATGCTACCTCTTGGACTTTGTTGATTCCACTGAGGTACTTAAGAGTTTCTATCATGTCCCCCTCTCCTTCTTTCCTCAAGGGTATATATTAAGCTCCTTAGTCTCTCCTCAGACGGCTTCTCTTGCAGACCCTGCACCATTTTAGTTGCCTCCTCTGGACTGCCTCTATCCTGTCTATGTCCTTGTGAGATGGGGTCTCCAGAACCGGATGCAGTACTCCAGATGGGGTCTCACCAACTGACTGTACTGGAGGGATAACAACTTCTTGTTTTCTGCTGGTGATGCCTCCCTATGCATCCCAGTATACCCCCAGCCCTCCCTACTGCCTTCTTGCATTGCTTGCTAACCTTAAGGTCATCTGATATGATTACCCCTAGGTCCCTTTCCTTTTTGTTGTTGTTACTACCTCTCCCCCCATTGTGTAATCTTCCCCAGGGTTCTTGTTTCCCAGGTGCATTATTTTGCACTTCTTTGCATTGAATCCTAGCTGCCATACTTCTAACCTTATAAGGAGACTGTGTGTGTGCCAATTTTATTAATTGCTCGCTGTGAGAAATTTATTTATTTATTTATTTATTGAATTTTGTTGAACCCGTAAGCCCACTGGGCTTAGAAGTCTCTCTTTCAGTGGCGACGGGGGAGGGGGGGATACAGATGGTAAGCAACTGAAATTGAACCAGGTTAAGCTGTTGGTGGTATTTTTAGTGAATGGGGGAAATTTGGTCAGGACACTGGGGAAATTCCCCTACTCAATGGTGGGAGTGCTGTTGGACCATGGCCTCGACCTCTGAGTCTGTTCAGTCTGCTGGTGTACCTGCAGGAGAGCAGAGCTCCGCTCCTGCAGGTCCAACTATAGAGCCTATTCTATCTAACCTGTCTGTGTGTTCTGACGCTATGGACATGGATTCTACTGCTCAAGGTTTGTTCAACAGTGATTCAACAGGATTTCTACCTGCAGATGAATTGTGACGAAAGTCCCTACTTGCATCGAATCGACACTGTGTACTGGAGGTTATTAAAGCTGATACCAGTTCTTGTTTGCAACAGCCTGAGTTGAATACTACAGATATTGGTTTGGGTACTGTCCCTGCTGTTTCTCCCAGTACTCTACTAACTGTTTTGCCTACCTCTTCAGTTCTTTCGGTGTCTGCAGTAGTGGTGAGTCAACTGCCTATTCCTCACGTTTGTGATGCATCTGCATCAAAGGCATTCCAAAAGTTTGAGTCAGAGGCTTCACAGACTATCGCTCCTGCCAATGACAGCTTGCAAATGCTGAAACCGACAGTAGCTGTTTTCTCTGCTGAAACCGTGAGTACTGCTCCTAATATTGCACAGAGTTGCGAGGTTTCACCTCCTGTAATTTTGCCTTCCCCACCGAGACAAGCGACGGCATCTGTTTTGGTTCCACACAGGGTGAGTGGCCTCACCCGTTCTCTAGAAGATTCCCTGCAAGACGCTGGCTGGAAGCCAGGTGCTGCAGGTCATTGGATCCCTGACCCTGCTCACAGCCCGATTCCTGGACATGGGCCACAGTCTGCAGCTACTGCTGTCCTTGTTACTGATGTGCCTGCTTCTCCACTATCGCACTTTCCTACTAATCTGGATTTGGATTTAAATGCTGAAGATATACAGAATCCAATTTTGTCTACTGAGTCTCTACATAAGATACCACTCCTGTCAGCCTCCTCCTCAGCAAATGAGGGCCGAAGTCACCTTGAGACTACCTGGGGTGACCGTATGGAGTGGGACATACCACTCCCTGATCCTCCTCCTGACCATGGGGACAGTGCAAGGTCTCGTTGGGAAGAATTTAGGAAAAGGGATGCTTTTCATGGATCACCTCCTCCACTTCAGAAGAGGAATGCAGTTTGTCTGCAATATTTAGGGGGCTTAGAACTTGCCCCTGACCACCTTTATGTGGGAAAGACCCTAATTAAGGACTCTGGGTTATTTTACTAACAACATTTTTGCACTTATCCATGTCTCTGGTACCTCACTGTTTGATATTAGTTTTAAAACCCCACAGGGGTTGGACTGATTCTGGGCTAAGTATGACTTGCTTAGGTACTCTGCTTTATGGTAGCCCTTTCGGGCTATTCCACTCACTAGGCCAGCTATTAAGGTTGTTACCATTTTGTTCCGCAATGAAAATGTTGTTGTACATGATATTCCACACTGGTTGCAGCAACAGTGTGAAGTTTTGGGAACTCCACAACCTATCTTTGATTCAGAACACTTTTTGACTGGTGGCTGGAAATTCAGGGTGAGGCTTCGGCATACTAATGTAGGCTCAGTTCATTTGCCGAATAGCCTGTTCTTAGGTAGAGAGCGGGGACTTGCTTCTATGTAGGATGTAGGACAGCCTCGGACTTGTTTTAAATGTGGGTCCTCTAAACATCTTAGTTCAGCTTGTGATAGGTTGAGGTGTTCTCTTTGTCTCTGTTTTGGTCATACCAGTATGGACCGTACTGCTGACCTTAAATGTAATCTCTGTGAGGAAACTGGACATGGTTTTAGGTCCTGTCCATGGGCTACCCACAATAGGAACAATTGCCCTAATCAGGATACAATTCTTATCGAGGCGCAGAAAAAGGATATTGCTGCCTCAAATCCCCCCTTCTCCTGAGGTAGTGTTGCCTGATTCCCCCCCCCCGCACACCTCCTGAGGTGCCTGTGCCTGAACCCTCGGACTCCTTCCAAGCATTGATACCTCCTGTCAAAGATCCTTAACTGGATGTACCAATGGACCAATAGCTGGTAGCCCCCCACCTCTACTTCGGCTGTAGAGGATACCATTTTGGCTCCGGTGAGGCTTGTGGATGTATTGGTTATGCCGCCTCCTGAGACAACTGTGCAGGCCAAAAAGAGGGCAGAAAAACAAACTAAGACTAGATCTAAACTGGCAAAGGCTTCTTCCCCTGGTGGGGTATTCCATTGAGTAACAAATCCGAAGTCCTTTCCAGGAAATCCCAGTCTTCGGACTTAGGAGCTGATTCGGATACTTCTTCCCAACCCCTTTTGTCATCTGACTCTGAAAGTGAAAAATCAAAAGAGGTGAACAGGGACAGAAGGCCTCCGCAGCTTGGTGTTTGCCCGTGCAGATGCACCAGGTCTGGGAAGATTACCTGATCTTCTCTTCTCTTTTTTTATTTTTGTATACCTTGGCATGAACTCATGGCTTCTGCACTTTGCCTTACTGTTGCCACTTTGAATACCAATAGTGTTAAGAGTGCACACTGATGGCTTCTTCATTTTCATTTCCTGCAGGATTTAAAATGTGATATTTGTCTTATACAGGATACCCAATTGAATACCCTTTCCTTGGTGTCTGTGGCAAAGAAACTTTGGTGTTGGGGTCCTTCTTTTTTTTCTTTTGTGTTGGACACATGTGATGGTGTTGGGGTTTTATTTTGGTGTGATGGTTTTCATGTTACTAAGTTGGTGGAGGTTGTTTCAGGGTGTGCACTACTGTTAGAGTTCATCTTTTTAGGTACTTGCTGGAGATTAATTGTTGTGCATGCCTCTGTCACAAAGAAGGGCAGGGTTGATCTCTTTAATACTATTAAACCTTATCTCTTCACAACTAGACATCTTTTTTTGGGTGCTGACTTTAATTGTGTGGTGCACAAACAAGACGGGGGGCCATGACTGATAAGGACTTTTGTGACACTAGCTAACATACTAACATACTAAAATGCCATCAGAATAGGCCTAACGGTCTCTCAAGTCTGCTTGATTTTCAGCACCCACACTGAGGGCTGATTTTGGTGTCCCCCCCCCTTGGGTTATACTGTCCCCAGTCCCAGATGTTCCACCTGTATTGTGCCTGGTCAGATTTATCCTCCCCCTGTACCTGTCCCATCCCCTCTTAAACCTGTCCACAGTCTCCATCTGTACCAGCTCCCTGGGCAGTACATTCCATGGCTCTACCACCCTTTCAGTGAAATAACATCTCCTCCTCTCCCCTCTGAGCCTGCCCCTTTCCATCTTACACCCATGACCTCTTGTTGCCCCACCCTCCTTCCTTTGGAGCACCCTGACTGGGCCTCCTTTATTGATCCCTTTCATGTACTTAAAGACCTCTATCATGTCCCCCTGTCCCTCCTCTCCTCCAGGGTGTACATGTCGAGCTCCTTGAGCCTCTCCACATAGGTTTCTCCCCAGGCCCTAGATAATTTTGGTTGCCCTCCTTTGGACCCTCTCTAGGAGTGTAATGTCCCTCTTTAAATGTGGTCTCCAAAATTGTACACAATATTCGAGGTGTGGCCTAACCAAGCAGTTGTACAGTGGAAGGATCACTTCTGCCTTTCTGGAGGTAATCCCCCTGGCGATGCATCCCAGCATCTTATTTGCCCTTGCCGCTGCCCTTCTACAGGTCTCTGAGTTGTTCATTTTGACATCTACCACTACCCCCAGGTCCCTCTCACCCTCTGTAACTTGAATCATGTCTCCTCCCAAGGTATACCCCTGACCTGGATTTCTGACTCCTAGGTGCAGAACCTTGCACTTCCCCACATTGAATTTTAGTTTCCATTTTCCTGACCACTTTTCCAGAGCCTCCATGTCCTCCTGCAAGGTTACTCTCCCCTCCTCCCCATCCACCACTGCATCTAGCTTTGAGTCATCTGCAAAAGAGACTCATCTCACTCCTGATCCCCCTCCTGATGTCTGCGATATAGGTGTTGAACAGGAGTGGCCCCAGCACTGACCCCTGGGGAACCCCAATAGTAACCCACCTTGGGGATGAGGCTAACCCTCCAACCACCACTTTTTGAGTATGCTCAGAGAGCCAATTTCCTATCCATCTTAGCAACTGTCTTCCTACCCCCATTTCCTTCAGCTTAGCCAGCAGGCCACTGTGGGGTACTAAATCAAACGCCTTGCTAAAATCCAGAAAGAGGATGTCCACTGACCTACCCTGGTCCAGGGCCCTCGTCACCCAGTCATAGAACTCAACAAGATTTGTCTGGCACGATCTTCCCATGACAAAGCCATGCTGCCTATTGTCCAAGCCCCCAGTTTGCTCCAGTAACCCCCCCAGCCTTTCCTTGACAATGCCCTCCATCACCTTGCCGACCACCGATGTCAGGATAATGGGCCTGTAATTTCCCGCCTCCTCTCTTGATCCCCTCTTGTGGATCGGCACAACATGGGCTACCTTCCAGTCTTGGAGCACCCACCCAGTCCTCAGAGAGATGTTGAAAAGCTCCGCTAGAGGGACTGCCAGGACATCTGCCAGTTCCCTCAGCACCCTGGGATGTATCTCATCTGGCCCAGGTGCTTTCTCCATCTGAAGGGACCTGAGGGCTTCCCTTACTCTCACTACTGGGATTTCAGCCTCATTCTCCCCCATTTCACCATGCACCGCTGGGCCCCCACCTGTCTGTGCTGGCCACTCCCTTTCTCCAGACCCATCAGGGCCCTTGGTCTCTTCCGGTCTCACCCCTTGCTCTGGTTTGCACCCACTCCCCTCGCAAGACCTAGCCCCTCCATCCCCCCAGTATAAACTGAGGCAAAGTACTCATTTAGGACTTCTGCCTGTTCCCCCACCTCCTGTGTCCAATCATTTCCTACCCTTATCTTGCTGATCGGCCTCTTTACTTTCCTTTTTTCCCCTATGTATCTAAAGAACCCCTTGTCCCCACTCTGGATCCCACTGGCCAAGGACTGTTCCTTTTTTGCCTTAGCTGCTCTCACCACCCTGGTGACTCTCTTGGCAGTCAGCTCATATTCCTCCTGATCCCTTTCACTCCTTGACCACTTGAAGCACCTATAGGCTGCCTTCTTTTCCCTCACCACCTCCTGTACCTCCCGGGTCCACCAGCAGGGTTTTCTGGTCTTACCAAACGTACGCCTTTCCCATGCGCAGGATCTGGTAACCTCCTGTTTTCCCCTCCTAATGATCCCCCACCTGCTGTCAGCATCCATATCTAGCCTTATCCTGTCTAGATGATCTTTAAGGATCCTTCCCATCTCCCTGAAGTCTGTACCCCTAAAGTCTGTTACTACCGTCCTTGTTCGACTCCCCCCCCGGTCCAGGAAGAGCCAGACTGTGGCATGATCACTCCCAGTCAGCGGGTCCCTCACCTCTAGGCCACTAATCTGATCACTGTCTGCCAGGACCATGTCCAGTGTCCGGGCCTCCCTAGTTGGCTCACCCACCTGTTGTGTCAGAAATGTATCCTGGAAGACATCGAGCAGCCACTGCTCTCTGGCTACTGGTGATGTGAAAGTCCCCCAGTCTGTTCCTGGCATGTTGAGGTCCCCCATTACTATTACCCTTCCCTTTCCTAATCTACAGTGTCCCTCAAGATTTGCCACTAAACTTTCTTCCAGGACCTCCGCCACTGCTGGTGGTCTGTATACCACTCCGACCTTTACTGTCTTACCCTCCTGCATCAGCAAGGTGACCCAAATAGCCTCCACATTCCCTTCTGCCTCCAATACTCACGCCATTTCTGACTGACAGTGCTACACCACCACCCCTTCCCTTCCCCCATCTTTTCTGAACATAGTGTAGCCCTCCAGATTTAGGTCCCACTCGTGCCCTTGAGTGGCTCAGTTCTCAGTGACTGCTGCCACATCTACCTCCCCCTCAACCAGCATTGCCTGGAGCTCAGGCATTTTATTTCCTAAGCTCCTGGCATTTATCAGGACCACTCTTCACCCCTTTTTCTTCCTCTCCTTTCTCCCCCTTGAGCTCCCATTTCTCAGCTCCTGCACCCTACATGGTGGCCCAGTTCCATATCTCCCTAGCCCCCTAGAGGAGTGGAGACCATGTCCCTCATTTATCGCATCTGCTGGCACTGTTCCCTTTTTATCCCTCCCCCCTTCACAAGTTTAAACCCCACCTTTCACTGATGAGCCCAGCTAGTTTGAGCTTTAGGATTTCCTTCCCCTCCAAATTAAGGTGGAGCCTGTCCCTAGCATACAGTCCCTTATCCTCCCAGGTCTCTCCCCAGTCCCCCACCAGGCCATACCACAATTCCCTACACCACTCCCTAAGCCACTGATTTATCTCTCTAATCTTCATCTTGTTTTCCCCAGTAGCCCTTGGCACTGGCAGGTTTTCTGAAAAGGGGATCTTACAGCCTATGGAAAGGCATACTCTGGCCAACTCCCAGAACCTTGCCTGAACTTCTAGTTCACTATTACCACTTATGTTGTTTGTCCCAAGTGCACTAGAATGTCCGGGGTCTCCCCGCATTCCCTTGCCAGTGAAAACAACTCATGTTTGGCCTTGTGCACTGTCAAGCCTGGGTGGCATTTGGTTCTGATCAGACAGCTTTTACCCTCCTCCTGCCCCTCCCACTGTATGCCTCTGATCATGGAGTCCCCCAATAGCAGTACTAACTGTCTTAATCAAATTCTTACACAAGGACATCTCCAAGATACTTATAGGGTGTGTCACCCTATGAGTGGACATACTTTTTTTAAAGGCCCTTTATCCACTAAAACTGATTTTCTTTTCACTGATCACACGGTTAGAGTACTACATGCTCAGACTATCCCAGCTGAAACTTCTGATCATGTGGTTTTGATTGCTTCCCTTGAGGTGGGTCCTTACGCTTCCACAGGCAGGGGTTATTGGAAATTAAATATCATGTTGCTAGATGTTGCTCATTTATTGCAGCAAGTCCAAGAACTTTTAAATGTCCATATGTCTTTGGCTGGATTTACTGAGGATCTGTTATCTTGGTGGGGGGACACTAAGTCTGATTTGAAGTCTTTAGCTACTCATTTTTCCACATCTGCTACACTGACTAAGTATAAAAAATATTTGGCATTACGGACACATTTGGAAGCTTTGTATTCTAATATCAATACCCAACATCTCAATTTAACATCACAAGTACAGGCCGTGAAAAAAAGAGATGGCAGCCCTACAATACTCTAGGGCTGTTTTTCTCTTGCATAAACATAGGGTTTGCTCCTCTAGGAAGACTGGTTTGGGTGATGCATTTGAAAGTAGTAACAGAAGGACTGCAGACAGACTGCTGACTGAAGATTTCTGCAAGGACGGTACTCCGTGCACTACCATACCTGAAATTATGCAGGTAGTTTCTGCACACTTCACAGATATGTATGCTGCTCCTTCTTTAGATGGAACTAACATTAGAAGCGTCCTTTCTTCTCCACACTTTCCCCCTTGTACAGCTACGCTTTTCCAACCATTGATTGCCCCAATAAGTAGTGCTGAGGTGACATGGGAAATTTCACGTCTCCATAATAATACGGCACCTGGTATTGATGGTTTACCAACTGAAATTTTATAAGGCCTGTAGTCCTTTGCTTAGTGAAATACTCCCTGTGGTATTTAATTGGGCATTGCAGCAGAAGACTTATGATTTTCATTTTTGTACTTCTATCCAAATGTTGTTGTTTAAGAAAGGTATGGGGGGGACCTTTCTAATTGGAGGCCGTTGAGTCTCCTTAATTTGGATTTAAAAATTTTGATGACAATTTTAAATGTTTGACTGTTAGCAGTGGCTTCTACTTTGATTTCACTTCACCAGACTTGTTCCATTCCTGGTAGATCTATTGATTACAATCTCCTCTTAATAAGGGAACTAGTAGAGCTTAGTAAAGAAGATAAGATTACGGGGTTTCTTATGTCTTTTGATCAGGAAAAGGCATTTGAACGGGTTCCTCATGATTTTTTGTTTCAGGTTTTGAGATTGTATGGTATTCCTGAACAGTTTGTGACATGGCTTGCTTTATTGTGTAGGCATGCATATGCACTGCCCCTAGTGAATGGCTTTCTGGGATCCTATATATCTAACCATCAAGGGGTGCAGCAAGAATGCCCCTTGAGCCCCCTGCTCTATGTTTTTTGTTTGGACCCATTGTTGAGAACTATTGCCCAAGATGCCCTCATTACTGGTGTCACCCCCCCACAGGGTACTGTATGTGCTAAGATTTTGGCTTATGCTGATGATGTGTGTGTTTTTGTTGTTGATGTAGCTTCAGATCACAGAGTGTTGCATCATTTTCATTCTTATTCTACAGTGGAGGGTGCAACCTTGAACAAAAGTAAGAGTTTTTTGTACTCTTTTAATACTGCAAATCCTGCTATTACAGACATATAAGGCACTGCAGTGTTACAGGGTCCGATTAAGGTTCTGGGTATTAAATTTGGGAAGGGAGATAATGCTTTTCTTAATTGGTCAGAGAAGCTTGATATTGCAAAGCCTAAAGTTGCGCTATGGAAATCTTGGCAACAATCCAAATGTAAGAAGGTGGCTGTTGTTAAAATGTTGCTCCTTCCCTTTTTTTTATATCTTAGTGTAACCCCCAGGGGGCGCTATCCTTAGGGTTACTACCCCTGCCTGCCTCCTCTGAGACAGGGTAAGGGGCCCAGATCCATTGACGGGTGCCTCCACCCAGAGGTCAGGGTTAGTACTGTCGAGATTGCCTCGGTTACAGCCCTTTGGGTTACTGCAACCTCCCTTTCGTCCCGCTAGTGTCTCACTTGGGGTACCCACAATGCTTTTCCCCAGTTCACTTACCCCCCGGCTAGTATCTCTCAACTCACTCCAGGGGCCCCCTGTAAAGTAAGGTACAGTTTTATCACAGTCACTATACAGCAGTTCACCAGCAATGCACACAGTAGCCAGGGTATAGTTGCAGAACAAACAATCTGATTTATTCAAGGGGAAGTAACTAGGACGGGAGGAAATCAAGTTAATTGGCTTATGACTATACCTATCTACCTAGGGCTCTGTGCACAGGCCTGAACCTAATATTTACTGTCCCTGGGTACCCAACCCCTAATAGCTAGTCCACCGTGGCAGCTGGTTGGGGCTCTGATACAGATAGCATTTACATTCCTGAGAAGGTCAGAATGGAAAGAAGATTCAGGTAGGCAGTCAGCAGTATAATAAAACAACTTGAGACCACTGTTGTAACTTAGCAGGAAGCTACCCTGATTCAGTACTCACGACTCCAGCAAGCAACGGTTTCTGCACCACTGGCAGGGCTGAGCCTGAGTTTCACCAGCCTCCTCACACATTTATATGGCAACTCCAGAGGGGTACCACACCAAGCTGCAGCTTATTAGGCTCACACGAACTCTCAGCTGACTAAGGTGCTGCTACAGCAGTTTCCACTTTCCCGAGGACCAAGCGCGATTCAGCAGATTCTCCAATCCTCCAACAGGTCAAGCCTGGTGGGTAACTGGGCTGGCACCAGCCTCCTCCAACCACACGCTGACGGATTTAGTCCGACTCACTCCATGGCAACAACAGCCGCCTCAGGCCTTCCCGCGCTTCCCGCGCGAACACTCCACCAGCGCAGAAGCACACAGCTCCTTCCTTCTCCTCAGCCACTACGCATCTGCCCCCAACAGCAAGGGGCTGTCCCTTCAGTTCGGGTGCTACCTGTTTCCATTGGCTAGCGGCACCTGCCAGTCAACTGCTCCTGCTCTCAGTGGTGCGAAAAAGTGCCATAGCCCATGATACCTTTCCCAAAATACAAGCAGTTCCTCTATAGGTCAGCCGACTATGTAGGGTCCCGAGGTACTGATTGGTCCAATTCAGCAGTCCTTGACCAAAATGAAGAGGAGAATCAGAACAGTCTTTACTGCAAAGGAAAAACAGGTTAGAACAACTACATTTTCATTTATCACCCCAAGTTATTCCCAGCAGGCAGTTACATCTCTCGGGGGGAGCTCCGTCTGCACAATTTAACCATGGCAGAAATGGAGCAATTATCCGGCAGCCCGGGCGGGACTCGAGCAGGGGAACACTCAAACCCTTTCCCAGATTAATCATGACTGCGAGTGAGGCAGCCCTTAAAAAGACAGGCACGGAGGCCTTGATAGCGCTCCTGGCGATCACACTTAAACTGCTAAAATGCAGGACACCAGCCTGGCAGGGAGCATTTAAACAAGCTCCTGGGAAGCTTTTAGGAACCCCCATTTGCAAGGGGGTTACATTTGTGCTGTATACCCTGTCCCTCCTAATTTGGAAGCAACTCTGCTTAGTCCTTTTTTTCAAGTCATTTGGGGGAGTAGATTGAATCCAGTAAAGAGGGATGCATTGTATCTCCCTATAACGCAAAGTGGTTTGAATAGTGTCAACCCCATTACATTTTATTATAGTGCTTTTTTTCATCGAGATTTGGTTGATCTTAGTTGTCCTAAACCGGTGGTGTGGTTGGTTTATGCAGATTATTGGTTGGGTCCATTGTATAACAGTTGGCATGTACCAGGTAAAAGGGCACCACTGGCTTCATCCTTCCCTACATATTTGCAACCTGCTATTAAGAAACTTAATAAACGGAAGGTGCTTCCAGATCAGATCTTTTCCAGAATGAGTAAATGTCTTTATGGGATATTGCAATCTCAAGCTCACTCTATTACTCCTGTGTATAAGGATATCCCTGATTGTTATTATGGTCGTATTCTTCAAGGACTGATGGATAAACTGATACCTCCTAGATTATGGGATGTTCTGTGGCTTAGTAGCCATGGACGACTTAATGTCAAGGGCAATGCAAAGCGTAAAATGGTATCAGAAAGAATGTGTCCTAGGGATACTTGTTTGGCACAAGAAGAAACTATGGCCCATTTTTATATTCACTCTCCTTATGCACAGGATTTTTGGCATGCCCTATCTGTTCGCTGGAGTCAGTCTGTTTGGATGGCTGTTACTTATGTGGAAGTTGTGGGTGGTTTTCTGCTGCGTCATACTGCCCTCGATGCAGGCATAGTGAGACTTTTATTTGCCATGATTAAATTTCACTTGTGGCAGGTGAGATGTAAGTTTACTCTGCAACAAACGTATCAATCACCTTCCTGTGTCACTGAACGTATTGAGCATAATTTGACCCACCAATGTTTTTATGAGCAACATATTTTGAATTATGATGCATGGATCACACATTGGAAGGCAGTACCTTTTTTGAAAGATAACATAGGATGATTTTGTTTTCTTTTGCTATCCTGCATTCTGCTTCTGATTGTTTTTGTTAATGTTATGTTTTGTTTTCTCCCTTATTTCTTTTGCTATTTTTACTGGAGTTGTATCTCCTCAGTTTTTCACTGTTTGATTTTGTATTTACATATTTGGTTGTTTTTCTGTTGTACTGTTCTGTTAATAAAACTTTCTCCTAGTCTTTGTTGATAAGTGTTATGGGATCTTTAGCATCCACCTGAACTACCACCAATCCAGGCAGATGGGACCTCGGTTTAACGTTTCTTCCAAAAGACGGCACCTCAGAAGTGTAGCACCCCCTCCTCATGTTGCACTACAGTGTCAGTATTGGGATATTAACCCAAGTGTCAGATGTGGGAACTGAACCCACAGCCCTCTGATCTCCTGGCCTCGGAGGTGAGTGTACTACCTACTGAGCCACTGACAAATTGCAAAATAACATCTGTACTTAAAGTCAAATTCCATGAGTCTTCGTGAAAATTGTAGAATTTCATGAAATATTCCATAAAACTGTAATTTTCTTATTTCACACAGACTTATCTAGGGATTCTATTTAAAGGATAGGGGTATAAGAGGCAGGTAACACAGGGGATATCCAGGTTCTGGAGCTAGATACACAGTTTCAGCAAGAAATGGACAGCTGAGCTGGGTAGCTCAACAGTGGTAGACCCCCCCCAGGCTGGAGCAAGAAAGTACAGTGTCAAGAATTCCAACCTGAATGCAGGATATTTAACATAGAAACATAGACTTTGACGGCAGATAAGGACCACTTGGCCCACATTGTCTGCCCATTTCCCTACCTACAGGATAAGCTGCAGATCCTAGTTAACCAACAGCCTATTTCTTCCTACCCCTACAAGAATTGTCTTATGTCTGCCCTATGCATTCTTGAATTCTCCCACAGTTTTAGACCCCACAAACTCCTCAGGAAGGCTGTTCCATGCATCCACCACCCTCTCTGTGAAAAAATACTTCCTCACATTGTTCCTGAGCCGTCCCTCCTCTATCTTCAAATTGTGTCCCCTTGTTCTTGCACATCTCTTTTTCTGAAAGATGCTACTCTCTTGGATTTTGTTGATTCCACTGAGGTACTTAAACATTTCTATCATGTCCCCCCTCCCTCCTTTCCTCAAGTGTATACATATTAAGTTCCTTTAGTCTCTTCTTGTATGGCTTCTCTTGCAGACCCTGCATCATTTTAGTTACCCTCCTTTGGACTGCCTCCATCCTGTCTATGTCCTTGTGGAGATGGGGTCTCCAGAACTGGACACTACTCCAGATGGGGTCTCACCAACTGTCTGTACAGAGGGATAACAACTTCCTGTTTTCTGCTGGTGATGCCTCTCCCTATACATCCCCGTATGCCCCCAGCCCTTCCTACTGCCTTCTCACATTGCTTGCTAACCTTAATGTCATCTGATATAATTACTCCCAGGTCCCTTTCCATTTTTGTTGTTATTACCTCCGCAATTGTGTAATGTTCCCCTGGGTTCTTGTTTCCCAGGTGCATTATTTTGCATTTCTTTGCATTGAATCCAAGCTGCCATACTTCTGACCATTCCTCCAACCTTGCCAAGTCCCTTCTCATCCTTTCCATGCCTATTTGTGTATCAATCCTGTTGCAGATCTTTGTGTCATCTGCTAACTGGCATACTTTTCCTTCCAGTCCCTCTGCAGTGTCACTTATAAAGACATTGAAAAGGACTGGACCCAGTACTGAACCCTGTGGTACCCCACTAGTAACCCCTCTTTCTTCAGAGTGGACTCCATTTACAATTACCATCTGTGTCCTGTTGTCCAGCCAATATTTTACCCAGACTAGCACCCTAGGACCCACTCCCAGGCTGGTTAATTTGATTATCAATCTTTTGTGTCAAATTCCTTGCTAAAGTCTAGGTAGGCCATGTCCACAGCCCCTCCCTGGACTACTACTTTGGTCACCCAATCAAAGAAATCAATTAGATTCATCTGACATGACCTTCCCACTGTGAACCCATGCTGCCTTGGGTCATGTGCCCCACTGGCCTCTAGGTGCTCAACAATTCTTTCCTTCAGAAGTGATTCCATCATTTTCCCTACCACAGAGGTAAAACTGACAGGTCTGTAGTTTCCTGCCTCTGTCTTGCTCCCACTTTTGTGAAGGGGAATCACATCCACCTTCCTCCAGTCCTCAGGTACCACATCATCCTCCCATGATTTGTTAAAAAGGGTAGTCAGTGGTGTCACTAGTTCTCCCCTTAATTCTTTTAGAACTCTGGGGTGAATTCCAACAGGCCCCATTGCTTTGTCCACCTTCAGTTTTAGGAGTTCTTTCAGAACCCTTTCTTCTGTGAAAGGACTGGGATAAACCCCCCTATCCAGAGTGCTTCTGTTAATTGGGTTAGGCACCTCCCCCTCCTCCTCTTTTGTGAATACTGAGCAGAAGTATTCATTTAGTATCCCTGCTTTTTCATTGTCCCTCTCTGCTCACCCACCGTCCATTCCATTCAGCCTCACTATTCCTCTCTTTGTCTTTCTACTCTCCCTAATGTACATATAAAAGGTTTTATCCCCTTCTTAACCGAGTTGGCTATCTTTTCCTCAGTTTGAGCCTTTGCTATTTTAACTTCCCTTCCTGCTTCCTTCTGCCTTAACTGGTACAGTTCTCTGTCCTGCTTCTTCCATGTTTCCTTATATTTCCTAAATGCTATCTTTTTCTCCCTAACCTTCCCCGCCATCTCTTTTGAGAACCATAATGGCTTTTTCTTTCATTTTGATTTGTTTATTTACTTCACACAAAGGCTTGTTGCCACTGTGATGGCAGTTTTGATGTTTCCCATTGTTGCAGCACCCTTCTTCTAGCCTGTTTGCTAGTGCTTTTCTAAGGCACTCTCCCCATCTTGCCAAAGTCAGCCTCCTGAAGTACAGTACTTTCACTTTGTATGGCTTGACTCAGAATTGAGTTTATTGTGAACCACACTGTTTGGTGGTCACTTATTCCCAGATGGCTACCCACTTCTAGATCTGAAATCTTCTCACTGTCCCCATTTGAGAGTACGAGGTCTAAGATTGCTCCTCATGAGTGGGTTCCGAAGTAGCTGTCTGAGGAATGCCACCTGTAGTGCATTGAGAATGGCTCTGCTCTGGATGTGGCTGCAGCAAAGGTGCTCCAGTTAACATCTGCATATCTAGGTCCCCAAGTATCTCCCTTTCTCTGCCATCCTAAGGATGCCTTCTATCATATCCTTGTCCATTCCTCCCCTGACATGGGGTCTGTATTCAACCCCAGTGCAGATTGTGGTGCCATTTCCAGTCTCTAGGTGACCCAGCGTATCCTTTCCTCCCTGTTTAAGGATCACTCTCAGAAAATTTATGATCTGGGAAGTCTGGTGTACATTCAAGTCTAGGACTTAGAGGTACTCAGAAAGATATAATGGGGAAAGACAATATCTTGGGCAGCAGGATGAAAGAATTCTTGCTATTCCAACATGGTAGGTTGATAGGAAAAGGAGTAGGTGACTCACGTTTTAAGGGAGTTTGTCACTGTAAAGAACAAAGTGGATATCAGTGGAATCAGTAGCTCAACTGAGTCAATCTGGCTAGGCCAAAAGAGAAGGGGGGTGGATTGTCACCCAGAGAGAAACAGCAGAACTGCAAAAAGCTCAGCCCAGCTTATCAAATGAAGTAGTGAAATGTGCATTG
Source organism: Neoceratodus forsteri (assembly GCA_016271365.2). NCBI lineage: Eukaryota > Metazoa > Chordata > Ceratodontiformes > Ceratodontidae > Neoceratodus > Neoceratodus forsteri. Next base: position 1,380,356,445 of record CM057455.1, read on the forward strand.
TTAATGTTAAATTAAAAAAAAACAATTCTGGATGCTTCATCTACAGTATATGCTATCACAAATATGTGACAAAATGTTACTAATCATTTTTTTCGTGTGCACAATTAAAACTGCTTAACCAATTTCTCCAGTTGTGTTAGATACCAGGATACTCTATGGATATGCATGTCAAATGTTAACTCTGTGCGTGCAAGAGCAGAGAAGTTACAAATATCCACTTTTTTGGTAGTTTTCACAAAGTTTTGCAAATATTTACATAGTGATGTTTTGAACCCCTGTAACTTAAAAAAAATATCTCATCTAATGCTCTCTATATTTAGATCATTCTATAAGCATTACAAAATGGTTATCTCTACTAGATTACACATGTCTAGCTCCAAAGGTGCCTGAACTACATGCAGGTGAAATTTGTTCATGAAATTTCCTGAACAGAATTAAATGACAGATTTTGAGCACATGTCATTTTGAGGTAATGCATCATATTGTCATGAATTCTGGCACATTGTTAGATCATCCATCATAGACAAGTAATGCCAAATTTAAGATTCCTGACCCAATATTCGTTAAGGTATATGCAGCTAAAATGTTCATGAAATTTCGCACAAACAATAAAATGACAACATTTGAGCACCTACAGTTATGAAACAATCCATCTGATTTTCAGGATATTTAACACGTTAGTGGCCACTGATCCAGACAGTATATATGCCACATTTCAGAGCTCTAGCCAGCATGGCAGCTGAGTAATGATCAAATAACTAAATTTAAAATATTTGGCAAAATTCTGATGACAGTTCTCAACATTTCATAGACTGTTTCAACATTTTTGCCAAAATTCCGCAGATTTAGGATTTTTCCATTCCACAAAGCTGTACCTGGTACACCTCCGGCTACACTCTACATTCCTGAGCAGTTCCCTAAACTTAACAGAACATGCCTGTGGAACATACTGTATAATGAAATCCACAGCATGTTTTCTATTACTTCTTAATGTGAATGTCGACAAAGCAGGCAAGTGTACTTTGTCAAATAGGTGACAGTAGAGTACTGTTGCATGAAAATTTTATTTGATTCCAAGCTGTTAATAATGGCCATCATAAACTCAGTCATATTTTGCTGAATGTTATTGGTGAATGTTTGATGGAATTCATATCCACCCAACACAAGTTGTAAGGGTGTCAGAGTCTGTATGCTGTTATCATGCTTGTCACTATCATTCACAACCTTCTTCAGTGACTTGGACAGTGCTATGTCATGCAAAGATTTGATAGTGGCAACAAAGTGAGGCATGTGGAGAAATGCTTGCATTGCTGAGTTTGCATAGCAGTTTACTCCAGTGCTGTTGTCAAATGCTGGGACAACACTCATCCCAAGCATCTTCTTTCATGGAGGAGTGCTTTTCTGCTTTTGTGTTGTGGATTGTTTCTTAATGCTGTCTGAATTCAATGCTGCTATATCTGTCTGGTACCTCTTTTTCATGATAGAAACTGTGACTGTGGCATTGCACTGTGCTACATGCATGGGTAGTGGTATAAGAGGCAATGTCAGCTGGTACAGAGTACGCAGTCTGTTGTACTGTGCAATACATCATCTGTCAGCCAGGACTTTATACAGTGCTATGCAGATGATATACAAACCAGCCAGAGTCCACACACTTGAAAGTGCAACATAGATCATGCCATCTATGTCGACCATAGCTGAGTCCAAACTTAAGCCTTGTGACTTGTATATGGATACAGCATATGCAACACACACAGGAAACTGTTTCCCAGTCACATATATGTCTTTCACAATCTGGAACTTAGCAGTGGTCCTGGAAATAGGTAATGACTATTCTATGTTGTCAAACTTGACGAGTGCATCTATGAATGTCTTCTGTACATTGTACTGGAAGTCAATTATGTGTCCCATTGCACCATTCACCATACCACGCTCCACATCAAGACTGAGGCATAGCATGATGCATGCATTCATACAGGCAGTTCGAACAGCTTCTAATCCAGTTGTTCGCGACATCAGACTTTAGCTCAGACAGCTATTCAGTCAGCTTTGCTTCCAGATTCTGACTCAAGACCACACTATCAATGGTGTCAACTGCATGCAAAGTGATGATTTCCTGACCTTTTCTCTGCAACATAATGCTGTTAAATTCAGCACACTGCTTGAGTCGAGGCACGAGACACACAGTCCCTGCAGTGTCTGAGTACACATTACTAAAAACAACACATACAGCAGTCAGAGATGTACACTCATTACTGATATGGCATGTGTTCAACAGAGAAACATTGTGTTGTGACAAAGATGCAAGCCTGATCCAACAGTACCTTATCATGACTCTGCCGCATGTTTTCATACAGCTCAATGTAAAGGAACAATTTGCAATGACTGATTCCTTCAATACACCCTATAGTACTCTTAGCTTGCTTAACAGTCAGTGCTGTAAAGACATGCTCTCCATTCATGGGTGCAAGTTGCAGAAGGTCCCCAAACACAACAATACTCTTTCCCCCAAATAGTTCACTGTGGTCAGTTCCAAGAACCTCCTGGAGATGTAGATGAATACATGCAAGCATGACATTTGAAACCATGCTGATCTCATCAATAATCAGAAGTTTCATTTTGGCAGACATTGGGCACAGCTCAGATACCACCTCATGGGACAGTTTTCAATACTCTCCTGTTTTGCCATGTTCTACAGGGAGCATAAACAACCGGTGAAGAGTTACACCACCAATGCTGAATGCAGCCAAACCTGTAGGAGCAGTTACAGTTACAGACATCACTTCTCCTGCATGTTTCCTTATCTCCTCTGTTATAGTTTCAATAACAAAACTCTTGCCAGTGCCAACAGAACCACTAACAAACATTAGTAATGGTTTGTAGTTTCTGCATGTACGTCGGTTCTTCTCATGAAGGATGTCATGTCTCACTGCTTCTGTGACAGCATCATAAGCAACACACTGCTGTCTATTCAGCTGGCCTATCAACAAACTATGATCCTTTGTCACATGAGAACCATGTTCCATGGCACTCTCAACTTCACTCATCAGAACTACAGGATCATTCATTGGGATAGAAGCCCCAAGAGTGCCCTGTCCCTCAGGATCTATGTTTTCCTGAGAATTACCTGCGGTATCTTCCTCAAGCTGTTTCATAGCTTGATCCATCTGCTCCTTTTCTAATTCCAGTCTACAAATGTATATTTTAGACTGTTCACTCTTGAAATTCTCATATGTAAGGTGGAACTGTTCTTCATATGTTTCAGTCTCCTTTAAGTGTAGTCTCATCCCTCCATGGCTTAAAGAGGAACATTAGAGCAAAGTAGTAATGTTCCTTACCTCAGTGGTGGACAGACTCAATTTACGATGGTCAGTCAGCCAGGGTTTGTGCTTTTAGCAAGGCACCCATCAAAGCCTCTGACCTTGTAAATCTCTTTGTGTTCAGTCAGGTGCTACATCAGTCTAGTAGTCATACAACTTGGCAACATGGTACAGGCACATATCATCCATCATACTATCCCAGTGTGGGTAGTACGTGTTGATCAGGTTGTTCTTCAAAATGTTCTTGGATAAAGGATGGTGCAAAGCCAGTTCTTCAATCTCATCATGAGACTTCAAAACATGCCTTTGTTTCTCTTTGTAATTAACACTGAGAAATCGTACAGCATCAGACTTGCTGTACAAGTGTGTTCCAATCATACAATCACTGGCCTCATATGATCCGCACTTCCTGTGAGACAGTGTCTTTAATCCCAGTGACCAGAGCTGTGAGCTTAATGATCGTCTGGAAGTTGCAATATCTTCCCAAAGCTCAAGCAAACTTGTCTGCTGTTTAGTATGTACAAAGTGATGTACTGAACAAGAGACAGGAGTTCTCAGCAGCAAACTGCACATCAATGTTTGCCTGCCATCAGAAGATTAGGATTGTAGTCATTGATGAACACCTCATTCTCCCATCTGGGTAACTCATAGACCCTTTTAGTGGACTTTGCCTTGAGATGGTGATGCATGGCTGAGAACAAGTCATTCATACATCCTTGCTGGCAGACACATCTAGGGAAACCAAAACGACACCTGGTGTAACACTTATTATGACTCTTGACTGGTCAGCAGCAGTACTTCGCACAAAGATGCTGCTGAAACTTCTGCACAGCTTCCACAGTGTTGGACTTTCATACTTGTCAGGGATGTGACAAGTAACGTAATGCTGAATGAAGCTCAGAACTTCAGCTGCTTCATTCTCACCCATATGAGGAGCATCTTTAATCCACAACAACATATGGACGTGTGGTGCACCTCATGCCTGGTATTCCATCTTCCAAAAGTAGTGCTCGACTAATCCAAGAGGAGGATTGTCCTTTGACAATGTGAATGTCAATATGTCATGGAAGCGATGGTGAAAATGTTGGGACACAGATACTGGATCAAGGTAGCACATCTCACCAAGTGTCATTAATGAAATACCATCAACATCAGCACTGGCCCACCTCAACAGTTCAACTAACTCATCCCAGCTGTACTGTGCACAGCTCAGAGTAATGAACCAAGTGACTGCACCATACTCACACAGCATAATCATGCCCTTTCAGTTCCTATGATACCAGTATTCTTTTGTGCCATGCAAACTCAAGAGTAGAAACATGAAATTCACCTGCAGTGTTTCATCCTTTGCTTTCAGTTTTTGAAGAAAATCAACTGCTGTGATTCCATCTAGTGGAGTAGTCAGCTGCAGAGTATGTGTAATGGATGCAAAGAAGATACTGAGCTCATTCTCCCACAGCAGGTGGAACAAATATTGTATGTTCCTACGGAATTTTTTCCATCCTTGTTTAAGACTCTTGATGTAAGATATTCAGCACCTAGAACATGCACCTCATGTGCATCCAAATGACGTTCTGTACCTTGAGGGAATAAATCTGAAAAGCAACGTGCTTCCAGTGTTCCCTTGCATATGCTAACAGGACTACCTTCAACCTGTTTCATCTGGTACAGGCCAATATTATCACCAATTGGATCCCTGCCATGTAGAGGGGGAATTGTGTACTGCTCATACACATCTTCATGAGTTTCAGCATCAACCTTCTCAATCATTGGCTTCCTAGTATCCACCACATCAAACTGAGTACCCATACCAGAGAGTACATCAATGTCAAGGTCACATAGAAAGGATTATTGCTCTTCATGTAGTGTAGAGCACTTTTCACTTTCTGCACATTGACAACATCTTGCCAAATGACCTTTGTCTTTGTTGGGACACCATTCTACTAGTATGACTACACTGTTTTCATTTGAGATTGTCTCCACATCTCTTTCAGAGGCAGTGGTAAATACATGACAGACATTTTCAGAGACTTCACAAGCTCTTTCTGGGGCACTTTTCATGTCTTGGTATTCAAGCGCAGAATAGTCTGATATGGTTTCATCGTTTGTATGAGTCATTCAAACATATTCAGTGCAGCAATCTCAGTAGGTGTCACATCTGCCTCCATGTTGTTCAATACAAACCTCGTGGCAGAGTGTCATGTTTCACCTTATCAAACAGTACTGACACATAGTAACCAGTGGGTCCAGGTCAAAGTCATGCTTTACTAGTAGGTAAGTCAATAGTCATGCCTCACATGTCATTAAAAGATATAATATTTTCCAGATCAACAGTTATAGTCTGGTGTCTGTAAGTTGTCTCGTGACATGAGACACACACAGAGTCTAACTTCTCTCTGTTTGCAAGTTCAAACTTGGTAATGGGTTTCCCAAATGTCTTATGTATGTCGGTTCTCAAGAGAGACAGCACATGGTGCAGTGGTGGAAGAGTCATCACATAGTACATCATAACGTTTAGTGTTATGATGCACATCCTCTATCACAATTTTTGCAGCATGCATATCTCCTTTTCAATGACTCATCAAGCTGTTTGTATAGTGACACAGCTTTTCTCACCTGCTATAATTTACACACAAAGCTGAGCATTGCAGGATTGTGCACAGCAAGCATGAGCATATGATGAAACACACTGTTGCACACACCACGTCTAAACAAACCAAGCAATGCCCCAGCAATCCTTTATGTTTGCGAATCCCACAGAGATCAATCTTGTGTGATAGGCTGTATCTTTGTTTTTCTTAATAGCAACAAAGCGTATTCACTAACTGTGCAATAGTATCAAAGGATGTTTGCCTAAGATTACATGTCTCATTACATGACCATGATACACAACTTTTCCTGTGCATCTCAGTATTTGAGTCTGTGTCATCATCTGACACACTTGCTTCATCAGTGTGTGTGAGATGCTCAGCACATTACAAGCCTTACCACCCTCATCAACAGAAATTGTGATATTTTTAGCAACTGCATGGTAAGACTCCTACCAAAAATAGTCTTCAGAGTGCAATTTATGTAACCATGGTCCTTTAAAAATGTCTCAAAAGTTGTCTCTGTTCAGAGTAACAACATTTTGCAGCCTAGTATGAAGAGAGTTCAGAGTAGCACTGAACCGTTCAATCTGCTACATCATCTGTCTCCACAAACATGCAGGGACAGCAAGTGTCTTGTTCACAAAAGTGCAGACCCTAAGACGTAGCTTCATTAAAGCAAGTTGACTGTTCAGTAATTTGCCTTGACCTCTCATCATGGCAGAAATAATCTGATCAACTTTAGTCTTTGAAACTAATGTATGGAACAATTTCAACTTGCTAAGATAGCCAGCAATCACAGAAGTGTATTTCTCTTTACGGGTTACATTGGCAATGTCTGCAACCCAGACAGCTCTCCTCTGCTCTGTACTACCAACAACATGATCAGGAGCTGTGTGTTTCGTAGTTGTTGATGAACAACTAACTGAGGCAGACATCTCACAAGCAACAGGCAACCATTCCTACCTACAGACCTTTCAGTGTCCTTAGTTTTTCTCATGGCAGTTTTACAACCTACATTACTCTTCATCAACTGAACATTATTAAGATACTTATCCTTCCTATGTTTATTCACTTGCCTATCTCTTCTAGGCATTCTAGCGGGTTACAAACACAGTTTTCATGTTACATAATGGTACAGGGTCACACACTTATTAAAGAAAGAAAAAAATGACTTTCATGAAACTCTTCATTTAGTATAAGACATAGAGATCAGATAGTAATAAAATGAAATATGACTATGAACATCTGATTTCCCTACAAATTCCACACACCAACAAACACTACCATGCTTCTAATGCCCATAATTATTAAAAACATACTAAACAAATTAAGCTTCTATATGTAAAGTAATCATTTTTTTGTTACAAATAGTTTGGTACAAACATAGAAACAGAAGATGATGGCAGATAAGGACCACAAGGCCCATCCAGTCTGCCTAAGATTACATGTCTCATTACATGTCCATGATACACAACTTTTCCTGTGCATCTCAGTAGTTGAATCTTGTCATCATCTAACACACTTGCTTCATCAGTGTGTGAGATGCTCAGCACATTACAAGTATTACCACCCTCATCAACAAGAAAAAAGATTGAAAAATGCATATACATCATAAAAACATTAATGTTTTTGAGCTAATATGTCTATGTGTGAGAAAGTTTTCAAGGTGCGTGAGTGGGTTCCATTCAAACCAATGATGTTGCAGAGGAAAAAAAATGTTGTTGCAAAGTTTTCGAGGTGTGTGAGCATGCCCCATTGAAATCAGTGATGTTACTGAGGTAAAAAAAAGTAACCACAAAAGTTGTTGAGGTAAGCAAACACACTCCATTGAAAACAATGGTGTTGCTGAGGTTAAAAAATTAAACAGCAAAAGTTTTCAAGGTACGGTATGTGAACACGCTCCATTGAAAGGAATTATGCTTTTGAGGCCAGAAAATGTAACCGTGAAAGCTTTCGAGGGACAAGAATGTGCTCCATTGCAAGCTGTGTTGTTGTTGAGGACAAAAAAATGTAACCGCAAAAGTTTTCGAGGTACGTGAATGCGTCTCATTGAAAGGAACTATGTTGTTGAAGACAAAAAAAAGAAACCACGAACATTTTCGAGAAATGAGAACGTGCTCCATAAAAAGCAATGTTGTTTTTGATGAGTAATTAAATCCAACCTCGCTGCAAATAATATCCCCTAGTTCACCATATACATTCAATAAACATTTGTGTGAGATAACATGAAATGAAGTTGCACAATACATTTGTTGTTGAGCTCATTTGATCCTTTACCTTAACTTCCCATGATGCTTTGCAATTAGGAAGTGTCTCCAATCGGCCCCAAAAATACTAGCGACCACAAAACCATGTAAAGGACAGTAATAAAAGTAACAGACCCTGATTATGTTGTAAGAATCATACACAATTAACATACTTATTAAGAAATAGGTGCTAATGTGACTAAATTATTAAGTAAGCCCACTATGAGTGGACATGTTTTTTTTTTGAAAAAAAAAACACCCACATACCACATTTAACCAATCACAGAGCAGAGAAACAAGATTGACAGTCCACAATATCAAATGGCACCACACCATTAATTTATGCAATTTTAATGCTTTTAAAGTTATTTTTATGCATCCCATAACATTCTTCAAACCAGCCAATCATACAAGAAAAAAATTCATGAAGAAGAAGGAAACAGCCACATTTTGGCCACCCTACAGAGACTGGTACAGTAACAGTAAGTACATCACATGAAAATTTACTTTAAAACTTAACTTTAACTTCTTCTTTGCTACTTAAAAATAGGCTTGTTTAAAAGTAATTTTTTTCCACATAGGTTACTATAAGGCTAACCAAGTAGAACTTTTTTTTTTTTTGCAAAATTTTAACAATTTAAGACAGAGCTTGAAGCAATACTCACAACCACAAATCCCAGCTTGAAAGGGAGGGAGACTACAGCAGGCATATGTATACAGTGGCCCAGATATTCAAAAAAACTGTGCATGGTGCAACAGTGTTGCACCATGCGCAAGCCACTGATGCGCCCCAGCCTGATATCTCAAAGGAAAGTGCGCCAGACAAACCCGGTGCGCTGGAGCACATCAGTAATGTATGCAGGCACAGGTAGGGAGGGCGTGCACAGCCCAATATTCAGCCCGGGATGTGCAGAGCCATGCATGCACAACCGCTACTTGTGCCAACACAAAGTTAAGCCCCCCCAAAAAAGGAACAACTGATGGCCACCCACAGGTGAGCTGCTGCATTGCAGGGTGCAACACAGCAGCTGCCACCTGTGGGTGGCCACCCGAGTTCCGGCTGCACCTGGCACACCCCCATGCCTGATCAGCGGCATTTGTAAAATAAGATGTTGTCCAATATCCTGGTGGGCCAGTGGACTGCACTCTGCCCAATCGCGGGCATCTGTTATAATAAAAAAGTCCAATATCCCTGGTGGTCCAGTGGACCAATTGCTGCCCAATCTACGAGCACCTGTTTAAATAAAAAAAAAAATGGGCTAATATCCCTGGTGATCCAGTGGACCGATTGCTGCCTGATTGCGGCATCTGTTTAAATAAACCCTCCCGTCCAATATCCCTGGTGGTCAGTGGACCGATTGCTGCCATTGCGGGCATCTGTTTAAATAAACCCCCGTCCTATGTCCCTGGTGGTCCAGTTGATCGAATGCTGCCCGATTGCGGCATCTGTAAAACAGAAAGCATCCTATTACCCTGGTGGTCTAGGTAACCCCTTCCCACCCACCCACTGAGCCTCACAGTCCCGCCTCCCCGGTCAGCCGGCAGGAGACAGCACTCCACCCACCTGCCGCCCGCCACCCACCGACTGACACCTGGTAGGGCTGCACGCATTGGTTCACAGCATGAGCCAATGGGCGGCAGCCCATACCGCATTACATTTCAGATATGGAATGATTTCAGGTGGTAGGTGCCAGCCCCGCCTTGACCGAGGAGCGGGCGTGGGGCTCCAGTGGGTAGGGGAGGGGTTACCCCAGACCACCAGGGTAATAGGATGTTTTCTGTTTTATAGATGCCCACAATTGGCAGCAATCGGTCCACTGGACCACCAGGGATATTGGATGGGGGGGTTATTATAACTGATGCCCATGATCAGGCAGCAATCGGTCCGCTGGACCACCAGGGATATTGTACAGGGGGGTTTATTTAAACAGATGCCTGTGATCAGGCAAAGTGCAGTCCACTGGACCACCAGGGATATAGGATTATTCTATTTTTGGACAGATGTCCACGATCGGGCTGCAGGGGGCGTTGGTCCCAATGGCTGCTGCCTGGCAGGGTGCCAGGTGCAAGTCGTCGGGGATCGGTGCACCCTGCATGAAAATGGGTCCATAATGACATGCAAATGGCCCCATGTGCACCTTGTATAAATTATGGCCCTATTTGCATGTCACTTTTCGAATATCGCGGGTGCTGTGAATAGTGCAATGGCACTTGTGCTAGCGCATCTCCATCCTCCACTCTGGCCACTTGTGCTGGTGCAGTGCCACTGCACCATGCACACTGGGGGTGGCCAGGGTGCGATATTCAAAGCTGCTGAGCCATGGTGCAGCTCCTTTGAATATTGCCCAGGCCACATCCCTGCGCAGCCAAGTTGAGCTGCGTCCAAGCTTGTGCCACAGCCTGGCACAGTTTGAATATATGGGCCAGTATGTTTAAAGCTCACAGCAAATCACAATGGCTCTTATGATGTGTTCCTTTAAATCACCCTATCAGTAAACATCAAATTCCCCCAAAACATACTGGCCCAGATATTCAAACTGCACCCAAAAAGTGCACAACAGCAGGAGCAAGCACAAGTCCACTGCGCCCATGCACAAGAAGTGCAATATTCAAAAACTGCACAGGCCAAGATGTGCCTATGGCCGATGACTGAATATTGCACTGCCTGCACCATAGTGCAACTGGGGGTGTGAAGCTGAGCATATCTGATGTGCCATAGCGTAACAAGGGATGCTCAGTGGAGCAGTCCAGATGCACCATAGCGCAACCAGGTATGCCCCCTGCAGCAGGGAAGCAATGCCACATAACAACCAGGGATGCAGGGGTCCACCACCCATGCCACAGATGGGCAGAGGAGCACACAGCAGAATAGACATCATCCCCCACACACCATGCACTGCACAACCGTGGGAGAGCTGGAATAACCACCAGCCGATGGATACCAGCAACCAACCCACAGCCGGGCCATGATGCCCCAGTACACCCCCTGGCAAACTGTGACTGGCACACAAGGAGGGCTGACCACCCTGTGGCACCCCATCCCACCAATGCAGAGTACACCGCAACAAAATAACCATACACCCTTCCCAGGAGTAGTGCCCAACAGTGCAGGACACCCTATGCATGCCACCACCCCACTGTGACAATGCAACCCTGTGCACCACGGAGCCATGCAAGACATCCTACCATGTGCACCCTGCTGTGGGTTGGCAGCAGACAGCAGTGCAACAACAGCATACAGTGCCACCCTGCACGTCCCCCGAGAGTAGTTGAGAGACTGACCATGCTGCCACACGAGGTACCCCACATGTGACAGAGCATGCCCCGGACCCCACCTCTAGCTGTACAGCACCCAAACACCTCCCAAGGACACATCCCATCCCAGCACTGGCCACAACATCCAGCACAGACACACACAGTGTAGCATGGAAGCATGCACCACACAGGATGCAACACAGTGCATGGACAAACACCCACTCATACCCAAGGGCACACCAACACAGGGACATAGTAGCGGGTCAACCAAGCCACTGGCATATGTCCACTGCTGATGTGTACACACAGCCAGCATCCCTACATTGCACAGGTGTGCCAGCCATGCTGCGCAGGCACCATGAAGCTGTATGCCACCAGCATGCTGCTGGAGCACAGGTGACAGACACTGGAGCACATCCCCTGCAACACACACAAGCAACAGCATGGAGGGGGGACAACAACAGCTGAGGTCACAGTGCCATCGGAGGCAGAAGTGCACCATACTGGTGATGGAAGGCAGCCTGGCATTGTGCCGGGTACAGTTGTTATCCAGCATGGACAGCCACCACTGACACACCAGCAGACCATGCATATCACAGACATGCAAGGGTGTCAGCTACAGAGGCCATGGATGGTCTGAGAGGGGTGCCATGCACACAGTGCAGGCCCCGTGGACCACTGCACACAGGAATCCAGTGCACAGAGTACAACACACAAACCACAGACAGTGACTGATCCCCCTGCCCACACCATAGGTGGTTTACCTCTGCACACACACACACACACACACACACACACACACACACACACACACACACACACGCCCATGAGTACACCACCCCTGACACCATGCACACCATTGCAGCTGAGCACCTGTAGCCCGCTGCAAATCAGAGACCACCACAGTTGTCATAACAAAATGCATATATTTAAAAGAAGTAACAAAAACTATTTACAACTATTTACAAGAGGGGGGAAGGGCCACATAACAGGTGGGGTGGGTAGGTGAACAAATGGGAGAGGGAAGAAGGTGAGGGTGGGTAACGATGAAGGTGGTGGTCAGGGCATGGGGACATTAACGTGTGCCCCGGTCCTCTCATCATGGCGCCGACATCTGCTGCTCCCTCCTCCTCCTCTCACCCGTGGCAGTGGATCCTATAGAAGCAGCTTCAAAGTCTCCTTTGCCACCTGGAGCAGCTCTTGAATACCCCTCTGAATTTCATGGAGTCACTTTCCACCTAGGATGAGGGAGCAGAGACAATAAGTGTGACTGTCCAGCCCTCTGCAGCCCACCCATTGTGCATGGCATACAGCCATGTGCCATGCCCCTGTGATGGTGTGCGACCACCCACAGTGACCGTGCCCACAAGATCTGCCCACCCAGGCAGCCACAGCCATGGACCACTGCACACACCCACCCTTGTGTCCTGCACAGCATGTCATGCACCGTACAGTGACTTGGCTACGCCGGGTTGAAGGCAGCTGCCACAGCCATGTCCTGATGCATGCATGTACACCACTACTGATGCACTCTGATACGCAGTGCCACTGGACAGTGCTGAATGTAACAAGTTGGGGCATGGCAGTGGTGTCAATGGATGGTGGCCATGCCCCTGCTGCCTGCCCAGTTATACAGCATGCAATAGTAAACATGGATGTAAGGCACTCACCATCATCAGGCTAGTCCACGTCGCTGACTGCCATTATCTCTCCTGCCCTGGTGCTCCTCCAGGCAGTGCCCCATTCCCCTGGCCTGCCGGGCGCTCTTCGGCCCTAAGGTGCAAACATGGAGAGAAGAACATCAGTACAATCCTGGTGGCAAGTCCCCCACCCCATGTGTGTGTGCAATCCCACACAGCATACCCATCCACCCCACACCTGATACCACCACCACAGCCAACACTGGATTGCCCTCCCATGTGCCGGACACATGCAACCGTGATACCCAAATGGACAATAATAGTGTATCGATGTTGCACCTACCTGGCTGTGGCACCCTGCCCCTCCTGGCACATGCCTGCAGGTGGGCAAGCAGGTCTGAGTCCCTGCACCTCAGGTCCCCGTAACGATGGTGGCACTGCTCCACCATATGCCCCATACCAGTGGCCTCCTCCAGGGTGTTGGCCACTTCCTGCCACACCGCACTCCTGGTCCTGTCCAGGGGTGCCTCTCCATACAAAGCCCCAGCATGGGGCTCAACTATTGCCACTAGGTTAGCTAGCTCAACCTGGCTCCAAATGACTGCACACCTCCGTGCCATCTCTGCTGTGTGGTTGAATCAAAATGGCGCTCGGCAGCGAGGTCCTGCCACGTGCAGATGCTGCACAATACTGCGCTGCCATTCCCTATCGCGCTGTCACCCAACAGCGTGATAGTGGTGCACCCATGCCTGATGCACGCGCCTAGGGGGCAAAGCAATGGGCACAGGTCAAGGGTCTCATGCACGGACAGCCACAGTGTGACTGGAACCCAATGCGTGTAGCGCGATTGGATGCCTGTGTGCCACCTCCTGTAGCAGCCTACAGTGCTGTTGCCCCAGTGAGCCTACTACGCCTCAGTGCCACAGCGCCATATACTGTATGTGAACAGCGCTGTAGCACCACTGGCACAATGGTGGCCATGCCCTGCATTGCCTCCCGTGCACAGAACATCAGCAGCATGGCAGGCACCTGCGTTATCAACCTGGGCATCCGCAGTTAGGTGTGTACTGTGCATGTCACAGAACTGTGCCCTTGGCTCAGTACGTCCAACACAATTGCATAAAGTGCAACAGCACGATATTCAGCCGGCATATGCAAATCATCTAATCAGCCATTCAGTGGCGCAATCACTGCATTTGCATCCACTTAAAGATGCGCCTCGCCTCATTTGCATGGGTTGCGCTATAAAAATGCGACATTGGGTTGCACTGGCCATAGTCGGTTACTGCAGTCTATTGTGGTGAGTTGCATGCTGTTTGGGAGTGTGGACTGCGGTGTTTGGGACATGCATGGGACTGCACAGTCACAGGTAACACCTGTCATTCTCACAGGATGAATCATGACCGAGCGTGAGGTGGAGGATGAGGAACAGAGATGTGGGAGGAAGAGGAGGCCAAACTTCACAAAGACAGAGACAGATGCCCTGTTTGAGGCCTACCTCAACCAGGAGTCACTGCTAAGTGGACGCCAGGGAACACCACAGACCCATGCTGCTGCATGGGAGGAGGTGGCGCATGCTGTCAACCTGCATGGCAGCCACCAGCGCTCCATACAGGAGTGCAAAAAGAAGATGGGCGTGGACAGGCGAAGAATTAAGGAGAAGGTGGCTGCCATCAGGGAAGCACGGTCTGCGACCGGTGGGGGACAGCCAGAGGTGCAACACCTGACCCCACAGGAAGAGCGGGTTGCTGCCAGCATGCAGTATTGCACCATTAAGGGTGTTCTGGGTGGTAGATTCCAGATGGGTGGTAGCCCATCACTGCATGGTAGGTCATGGTCTGTCTATTGGGGGGGCAAGGTAAGTCACATGCAGTAATGTTACTGTTTTTCCCATACAGCTCCTGAGTGTCTACATGGGTCAGTGGTGGTGGGCTTCTCCACTAAGGCCAGTATCATGGAGATGGAGGAGGGCCCATCCACCTCCACAGGAATATGGGGGTCAGGGTGACAGTGGGCCCGCCTGGACATCTGGACTGATGTTGGTAGAGCAGGTGTGGAGGAAGCCCTGCCTGTGTCCCAGCGTGTCAGCATCCATGGATGCCAGCATGCTGAGACTTGGGCTGGTGCCGGATCCGTCACCGATTATGATGAAACTAACATCATGGGCAGTGACACGTGTGGGCCATAGGATGGCCACACAGCAGGTGACATCACAGCCATGGCTGTGGGTGGTGCCGCCATGGAGGCCTGCATGTCATCACAGTCCCAGCCTGTACCTGCCTGCACCAGTGGGGAAGCACTGGTGTGTGTCTCCAGGATAGTGGGACAGTTGCGGCCACTGCAGCATCACCATTGAGCCCTGGAGAGTGGCAGCCGGAGGGGCAGTATCAGCAGTCGGCCAATGGCCATGGGGTACAGTGTCAGGGGGTGGTGTCAGTGCACCGCCTGTGGACATGCCCAGGCCTGGCCCTGGTGTGCAGCACCCACCCTCAAGGGGTGATGAGCATCAGAGCTGCGAACACCCTGAGGGACAGCATGCCAGTCAGGCAGATGACCTCTTAGATGAGCACACCCGCATACTGCAAGCATCAGTCAATCAGTGGATGTGGCCTGTGATGGTGGTGGATGCACTGAGTGTGGCTCTGTGCCAGGCAGAGTAGCGGCGCAGCACAGACACCACTCTGCTTCTGGCAGGGATGGACCGGTTGCAGGAGGATGTGACTGCTGCCATTGACAGGCAGACACAGGCATTCACAGCTGTCATGGCCACAATGGGCACACAGTTATTTGCCCATGTATCTCAGACACTGTGCAGTGCAATATCCACCCCCTGTTCCCGGTGTCATGCGACACCAGCCTTGTCAACACCGGGTTCAGCTGTGGGCATCCCGAGCATGCCTGGCGCAGGCATTTTCAGTGTGCTGCAGACCCCTGTGCGAGCACGGTCGTGTTCACACAGTGGAACCCCTGGGGGACCATCGGTGCCACCCCATGAGGCCAGTGGTCAGCCTGTCACTGCTGATGGGTCTCTGCAGGGCTGCCCATGCATCCGTGGTGGCTGTGGCACTGTGGCATGTGACTGACCTGTCTCCCAGCATGGCTACTGTCTGATGCTGCCCTGTGTGCATTGTGTCGTTCAGCAGGCAATGCACGGGTGGGGTACCCGGCCCTGCACGCACACACACATTCCATCTGCACACCCTCCCGGCTGCGGCCCACTGTGATGTGCATGATGATGCCTGCGTTGTGCTGTACACCACGTGCAATGGTGCCCAGCGTCTGACACATGTACAATGACAGGCAGTGGGCGTGGTGGTCTGTGGACATGTTTGTGGCTAGGGGTGGCAGTCTGTGTCGGCGTGCCTCCTACCCTTTGTGCATGTCTCGTGAGGTGTGTGTGTGTGTGTGTGTATGACTGCATGCCATGTTAGACCTTGCCCATCCCTGGCGGTGTGCTTGGCCACTTCCCTTGACAGCATGCACCCCTGATGTGTGTCCATGCATGTTTGTGGGCTGTGCCTTTGCCACTGGTGGTTGCACATGGCCCCATGACTTATCTGGGTTGGCTGAAGTGCTGCTTTGTGATGGTGTCCCGGTACAGCTGTGCCAGCCGGAGCAGTCGGGGGTCCCATCGCCCAAGGGGGGCTGCCCATCACCATCTTCACCAGCATCATCAACCCCATCGCTGTCCCCCTCTTCAACCTGTATGGCTATCCCACAGTCATTGGCCATGTTGTGCAGGATGCAACAGGCCAGGAATAGCCCACAGGCCTTTGAGGAGCTGTACTGTAGGGCACCGCCGGAGGTGTCCAGGCAACGGAAACGTGCCTTCAGCATCCCGAACACCTGCTTGATGACACTGCGTGTGGTGGCATGTGCCTCATTGTAGCGTTGCTGCTATGGGGTTGTGGGCCACCAGGATGGTGTGAGCAGCCAAGGACAGAGTGGGTATCCACTGTCACCTGTGTGTAGAGGGTGGAGGTTTGTTTGGTGATCAGCGTCACCCTGTCTTGGGCCATGTAGGCCAATACCTATGTCACCTCTGACCATGCCCCTCCCAAGCTCTATGTTTTTCTGCGTGGTTTGCACACTCACCCACTAAGTGGCCAGTGGGAATGTCCCCACTCTCAAATCTGTGGCACAGTGCTGACTGGTGCCAGATGAAGGCATCATGTGCTCCCCCAGGGTGCATGGCACAGACATTGATTATGCGCCCCCTGGCATCGCACACCACCTGGCAGTTGATGCTTGCATAACCCTTCCGGTTGATATATGCGGCCCCCTCGGGGCCAGGTGGTGTGCGGATGGCCACATGGGTGCAGTCTATTGTCCCTAGCATGCCAGGCATACGTGCTACCCTGTGGAACTCCCATATGTTTGCTGTGCATTCCGCCGGTGTGCTGGGGAAATGGATGTGCTCTGCAGCATGTGGCAGCAGTGCGCTGAGGAATTGGGTGAGGTGGCATGACGTGGCCAACTGGGTTATGCCTGTGGTGTCCCCTGTTGGTCTCTGGAAGGTACCCGTGGTGAGCAGGCACATGCAAGCTGTCACTTTAGTTTCCACTGACAGAGCATGGCTCCGTTGTGTGGGTGCCTGCATCACATCACGGCACAGCTCACAGAGCTGCCTCAGAATTGCCCGATTCAGGTGGTACCAGCCCACGATCTTGGTATCACTGTACAGCTCGATGCTGGTGCAGGCTCGGTACTGCCTGTTGGGGGCATACCACCGATGGGCCCTTCCATGGCCGCGCCCCCCTGCTTTCTGCCTTCTCACCCCCCTCATTACTGCCTCCATCTGGAAGGTGGCATTGGCCATGTCCCTGGCTTGTGTTCCCCCTCGGCAGCTGTTTCTGTGTTCCCCCCTCTGTCCTGGCTGCTACTTCCCCTGCACCAGGAACACCTTCCTGTGGTGGCCTCAGTGCTGTGTGACCCTTCCCCCTTCTGCACTGTCTTTGGCTGTGGCTCCCCACACCTTCCCTGTGCCTGTGGACTCAGGGTACCTTTTCCCTGTCCTGCCCTGTGTGTCCCTCCTGCCCAGTTTGAGTTGCTAGAGTTCAGCCTCATGTGCCTTCCCTGTAGCGTTCTTGCACCTCTCACTTGTTCCTTTTTATTTTGGCTCATTTCCGCTATCGCGCAACTTCCGCTTGCTCTCCTATTGCGCATGGCACATGTTGTTGAATATAACACTGTGCCATTTATGCATGGTTCCTCCCCCTTCAGTTGTGCATGAATTCATTATCATTGAGCTCTTGCTTAGCGTGATTTGGGGGGCACATCTGCCTCCTGCTGAATATTGCAGAATGGCGCATTTTCAGACTTATGCTGGAGCAACCCTAGTGCGCATGGCGTAACCCTTTTGAATATTTGGGCCACTGTGTTTTGTCTATGGTACACCCAATGAAAACCTGTTTTCTGGCATCTGTGAAGTGTGTTTTTTTATTGCCACAGACCTAGGGCCAGATAGTCAAAACTTTGCCCTGGGGCTAAATTAGCACTGCCTTGTTGGGCAAACATAGCCCGGAGCACAAAACAAGCTATATTCAAAAGAAAATAGCCCGGTGCTAATCCTGCTGAATATAGCAGTCTAAGGAAGCCGGGCAAACTGGTCTGGGAGTGCAGGGCAAAAATAGCCCAGGAATAAGACAGCACTGAATATAGCAACAGGGAAGTGCAAACTGCAACTGCAGCTCATTAGACTCTGTAGCAAGCCAGTGTTGCAGGTGGAGAACATTGTGTGTGATTGCACAGAGATGTCTCACATCTACTGCAAACACACCTCTCAACCTCCTGCCTCATAAATCAGGGACAAGACTTAAAAAAATCAGGGACAAAGGTTTAAAATCAGGGACACACCTTAACAATTGGTGATATCCACTTAGGAAGCTGGTAGAATCAGTGGTGTAGTGTAAAATGCATTTTCTAAGGAAGAACATGACTGTAACATTAATGTCTGACATTACGTCATGCTTACAACCCCCACTGTGTGGTCATGGAAACATGATCTGTAGGAGGGACAGAGTAAAGGTTTGAGGTAAAATCAGGAACAGTTGAGAGGTATGACTGCAAACAACAATGTAAGCCACACACTGCAGAACTGTGCTTAGTGTGCTATGCTGAAGTGAGGTTTGTCCGGGGCTAATTTGATTGCACAGTGCTAACATATTAGCCTTGTGCAAACTGGTTAGCCCGGGGCAAATGGGAGCTATATTCAAAGCTCCCATGCAAATGATCCTACTTAGGTAATCCGTGGGCAAACAGGGACATTTGTATCTCGTTATCTGCTGCTTAGCATACAGTACCATGCAGTTTGCCCAGTGCTACTGCATAGTGCACACAGCTCCACCTTTTGGTCGGAATGGAAGTACAGGCTGGACGCTGCAGGCCAAGGCATGCCCACAGCATCCCCTGTTGGTCGGAATGGAAGTACAGGCAGGAAGCAGCAGGAACTGTGTGCTGGCAGGCACATCAGTGCATACAACACACCCATGCAGCTGTGCAAGCAGGACCTGTATATATGTATGTGTGTATATGTATATATATATATATATATATATATATATTAGAGGCAAAAACTCTGTTTAATGCATCAGTTAGGGTTGTTCCACAGCGAAAGTGAGGAAATTCATGTTACAGTTGAAACCCTTTGCACCCCTCCAGCCCACCCCCAACTGGAATCAGGGTGCGCATTGGGGTCATCGGCCCTAAGTGTCACCCCATCACATGTGGAAAGAAGCTGAGGAATAGGAGAATGGGGTGACAGTTAGGACCGATGACCCCAATGCACACCCTGATTCCAGTTGGGGGGTGGGCTGGAGGGATGCAAAGGGGGTTTCAACCCTAACATCGAATTTCCTCGCTTTTGTCACTGTGGAACAACCCTAACTGATGCATTAAACAGAGTTTTTTGCCTCTAATTTCCCTTCTTTTTGAGAATGATAATGAGAAATAGTGAATGTAATGCAGCGGCGGGAGCGCGGGGGTGATGTCTTGTCGCATTGTAACATTGTCACCGCAAACGCAAATCGTAATGCGCATGGTGATGCAAAGCGAACAGAAAGAGGAACAGTACTGTAGACAGAAATGTTAAAAACAATGGAAACGCAACCAAAAATGAAAACGCAAAGGGTAACGATGGTGACGTAAATGGAACAGTAAGTGAACGGGTACGGAACTGCAAGCAGAAAGGTAATGGTAAGAGTAATGTAAGCACACAGGCTGGTTTTCCCCAAAAGCTGTATAGAGAAAGACAGTGAGTAGAAAGAATGCATGCAAAATAATGACTCTCGGAACACAAAAATCAGTAGTTGTAATAGTAAATTGCTTATATCTCAGTAACTGTACGACATAGAAAAAAAAATTTAAAAGTCATATGTATTATCACTTTCCTGGCTAGTTTTATACATAGCCCCATATAATCTTTCAACAAAAACTCTGTATCTCGCACCGTTTTTGAGATATGGGCCCTCAAATGCACGGTGAATGCCATAATGTTATCCTATGGGAAAAACAGAAGTTCGACTGCCATAACTTTGAACAGTTTAATATTTTTCATGAAATCTTCGAAGGCACATCGGGGACCTGTTACATACGTTCCCTGAAGATTTCGGGCGATCAGCGCAAACCGTGCGACCTGTAGGCGCGACTGTAGAATTCCAGAAAAAGCATAAACGCACACGCAGATCACGCTTAATAACTCCGCAGCCGTGTATCTGACCAGTACAAAACTTGGTGGATCCCAAGACGTATGGGTCTTGATCATGTATTCCAAATTTTAGGTAAATCAGTCAAATGGTTGCAAAGTTATTAAGGTGCAAAATTTTGGGCTTAAAATGTAAATGGCTCCTCAACCCTAACTATGGTAGCACTACCGTGCTACCATAATATTATATACATACCTGTATACAGATCAATAGCTAAACAGACACACTGCCCATGGCCATACATGACCTGGAAGCTGCCTACCCCAACAACATAGGTACCACACTGCTGTAGTGGGTGAAACACAGTGAGGGGATGCAATGCATGGGACAGGCATAAGGCAAACCTGGTGGGGGTGGGAGACCATAGCTGTAGGGTCACTAGGATATGCAGCATGTCCAGTAGATAGGGAACAGGACAGACTGGTTGGGCCAGGCAGTCCTTTTCTGCTGTCATGGTCCCTGTTCCAGTGAGTGCCTGTGACACCCTGGTAGGCTAGTGTCAGCCAGGCCAGCATGATCTTCGACCCCTGGTAGCCTCAAAACACACTGAAACCTCTCATGTTCTAGTGGTCCCCCAAACACGGTTTCCAACCCCTGTTGAAAATGAAATCAATAACTTTTCCTTGAAGTCTAGTGGTCCCCCCCATGCACATATCCCGACTCCCTGCTCACATCTAAATATTAAATATTTCTCTGGTGGTAGTGTGGTCCTCCCCCACGCACATATTCGATTTCGTTCACATATAAATATGAACATTATCTCTGGTAGTCTAGTGGTTCCCCAACCCCCACGAACATATCCTGACCCCTGTTTGCATAGATCAACATTTCTTTGGTATCCTCTTATTTCCCAATGCACGTGAGTCTCATCCCTTGTTTGTCTTCTATCAGCCTTTCATTTTGTCTAGCCGCCCTCATTTGGCAGTAATTTCGTTGATGCTAAATAGTTCAGAATATTGGCGATCGGGTTAGCCTCCTTCTTCATTAGCTGTCGGCCGCCACCAACTGAGTGTAGGGAAGCGCACAGTCGGCGGCCGCCGGTGGTGGTAAGAGGAGGGCTGAGCTGGTCGCCGGCTCTGTTCTTGGACTGTTTTGGCATCAGCGGGGTGTTACTGACGAGTGGGGGAGGGTCCGCTAGACTACCAGGGAATGAAAGGGTTTGATAGAGATGTGCAAAGGTGTCAATATACGTGCATCGTGGTGGGGGGACCACTAGACTACCTGGGAAATATTTAATTTTAATTTGTGAACGGGGTCGGGATACATTTCTGGGGGTGGGGGTACCACTAGATTACCAGGGAAATTGTTAATCTTTATATGTGAACTGGGGTCAGGATACGTGCATGGGGGTGGGGGGACCACTAGACTACCAGGGAATATGTATATATTTTAAAGAGGGCCGGGATACATGCTGGGGGGGGGCACTGTCACCACTTTACCGCTGGCCTTTTCTCTGTGGTATTCAGCACCGCGCTACAGGTTGCGCTAATGCTTGTAGCGCGGCACTATACCTTTGAATATGCCTTTGCGTTGGCATTCAGTGCTTCTCCCCTTAGTCCTTCACTTGCATACATTATAGTTTAGCGTCGGTGCTAACACCTAGCACTGGCACTAAATGTACTTTTAAATATGGCAGTCGGGGACAAATTCGGCGCTAGTTCAGCGCAATAGATTTGCGCCCCGCGCTATGCTTTGAATATCTGGCCCCTAGCGCTATCAGCCAATAGATATTTTTAAAACCCACTGTTGCTACCTGCCTGTTGAAGAATCCACTATCATAAGGAAAATAACTCAATTTGTTCATTAGATCTCACTAGCCACTAAGGCCCTGGACACACTACAGAACTATTTTTGAAAACCGTTTTTAAAACCAGTTTAGCTAAACCATTTCAGTGCAGCCACACTACTCAGTAACCATTTTTGATAATGGTTTAAATGTAGCCACACTGCTAGTGTTAATCCTGTTTGTCCTTGTAACTATTTTGTGTTAAGTTCAACACACAGAACTGTGCTTGCCTAGACACGCTATAGCTAGAACTGATTTAGTTAAACCATTACAGCTTAAAGCACTTTTACTCCTGGACAGACCTGTGAGCAAAACCATGCTAGCTCCAAAACATTTTTAAAAATGGTTTTAAGACTAGGAGCCCGATTCTAGAAGGGCAAATACGCCAGACACAAGTAACACAATTGGGCAAAGTATGCCAATGCAATTGCGACATGCAACATATGCCACATTCTAGAACATGCGAGACATACGCCAAATGCAACTGTGCAAGTCGTGACATGCAAGATATGCAATATAAAAGGATGTAACATGCAACAGTGGCATAAGGTACACCAGTGAAAATGCAAGAGCGATGGCAGAAGCTGCAGCCCAGAGGCAGAGACGTAAGAGAAACTTCAACCATGAGGAGGTCCAGATACTGGTGGATGAGATAGATAAGCACCTTGCACTCCTCGTGAGTTGAGGAGGAGAGACTAAGAAGAGGGAAAAAAGGAGGAAGGCATGGGACAGGGTCACATGCAAGGTGAATGCCATAGCGGCACAACGGAGGACAGTGCATGACGTGACAAAAAAGTATATAACTTGAAGCTCAGTGAAGCGCAAGCTTGCCCAGAACAGAAGGAGCGCACAGGCACAGGGGTGGACCCACACACAGCAGCTGCCACTCAGCAACCTGAGAGGAGGATAGCAGCACACCTGAGCCAGCAGAGCATCGGGCGGTGTCACGGAGCAGGACACCTTCAGACAGCAAACCAGCACAGGTAGGGACAATGAACACCAATGCATGTGACCAGGCCTGACATGGCAACAGCACTACAACCAACAGCAAAGGTGGTGTGGGTGGGGTGACACCATGTAGGCAGGTGCAGCAATGAGGTGGTGTGCCACAGCAATGCCACACGGCCACAGCTGGCCACAGAGTGGGCCCTGGGAACCATACCATGGCCAGGGGTGGACCAGGAACAAGCACGAGTGCAGCTGATGTGTGGTGCTGTGCAAAGCAACATGCCATGCTGACCTGTGGAGGGTCAGACACATGCACATGGAACGAGTTGGGGGCTTGCACAGGCATGTGCCATGCTGAACAGGAGGCTGCTGTGACCTGTACTGTGTACTGTTGGTGGGGCTGTGCACAGGCATGAACTGTGTTGAACAGGGAAGCTGTGACATGCACTGTGTACTGTTGGGGGGCTGTGCACAGGCATGAGCTGTGCTGAACAGGGGAAGCTGTGACATGCACTGTGAATTGTTAGGCAGTGCACAGGTATGGGCTGTGCTGAAGAGGAGGAGCTGTGACATGCACTGTGTACTATTGGGGGCAGGTACAGGTATGGGCTGTGCTGAACAGCTGGGGTATGGGGTACTGCCACAGTGCTCACAAAGGAGGGCAAGGGCTGATGGGCATGTGCATAGATGGCAGGGCCAACACAACCACCATGGGGTCTGGCCCCATACAGCACAGTGTCCCCCCATGACCATGGCCATGCATAATGTCACTGTGCTGTGGGAGCTGAACAGGGCAGCAGTATGACAGCTGGACTAGATGTACCAGGGTGGACAGCACATGATGGGCAGCAACAGTCGAGGGACCATACCAACAGCGAAGGATGCAGGCACAGAGGTGTCAAACACCTGGTAGGACTGTACACAGGTGAGGAAAGTGCAATGTAACAGCGCAATGTCATAGCACACCTGTGAGGGCAACACGAAGCAGGCAGTAGAGTGCACACAACGCTGTGTAGACATACTGACATGTTGTCCATCAACAGGTGCTGTGGCAGCTGGCAAAGGTGGGACGAGTGGAACTGGAAGGCAGGAGCAGCAGCAGCATGGCCAGGATGGTGCCGCACAGACCAGGACACTAGCACAGTTTCGGGAGATGGCAGCAGCACACTATCAAGTGGTGGCAGCCCAGACACCACACACCTATGGCTGGCACAGTGGAACCCATGGTGGAGCCTGAGGGAATGGGGATTGTGACAGCCCCATGGGTGGGAGGAGGGTGGCCAGCAGTGTGGAGGATGCAGCAGGCCAGCTACATGAGCAGCAGGGACCACTGAGCACACTAGCAGCGACACCACACCAGCAGAGGTGGTGCAGACAACTGGGGACACCAGGAGGTGACCTGAGCATGTGCAACCAACAACACAGGACACAACAATAGGGTTGTTGACCCCTGAGCACCTGTGGACTGGAGGAGCAACTGGATGAGGCCATCTGGGAGCTGCAGGACCAGCTGTCCCCACCGGCCTACATAGGGACTACTGCCAGTCAGTGCTGGCCAGGCAGGGGATGTGAGGCAGGAGCTGGGTAACATCCGGCAGGCCATGCAGGAGCACCACAACAGCATTGAGATGCAGCTGTCCAGCATTGCCAGCAGTCCGCAGGCATGCACCGGGAGACAACAGGTATGCATGGGCAGCATGGGGGATGCCATACAGGGCATACGGCACTGTGCTGAATGCCAGGTGGTGTTCATGGACTGCCTCAACACAGGCATGGAACTCATGCTGGCACAGCAACAGCAACACACAGACCATGGCCATGGCCATGCAGGCCATAGCATGTGCACTGCAGCCTTTGCAACACCTGCAGTACATGGCCCAGCATATGGCACCCCCAGCCACTGCACAGGCAAGCACACAGGCACAGCCACTGAACTGTGCAACCCCCCCACCCATGGCCAGGTGGTGGTGCTGCCACCCGCTACTCATGCAGCCCCAGCCTCAGGCCCAGCCTGCAAGGCCCACAGACCAGACCCAGGCCAACACCACGGTGCACCCACCATGACCCATGATGCCATGCTGGCACCACAGGTGTAGGACAGGACCACAGACACAGACATGCCCACTGGAACAGGGAAGGTACAGTGCCCACACAGGAGGTGTGCACATGGTGGCTGCTGCACCACAGGCCACACAGGTTCTGAGAAGGTCCACACGGGATGGGGAACACACTGTGTAGTGTCGGCACAGCTGCCACTGCAGGTGGCAATGAGGCATGTTGGCCTGAGGGGCGGAGGCACAGCAGAGCCACTGTGGTGGCACACAGGCCATGCAGGGCACATGCCAGGGAGGTCCACCAGGGTGCTGCACATCCCACCAGCATAGCAGGGTCCTCCACAGTCCAGCACCCAGCACCAGAGGGTCCTGTGCAAGCATGGCATGGCCGTGGTAGATGGCTGTGTATGCCCATCAGCGTGGTGCAGATGGGGATGGTCGGATGGAGCTGCAATGGAGGGATGGGGCCATTAGCACAGCAGGGAAGGTACCTGTATCTGGGGGCACTGTGCAGTACACAAGGGTGTGGGTGGAGTGGGTGTGTGACTGTGTGCATGGGTGAGTGTTGGAGCATGCATGATGGGAATGACTGTGGTCTCACTGTGTCAGAGTGCAGCTGATGCTGACTGCACTGTGTAAATAAACCACTGCACCTGATCACTGTGATGTCATGTGTCTTTCTTCAGGTACCACGTGATGTCCACCAGTGGTGGTCACAGCCCTGGCAGGGCAAGCACTGGTAGGCAGGTGGTAGCCAATGTGGCTCATGTCCAGGCTGGCGGGACAGCGCATCCCAGCAGAGATCAGTGGCATCAGGCAGCAGGCTCCAGGGTACAGGTCAGCAGAGGCCAGCTGTTGTCCATGGGGACTGGTGTGAGGTACGGCTGAACACTGGACGGTATATGCCACGGCATGCATGGGCCAGTGGAGGGGTACCACAATGTCGAGTGGTGGCAGGGGTGCCACAGGCAGAGGCATGCCCAGACATGTGCCTAGGCAGACCACATGCTGTGTATTATGTTACCACAGCAGGACAGCAGCAATGTCTGGCACAGCCAATGGCATGAGTGTGGCCTGGTCTTAGTGCCTAGGTTACTGGTGCCACACCCAGGGCCAGGGTGCACCAGGTGGTGGCTCTGCGTTACCAGCACAGCGTGTTGATGGCGCTGGGAGAGAGGTGGTTGGGAACAGCACTCTGTTGCACAGGCGATAGGTGTCATGCATACATGGCTGTCCCTGTGAGGTGTCAGCACTGCACTGTGCATGCCAGGCAGCTGTGCCATGTGCCTGCAGCAACACACAGTGGATTACACCATGGGATGGTGTGTTTCCACCACTGATGTCCGCATGGAATGGCACACACAGTACACAAGTGCCAGGTCACTACAGCACACAGTACTGTGGTGATTGTTGCCAGCCAGTATGGTGCAATGTGGTGACAACTGGCACCCAGGCAGCACAGCACAGCATGACAGGCTGCGTCTCGCTACCAATGTGTTGTACAGACATGCATCCCATCCTTTTACTTCACAGGTGCAGTGCACCTATGGGGTTGCAGGCACTCTAGCAGTGGCCCACTGCCAGTCGCTCCCATGGCACAGCGCCACCTCCCCCACATCCGTGTGCAGGAGATGCTGTCCTGCTACTGGCATGGGTGGGTACCCATATGTAATGACTGTGCCAGCACCACACCATGAACGCGCGAGTGTTGTGCAGTCCCACCCCTGTGGGTGGACTGATGTTGGTTGGCAGCAACTGCCAATGTTCCTCACTGGGCAACATACACACAGCTGTGCCTTTACGCATGCTGCGGCTATGCGTGACATCCTTTACTTATCAGGCAGATGCGTAGCATGCCGCAGCAGGCAAACGCAGTTAGTGAGATCAATATCACAGGCCACAATGCACATCGTATGTGCTATGTTACAAGTTTAGCAATCACAGCGCGATTTGGCGATGCATGTGCGGTGTGTAGATGTGCCACGTATGTGGCTGGTGATCCATGTGGCATAGCTAGGCCATCAAGTAGAGGGTCAGGAGCTGGTGTTGGTCCAGTACAGGGACACTGCAGTGCCACAGCCACAGAGCGGGACAGGAACAGACAGCAGACTGGTGAGTACTGTGCCGCAGGCCACACACCCCATACCTCTCAGCCTCTCAGCATTACTACCCATAGCACTGGCCATATCATACCTGCATAGCACAGGGTCAGACCATACTTTAACTGTCCCTGGAATTTCAGGGAAGTCCCTAATGTTGCTCAGTTATTTCTTCTGTCCTCATATATTTGCATTGCTGTCACTAAAGAGTGGGATTTGAATCACAATTTACGCTCAGTATAGGTGTTACAGTCTAGTTCTCAAAGATAATGTTGTTCACACCCAGAAGCATGTTGTACACAGCTTCTGGAACTAATATTGGCTATTGTAACAGATGTACCTGATATTGGTCATTAGTGCCTGAGCAATGTAAGCCCTGTCCTTGATTTGTGATGGGGAGGTTGAGATGCGAGGCAGACTGTGTAACACATCCTCATTGTGAACAATACCTGTCCACCAAAGGTAGGCCCCACATTTAAGGTATAAGGGATGTTTGTATCAACACAGGTCAGTTATGTAATAGTTTGTGGGTTCTGCAGTGGCCCTAACATTCTGAGGAACATCAGTACACCAATGTGGTGCAAGGGTACATTTGAGTAAGACTATCATAGTGCTGGTGCAGAATACATGCTGTTGAGGTGTCTGTCCTCCACCACTAGCTCAGGTCAGGCCACAGTGGGTCATCATCCTGTAGGTGGCCCAGTGTCAGGGTGCAGCTGTGGCACGGGCATGTACACCAAGTCAGTATTTGATGCCCTGTTAGTATGTACAGTATAACACTGTTCCCCTGGCCATACTCCTCATCCATCGGTCTCCAGACATGGAACAGTACCTATCACATTGTGGACTACCGAATATGGGTACTACCTAACCACATCAGTGTACTAGGGCACAGAACACTGTCATAATGTGTGCGGTTCTGTTCAGTTGGTCAGTTATTAAGTGATTACTCTGCTACGCCATCGTCCAACTGTAGACGTGTGTATTCCAGTGATAATACTGACTATGGGACAGGTCCGCATTGGTGGAATGTGGGTGCTTCTGTGCTGTAGGCTGTGGATGGTTCCTCACTGTGGTACGTCGATGAGGTATACATGACACTGGCTGCTGCCTCCCCATGCATGGCTGACCACAGATGCACTGCAGTGCACCCCGGACTCATACAGAAGCCTAGGGCTGTACGACTGACCTGTCCATGGAGTACAGAAACAGTAACAGTGACTCATCATCATGGTTATGGCCCCCGGGCCCACGGTATGGGGGTCCTGATGGCATTGATGGGATATGACACTGGAGTATTCCACAACATTGTGTTGTTCACCCAATACATTTATATATGGTGTACATGGGCTATGCCTGCCCACACCATGCTCAGGTGGTACTGGGTATGTTGTGACATACTGCCAGACATCCTCAACAACACCCTGCATGTACACCTCATAGTCAGGGCTGACCTTGTATCATAGTCACTGTGCCGCTGCATGTGTTGCATGTCTGTATGGTGGGATTGCATTGTTGCTTGGTGCGGGCACATGCTGGCCTGTGTGCCATTACTGTTCCTGATGGTTGGTCAGCCATGGTAACCACATGCCTGTGCAGCACATGTCGCCCATGTCTTAGCTGTCCCGTGTTCTCAAGTCATGCCACACATCCCTTCAGACAGCACGGGGACCATTGTTCTTATTGCTAGCACCGACACATTGTATGGCTGCCTGTATGGCTGGCTGTGTACCACTGTCCCGTATCACGCCCCATGGTGTGCCTGTTGGGCACACGGCAGTCGTCTGCAATGTCACCTGCTGTCATTGCAGGCATGTTCCCATCACCACCCCTGTGCTGAGTCTGTCATGGAGGGTGACCGACAGTCCTGCCATGTTCAGGACATATCTGTGGTTGGTATGATGGAGGTATGCAGTACCCACAGGCAGGCCACAGGCACATACAGTGGTGTACTAACCCATGTCCATTCTCTAGCACCACAGCAGAGATGAACAGGTCTTAGATGAGATAGCACATTACATGAACTGTTCCATTGCGTACAGCACTGTATACTTGGACATTGTTGTTCACTGTCCTGTAGACTACAACACCACACAGGACCAGGTAGGAGCCGCCATACCCACTGCAGCTGGTCACTGTTCTGCCACTGGCTAAAGATACCCGTTCTTCTCCATCCAGGTGTGCCACCAGATCCATCATCACCACCCATTCCTGTCACTGCAGCACGTCCAGGTATCTCTTCATTTTTCAACTTTGGTGGCTGATTGGCCATGGATGGGCCCTGGCATGCTAATGGTGCCGTAGCTGCCTTCGCGTGGGAGTGGTGGTGGTGCAGCCGTGTGGCAGTTGCATGCGTGTTTCACCATGCACACACTGCAGGGTCAGGCTGTGTCATGCTCTGCAAGGACAGGGCTTTGTTGCACTTTGGGCATGGTGTGCAGTGCTGGGTGTCCTCCACCTGCATGGCACTGCTCAGCCTGTCAACGCCTGCTGTGCATATCAATGGTGCATGGTGCATCACTGTGGTGGGGGCTGTGGTTGCATTCCTGTGATCCTGGCCGTCCCATGCACCAGACCGAGGCCAGTATTACACATAGTGGGTAGGGGTCAACACATCTGTGGAGGCATTGTAGTACCCATGCCATTCTTCCTCCATGCAGGTCCTACACTGGTGAGCTGGCATGCCAGGGTCCCTTTCAGCCTCAGCAGGTGGGTGTCTAACTCACACCACTGTACCGCGTTGGTCAACTGTGTGCAGCAGTGGGGCAGGATGCTACTGCCACCTGATTCAGGAGACGCACTGCTGTGGAGTGAGCATTGTGGCACGCCATGTGCATGCATGGCAGAGAGCCCTATGCATTCTTGAATTCTCCCACAGTTTTAGACCCCACAAACTCTCAGGAAGGCTGTTCCATGCATCCACCACCTCTCTGTGAAAAAATACTTCCTCACATTGTTCCTGGAGCCGTCCCTCCTCTATCTTCAAATTGTGTCCCTTGTTCTTGCACATCTTTTTCTGAAAGATGCTACTCTTTGGATTTTGTTGATTCCACTGAGGTACTTAAACATTTCTATCATGTCCCCCCTCCCTCCTTTCCTCAAGTGTATACATATTAAGTTCCTTTAGTCTCTTCTTGTATGGCTTCTCTTGCAGACCCTGCATCATTTTAGTTACCCTCCTTTGGACTGCCTCCATCCTGTCTATGTCCTTGTGGAGATGGGGTCTCCAGAACTGGACACTACTCCAGATGGGGTCTCACCAACTGTCTGTACAGAGGGATAACAACTTCCTGTTTTCTGCTGGTGATGCCTCTCCCTATACATCCCCGTATGCCCCCAGCCCTTCCTACTGCCTTCTCACATTGCTTGCTAACCTTAATGTCATCTGATATAATTACTCCCAGGTCCCTTTCCATTTTGTTGTTGTTATTACCTCCCCGCATTGTGTAATGTTCCCCTGGGTTCTTGTTTCCCAGGTGCATTATTTTGCATTTCTTTGCATTGAATCCAAGCTGCCATACTTCTGACCATTCCTCCAACCTTGCCAAGTCCCTTCTCATCCTTTCCATGCCTATTTGTGTATCAATCCTGTTGCAGATCTTTGTGTCATCTGCTAACTGGCATACTTTTCCTTCCAGTCCCTCTGCAGTGTCACTTATAAAGACATTGAAAAGGACTGGACCCAGTACTGAACCCTGTGGTACCCCACTAGTAACCCCTCTTTCTTCAGAGTGGACTCCATTTACAATTACCATCTGTGTCCTGTTGTCCAGCCAATATTTTACCCAGACTAGCACCCTAGGACCCACTCCCAGGCTGGTTAATTTGATTATCAATCTTTGTGTCAAATTCCTTGCTAAAGTCTAGGTAGGCCATGTCCACAGCCCTCCCTGGTCTACTACTTTGGTCACCCAGTCAAAGAAATCAATTAGATTCATCTGACATGACCTTCCCACTGTGAACCCATGCTGCCTTGGGTCCTGTGCCCCACTGGCCTCTAGGTACTCAACAATTCTTTCCTTCAGAAGTGATTCCATCACTTTCCCTACCACAGAGGTAAAACTGACAGGTCTGTAGTTTCCTGCCTCTGTCTTGCTCCCACTTTTGTGAAGGGGAATCACATCCACCTTCCTCCAGTCCTCAGGTACCACATCATCCTCCCATGATTTGTTAAAAAGGGTAGTCAGTGGTGTCACTAGTTCTCCCCTTAATTTTTTTAGAACTCTGGGGTGAATTCCAACAGGCCCCATTGCTTTGTCCACCTTCAGTTTTAGGAGTTCTTTCAGAACCCTTTCTTCTGTGAAAGGACTGGGATAAACCCCCCTATCCAGAGTGCTTCTGTTAATTGGGTTAGGCACCTCCCCCTCCTCCTCTTTTGTGAATACTGAGCAGAAGTATTCATTTAGTATCCCTGCTTTTTCATTGTCCCTCTCTGCTCACCCACCGTCCATTCCATTCAGCCTCACTATTCCTCTCTTTGTCTTTCTACTCTCCCTAATGTACATATAAAAGGTTTTATCCCCTTCTTAACCGAGTTGGCTATCTTTTCCTCAGTTTGAGCCTTTGCTATTTTAACTTCCCTTCCTGCTTCCTTCTGCCTTAACTGGTACAGTTCTCTGTCCTGCTTCTTCCATGTTTCCTTATATTTCCTAAATGCTATCTTTTTCTCCCTAACCTTCCCCGCCATCTCTTTTGAGAACCATAATGGCTTTTTCTTTCATTTTGATTTGTTTATTTACTTCACACAAAGGCTTGTTGCCACTGTGATGGCAGTTTTGATGTTTCCCCATTGTTGCAGCACCCCTTCTTCTAGCCTGTTTGCTAGTGCTTTTCTAAGGCACTCTCCCATCTTGCCAAAGTCAGCCCTCCTGAAGTACAGTACTCTCACTTTTGTATGGCTTGACTCCGTAACTGAGTTTATTGTGAACCACACTGTTTGGTGGTCACTTATTCCCAGATGGCTACCCACTTCTAGATCTGAAATCTTCTCACTGTCCCCATTTGAGAGTACGAGGTCTAAGATTGCTCCCTCATGAGTGGGTTCCGAAAGTAGCTGTCTGAGGAATGCCACCTGTAGTGCATTGAGAATGGCTCTGCTCTTGGATGTGGCTGCAGCAAAGGTGCTCCAGTTAACATCTGGCATATCTAGGTCCCCCAAGTATCTCCCCTTTCTCTGCCATCCTAAGGATGCCTTCTATCATATCCTTGTCCATTCCTTCCCCCTGACATGGGGGTCTGTATTCAACCCCAGTGCAGATTGTGGTGCCATTTCCAGTCTCTAAGGTGACCCGCAGCGTATCCTTTCCTCCCTGTTTAAGGATCACTTCCAGAAAATTTATGATCTGGGAAGTCTGGTGTACATTCAAGTCTAGGACTTAGAGGTACTCAGAAAGATATAATGGGGAAAGACAATATCTTGGGCAGCAGGATGAAAGAATTCTTGCTATTCCAACATGGTAGGTTGATAGGAAAAGGAGTAGGTGACTCACGTTTTAAGGGAGTTTGTCACTGTAAAGAACAAAGTGGATATCAGTGGAATCAGTAGCTCAACTGAGTCAATCTGGCTAGGCCAAAAGAGAAGGGGTGGATTGTCACCAGAGAGAAACAGCAGAACTGCAAAAGCTCAGCCCAGCTTATCAAATGAAGTAGTGAAATGTGCATTGTTAATGTTAAATTAAAAAAACAATTCGGATGCTTCATCTACAGTATATGCTATCACAAATATGTGACAAAATGTTACTAATCATTTTTTTCGTGCACAATTAAAACTGCTTAACCAATTTCTCCAGTTGTGTTAGATACCAGGATACTCTATGGATATGCATGTCAAATGTTAACTCTGTGCAAGAGCAGAGAAGTTACAAATATCCACTTTTGGTAGTTTTCACAAAGTTTTGCAAATATTTACATAGTGATGTTTTGAACCCCTGTAACTTAAAAATATCTCATCTAATGCTCTCTATATTTAGATCATTCTATAAGCATTACAAAATGGTTATCTCTACTAGATTACACATGTCTAGCTCCAAAGGTGCCTGAACTACATGCAGGTGAAATTTGTTCATGAAATTTCCTGAACAGAATTAAATGACAGATTTTGAGCACATGTCATTTTGAGGTAATGCATCATATTGTCATGAATTCTGGCACATTGTTAGATCATCCATCATAGACAAGTAATGCCAAATTTAAGATTCCTGACCCAATATTCGGTTAAGGTATATGCAGCTAAAAATGTTCATGAAATTTCGCACAAACAATAAAATGACAACATTTGAGCACCTACAGTTATGAAACAATCCATCTGATTTTCAGGATATTTAACACGTTAGTGGCCACTGATCCAGACAGTATATATGCCACATTTCAGAGCTCTAGCTAGCATGGCAGCTGAGTAATGATCAAATAACTAAATTTAAAATATTTGGCAAAATTCTGATGACAGTTCTCAACATTTCATAGACTGTTTCAACATTTTGCCAAAATTCCCAGATTTAGGATTTTTCCATTCCACAAAGCTGTACCTGGTACACCTCCGCTACACTCTTACATTCCTGAGCAGTTCCCTAAACTTAACAGAACATGCCTGTGGAACATACTGTATAATGAAATCCACAGCATGTTTTCTATTACTTCTTAATGTAATGTCTACTAAAGCAGGCAAGTACTTTGTCAAATAGGTGACAGTAGAGTACTGTTGCATGAAAATTTTATTTGATTCCAAGCTGTTAATAATGGCCATCATAAACTCAGTCATATTTTGCTGAATGTTATTGGTGAATGTTTGATGGAATTCATATCCACCCAACACAAGTTGTAAGGGTGTCAGAGTCTGTATGTTGTTATCATGCTTGTCACTATCATTCACAACCTTCTTCAGTGACTTGACAGTGCTATGTCATGCAAAGATTTGATAGTGGCAACAAAGTGAGGCATGTGGAGAAATGCTTGCATTGCTGAGTTTGCATAGCAGTTTACTCCAGTGCTGTTGTCAAATGCTGGGACAACACTCATCCCAAGCATCTTCTTTCATGGAGGAGTGCTTTTCTGCTTTTGTGTTGTGGATTGTTTCTTAATGCTGTCTGAATTCAATGCTGCTATATCTGTCTGGTACCTCTTTTTCATGATAGAAACTGTGACTGTGGCATTGCACTGTGCTACATGCATGGGTAGTGGTATAAGAGGCAATGTCAGCTGGTACAGAGTACGCAGTCTGTTGTATGTGCAATACATCATCTGTCAGCCAGGACTTTATACAGTGCTATGCAGATGATATACAAACCAGCCAGAGTCCACACACTTGAAAGTGCAACATAGATCATGCCATCTATGTCGACCATAGCTGAGTCCAAACTTAAGCCTTGTGGACTTGTATATGGATACAGCATATGCAACACACACAGGAAACTGTTTCCAGTCACATATATGTCTTTCACAATCTGGAACTTAGCAGTGGTCCTGGAAATAGGTAATGACTATTCTATGTTGTCAAACTTGACGAGTGCATCTATGAATGTCTTCTGTACATTGTACTGGAAGTCAATTATGTGTCCCATTGCACCATTCACCATACCACGCTCCACATCAAGACTGAGGCATAGCATGATGCATGCATTCATACAGGCAGTTCGAACAGCTTCTAATCCAGTTGTTCGCGACACATCAGACTTTAGCTCAGACAGCTATTCAGTCAGCTTTGCTTCCAGATTCTGACTCAAGACCACACTATCAATGGTGTCAACTGCATGCAAAGTGATGATTTCCTGACCTTTTCTCTGCAACATAATGCTGTTAAATTCAGCACACTGCTTGAGTCGAGGCACGAGACACAGTCCCTGCAGTGTCTGAGTACACATTACTAAAACAACACATACAGCAGTCAGAGATGTACACTCATTACTGATATGGCATGTGTTCAACAGAGAAACATTGTGTTGTGACAAAGATGCAAGCCTGATCCAACAGTACCTTATCATGACTCTGCCGCATGTTTTCATACAGCTCAATGTAAAGGAACAATTTGCAATGACTGATTCCTTCAATACACCCTATAGTACTCTTAGCTTGCTTAACAGTCAGTGCTGTAAAGACATGCTCTCCATTCATGGGTGCAAGTTGCAGAAGGTCCCCAAACACAACAATACTCTTTCCCCAAATAGTTCACTGTGGTCAGTTCCAAGAACCTCCTGGAGATGTAGATGAATACATGCAAGCTGACATTTGAAACCATGCTGATCTCATCAATAATCAGAAGTTTCATTTTGGCAGACATTGGGCACAGCTCAGATACCACCTCATGGGACAGTTTTCAATACTCCCTGTTTTGCCATGTTCTACAGGGAGCATAAACAACCGTGAAGAGTTACACCACCAATGCTGAATGCAGCCAAACCTGTGGGAGCAGTTACAGTTACAGACATCACTTCTCCTGCATGTTTCTTATCTCCTCTGTTATAGTTTCAATAACAAAACTCTTGCCAGTGCCAATAGAACCACTAACAAACATTAGTAATGGTTTGTAGTTTCTGCATGTACGTCGGTTCTTCCTCATGAAGGATGTCATGTCTCACTGCTTCTGTGACAGCATCATAAGCAACACACTGCTGTCTATTCAGCTGGCCTATCAACAAACTATGATCCTTGTCACATGAGAACCATGTTCCATGGCACTCTCAACTTCACTCATCAGAACTACAGGATCATTCATTGGGATAGAAGCCCCAAGAGTGCCCTGTCCCTCAGGATCTATGTTTTCCTGAGAATTACCTAAGTGTATCTTCCTCAAGCTGTTTCTTAGCTTGATCCATCTGTCTTTTCTAATTCCAGTCTACAAATGTATATTTTAGACTGTTCACTCTTGAAATTCTCATATGTAAGGTGGAACTGTTCTTCATATGTTTCAGTCTCCTTTAAGTGTAGTCTCATCCCTCCATGGCTTAAAGAGGAACATTAGAGCAAAGTAGTAATGTTCCTTACTCTCAGTGGTGGACAGACTCAATTTACGATGGTCAGTCAGCCAGGGTTTGTGCTTTTTAGCAAGGCACCCATCAAAGCCTCTGACCTTGTAAATCTCTTGTGTTCAGTCAGGTGCTACATCAGTCTAGTAGTCATACAACTTGGCAACATGGTACAGGCACATATCATCCATCATACTATCCCAGTGTGGGTAGTACGTGTTGATCAGGTTGTTCTTCAAAATGTTCTTGGATAAAGGATGGTGCAAAGCCAGTTCTTCAATCTCATCATGAGACTTCAAAACATGCCTTTGTTTCTCTTTGTAATTAACACTGAGAAATCGTGCAGCATCAGACTTGCTGTACAAGTGTGTTCCAATCATACAATCACTGGCCTCATATGATCCGCACTTCCTGTGAGACAGTGTCTTTAATCCCAGTGACCAGAGCTGTGAGCTTAATGATCGTCTGGAAGTTGCAATATCTTCCCAAAGCTCAAGCAAACTTGTCTGCTGTTTCGTAATGTACAAAGTGATGTACTGAACAAGAGACAGGGAGTTCTCAGCAGCAAACTGCACATCAATGTTTGCCTGCCACATCAGAAGATTAGGATTGTAGTCATTGATGAACACCTCATTCTCCCATCTGGGTAACTCATAGACCCTTTTAGTGGACTTTGCCTTGAGATGGTGATGCATGGCTGAGAACAAGTCATTCATACATCCTTGCTGGCAGACACATCTAGGGAAACCAAAACGACACCTGGTGTAACACTTATTATGACTCTTGACTGGTCAGCAGCAGTACTTCGCACAAAGATGCTGCTGAAACTTCTGCACAGCTTCCACAGTGTTGGACTTTCATACTTGTCAGGGATGTGACAAGTAACGTAATGCTGAATGAAGCTCAGAACTTCAGCTGCTTCATTCTCACCCATATGAGGAGCATCTTTAATCCACAACAACATATGGACGTGTGGTGCACCTCATGCCTGGTATTCCATCTTCCAAAAGTAGTGCTCGACTAATCCAAGAGGAGGATTGTCCTTTGACAATGTGAATGTCAATATGTCATGGAAGCGATGGTGAAAATGTTGGGACACAGATACTGGATCAAGGTAGCACATCTCACCAAGTGTCATTAATGAAATACCATCAACATCAGCACTGGCCCACCTCAACAGTTCAACTAACTCATCCCAGCTGTACTGTGCACAGCTCAGAGTAATGAACCAAGTGACTGCACCATACTCACACAGCATAATCATGCCCTTTCAGTTCCTATGATACCAGTATTCTTTTGTGCCATGCAAACTCAAGAGTAGAAACATGAAATTCACCTGCAGTGTTTCATCCTTTGCTTTCAGTTTTTGAAGAAAATCAACTGCTGTGATTCCATCTAGTGGAGTAGTCAGCTGCAGAGTATGTGTAATGGATGCAAAGAAGATACTGAGCTCATTCTCCCACAGCAGGTGGAACAAATATTGTATGTTCCTACGGAATTTTTCCATCCTTGTTTAAGACTCTTGATGTAAGATATTCAGCACCTAGAACATGCACCTCATGTGCATCCAAATGACGTTTGTACCTTGAGGGAATAAATCTGAAAAGCAACGTGCTTCCAGTGTTCCCTTGCATATGCTAACAGGACTACCTTCAACCTGTTTCATCTGGTACAGGCCAATATTATCACCAATTGATCCCTGCCATGAGAGGGGGAATTGTGTACTGCCATACACATCTCATGAGTTTCAGCATCAACCTTCTCAATCATTGGCTTCCTAGTATCCACCACATCAAACTGAGTACCCATACCAGAGAGTACATCAATGTCAAGGTCACATAGAAAGGATTATTGCTCTTCATGTAGTGTAGAGCACTTTTCACTTTCTGCACATTGACAACATCTTGCCAAATGACCTTTGTCTTTGTTGGGACACCATTCACTAGTATGACTACACTGTTTTCATTTGAGATTGTCTCCACATTCTCTTTCAGAGGCAGTGGTAAATACATGACAGACATTTTCAGAGACTTCACAAGCTCTTTCTGGGGCACTTTTCATGTCTTGGTATTCAAGCGCAGAATAGTCTGATATGGTTTCATCGTTTGTATGAGTCATTCAAACATATTCAGTGCAGCAATCTCAGTAGGTGTCACATCTGCCTCCATGTTGTTCAATACAAACCTCGGTGGCAGAGTGTCATGTTTCACCTTTATCAAACAGTACTGACACATAGTAACCAGTGGGTCCAGGTCAAAGTCATGCTTTACTAGTAGGTAAGTCAATAGTCATGCCCACATGTCATTAAAAGATATAATATTTTCCAGATCAACAGTTATAGTCTGGTGTCTGTAAAGTTGTCTGTGACATGAGACACACACAGAGTCTAACTTCTCTCTGTTTGCAAGTTCAAACTTGGTAATGGGTTTCCCAAATGTCTTATGTATGTCGGGTTCCCAAAGAGAGACAGCACATGGTGCAGTGGTGGAAGAGTCATCACATAGTACATCATAACGTTTAGTGTTATGATGCACATCCTCTATCACAATTTTTGCAGCATGCATATCTCCTGCTTTCAATGACTCATCAAGCTGTTTGTATAGTGACACAGCTTTTCTCACCTGCTATAATTTACACACAAAGCTGAGCATTGCAGGATTGTGCACAGCAAGCATGAGCATATGATGAAACACACTGTTGCACACACCACGTCTAAACAAACCAAGCAATGCCCCAGCAATCCTTTATGTTTGCGAATCCCACAGAGATCAATCTTGTGTGATAGGCTGTATCTTTGTTTTTTCTTAATAGCAACAAAGCGATTCACGAACTGTGCAATAGTATCAAAGGATGTTTGCCTAAGATTACATGTCTCATTACATGACCATGATACACAACTTTTCCTGTGCATCTCAGTATTTGAGTCTGTGTCATCATCTGACACACTTGCTTCATCAGTGTGTGTGAGATGCTCAGCACATTACAAGCCTTACCACCCTCATCAACAGAAATTGTGATATTTTTAGCAACTGCATGGTAAGACTCCTACCAAAAATAGTCTTCAGAGTGCAATTTATGTAACCATGGTCCTTTAAAAATGTCTCAAAAGTTGTCTCTGTTCAGAGTAACAACATTTTGCAGCCTAGTATGAAGAGAGTTCAGAGTAGCACTGAACCGTTCAATCTGCTACATCATCTGTCTCCACAAACATGCAGGGACAGCAAGTGTCTTGTTCACAAAAGTGCAGACCCTAAGACGTAGCTTCATTAAAGCAAGTTGACTGTTCAGTAATTTGCCTTGACCTCTCATCATGGCAGAAATAATCTGATCAACTTTAGTCTTTGAAACTAATGTATGGAACAATTTCAACTTGCTAAGATAGCCAGCAATCACAGAAGTGTATTTCTCTTTACGGGTTACATTGGCAATGTCTGCAACCCAGACAGCTCTCCTCTGCTCTGTACTACCAACAACATGATCAGGAGCTGTGTGTTTGTGTTGTTGATGAACAACTAACTGAGGCAGACATCTCTCAAGCAACAGGCAACCATTCCTACCTACAGACCTTTCAGTGTCCTTAGTTTTTCTCATGGCAGTTTTACAACCTACATTACTCTTCATCAACTGAACATTATTAAGATACTTACTTCCTATGTTTATTCACTTGCCTATCTCTTCTAGGCATTCTAGCGGGTTACAAACACAGTTTCTATGTTACATAATGGTACAGGGTCACACACTTATTAAAGAAAGAAAAATGACTTTCATGAAACTCTTCATTTAGTATAAGACATAGAGATCAGATAGTAATAAAATGAAATATGACTATGAACATCTGATTTCCCTACAAATTCCACACACCAACAAACACTACCATGCTTCTAATGCCCATAATTATTAAAAACATACTAAACAAATTAAGCTTCTATATGTAAAGTAATCATTTTTTTGTTACAAATAGTTTGGTACAAACATAGAAACAGAAGATGATGGCAGATAAGGACCACAAGGCCCATCCAGTCTGCCTAAGATTACATGTCTCATTACATGTCCATGATACACAACTTTTCCTGTGCATCTCAGTAGTTGAATCTTTGTCATCATCTAACACACTTGCTTCATCAGTGTGTGTGAGATGCTCAGCACATTACAAGTATTACCACCCTCATCAACAAGAAAAAAGATTGAAAAATGCATATACATCATAAAAACATTAATGTTTTTGAGCTAATATGTCTATGTGTGAGAAAGTTTTCAAGGTGCGTGAGTGGGTTCCATTCAAACCAATGATGTTGCAGAGGAAAAAAAAATGTTGTTGCAAAGTTTTCAAGGTGTGTGAGCATGCCCCATTGAAATCAGTGATGTTACTGAGGTAAAAAAGTAACCACAAAAGTTGTTGAGGCAAACACACTCCATTGAAAACAATGGTGTTGCTGAGGTTAAAAATTAAACAGCAAAAGTTTTCAAGGTACGGTATGTGAACACGCCCATTGAAAGGAATTATGCTTTGAGGCCAGAAAATGTAACCGTGAAAGCTTTGAGGGACAAGAATGTGCTCCATTGCAAGCTGTGTTGTTGTTGAGGACAAAAAATGTAACCGCAAAAGTTTTCGAGGTACGTGAATGCGCCTCATTGAAAGGAACTATGTTGTTGAAGACAAAAAGAAACCACGAACATTTTCGAGAAATGAGAACGTGTCTCCATAAAAGCAATGTTGTTTTTGATGAGTAATTAAATCCAACCTCGCTGCAAATAATATCCCCTAGTTCACCATATACATTCAATAAACATTTGTGTGAGATAACATGAAATGAAGTTGCACAATACATTTGTTGTTGAGCTCATTTGATCCTTTACCTTAACTTCCCATGATGCTTTGCAATTAGGAAGTGTCTCCAATCGGCCCCAAAAATACTAGCGACCACAAAACCATGTAAAGGACAGTAATAAAAGTAACAGACCCTGATTATGTTGTAAGAATCATACACAATTAACATACTTATTAAGAAATAGGTGCTAATGTGACTAAATTATTAAGTAAGCCCACTATGAGGGACATGTTTTTTTGAAAAAACACCCACATACCACATTTAACCAATCACAGAGCAGAGAAACAAGATTGACAGTCCACAATATCAAATGGCACCACACCATTAATTTATGCAATTTTAATGCTTTTAAAGTTATTTTATGCATCCCATAACATTCTTCAAACCAGCCAATCATACAAGAAAAAAATTCATGAAGAAGAAGGAAACAGCCACATTTTGGCCACCCTACAGAGACTGGTACAGTAACAGTAAGTACATCACATGAAAATTTACTTTTAAAACTTAACTTTAACTTCTTCTTTGCTACTTAAAAATAGGCTTGTTTAAAAGTAATTTTTTCCTACATAGGTTACTATAAGCCTAACCAAGTAGAACTTTTTTTTTTTTTGCAAAATTTTAACAATTTAAGACAGAGCTTGAAGCAATACTCACAACCACAAATCCCAGCTTGAAAGGGAGGGAGACTACAGCAGGCATATGTATACAGTGGCCCAGATATTCAAAAAAACTGTGCATGGTGCAACAGTGTTGCACCATGCGCGCAGCGCACGATGCCCCCAGCCTGATATTCAGGGAAAGTGCGCCAGACAAACTCCGGCGCGCTGGAGCACATCAGTAATGCATGCAGGCACAGGTAGGGAGGGCGTGCACAGCCCAATATTCAGCCCGGGATGTGCAGAGCCATGCATGCACAACCGCTACTTGTGCCAACACAAAGTTAAGCCCCCCCAAAAAAGGAACAACTGATGGCCACCCACAGGTGAGCTGCTGCATTGCAGGGTGCAACACAGCAGCTGCCACCTGTGGGTGGCCACCCGAGTTCCGGCTGCACCTGGCACACCCCCCATGCCTGATCATGGGCATTTGTAAAATAAGATGTTGTCCAATATCCCTGGTGGGCCAGTGGACTGCACTCTGCCCAATCGCGGGCATCTGTTATAATAAAAAAAAAGTCCAATATCCCTGGTGGTCCAGTGGACCAATTGCTGCCCAATCACGAGCACCTGTTTAAATAAAAAAAAAAAATGGGCTAATATCCCTGGTGATCCAGTGGACCGATTGCTGCCTGATTGCGGGCATCTGTTTAAATAAACCCTCCCCGTCCAATATCCCTGGTGGTCCAGTGGACCGATTGCTGCCCGATTGCGGGCATCTGTTTAAATAAACCCCCCGTCCTATGTCCCTGGTGGTCCAGTTGACCGAATGCTGCCCGATTGCGGCATCTGTAAAACAGAAAGCATCCTATTACCCTGGTGGTTCAGGGTAACCCCTTCCCACCCACCCACTGAGCCCTCACAGTCCCGCCTCCCCGGTCAGCCGGCAGGAGACAGCACCCACCCACCTGCCGCCCGCCACCCACCGACTGACACCTTGGTAGGGCTGCACGCATTGGTTCACAGCATGAGCCAATGGGCGTGCAGCCCATACCGCATTCACATTTCAGATATGTGAATGATTTCAGGTGGTAGGTGCCGCCCCGCCATTGACCGAGGAGCGGGCGTGGGGCTCCAGTGGGTAGGGGAGGGGTTACCCCAGACCACCAGGGTAATAGGATGTTTTCTGTTTTATAGATGCCCACAATTGGGCAGCAATCGGTCCACTGGACCACCAGGGATATTGGATGGGGGGGTTATTATAACTGATGCCCATGATCAGGCAGCAATCGGTCCGCTGGACCACCAGGGATATTGTACAGGGGGGTTTATTTAAACAGATGCCTGTGATCAGGCAAAGTGCAGTCCACTGGACCACCAGGGATATAGGATTATTCTATTTTTGGACAGATGTCCACGATCGGGCTGCAGGGGGCGTTGGTCCCAATGGCTGCTGCCTGGCAGGGTGCCAGGTGCAAGTCGTCGATCGGTGCACCCTGCATGAAAATGGGTCCATAATGACATGCAAATGGCCCCATGTGCACCTTTGTATAAATTATGGCCCATTTGCATGTCACTTTTTCAATATCGCTGGTGCTGTGAAATAGTGCAATGGCACCCCAGCAGCGCATTCCATCCTCCACTCTGGCCACTTGTGCTGGTGCAGTGCCACTGCACCATGCACACTGGGGGTGGCCAGGGTGCGATATTCAAAGCTGCTGAGCCATGGTGCAGCTCCTTTGAATATTGCCCAGGCCACATCCCTGCGCAGCCAAGTTGAGCTGCGTCCAAGCTTGTGCCACAGCCTGGCACAGTTTGAATATATGGGCCAGTATGTTTAAAGCTCACAGCAAATCACAATGGCTCTTATGATGTGTCCTTTTAAATCACCCTATCAGTAAACATCAAATTCCCCAAAACATACTGGCCCAGATATTCAAACTG
This sequence comes from Neoceratodus forsteri, assembly GCA_016271365.2. NCBI lineage: Eukaryota > Metazoa > Chordata > Ceratodontiformes > Ceratodontidae > Neoceratodus > Neoceratodus forsteri. The sequence goes on from CM057455.1 coordinate 1,380,400,413, forward strand.
CACCCAAAAGTGCACAACAGCAGGAGCAAGCACAAGTCCACTGCTCCATGCACAAGAAGTGCAATATTCAAAACTGCACAGGCCAAGATGTGCCTATGGCCGATGACTGAATATTGCACTGCCTGCACCATAGTGCAACTGGGGGTGTGAAGCTGAGCATATCTGATGTGCCATAGCGCAACAAGGGATGCTCAGTGGAGCAGTCCAGATGCACCATAGCGCAACCAGGTATGCCCCCTGCAGCAGGGAAGCAATGCCACATAACAACCAGGGATGCAGGGGTCCACCACCCATGCCACAGATGGGCAGAGGAGCACACAGCAGAATAGACATCATCCCCCACACACCATGCACTGCACAACCGGGGGAGAGCTGGAATAACCACCAGCCGATGGATACCAGCAACCAACCCACAGCCGGGCCATGATGCCCCAGTACACCCCCTGGCAAACTGTGACTGGCACACAAGGAGGGCTGACCACCCTGTGGCACCCCATCCCACCAATGCAGAGTACACCCTGCAACAAAATAACCATACACCCTTCCCAGGAGTAGTGCCCAACAGTGCAGGACACCCTATGCATGCCACCACCCCCACTGTGACAATGCAACCCTGTGCACCACGGAGCCATGCAAGACATCCCTACCATGTGCACCCTGCTGTGGGCTGGCAGCAGACAGCAGTGCAACAACAGCATACACAGTGCCACCCTGCACGTCCCCCGAGGTACAGTTGAGAGACCGACCATGCGTTGCCACACGAGGTACCCCACATGTGACAGAGCATGCCCCGGACCCCACCTCTAGCTGTACAGCACCCTAAACACCCTCCCAAGGACACATCCCATCCCAGCACTGGCCACAACATCCAGCACAGACACACACAGTGTAGCATGGAAGCATGCACCACACAGGATGCAACACAGTGCATGGACAAACACCCACTCATACCCAAGGGCACACCAACACAGGGACATAGTAGCGGGTCAACCAAGCCACTGGCATATGTCCACTGCTGATGTGTACACACAGCCAGCATCCCTACATTGCACAGGTGTGCCAGCCATGCTGCGCAGGCACCATGAAGCTGTATGCCACCAGCATGCTGCTGGAGCACAGGTGACAGACACTGGAGCACATCCCCTGCAACACACACAAGCAACAGCATGGAGGGGGGACAACAACAGCTGAGGTCACAGTGCCACCGGAGGCAGAAGTGCACCATACTGGTGATGGAAGGCAACCTGGCATTGTGCCGGGTACAGTTGTTATCCAGCATGGACAGCCACCACTGACACACCAGCAGACCGTGCATATCACAGACATGCAAGGGTGTCAGCTACAGAGGCCATGGATGGTCTGACAGGGGTGCCATGCACACAGTGCAGGCCCCGTGGACCACTGCACACAGGAATCCAGTGCACAGAGTACAACACACAAACCACAGACAGTGACTGATCCCCCTGCCCACACCATAGGTGGTTTACCTCTGCACACACACACACACACACACACACACACACACACACACACACGCCCATGAGTACACCACCCCTGACACCATGCACACCATTGCAGCTGAGCACCTGTAGCCCGCTGCAAATCAGAGACCACCACAGTTGTCATAACAAAATGCATATATTTAAAAGAAGTAACAAAAACTATTTACAACTATTTACAAGAGGGGGGAAGGGCCACATAACAGGTGGGGGTGGGTAAGGGGAAGGGGTGAACAAATGGGAGAGGGAAGAAGGGGTGTGAGGGTGGGTCAAAGGGGGGAAGGTGGTAGTCAGGGCATGGGGACATTAACGTGTGCCCCGGTCCTCCTCATCATGGCGCCGACATCTGCTGCTCCTCCTCCTCCTCCTCACCCCGTGGCAGTGGATCCTATGAAGCAGCTTCAAAGTCTCCTTTGCCACCTGGAGCAGCTCTTGAATACCCCTCTGAATTTCATGGAGTCACTTTCCACCTAGGATGAGGGAGCAGAGACAATAAGTGTGACTGTCCAGCCCTCTGCAGCCCACCCATTGTGCATGGCATACAGCCATGTGCCATGCCCCTGTGATGGTGTGCGACCACCCACAGTGACCGTGCCCACAAGATCTGCCCACCCAGGCAGCCACAGCCATGTGGACCACTGCACACACCCACCGCCCATGTCCTGCACAGCAGCATCATGACCGTACAGTGACTTGGCTACGCGGTTTGAAGGCAGTGCCACAGCCATGTGCCTGATGCATGCATGTACCACCATTGATGCACTCCCAGACATGCAGTGCCACTGGACAGTGCTGAATGTAACAAGCTGGGCGCATGGCAGTGGTGTCAATGGATGGTGGCCATGCCCCGCTGCCTGCCCAGTTATACAGCATGCAATAGTAAACATGGATGTAAGGCACTCACCATCATCAGGCTAGTCCACGCGCCGCTGACTGCCATTATCTCTCCTGCCCTGGTGCTCCTCCAGGCAGTGCCTCCATTCCCTGGCCTGCCGGCGTTCTTCGGGCCCTAAGGTGCAAACATGGAGAGAAGAACATCAGTACAATCTGGTGGCAAAGTCCCCCCACCCCCATGTGTGTGCAATCCCACACAGCATACCCATCCACCCCACACCCTGATACCACCACCACAGCCAACACTGGACGGCCCCTCCCATGTGCCGGACACATGCAACCGTGATACCCAAATGGACAATAATAGTGTATCGATGTTGCACCTACCTGGCCGTGGCACCCTGCCCCTCCTGGCACATGCCTGCAGGTGGGCAAGCAGGTCTGAGTCCCTGCACCTCAGGTCCCCGTAACGATGGTGGCACTGCTCCACCATATGCCCCATACCAGTGGCCTCCTCCAGGGTGTTGGCCACTTCCTGCCACACCGCACTCCTGGTCCTGTCCAGGGGTGCCTCTCCATACAAAGCCCCAGCATGGGGCTCAACTATTGCCACTAGGTTAGCTAGCTCAACCTGGCTCCAAATGACTGCACACCTCCGTGCCATCTCTGCTGTGTGGTTGAATCAAAATGGCGCTCGGCAGCGAGGTCCTGCCACGTGCAGATGCTGCACAATACAGCGCTGCCATTCCCTATCGCGCTGTCACCCAACAGCGTGATAGTGGTGCACTCATGCCTGATGTACGGCGCCTAGGGGGCAAAGGTCGGGCACAGGGTCAAGGGTCTCTGGCGCACGGACAGCCACAGTGTGACTGGAACCCAATGCGTGTAGCGCGATTGGATGCCTGTGTGCCACCTCCTGTAGCAGCCTACAGTGCTGTTGCCCCAGTGAGCCTACTTTACCAGTGCCACAACCATATACCGTATGTGAACAGCGCTAGCACCACTGGCACAATGGTGGCCATGCCCTGCATTGCCTCCCGTGCACAGAACATCAGCAGCATGGCAGGCACCGTGTTATCAACCTGGGCATCCGCAGTTAGGTGTGTACTGTGCATGTCACAGAACTGTGCCTTGGCTCAGCACGTCCAACACATTGCATAAAGTGCAACAGCACGATATTCAGCCGCATATGCAAATCATCTAATCAGCCATTCAGTGGCGCAATCATCGCATTTGCATCCACTTAAAGATGCGCCCGCCTCATTTGCATGGGTTGCGCTATAAAAATGCGATATTGGGTTGCACTGGCCATAGTCGGTTACTGCAGTCTATTGTGGTGAGTTGCATGCTGTTTGGGAGTGTGGATCATGTGTTTGGGACATGCATGGGACTGCACAGTCACAGGTAACACCTGTCATTCCCACAGGATGAATCATGACCGAGCGTGAGGTGGAGGATGAGGAACAGAGATGTGGAGGAAGAGGAGGCCAAACTTCACAAAGACAGAGATAGATGCCCTGTTTGAGGCCTACCCCAACCAGGAGTCACTGCTAAGTGGACGCCTAGGGAACACCACAGACCCATGCTGCTGCATGGGAGGAGGTGGCGCATGCTGTCAACCTGCATGGCAGCCACCAGCGCCCATACAGGAGTGCAAAAGAAGATGGGGCGGACAGGCGAAGAATTAATGAGAAGGTGGCTGCCATCAGGGAAGCACGGTTCTGCGCTGACCGTGGGGACAGCCAGAGGTGCAACACCTGACCCCACAGGAAGAGCGGGTTGCCAGCATGCAGTATTGCACCATTAAGGGTGTTCTGGGTGGTAGATTCCAGATGGGTGGTAGCCCATCACTGCATGGTAGGTCATGGTCTGTCTATTGGGGGCAAGTAAGTCACATGCAGTAATGTTACTGTTTTTCCCATACAGCTCCTGAGTGTCTACATGGGTCAGTGGTGGTGGGCTTCCACTAAGGCCAGTATCATGGAGATGGAGGAGGGCCCATCCACCTCCACAGGAATATGGGGTCAGGGTGACAGTGGGCCCGCCTGGACATCTGGACTGATGTTGGTAGAGCAGGTGTGGAGGAAGTCTGCCTGTGTCCCAGCGTGTCAGCATCCATGGATGCCAGCATGCTGAGACTTGGGCTGGTGCCGGATCCGCCACCGATTATGATGAAACTAACATCATGGGCAGTGACACGTGTGGGCCATAGGATGGCCACACAGCAGGTGACATCACAGCCATGGCTGTGGGTGGTGCCGCCATGGAGGCCTGCATGTCATCACAGTCCCAGCCTGTACCTGCCTGCACCAGTGGGGAAGCACTGCTGTGTGTCTCCAGGATAGTGGGACAGTTGCGCCACTGCAGCATCACCATTGAGCCCTGGAGAGTGGCAGCCGGAGGGGCAGTATCAGCAGTCGGCCAATGGCCATGGGGGACAGTGTCAGGGGTGGTGTCAGTGCACCGCCTGTGGACATGCCCAGGCCTGGCCCTGGTGGTGCAGCACCCACCCTCAAGGGGTGATGAGCATCAGAGCGCGAACACCCTGAGGGACAGCATGCCAGTCAGGCAGATGACCTCTTAGATGAGCACACCCGCATACTGCAAGCATCAGTCAATCATGGATGTGCTGTGATGGTGGGATGCATGAGTGGCTCTGTGCCAGGCAGAGCGGGCGCAGCACAGACACCACTCTGCTTCTGGCAGGATGGACCGTTGCAGGAGGATGATGCTGCCATTGACAGGCAGACACAGGCATTCACAGCTGTCATGGCCACAATGGGCACACAGTTATTTGCCCATGTATCTGGACACTGTGCAGTGCAATATCCACTCTCTGTTCCTCGGTGTCATGCGACACCAGCCTTGTCAACACCGGTTCAGCTGTGGGCATCCCGAGCATGCCTGGCGAGGCATTTTCAGTGTGCTGCAGACCCCTGTGCTAGCACGGTCGTTCACATCAGAAAACCTGGGGACCCATCGGTGCCACCCCATGAGGCCAGTGGTCAGCCTGTCACTGCTGATGGGTCTCTGCAGGCTGCCCATGCATCCGTGGTGGCTGTGGCACTGTGGCATGTGACTGACCTGTCTCCCAGCATGGCTACTGTCTGACGTGCCCTGTGTGCATTGTGTCGCTCAGCAGGCAATGCACGGGTGGGGTACCGCCCCACGCACACACATTCCATCTGCACACCCTCCCGGCTGCTGTCCACTGTATGCGTGTGTATGATGCCTGCGTTGTGCTGTACACCACGGGCAATGGTGCCCAGCGCCTGACACATGTACAATGACAGGCAGTGGGCGTGGTGGTCTGTGACATGTTTCAGGCTAGGGGTAGTCTGTGTCGGCGTGCCTCCTACCCTTTGTGCATGTCTCGTGAGGTGTGTGTGTGTGTGTGTGTATGACTGCATGCCATGTTAGACCTTGCCCATCCCTGGCGGTGTGCTTGGCCACTTCCCTTGACAGCATGCACCCCTGATGTGTGTCCATGCATGTTTGTGGGCTGTGCCTTTGCCACTGGTGGTTGCACATGGCCCCATGACTTATCTGGGTTGGCTGAAGTGCTGCTTTGTGATGGTGTCCCGCACAGCTGTGCCAGCCGGAGCAGTCGGGGTCCCATCGCTTATGGGGGCTGCCCATCACCTCTTCACCAGCATCATCAACCCCATCGCTGTCCCCTCTTCAACCTGTATGGCTATCCACAGTCATTGGCCATGTTGTGCAGGATGCAACAGGCCAGGAATAGCCCACAGGCCTTTGAGGAGCTGTACTGTAGGGCACCGCCGAGGTGTCCAGGCAACGGAAACGCGCTCTTCAGCATCCCGAACACCTGCTTGATGACACTGCGGTGGTGGCATGTGCCTCATTGTAGCGTTGTGCTATGGGGTTGGGGCCACCAGGATGGTGTGAGCAGCCAAGGACAGAGTGGTATCCACTGTCACCTGTGTGTAGAGGGTGGAGGTTTGTTTGTGATCAGCGCCACCCTGTCTTGGGCCATGTAGGCCAATACCTGTCACCTCTGACCATGCCCCTCCCAAGCTCTATGTTTTTCCGCGTGGTTTGCACACTCACCCACTATGGGCCAGTGGAATGTCCCCACCTCAAATCTGTGGCACAGTGCTGACTGGTGCCAGATGAAGGCATCATGTGCTCCCCAGGGTGCATGGCACAGACATTGATTATGCGCCCCTGGCATCGCACACCACCTGGCAGTTGATGCTTGCATAACCCTTCCGTTGATATATGCGGCCCTCGGGCCAGGTGGTGTGCGGATGGCCACATGGGTGCAGTCTATTGTCCCTAGCATGCCAGGTATACGTGCTACCCTGTGGAACTCCCATATGTTTGCTGTGCATTCCGGTGTGCTGGGAAATGGATGTGCTCTGCAGCATGTGGCAGCAGTGCGCTGAGGAATTGGGTGAGGTGGCATGACGTGGCCAACTGGGTTATGCCTGTGGTGTCCCCTGTTGGTCTCTGGAAGGTACCCGTGGTGAGCAGGCACATGCAAGCTGTCACTTTAGTTTCCACTGACAGAGCATGGCTCCGTTGTGTGGGTGCCTGCATCACATCACGGCACAGCTCACAGAGCTGCCTCAGAATTGCCCGATTCAGGTGGTACCAGCCCACGATCTTGGTATCACTGTACAGCTCGATGCTGGTGCAGGCTCGGTACTGCCTGTTGGGGTCATACCACCGATGGGCCCTTCCATGGCCGCGCCTCTGCTTTCTGCCTTTCACCCCCTCATTGCCTCCATCTGGAAGGTGGCATTGGCCATGTCCCTGGCTTGTGTTCCCCTTCGGCAGCTGTTTCTGTGTTCCCCCCTCTGTCCTGGCTGCTACTTCCCCTGCACCAGGAACACCTTCCTGTGGTGGCCTCAGTGCTGTGAGACCCTTCCCCCTTCTGCACTGTCTTTGGCTGTGGCTCCCCACACCTTCCCTGTGCCTGTGGACTCAGGGTACCTTTTCCCTGTCCTGCCCTGTGTGTCCCTCCTGCCCAGTTTGAGTTGCTAGAGTTCAGCCTCATGTGCCTTCCCTGTAGCGTTCTTGCACCTCTCACTTGTTCCTTTTATTTTGGCTCATTTCGCTATCACACAGCTTCGTTCTCCTATTATGCATGGCACATGTTGTTGAATATAACACTGTGCCATTTATGCATGGTTCCTCCCTTCAGTTGTGCATGAATTCATTATCATTGAGCTCTTGCTTAGCGTGATTTGGGGCACATCTGCCTCCTGCTGAATATTGCAGAATGGCGATTTTCAGACTTATGCTGGAGCAACCTAGTGGCATGGCGAACCTTTTGAATATTTGGGCCACTGTGTTTTGTCTATGGTACACCCAATGAAAACCTGTTTTCTGGCATCTGTGAAGTGTGTTTTTTTATTGCCACAGACCTAGGGCCAGATAGTCAAAACTTTGCCCTGGGGCTAAATTAGCACTGCCTGTTGGGCAAACATAGCCCGGAGCACAAAACAAGCTATATTCAAAAGAAAATAGCCCGGTGCTAATCCTGCTGAATATAGCAGTCTAAGGAAGCCGGGCAAACTGGTCTGGGAGTGCAGGGCAAAAATAGCCCAGGAATAAGACAGCACTGAATATAGCAACAGGGAAGTGCAAACTGCAACTGCAGCTCATTAGACTCTGTAGCAAGCCAGTGTTGCAGGTGGAGAACATTGTGTGAGATTGCAAAGAGATGTCTCACATCTACCGCAAACACACCTCTCAACCTCCTGCCTCATAAATCAGGGACAAGACTTAAAAAAATCAGGGACAAAGGTTTAAAATCAGGGACACACCTTAACAATTGGTGATATCCACTTAGGAAGCTGGTAGAATCAGTGGTGTAGTGTAAAATGCATTTTCTAAGGAAGAACATGACTGTAACATTAATGTCTGACATTACGTCATGCTTACAACCCCCACTGTTTGGTCATGGAAACACAGTTTGTAGGAGGACAGAGTAAAATTCTGAGGTAACTCAGGGATGTCCCTGAAAGTCAGGGACAGTTAGAGGTATGACTGCAAACAATAATGTAAGCCACACACTGCAGAACTGTGCTTAGTGTGCTATGCTGAAGTGAGGTTTGTCCGGGTCTAATTTGATTGCACAGTGCTAACATATTAGCCTTGTGCAAACTGGTTAGCCCGGGGCAAATGGGAGCTATATTCAAAGCTCCCATGCAAATGATCCTACTTAGGTAATCCGTGGGCAAACAGGGACATTTGTATCTCGTTATCTGCTGCTTAGCATACAGTACCATGCAGTTTGCCCAGTGCTACTGCATAGTGCACACAGCTCCACCTTTTGGTCGGAATGGAAGTACAGGCTGGACGCTGCAGGCCAAGGCATGCCCACAGCATCCCCTGTTGGTCGGAATGGAAGTACAGGCAGGAAGCAGCAGGAACTGTGTGCTGGCAGGCACATCAGTGCATACAACACACCCATGCAGCTGTGCAAGCAGGACCTGTATATATGTATGTGTGTATATGTATATATATATATATATATATATATATATTAGAGGCAAAAACTCTTTAATGCATCAGTTAGGGTTGTTCCACAGCGATAAAAGCGAGGAAATTGATGTTAGGGTTGAAACCCCCTTTGCACCCCTCCAGCCCACCCCCAACTGGAATCGGGTGGCATTGGGGTCATCGGTCCTAACTGTCACCCCATTCTCCTATTCCTCAGCTTCTTTCCACATGTGATGGGGTGACACTTAGGGCCGATGACCCCAATGCACACCCCGATTCCAGTTGGGGGGTGGGCTGGAGGGGTGCAAAGGGGGGTTCAACCCTAACATCAAATTTCCTCGCTTTTGTCACTGTGGAACAACCCTAACTGATGTATTAAACAGAGTTTTTTGCCTCTAATTTCACTTCTTTTTGAGAATGATAATGAGAAATAGTGACTGTAATGCAGCGGCGGAAGCGCGGGGGTGATGTCTTGTCGCATTGTAACATTGCACCCGCAAACGCAAATCGTAATGCGCATGGTGATGCAAAGCGAAACAGAAAGAGGAACAGTACTGTAGACAGAAATGTTAAAAACAATGGAAACGCAACCGCAAATGAAAACGCAAAGGGTAACGCACATGGTGACGTAAACGTGAACAGTAAGTGAAACGGGTACGGAACTGCAAGCAGAAACGGTAATGGTAAGAGTAATGTAAGCACACGGGCTGGTTTTCCCCAAAAGCTGTATAGAGAAAGACAGTGAGTAGAAAGAATGCATGCAAAATAATGACTCTCGGAACACAAAAATCAGTAGTTGTAATAGTAAATTGCTTATATCTCAGTAACTGTACGACATAGAAAAAAAAATTTAAAAGTCATATGTATTATCACTTTCCTGGCTAGTTTTATACATAGCCCCATATAATCTTTCAACAAAAACTCTGTATCTCGCACCGTTTTTGAGATATGGGCCCTCAAATGCACGGTGAATGCCATAATGTTATCCTATGGGAAAAAAAACAGAAGTTCGGACTGCCATAACTTTTGAACAGTTTAATATTTTTTCATGAAATCTTCGAAAGGCACATCGGGGACTGTTACATACGTTCCCTGAAGATTTCGGGCGATCAGCGCAAACCGTGCGACCTGTGGAATGCGACTGTAGAATTCCAGAAAAAGCATAAACGACATCGCAGATCACGCTTAATAACCCTAGCCGTATCTGACCAGTACAAAACTTGGTGGATCCCAAGACGTATGGGTCTTGATCATGTATTCCAAATTTTAGGTAAATCAGTCAAATGGTTGCAAAGTTATTAAGGTGCAAAATTTTGGGCTTAAAATGTAAATGGCTCCTCAATCTTAACTATGGTAGCACTACCGTGCTACCATAATATTATATACATACCTGTATACAGATCAATAGCTAAACAGACACACTGCCCATGGCCATACATGACCTGGAAGCTGCCTACCCCAACAACATAGGTACCACACTGCTGTAGTGGGTGAAACACAGTGAGGGGATGCAATGCATGGGACAGGCATAAGGCAAACCTGGTGGGGGTGGGAGACCATAGCTGTAGGGTCACTAGGATATGCAGCATGTCCAGTAGATAGGGAACAGGACAGACTGGTTGGGCCAGGCAGTCCTTTTCTGCTGTCATGGTCCCTGTTCCAGTGAGTGCCTGTGACACCCTGGTAGGCTAGTGTCAGCCAGGCCAGCATGATCTTCGACCCCTGGTAGCCTCAAAACACACTGAAACCTCTCATGTTCTAGTGGTCCCCCAAACACGGTTTCCAACCCCTGTTGAAAATGAAATCAATAACTTTTCCTTGGAAGTCTAGTGGTCCCCCCCATGCACATATCCCGACTCCCGTTCACATCTAAATATTAAATATTTCCCTGGTAGTCTAGCGGTCCCCCCACCCCCACGCACATATTCCGACTCCTGTTCACATATAAATATGAACATTATCCCTGGTAGTCTAGTGGTTCTCAACTCCAATGAACATATCCTGACCCCTGTTTGCATATAAAAATTAAATATTTCTAGTAGTCTAGTGTCCCCCACCCCAATGCACGATCCTAACCCCTTTGCTCATCTCTATCAAACTTTTCATTTCCCTGGGTAGTCCATGCCCCCTCACCTGGAGCAGTAACACCCTTGCTGATGCCAAACAGTCCGAGAACAGAGCCAGCGACCGCTCAGCCCCTCCCTCTCCACCACCACGGGCCGGCCACCAACTGAGGTGGAAGCACAGTCCGGCGGCCGGGCCGTGGTGGGTGGGGAGGAGGGCTGAGCTGGTCGTCGCTCTGTTCTTGGACTGTTTTGGCATCAGCGGGTGTTACTGACGAGTGGGGAGGGTCCGCTAGACTACCAGGGAAATGAAAGGGTTTGATAGAGATGTGCAAAGGTGTCAAATATATCGCATCGTGGTGGGGACCACTAGACTACCTGGGAAATATTTAATTTTAATTTGTGAACGGGTCGATACATTTCTGGGGGTGGGGGTACCACCAGATTACCAGAAATTGTTAATCTTTATATGTGAACTGGGGTCAGGATACGTGCATGGGGTGGGGGGACCACTAGACTACCAGGGAATATGCGTATATATTTTAAAGAGGGCCGGGATACATGCTGGGGGGCACTGTCACCACTTTACCGCTGGCCTTTTCTCTGTGGTATTCAGCACTGGCCACAGGTTGCGCTTCATGCTTGTAGCGCCGGCACTATACCTTGAATATGCCTTTATGCTGGCATTCAGTGCTTCTCCCTTAGTCCTTCACTTGCATACATTATAGTTTAGCGTCGGTGCTAACACCTAGCACTGGCACTAAATGTACTTTTAAATATGGCAGTCGGGGACAAATGGCGCTAGTTCAGCGAGAATAGATTTGCGCTCATTATGCTTTTGAATATCTGCCTTTAGCTATCAGCCACAGATATTTTTAAAACCCACTGTTGCTACCTGCCTGTTGAAGAATCCACTATCATAAGGAAAATAACTCAATTTGTTCATTAGATCTCACTAGCCACTAAGGCCCTGGACACACTACAGAACTATTTTGAAAACCGTTTTAAAACCAGTTTAGCTAAACCATTTCAGTGCAGCCACACTACTCAGTAACCATTTTTGATAATGGTTTAAATGTAGCCACACCGTAGTGTTAATCCTGTTTGTCCTTGTAACTATTTTGTGTTAAGTTCAACACACAGAACTGTGCTTGCTCTAGACACGCTATTAGCTAGAACTGATTTAGTTAAACCATTACAAGCTTAAAGCACTTTTACTCCTGGACAGACCTGTGAGCAAAACCATGCTAGCTCCAAAACATTTTTAAAAATGGTTTTAAGACTAAGACCCGATTCTAGAAGGGCAAATCACGAACACAAGTAACACAATTGGGCAAAATATGCCAATGCAATTGCGACATGCAACATATGCCACATTCTAGAACATGCAGACATACGCCAAAATGCAACTGTGCAAGTCGTGACATGCAAGATATGCAATATAAAAGGATGTAACATGCAACAGTGGCATAAGGTACACCAGTGAAAATGCAAGAGCAGATGGCAGAAGGCAGCCCAGAGGCAGAGACGTAAGAGAAACTTCAACCATGAGGAGGTCCAGATACTGGTGGATGAGATAGATAAGCACCTTGCACTCCTCGTGAGTTGAGGAGGAGAGACTAAGAAGAGGGAAAAAAGGAGGAAGGCATGGGACAGGGTCACATGCAAGGTGAATGCCATAGCGGCACAACGGAGGACAGTGCATGACGTACAAAAAAAGTACAACTTGAAGCGCTTAGTGAAGCGCAAGCTGGCCCAGAACAGAAGGAGCGCACAGGGCACAGGGGGTGGACCCACACAGCAGCTGCCACTCAGCAACCTTGAGAGGAGGATAGCAGCACACCTGAGCCAGCAGAGCATCGGCGGTGTCACGGAGCAGGACACCTTCAGACAGCAAACCAGCACAGGTAGGGACAATGAACACCAATGCATGTGACAGGCCTGACATGGCAACAGCACTACAACCAACAGCAAAGGTGGTGTGGGTGGGGTGACACCATGTAGGCAGGTGCAGCAATGAGGTGGTGTGCCACAGCAATGCCACACGGCCACAGCTGGCCACAGAGTGGGCCCTGGGAACCATACCATGGCCAGGGGTGGACCAGGAACAAGCACGAGTGCAGCTGATGTGTGGTGCTGTGCAAAGCAACATGCCATGCTGACCTGTGGAGGGGTCAGACACATGCACATGGAACGAGTTGGGGGGGGGCTCTGCACAGGCATGTGCCATGCTGAACAGGAGGCTGCTGTGACATGTACTGTGTACTGTTGGTGGGGGCTGTGCACAGGCATGAACTGTGTTGAACAGGGGGAAGCTGTGACATGCACTGTGTACTGTTGGGGGAGCTGTGCACAGGCATGAGCTGTGCTGAACAGGGGGAAGCTGTGACATGCACTGTGAATTGTTAGGGGGCAGTGCACAGGTATGGGCTGTGCTGAAGAGGAGGGAGCTGTGACATGCGCTGTGTACTATTGGGGGGCAGTGTACAGGTATGGGCTGTGCTGAACGCGGGGGGTATGGGGTACTGCCACAGTGCTCACAAAGGGAGGGCAAGGGCTGATGGGCATATGCATAGATGGCAGGGCCAACACAACCACCCGGGGGTCTGGCCCCATACAGCACAGTGTCCCCCCATGACCATGGCCATGCATAATGTCACTGTGCTGTGGGGAGCTGAACAGGGCAGCAGTATGACAGCTGGACTAGATGTACCAGGGTGGACAGCACATGATGGGCAGCAACAGTGGAGGGACCACACCAACAGCGAAGGATGCAGGCACAGAGGTGGAATACACCAGGTAGGACTGTACACAAGTGAGGCAGGCGCAATGCTATAGCACAAAGGTGAAGCACACCTGTGAGGGCAACACGAAGCAGGCAGTAGAGTGAACACAATGTTGTGGAGACATACTAACATGTCCGTACAACAGGTGCTGTGGCAGCTGGCAAAGGTGGGACGAGTGGAACTGGAAGGCAGGAGCAGCAGCAGCATGACCAGGATGGTGCCGGCACAGACCAGGACACTAGCACAGTTTCGGGAGATGGCAGCAGCACACTGACAAGTGGTGGCAGCCCAGACACCCACACACCCATGGCTGGCACAGTGGAACCCATGGTGGAGCCTGATGGGAATGGGGATTGTGACAGCCCCATGGGTGAGGAGGGGGTGGCCAGCAGTGTGGAGGATGCAGCAGGCCAGCTACATGAGCAGCCGGGGACCACTGAGCACACTAGCAGCGATACCACACCAGCAGAGGTGGTGCAGACAACTGGGGACAACCAGGAGGTGACTGAGCATGTGCAACCAACAACACAGGACACAACAATAGGGTTGCTGACCCCCCTGAGCACCCGTGGACTGGAGGAGCAACTGGATGAGGCCATCTGGGAGCTGCAGGACCAGCTGTCCCCACCGGCCTACATAAGGGACTACTGCCAGTCAGTACTGACCGGGCAGGGGAATGTGAGGCAGGAGCTGGGGAATATCTGGCAGGCCATGCAGGAGCACCGCAACAGCATTGAGATACAGCTGTCCAGCATTGCCAGCAGTCCGCAGGCATGCACCGGGGAGACAACGGTATGCATGGGCAGCTTGGGGGATGCCATACAGAGCATACGGCACTGTGCTGAATGCCAAGTGGTTTTCATGGACCGCCTCAACACAGGCATGGAACACATGCTGGCACAACAACAGCACCACGACACAGCCATGGCTACGACAAGCAGGCCATAGCGTGTGCACTGCAGCCTTTGCAACACCTACAGTACTTGGCCCAGCATATGGTGTCCCCAGCCACTGCACAGGCAAGCACACAGACACAGTCACTGGAACATGTGCAACCCCCACCCACAGGCCAGGTGGTGGTGGCACTACCCCATGCAGGCCCAGCCATGCAAGGCCCACACAGACCCGGGCACCATGGTGCACCCACCATGACCTATGAAGCCATGTCAGCACCACAGGTGTAGGACAAGACAACAGACACAGACGTGCCCTACCGGAACAGGGACAGATACAGTGTCCACACAGGGAGGCGTGCACATGGAGGCTGGTGCACCACAGGCCGCACAGGTACCAAGAAGGTCCACACGGGATGGGGGTACACACTGTGTAGTGTTGGCACATCTGCCACCACATGTGGCAACAAGGCATGTTGACCTGAGGGGGCGGAGGCACAGCAGAGCCACTGTGGTGGCACATATGGGCTAACAGGGCACTATGCCAGGGGAGGTCCACCAGGGTGCTGCACAACCCACCAGCACAGCAGGGTCCTCCACAGCCCAGCTCCTGGCACCAGAGAGGTCCGTGCTAGCATGGCATGGCCATGGTAGATGGCTGTAGTATGCCCAGCAGCGTGGTGTGGATGGGGGATAGTTGGGTGGAGCTGCAGTGGTGAGATGGGGCCAATAGCATAGCAGGAAGGTACCTGTATCTGGGGGGGCACTGTGCAGTGCACAAGGGCGTGAGTGAGTGTATGTGTGACTGTGTGCATGGGTGAGTGTGGGAGCATGCATGATGGGAAAGACTTGGGCTCACTGTGTCAAGTGCAGCTGATGTTGACTGCACTGTGTAAATAAACCACTGCACCTGATCACTATGATGCCATGTGTCTTTCTTCAGGTACCACGTGATGTCCACCAGTGCTGGGCACAGCCCTGGCAGAGCAAGCACTGGTAGGCAGGTGATAGCCATTGCGGGTCATGGGTCAGGCCTTCGATGGGACAAGGCATCATAGCACTGGAGCAGTGGCATCAGGCAGCAGGCTCAGGGTACAGGTCAGCAGAGGCCAGCTGTTGTCCATGGGGACTGGTGTGTGAGGTGTGGCTGAACACCAGGACGGCATATGACATGGCATGTGGGGGCCATGGAAGGGGAACCACAATTGCCAGTGGTGGCAGGGATGCCACAGGCAGAGGCATGCCCAGACAAGTAGCCCAGGCAGACCACATGCCATGTGTATTATGTTACCACAGCAGGACAGCAGCAATGTCTGGCACAGCCACAGGGCATGAGTGTGGCCTGGGTCTTAGTGCCCATGTGCTACTGGTGCCACACCCAGGGCCAGGGGTGCACCAGGGTGGTGGTTTCCTGGGTGTGGCCACAGCCAGCACAGCGGTTGATGGCGCTGAGCAGAGGTGGTTGGGAACACAGCACTCTGCTGGGCACAGGCGACACAGGTGTCATGCATAACATGTGCATGTCCCCTGTGAGGTGTCAGCACCGGGCACTGTGCATGCCACACAGCCGTGCCATGTGCCTGCAGCAACACACAGTGGATTACACCATGGGATGGTGTGTGCCACACCACTGATGTCCACATGGAATGGCACACACAGCACACAAGTGCCAGGTCACTACTAGCACACAGTACTGTGGTGATTGTTGCCAGCCAGCATGGTACAATGTGGTGACAACTGGCACCCAGGCAGCACTGCACAGCATGACAGGCTGCGGCCTCGCTACCAATGTGTTGTACAGACATGCATCCCATCCTTGCCATCGACAGGTGCAGTGCACCCATGGATCACAGGCACTCTAGCAGTGGCCCATGCTGCCAGTCATCCCATGGCACAGTGCCACCTCCCCCCCACATCTGTGCAGGAGATGCTGCCCTGCCACTGGCAGGGTGGGTACCCATGTGCAATGACTGTGCCAGCACCACACCATGAACGTGCGCAGTGCTGTGCAGTCCCACCCCTGTGGGTGGACTGATGTTGGTTGGCAGCAAACTGCCAATGGCCCCACTGGGCACTTACACACAGCCATGCCATCATGCATGCTACACATGCGTGACACCCTCTACTTATATCGCAGATGCGTAGCATGCCACAGCAGGCAAACGCAGTTGCAAGATCAATATCACAGGCCGCGATCGCACATCGCAGATACCAAGTGTGACACAGTTACAATCGCAAGACATGCGATCATGGCGCATGTGTGGTGACAGTACATGTGCCATATGTGGCTGTGATCCATGTGGCATAGCTAGCCATAACACCAAGTAGAGGGTCAGGAGCTGGTGTGCTAGGTCCAGTACAGGGACACTGCAGTGCCACAGCCAAGCAGAGCGGGACAGGAACAGACAGCAGACTGGTGAGTACTGGGCCACAGCAGGCCACACACCCCCATACCTCTCAGCCTCTCAGCATTACTACCCATAGCACTGGCCATCATACCTGCATAGCACAGGGTCAGACCATACCTCTCAACTGTCCCTGAATTTCAGGGAAGTCCCTAATGTTGCCTCAGGTATTTCTTCTGTCCCTCATATATTTTGCATTGCTGTCACTAAAGAGTGGGGATTTGAATCACAATTTAATGCCAGTCATAGGTGTTACAGTCTAGTTCTCATAAAGATAATGCTGTTCACACCTAGAAGCATGTTGTACACAGCTTCTGGAACTAATATTACTATTGTAACAGATGTGTACCTGATATTGGTCATTAGTGCCTGAGCAATGTAAGCCCTGTCCTTGATTTGTGATGGGGGAGGTTGAGATGTATGGGCCAGACTGTGTAACACATCCTTACTGTGAACAATACTCTGTCCACCAAAGGTAGGCCCCACATTGTTAGTGATAAGGGATGTTTGTATCAACACAGGTCAGTTATGTAATAGTTTGTGGGTTCTGCAGTGGCCCTAACATTCTGAGGAACATCAGTACACCAATGTGGTGCAAGGGTACATTTGAGTAAGACTATCATAGTGCTATGCAGAATACATAGCTGTTGAGGTGTCTGTCCCCCCCACCACAGCTCAGGTCAGGCCACACACAGGGTCACCATCCTGTAGGTGGCCCAGTGTCAGGGGTGCAGTCAGGCATGTAGGCATGTACACCAAGTCAGTATTTGATGCCCCTGTTAGTATGTACAGTACAACACTGTTCCCCATGGCCATACCCCTCATCCATCAGTCTCCAGATGTGGAACAGTACCTATCACATTGTGGGACTACCGAACAATATGGGTACACCTAACCACATCAGTGCCTAGGGGGCACAGAACACTGTCATAATGTGTGCGGTTCTGTTCACATGGTCAGTTATTAAGTGATTACTCTGGCTACGTCATCGTCAACTGTAGACATGTGTATTCCAGTGATAATACTGACTATGGGACAGGTCCACACATTGTGGAACAGGGTGCTTCTGTGCTGTAGGCTGTGGATGGGTCCTCATACTGTGGTACGGTCATGAGGTATGCACATGACACTGGCTGCTGCCTCCCCCCCATGCATGGCTGACCACAGATGCACTGCAGTGCACCCCGGACTCCCATACAGAAGCCCAGGGGCTGTACGACTGACCTGTCCATGGAGTACAGAAACAGTAACAGTGACCTATCATCATGGTTATGGCCCCTAGGCCTAATGGTATGGGGGGGTCCTGATGGCATTGATGGGATACATGGACACTGGGAGCACACCAGCAACATTGTGCTGCCCCACTCCAATACATTTATACACCATGGTGTACATGGGCCATGCCTGCCCACACCCATGCCCAGGGTGGTACCTGGCATGTTGTGACATGGGCACTGCCAGGACATCCTCACACAACAACACCTCTTACATGTACACCCCTCATAGTCAGGGTCATGACCTTGTATCATAGTCACTGTGCCGCTGCATATGTGTTGCATGTCTGTATGGTGGGATTGCATTGCTGCTTTGGTGAGCTGCAACACATGCTGGCCTGTGTGCCATTACTGTTCCTGATGGTTGGTCAGGCCATGTATAACCATACATGCCTGTGTGCAGCACATGTCTGCCCATGTCCCAGCTGTCCCGTGCCTCTCAAGTCAAGTGTTGCCACACATCCCTTCAGACAGCACGGGGGGGGGGACCAACACAGCCCATTGCCAGCAACTGACACACAGGTGCATGGCTGCCTGTATGGCTGGCTGTGTACCACTGTCCCTGTATCACGTCCTACATGGTATGCCTGTCAGGTACACAATGGCAGCCTGTCTGCAATGTCACCTGCTGTCATTGCAGGCATGTTCCCATCACCACTCCCCTGTGCTGAGTCTGTCATGGCAGGGTGACCTGGAGACAGTCCTGGGCCATGTTCAGGGACATATCTGTGGGTTGGTGACAGATGGGAGGGTATGCAGCACCTACAGGCAGCAGGCCACAGTGGCACATACAGTGGTGTACTAACCCATGTCCATTCCCTCTCTAGCACCACAGCAGAGATGAACAGGTCTTAGATGAGTATTAGCCATTGCACAGCATGAACTGTTCCATTGCGTGTACAGCACTGTATACCTGACATTGTTGTTCACTGTCTCCTGTGTAGAATACAACATCACCACACAGGACCAGGTAGGAGCATGCTGCCACACCACTGCAGCTGTGGTGGTCACTGTCTGTGCCACTGGCTAAAGATACCCTGCTCTTTCTCCATCCAGGTGTGCCACCAGATCCATCATCACCACCCATTCCTGTCACTGCAGTGCACAGTCCAGGTAGGTATCTCTTCATTTTTTTCAACTTTGTGATGGCCGCAGTTGGCCATGGGACTGCCCCATGGGCACATGCCAGATGGTGCCGCATGCTGCTTCACGTGGGAGTGGTGGTGGTGCAGCCGTGTGGCAGGGTTGCATGCAGTGCTCTACGCCCATGCACACACTGTGCAGGGTCAGGCTGTGTCATGCCTCTGCAAGGGACAGGTGGCCTGTTGGTGCACTTTGGGCATGGTGTGCAGTGCTGGGTGTCCGTCCACCTGCATGGCACTGCTCAGCCTGTCAACGCTTCCTGCTGTGCATATCAATGGTGCATGGTGCATCACCTGTGGTGGGGGCCTGTGGTTGCATTCCTGTGATCCTGGCCCGGTCCCATGCACCATGACCAGAGGCCAGTATTACACATAGTGGGTAGGGGATGTCAACACATCTGTGGAGGCATTGTGTAGTGACCCATGCGCCATTCCTTCCCTCCATGCAGGTCTCACACTGGTGAGCTGGCATGTCTTCAGGGTCCTCATTCAGCCTCAGCAGGTGGGTGTCTAACTTCACACCACTGGAGACTGCCGTGCTGGTCAACTGTGTGCAGCAGTGGGGCAGGATGCTACTGCCACCTGGATTCAGGAGACGCACTGCTGTGGAGTGGGAGCATTCATGGCACGCCATGTGTGCATGCATGGCAGAGACCAGTGGCACTCACAGGACTGTCCAAAAGCTTACGCACTGCTGGCAGGACCTGATGTAGAGGGATCCTGGGATCCTGCATGGCAAGATCACCATGGCGTGGCTCAGAGATGCAGACATGCAGTCTGGACAAGACACGGGTGCAGGTATGTATACCTAGAGCTGTTCATCTGCTGGAGCAATGCTGGCACGTTAGCCATGGCATGTCGAGCCACACACACGCTCACCTGTCCCTACACCCCACAGGTTCACTTGGAACATCCCATGGCATGCAGTAGGGCTGCATCTGCAGCCTCAGGCAGGTGGCGCTTCACTGGAGGTCTGGTAAGTGCATGCAGTTGTCCCCTTGTGCCGTGGCCATGGTGGACAGCCACATGGTGTCTCATGCTGCACCCTTACATTGCCTATGTGTGTGTGCCACCTGACCAGAGCCGGCACTGACTGCATCCCTTGCATCCCTACAGGTGTCTATAGCCGACTTTCACAATGGCAGTGGGCCCTGCTGAGGGCAATGGGGGAGGTCAAGGCCAACGATGCCATGGAGTATCAGAGGCACACACAGTGCAGGCAGCAGAGGGCCAGGGTCCTTCCACTGACCTCCTCCTCCTTCTTGGCAGTGGTGTCTGTTGAAGACATAGGCAGCATAGCACTGGAGGCAGTACCAACAGACCCCACAGATGTTGGGCGCCAGGGGCCTGTCACACAGCCTGCTCCCTGACTGGCCACAGAGGGGAACATTGCGGCGGAGGAGGATCAGGCCATGGCTGTTTCACTGTCATGGACCACGGCGGGGGCTGATGCAGCACAGGCAGCCGAGGATTTTTCACCACATGACACTGTACCATGTGTTGCTGCACCTGTGGCAGGGGACACCGGACCACAGCCACTGGATGTTATGCAGGGGCTGCAGCAGGGGGAGGCTGTTGATGTCATGGCTGGAGACCCTGGTGCTGTTCCCGTGCAGGGGGGGCCTGGATCAGGAGCGCCTGGTGGCCCTTGTGTCGGCCATACTCCAGGATATTGGGCACCTCAGTGGATCGGTGGGTGCCCTGCTGTCCGAACTCTGGTGGACCTAGTAACTGTGGGTCTGCACATTACTTCCGTGGGTGGGACTGTGTCTGTGGGTGGGTATGTATGTATATAGGGGTGGTTGTCTTGTTTGGGTGGGTTTGTACTTATGGGTGTGGTGGGTTACATTTGGGTGGGCATTTCTATACGTTTGTGTTCATTGTTCTGGGTGGGATTGGGTTGTTGTTGTGGGGACCAGTGTTCTGTTGTTTGTGGTTGTGGGTGGGCATTTGGGGTTGTTGTGGGTTGCTGCTTAGGTGTGGGCACTTTGTTATGTTTTCCTGTTGTGTCATTGCCTGTTGTTCAGACCCTTCCCCCTTTCATTGTTTATATGTATCCCCGTTGCTGTTCTTTTGCATTAAACTGTTTACCTTCATCACTGTGTCTGTGTGTCTGTTCCAGGTGTGCAAGGCCATGTGAGTGTGTGTCACCATGCACATGGGTGCTCACTGGTGGTGGTGGTGCCTGCTGTCCCTGGTGTTTTCTCACTGTGCATCTGGTCAGTGTGCCAGTTGTGCTGCTCACCGCCCATGGCACTGTCCACTGGCCACATCTGCATGATGTCCTGTGTGCTGCGGGTCACCATGCATGGTACGGCATCCATGCCATCTCACATTATATTTCTCAACTGTGTGTTGTCACGGTGCCTGTGCTGCACCCTTCTGCCTCGAAAAACCATTGTTCCTTGGGGGTGGCATAACTGGCACAGGCATTGGTGTGTCTCACCATCATAGGTCTACAGGTCTGTTGCACCCAATGCTGTGTCCCTGTTGTGGTTTCACTGTTTAAATGTATCAGTGGCCGTGGCAGGGGCCAGGGACTTCAAGGTCTTGGACACAAAAAAAAGTACTTGGCGCCCCTTTTTAAAGTGAAAAACATGGACAGAAGTTCTTTGCCACAGGTGCATAGATTACGATACAAGGAGATGGGGTCCCAATAAGGCTGGCCTCTCTGGGTACCTGATTCAGAGACACTGGCACCCACTATCTAGGTCACCTCTATTGGAACCATTTTGTCCAGAGCCCCTCCGACTTCCAAGCTCTGGGTTAAACCACTTCCTAGGGGGCAAGTATTAACACTCTCACAGGGATCATAGCCCTGACTTCAGTGATACTTCTCTTGGGGGATGATGTTCACTCTTTACCCAGCATTCAGTGCACTGAGCCTGGGAAGAGAGGCTGGACCACCCCTTCCCTTCCCACCCCCCCACCAGGTATAAAACAGTCACAGAATTAGCAGCTGCAAGACTAGGGGCTCACAGAACAGCAGCTGACATTCTCTGCACCGGCAGTAAAGCAGCACAGTAACACAGATGGTGGAGGTTTTTCTCAGAACCAAGAACTCAACTTGCTACACAGTCAGCATGGAATCAAAACAGGAAATACTATGTACATGGCAAGCCACAACAGGTAAGGCAGTTTTAACTTGCATGATGCTATCAAAGGGTAGAGACTTCTACAGGCTTGGTTGTTACCCAGGGTCCCAAAACACATGTCTTACCCAGGGAAAATGCTTTCTGGCTGGGCAGGCATTGTCCCCACACCCCCTAAAACTTCCAGGTCCTGCTAATTACACTTCCCTTGGGTCTAGCACTCCCAGATACTCAGGGCTAATGCCTCTCGCCTCCCAGATGGCCTGCCAGGGTTGGAACTTCCACAGGCTTGGTTGTTACCCAGGGTCTCAAAGCACATCTCTTACCCAGGGAAAATGCTGTCTGGCTGGGCAGTCATTGTACCCCCACCCCCTAAAACTTCCATGTCCTGCTAATTACACTTCCCTTGGGTCTAGCACTCCCAGACACCCAGGGCTAATGGCCCTCACCTCCCTGAAGAGCTGCCAGGGCAGAAACTTCCACAGGCTTGGTTGTCACCCAGGGTCCCAATGCAAATCTCTCACCCAGGAAAAGTGCTCTCTGCCTGGGGAGAACTGCTGGCATGTACCCTGGAGACTTCCAGAATCAGCCTGCCAGCCTCAGCATCAAGCCATGCCCAGCAAGTGCCATCGCAGCCTGGCTAGTCTCCAACAAACTCCCCTAGAGTGACTATTAAGCCTGACCAGCACTATTTAGAGAACTCCCAGCCAACAGCAGGCAGGGCCATCTGGTCTAAAAAGCCCATCGGGCCATCTGGTCCCACCAGGACCAAGGGACATCTGGTCACACTTTCTCCCAGGAACTTCAGCTCCCCCTAGGATTCCACCAGGACTCAATGCTCTTAGCCTGGAGACAGCTTCTGGCATTCCCTTAAAACTACCAGGGTCTGCTGTTAACACCTTCCTTGGGTCTAGCACTTCCAGACACCCAGGGCTAATTGCCCTCACCTCCCTGATGGCCTGCCAGGGTAGGGCCTTCCACAGGCTTGGTTGTTACTTAGGGGCCCGAAGCACATCTCTTACCCAGGGAAAATGCTGTCTGGCTGGGCAGGCATTGTACCCCGACCCCCTAAAACTTCCAGGTCCTGCCCCTTACACTTCCCTTGGCTCTAGCACTCCCAGACACCCAGGGCTAATGGCCCTCACCTCCCTGATGGCCTGCCAGGGTTGGGACTTCCACAGGCTTGGTTGTTACCCAGGGCCTAAAGCACATCTCTTACCCAGGGAAAATGCTCTCTGGCTGGGCAGGCATTGTACCCACACACCCTAAAACTTCCAGGTCCTGCTCCTTAGACTTCCCTTTGGTCTAGCACTCCCAGACACCCAGGGCTAATGCCTCTCACCTCCCTGTTGGCCTGCCAGTGTAGGGACTTCCACAGGCTTGGTTGTTACCCAGGGTTCCAAAGCACATTTCTTACCCAGGGAAAGTGCTCTCTCCCTGGGGAGAACTGCTGGCATGCTCCCTTAAACTTTCAGGGCCTGCTGTTAACACCTACATTGGGTCTTATAGTCCCACACTCCCAGGGTTAATGTTCAGCTCTACTAAAATTGTGTTTCTCTTTTACAGATGCTCCTCTGGGGATACCAAGCAAGACAGTGAGACCCTTGTGTACCTGCACAATATGTGGGAAGAAAATTAAGCATCTACCAAGGCACCTCCGGGAAGTACACCGCATGACACCGGGAAAGGCATGATACTTTGGGAGGCAGTCACTCCTGACCCAGCCTCCTGCAGGAAAATGCTTTTACAAATGCCAACAGCCAGACTGTTTTGCCATTGTAAGAGATCTAAGTCAGCACTTTCAGAAGGTACACAAATGCACTCTGACCAGCTTTAAAGCCCAACCAAGTATCAGAAACACCCAGACTCAATATTCTCTATCTCTGGATTTGCCACATACTCAGTTGCTTAGCCAGGCTACAGAGTCAGAGATACAGAGTCCTCAACTGCTGAGTCTCTATAGAGCTTGGCTCCAGACCTTGGAGGGAGGAAAGAAAGACCAAGAAACAGCAACCGCTCACCAGCAGATGCTGACCTGCTTGTGGAGCTCCATTGACCCGGCCCTTTCGCTCACATCCCTGCTGGGTTCCAGGGCATTTGTAAGAGATACTTGGATTCTGAAGCCTCAGGTTTTAAGCCAGGCACTATCAAGTGTTACATAAACAGCCTCCTTCACTTCCTGAAATTCTTAGATTTGAATGGGTTTGCCAGGACCCTTCAGGCTGAACTTGACATGCTCATCAAGGTAATTCCTTTCTGAAGAGCTGGCCTCAGTACCTCTGCCATGAAGAGGCGCCATGAAATCTGGCTAAGGGACTCACAAATGCGGATACCACCAGAGACAGCATCCCTGTATAAGGACACCTCTGCTGTGAAGGAGGCAGCCAGGATAATTAAGTTTACCCAGGGACAAGACACTTAGAAACCAAGATCACTGCCTGGCTAGAAATCACCTCATCTTCAGCTTGGCTCCCCACAATGCCCAGCACTCTGCTGCCATCCGAAATATGTCTCTGGGTGACTTGAAGAATGCAGAGAGACTGGTAGTTGATAGTGAAGACAGCTATGTCTTAACCATTTTTCTTCACAAAACCATTGCAACACATGGACCAGCTAGACTAGTGCTAGAAGGAGAGCTATTCAAGTTACATCAGCTCTATGCACACCACACAAGGCGGCTGCTCCCCAAACTGAGACCATCAGCTACTGGACTTAATGCCCCTGTGCTCATCGAGACAGACGGATCAAACCTGACATGCTCTGCCATTGCAAAAGCAGTGAAGAAGCAGGCAGCCATGTTCGGAATCAAACACTTCTCCATGACTCTGTGGCGGAAGAGTACCGTAACAAATGTAAGTATGCCCCCAAACTCCACAATCAGCCTGGGTAGAATTGATAGCCTGTCCCCCTAAAGCTTCCAGGCCCAGATTCAACCACTTCCCTCAGGGCTAGAAGTCCCAAACTCACAGGAGTGATGGCCCTGACTTCCCTGATGCTTTCCCAGGATACATACTTCCACAGGCTTGGTTATTCCCCTGGGTCCCAAACCATATACCTTACCCAGAGAAAGTGCACTCAGTCTGGGGAGACCTGGTACCCTCACCCCTCAATCTTCCAGGGCCTGCTTTTGACACTTTCCTAAGGGCTAGGAGTCAATACTCACAAGGCTAAGGGCCATGATCTCCATGATGCCCTCCCAGAATAGGGATTTCAAAAATATTAGGTTTTACCAAGGGTCACAAAGCATATGCCTTACCCAGGGAATGTGCTTCCAATCCTGGGGATACATGCTGGCATGTCCCCTTAAAACTTCCAGGGCCAGCTGTTAACACTCCCCGTGGGCCAAGCACTCCCAGACCCCAGGGAGTTACCACACCTCCCTGATGCCCCTGCAAGGGTAGGGACTTCCACAGGATTAGTTTTACCAGGGTCCCAAAGCATATGCCTTCCCCAGGGAATGTGCTTCCAAGCCTGGGGACACATGCAGGCATGCCCCCTAAAACTTCCAGGGCCAGCTGTTAACACTTCCCTTGGGCCTAGCACTCCCAGACTCCCAGAGGTAATGGCTAGGGACTTCCAGAGGATAAGTTTTTACCCAGGGTCCCAAAGCATATGCCTTCCCAAGGGAATGTGCTTCCAAGCCTGGGGACACATGCAGGCATGCCTCCTAAAACTTCCACGGCCAGCTGTTAACACTTCCCTTGGGCCTAGCACTCCCAGACTCCCAGGGGTAATGGCCCTCACCTCCCTGATGCCCTGCCAGGACAGGGACTTCCACAGGCTTACTTTTTACCCAGGGTACCAAAGCCTATGTCTTACCCAGGAAAGGTGCTATCTGGCTGGGGTGGCCTGGTACCTCAACCCCCTAAAACTTCAATGTCCTGCTGTTAATACTTTCCTTAGGTCTAACACTCCCAGACACCCAGGAGTCATGGCCCTCACCTCCCTGATGCCCTGCCAGGACAGGGACTTCCACAGGATTAGTTGTTACCCAGGGTCCCAAAGCATATGCTTTCCTCAGGGAATGTGTGTCCAAGCCTGGGGACACCAGCAGGCATCTCCCCCTAAAACTTCCAGGGCCTGCTTTGGCCATTTCCCTATGGGCTAGCAGTCCCAGACTCACAGGGGCGATGACACAGAGCTCCATGATGCCCCCCCACCAAGTTGGAGACTTCCATTTGCTTAGTTGTTAAACGTGGGCCCAAAGCATGTATCTTACTTTCTTTCTTTCCACAGTTTCACAGCATTCACCCTGAGGGTAGACATGAGCTTGCATCACAGATGAGCCACTGAACCAGAACAGCAGATGCATACTATTGCCTGATGGGCAGCAAAGAGGAGAGCATCAGAGTGAGCTGACAAATATGCCAGTTAACCACAAAGGCCCCATGCACCACCATCAGCCCACATGCAGGTGCTCCATCACTGACTCTGGAGAGCAGTTCAATTACCATGGGTGAACCAGGAAAAGGGCCATCTCTTTCACCAGGTACCTGTATTGCAACAAGAACAAGAAGGGGACTTGGCTCACATGACATCCACAGAAGCCAAGAGATGATGGGGGCACACACTCCACCTATACGGTCCCCACATTGCCAGAACTCCTTTACTGAACAGCAGCAACTGGCAATCAAATTGCATTCTAAGCCACCTTACACAAGGCCAGATCAAGACAGCTGATGTGAGGCGATGCTGCAGACTGACACCTCCCTCCTGGGTGCCTTCCCCCTGTCCAGTCAAACCAAAGACTTGCCAAGGAATGTGATGCAAAGAGTATGGACTTTGATTCGTAATCGTGCCAGAATGAAATCCAGCCAATGATTTCAGCTGTATTGCACTTAAAAAATAAAGTGTTGAAATTATTAAATGTCAGGCTTCTTACTTCTAGGGGCCCTCCACTGCACCACACTTCCCACTGAAACCTCCAGGACTTGGGTGAATTTACTGCTGGGGATACCCCCAACAACCATATCAGGGACCAGGGGGTGGGCATTATGCCAAGTGGCGCCATCATCCCAGCATTGTGCCTGTGGCCTCTGTGCACCCTCTGTCCCTCATGCCACACTGTAACTGTGTGCCTGCGTTGCTCGCATACGCTGTCCATCATGTCTCCCAAGGTGTGTTGCTGTGTGCTGCATGCACGGCCCACTGCATGGCACTGGTTCTACCTTGTTCATGTGTGTCAGTGTCTACTGGTTGTGCCATGTGTCTGCAGGCCTCACAGGTGTGTGCCCACATATTGTGCTGCGTGCCCCTGCCCAAGGATCTACCCTACTGTCTGCCTTGTCGTGTGGCACCAGGCATATTCTGTACTGCCCTCTGCATGGCCATTCCCCCTCCCAGAAGACTGTGCTGTGCCTATCACCACCTACCTGTTGTGATGGTCTTCTTACATTGCTCCATACTGCCTCTCAGTTCCCACACTGTACCATGTCCATGGCTGTGTGTGCACTGCCCAATGTGTCTACATTCCACGGGACCTGTTGCCATGCTGTACAAGGCAGTCCAGATATGTGAATGAATGAATTCATTCACATATCTGGACTGCCTTGTACGGTATGGACTGCACGCCACAGGCTCTTGCTCTGAACCAGTGGGCGGCAGCCCACCGAGCAGTCAGTGGGCGGCTGGGCAGCAGGCGGGTGGGGTGCTGTCACCAGCCGGCTGACGGGGGAGCGGGGTGGTGGGGGCTTTGTGGGTGGGTGGGGTGGGAGGCCACTAGATCACCAGGTAGTGGGCCTTGGGGGGTTTGACTCTAATGCCCTGATAGGGCTTCACGGTCCACTGGACCACCAGGGATATTGCTCTTTGGGGGTGAACTCCATTCTGGCATGATTGGGCCAGTGGGGGAAAGGTTTCACATTATGCCCATGGGGGGGGTTCATTCATGTTATGCCTGCGATCGGGCCAGTCAGGGGGCACAGGGAACAAGTGGAGGGCCACCCACAGGTGGCAGCTGCTGTGTTGCGCCCTGCAATGTGGCAGCTCACCTGTGGGTGGCCCTCGACTTAATCCTTTTTTGGGCTCAAAGTTGTGCAGGCGCAGGTAGGGGGTTGCGCCTGCACAACTCTACACAGCCCTGCTGAATATCGGGCTGTGCAGTTTATGCATGGTTCCTCCCCCTCTGGTTGAGCATGCCTTCATTAGCATTGCGCTGTTGCTCAGCATGACTTGGGGGTGCAACTGCCTCCTGCTGAATATCGCAGAATGGCGCAATTTCAGACTTGCGCAGGCGCAACCCTATTGCGCATGGCGTAACCCTTTTGAATATCCAGCCCAATATCTTTAACTGCAAAGAATGTATATGGCTGATCAAAAACAGTACTGCAAAGAATTTTGTTATGCAGTATAGCTAATATAATAGATAGAACATACCATATTAGTATGTCAACAGCAAAGAAATATTTCTAGTTTCTAAAACTCATAGCATCTGTATTTTAGCCTTACTATAGTTCTTCATAAAAAAATATTCTTTAGTATTACTGAAACCAAATACTACACAAGGAAAGCATCATCTCACAACATATCTACTTTTTCTTTCACAGCAGCAGCTGGAGCCACCGCTGAGGCATCGACATCTGCCACAGGATCGGTCCCTGCAGAGGAGAGGACAGAAGCTCATGTCGATGATGTCATTATCGTCACAACAGAACGTAAGTACCCAAAAAAGGTAACACAATTTCCAGATATTCAGACCTCAGTTTTCAAATGTTCCCATTATACACACAAGGGCACTCATATCTCATTATTCCTCTCTTTACATTTCATATGCAGTACCAATGTAATGTAATACGTCAGACACCCTGCAAAACTTTGTCAACATTTGCTGCTATCCAGGTGTATCCACTCTGCACAGCATAGCAGCACTGCACTCTCAATATTAATATTAGGCCTGTTGTCTACTGATACCCACCTTCCGTAATCCCTAGTAGAATTTCAGTCCTGATATTAAAAGAATCCATGCTGTCTATTGGTATTCCCTCTCCTATCCAAACCCAAGCACAGTACCAGTAAGTGAATTACTGCTGAGCCTTGAACTTTGCTGCAAGCTCCTGCTTCATTTATTAGGGAAGTTTTTATTTTTTCCTCAGATCCTGTTCCTCTGCTTTATTTATTTAAGTAAATTCCTGCTCTGTAACATGTAGAACTTTTTTTTTAGCTTAGCTGCTAAGTCTGATTGAATCTTTATGTAATCTTGATGTTAAGAAGCTGAATCATTTTTGCCTAGCTTTTATGGTTTAGCAATTTAAGCGGACTTATTTTATTGTAGTTCTGCTGTTTAAATATTTAATCTGCCTCTAGTCCTACTCCTCCACCACTTAACTTTTTGCTCCTCTGCCCCCGTGCTAAGCACTGACCTGCCCTGCCCCCAGACACTTAATCCCCTGTGTAATTATCTCTGTCTTTTGGACTTGTTTTCTAACCCTGCCCACTGATTTATTCCTTTCTTTCACCATCACCTCTGCCTCCTACAGCTTAGTCTGCCTGACCTTTGTCTCCCCTGCCCCCAATTTCTCCTGCTTTAACCCTCTGTCTCTCTCCTGTCTCCCACAGATCTTGGAGCTCATAATTGGGCTTGCAACCCCAGTGGTGCAGCTTTCTTCTGACTGCCGCCACCCACCTCACCACCCTGCTGAACCAGCCAGAAGATCACAATGTATGGTCCTAGAGACAACGCTATTTGATTTTTTGCACTTGTCTTGCCACATGCTCTGATTGTCCGCAGCACCCCTGCTACTCCTTCAGGACTGGTCACACCGCTGAGCCTTGGACTTTGTTGCAAGCTCCTGCTTCGTTTATTAGGACAAATTTTTCCCTCTCCCCACCCTCCCCAACACTCTTTAAATGCTCTAAGCTGTTGCTGGTGCTCCACCCACCAGTGCAGCTAGCCAATCTTTTCTTTTCCACCTGCAACTGTGGGTGTGTGCCCTTCCACTGGGACTTTCCTCTTCCTCCCAGTACCTCTTCCTGCTGAGGCTCCACGTCTTTCAATTCTGTTTACTCCCCTCTACATCTGTTTTCATTTTCATGCTTTCCCATGGTTCCTTTCTCTCTATCCTGACTCACTCTCTGTACCCCTATGTCTCCCCTCTGCATCTTCGCCTTCCCCCTTCTAGTCCTCCTTCTCTTTCCTCCCTCAACCCCCTCCCACCCTTCAACTTCTAACTTCAATCACCTCCCTGTTATACCCTGCTCACATTACAGTGTCACCACTTCTCCATCCACCTCCTGTCTCCTCTCCTGTCCCACTATCTTCTACCCCCCCTTCTCTATCCACCATTGGCTACTTAACTGATCTTGCCTCCACTTAGCTGCAATTCGACAACTCCTCCTTCCCCAACCCCCTCGTGAGCCCCCCTCCATGTCTGCAGAATCAAACACAAGACCCATGCCCCTCACCTCCACCTCCTGGCCCTTTTACTGCTACTCACAGAGGACACTGAATCAAATCATGGCCCCTCTAGCCTTGGCACCCCTCTCCCTCAAGCTCTCCCCAAAGGTCTGTGAATCTTCCATGTAAATGCACGTAGCCTTCTACCCAAACTGAATGATCTAAAAGTGTGGGTCACCTACACTCCGGACATACTCTGCATTATGGAAACTTTGTTATCCTCCCATGTCCCTGTCTCCCAACTGGCTCTTACCGACTTCACCCTCTTCCATCAAGACTGAGGAAAACGTGGCAGTGGGGTGGTCATCTACTCCTGCACTTCCTTAAAATGTACCATCTCCCATCGAGAAGCTATCCCCAGCTCTCACAAATTTCTTCTAACCACTATCACCCTACCATCATCCTCTTCTCTTTTTATTGGGGTCCTATATGCCTCCCCTAAACTTCCCCCCCTCATCCCTGGTCTCCCGCATCACTACCATCTCTGCTCTCACTAATGCTGGTGAACTCATTCTTCTGGGTGATTTTAATCTTGACTGGCTTTCCCCCTCCTCACTTAACTCTTGTCAGGAGATTGAAGCTCTAAGCCTCTCCCAAA
Source organism: Neoceratodus forsteri (assembly GCA_016271365.2). Classification (NCBI taxonomy): domain Eukaryota; kingdom Metazoa; phylum Chordata; order Ceratodontiformes; family Ceratodontidae; genus Neoceratodus; species Neoceratodus forsteri. The sequence goes on from CM057455.1 coordinate 1,380,431,865, forward strand.
TGATCAAAGAGCCTATGCATCCTAACCTTAGAACTCAGTCTCACTCACTATTGGACTGGGTGCTCTCCACTCATCCCCATCGTATTTGCTCTGCCGACATCTTACCTGATGTGCTCAGTGACCACTGCCCTACCTACTGTATTAGGAAGTCCCGTCCTCCACCATTCCCCCCAAATACATCTAGTTTCACCCACTGAAATCCTTTGATGTGCATAAATTTCTCCAGGACCTGGCACTGGCTAACTGGTGCTCCATCCTTTCCTCCCTCCCTCTCAGTTGACTCTGCCCTCTGCCACTTCACCTCTTTCTTTCTGAAGATCTGAGACACCCATGCCCCCCTCAAAACAGCCAGAGTCAGGCACACACACCATCCCTGGATAACCTCTGAAATCCTAGCCAAGTACCAAGCCAGTGATCATGCCTGGCACTGTTTCAAATCTGCAGGCACCCAAGCCCATCTCTAGGCCTTTTGCACCCTCTGCAGTAACTGTACCATTAGCATCCAGAGCACAAAATCTGATTTCTTTAAATCTCAACTGCACCCCTGAAATAGTACTCCTTCCTCATTCTGGCAGGGCATTCACTCACTCCTTCACCCCTCCCCTGCCCCCGTCTGGGTGGATAGCACTTTATTTTCTGACCCAGGTCTTGTTGCCAAAGCCCTTGATAAGTACTTCACTTCCTGTGCCATTCCTTCAGGGCCTCCCCTATCCCACCATGCACTCTCCTACCCTCCACACAACCTTCTGGCCTTCATCTAACATAAATTTCACTGTCAGAAGTCTTGAGGACCCTTACCTCTTTTAACCCCAATAAGTCTAGTCCAGACAGACTGCATCCCATGCTCCTAAAAGTCTCTGCACCATCTATTGTGACCCCATTAACCTACATCTTAAATCTGTCTCTCTCTAATGCCTGGAAGTCTGCCACAGTCCTTCCCCTTCACAAATACGGTGACCCCACTATCCCTGGAAACTTCCACCCAATCTCACTTCTTCTCACCATTGCCAAAATGCAAGAATCCCTAATTCTCGCCAGGTTAAACAATTTTCTATCTTCATCTAACACCCTCTCACCATTCCAATCTGGATTGAGAAAAAATTCCCATTCAATTCCCTCTTCTCTACTACAATTCACGGACGCCTATCACTCAACGATGGATCAGGGTCCTATCACTTCAGCAATATTTATCAACCTCGCAAAGGCCTTTAACTCTGTTTCCCATGCCCTCCTACTCTCTAAATTAAGCTCTATTGGACTTTTCCCTGACTCTGTAGCTAACTGGCCATTCCCAGACTGTCTCAGTTAACAATGTCCTTTCTCCATCCCTCCCTATCCTTGCAGATTTTCCCCAGGGCTCAGTCCTTGGGCCTGTTCTCTTTCCCTCTTTATAAATGATCTTCCCTCAGTCTGCACCCATGGCTGCATTCATACATATACGGACAATATCATCCTTTTCCTGTCTGGCCCATCTGTCCACGTTATACAGTCTTACCTTCAAAAAGATCTCTCGTCTGTCACAGCCTGGTTTGACACAAACTGCCTTAAGCTTAACAGCGAAAAAACTATGGCCATGATCTTTGGCTCTAACCAAAAACTTGCCAGACTTCCCTCCTTCCCTTCCAGTTTTCTTCTCTGCTATCAACACTCCCCTCGACAATGTCCCAACCTATAAGTATCTTGATGTCTGGCTCAACCCTCCCTTGATTTCTCCTCCCACTTCAAAGCTCTCCACACCAAACTGCAACCTAAACCTGGACTACTTTATCAGCACAAATCCAGCCTCTATCTCCTTGTAAGACATGACCTCTTACTTAAATGCATCCTCCCAGCCTTTGACTATGCAGACAATGTTTATAGCGCGGCTCCAGCTACCTATCTAGTCAAACTAGACATGTTGTTACATACCTTTTGAAGGTTTGCGTCTAATTCCCCCCCTTAACTCACCACTGCAACCTTTACTCTTCCCTGTCCCTTCAGTCCCTCCCTCTCTCAGAGGTGCTCCTCTCATTGCTCTACCTTCATTGCTAAATACTGGTTTGGGTCTCCCCCTACCTATCTTGCATCCCTCCTTACACCTGGTGCTCCGTCACCCTACAAATCATTTTCAATCTGTTCCCTTACCTTCTCTCTACCACGTGTTACAGGAGTGTAGCCAGAAATTTCCATTTTGTACACAATCTCCAATAGTTACACCCCCCTAATTAAAAAATGTGCACATCCCTTCCAAATGGCACCCCCTTCCAAACAAGTCAATTGTTGTCAGATGATTCCTCTACTCTCTAAAGAAGTTATACATGTATCAGACCCTCCTCAGTGGCCTACTCTAACCCAAATACTACAGATTAGAATGATAATATTAACAGAGTGGCTTATGGTTTGTGACAGGCACTCAACAAAACTGTACACAAATGTGTACAGTGAGTATGCCTGTCTACACCCTGTGGGTAAACTCTCCTTCTCTTACAGATTTCCCTTCCTCTGGAACAGCCTTCCCTCTCACTTGTGCCTCTCTCCTTATTTCCCTACTCTCAGGTGGCTACTCAAACCTCCCCGCAATACCTCCTGCATTTGTTCTCCTACCTAGGCCTCACCATTCTCATCTGAAGCTCTCTCCATACCTCACTGTACTCATCTTTGTAAACAATTTCTTTCTTCTTTATGCTGTTACTAGTTTTCCCCATCTGTAAATAGCTTTTGAGTTGATCTTCTAATCCTTGATTTACCACATTGTAAATATAACCTGTTATGTATATTTCACAGCCATGTATATTTCATTGAACTTTGTATTGTCAAATGTATTTCCTGTTACTCTGCACCCCACCTTCCCTGGTCACCCCTACAAATGAACTTCTGCTCATGGTGCCTTTACTGGTTATCAACTTTTAAATAAAATAAATTAGTCACCCTGGCAATCTGCAGGTACTCCCAACATCCTGGACCCACACAGGAACACCATCCAACCCTGCTTTACCCACCCCACGATCCAATAAATTTGTTAGACAGTGAAACCTGCACACAGAAGTTGGTTTCAATACTAACAATATCATTATATGTTTTTTTTCACATAGAAATATTTGAATCAGAAATATTTATTTATTTATTGGGAGTTTCAGATCATAACCTTTGAATCAAAAGGCTCCTTTTAGAAGGCTCCAAGTCAAACAAAAGATGTGATATTACAGAGTTGAATAAAGTCGATGACGCTAAAATCATGACAAAACACATATGAAAACATTTGGTTACATGACTGAGGAGTGCACGGAGTGTACAAAGACATCAGTTGAGATGATAGTCTTAGTGAACATTGAGTACAGCTAATTAACCATTTCAGGTTTCAGTTACTAAGTGCAGATCTGAAGAAAAGCAACACCAGAGTGGTGCTGATTCTACTGCTGGTATATGCAGTAAATTAATGTTAAACTTGAACTACAGATGTTGGGAGTATTACTAGAGAAGGGCAGTAGATATAATTAGCAGCCAAAGGAGACGTTGTCAGTATAGCTTCAGCGCTGGACAGGGTAAGTTAGAGTGAGGCATTGTAGTGCTGCTGTCCTAGATAATATATGATTAAGTAACATATAATTTAAAAAAAAGACTTATGATCTCTTTCTTCTATTCAAGAAACACTGGAGACCATGATCTTGACACACATTAAGCAGCAGGAACCGGAGCCTGGAACATCTCGACGTATGTATACTTTTAACTTCTGTTAACTGTATGAAATATTTAAGTACTTCAAAAGCCAGAAAAATGTAACAGTTATTATCGTGCTCTGTTCCAGTCTATACAGAACAGGCTACAGGTGTGTGTGTGTGTGTGTGTGTGTGTGTGTGTGTGTGTGTGTGGGAGGGGGGTGCATGGGGTAAAGATGATAGTGAAACAGTCTGTGGTAAAGCAGTAGCAAGAAAGCAACAATCACTGACTGACAACATAAAAGTGTTTTAATAAATGCAGATGTTATATTTCAGATTTATACTGTTACATTTCTTTTCAATAGTTCAGACAATTGCAAGTCAGTTATTATTGTGTTAGTTTGTGTTCTTGTTTGATACTATCAAAATCCTGCTACTATTATCATATAGTGTAACTCTCTACATAGAACAAGGAAAAGGGGGAGGGCAAAGTCATGCTGACAGATGGTACCAAGCCACAGAACGGAAGTAAACAGTTAATTGCTGACAACATACAAACTAAAAGTGGTGTAAAAAAATGTTGATTTTTGTATACCAGAGCTATACAGCAAACATGTCGTCTTAGTCGCTCAGTTTATCATTTTTTTTTTTTTTTTTTTTTATCAATTACAGCACACACAGTTCAGATACAAACTAATTGTTGTTAAGCTTAATCTGGTCAATTTCAGTTGCTTACCATCTGTATTCCCCCCTCACCCCTGAAAAAGGGACTTCTAGGCCAAGTGGGCTTACCAGGTCAACAAAATCCAAAAATAATAAAATAAAAAGTAATATAAAACTACAACTATTAGAAGCAAAAAAAACAGTAAAAATATACTCATACTTATGATGATTTCATTTTCTTTTACAGAAACAGCAAGTTTATGGCATGAAGCACTGTGTGAGCGCATGGACAATTTGATAGAGGTGCAAACACAAACAAATGTTGGTATTAAAAAAAATAATCACATTATTAGAGAAACAAAACAGACATCTTGAAAATTTTGATGACAAAATGTACACAATGCAAAAATCAATGCAAACAAACAATGAGCAAAACAAGCGCCTCTGTCAGATTGTTCAGGCACTCACAAAAAAAATAGTCCAAAAAGAGACTGCCTAGTCCAAGGCTCCAGCATGCCACTGCTGCCATGTGTTTCAGAGTTCATACATTTCCCCACCTACACCACCTGCACCACCACGGTAAGGTCCTGGTCTCTAGTGACCACCAACTCTGTCCCCTCTTCTGCTCCTATAGCACTTTCCCCAAAGTAAGGCCAGCTTCTTCTTACTCTTACTAACATACTAATTGCCAGCAGATTAGGCCTTATGGTCTATCGAGTCTGCTCGAACCTCAGATCCCATGTTGGGAACTGGGGCCCCTTCCTTGTGTACCAGAAACCCCTGTCTTCCTTCCCCACCCCTCTGGGCCAGGCCCTCATGTGATACATCCCCTTTCTGTATCTGTCCTACCCTCTTTTGAAGCCCTCCACCATGGAAATCTGAACCAGCTCTCCAGGCAACATGTTCCAAGGAGCCACCACCCTCTCAGTGAAAAACATTCCTCCTCTTTTCCCCCCTCATCCTTCCACCTTCCAAGTTCAAACCATGTCCTCTGGTGATACCTCCCTCCTTTAGTTTAAAGATTCCCTCCGTGTTTACTCGATTTATTCCCTTTAGGTACTTAAAGACCTCAATCATGTCCCCCCTCTCTCTCCTCTCATTCAATGAAAACAGGCCAGGCTCCTCAAGACTGTCCTCATACGTCAAATCCCCCAGTCCTTGTGTCATCTTGGTAGCCATCCTCTGTACCCCTTCCAGGAGCGGTATGTCCCTCTTCAAGTGTGGTCTCCACTACTATACACAGTACTCAAGGTGTGGTCTAACCAGTCCATTGTACAGTGGCAGTATCACTTCCCTGCTCCTAGAGGTGATCCTCCTTACGATGCATCCCAACATCCTGTTTGCTTTGCTAGCCACTCTCCTGCACTGCTCAGAGTTATTCATACATGCAACCACCATGACCCTAGGTCTTTTTCCCCTGTTGAGGCCTCCAGCTCCTCCCCTCCCAAGGTGTAACCTTGTTTAGGGTCTCCCAGCCCAAGATGTAACACCTTGCACTTGGTGGTATTGAAATTTAATTTCCAGGTGTGAGACCACCTTTCCAGGGTGTCCAGGTCCCCTTGCAGGGCCAACCTCCCTCTTCCCCCTCTACTACTGCTCCCAACTTGGAGTCATCAGAGAAGAGACTCATTTCACACCCTATACCCACCCTGATGTCAAATATGTTTGCGTTAAACAGGATCGGACCCAGGACCAAGCCCTGCCGTACCCCACTACCTACCCCTCTAGGGCTCAAGAGCTCCCCACTGACCACTATTCTCTGTGTGCATCCATCTAGCCAGTTTCCTATCCATCTAATCATCAATGGGCCCACACCCATCCCCATCAGTTTCTCCACCAGACCATTGTGGGGGACCAAGTCAAACACCTTGCTGAAGTCTAAGAATAGTACATCCACAGGCTTTCCCCTGTCCAGTTCTGATGTTAACTATTCATAGAACTCCACAATCCCAAGGTACCTTCCTTGTCTCAAGCGACCTGTTGAAGAGCTCCACCAGGGGTGCGGCCAGGATGTCCGCCAATTCCCATAGTACTCTCAGATGAATGCCATCTGGCCCAGGAGATTTATCTTTCTTTAGGGCCTTTAGGACTTGCCACACCTGTTCAGTGGAGATAACATCATCTGTTCCCCCTACCTTAAGTAGCCGTTTTATCCTTATCCTGATGTGACACCCCTGGGGTACCTCTCCCTCCCTCTTGCTCCATTTCTGTTGCTCCCCTGATCCCACACACTACCACTTGGCTTTATGGACCCTTTTTTTGTATAACACTACCACTTCTATCCCCATCATGCCTTGCTTTGTAAATATCCCATCCCCCTCCCTAGTGAACACTGAGGTGAAGTACTCTTTTAATACCTCTGCCCTGTCCCCTCGCCTCTTCCACCCACCCATCTTCTGAGCTCAGTCTGCCGAGCTGGCCTTTAGCTTCTCTCCACTCCCCAATGTCCTGAAAGAATCCCTTTTCCCCTCCCCATATTCTCTGTGCCAGCCACTGCTGTTTACTGGACTTTTCCCCCACACCAACCGGGTGACTTGTCTAGATGCAAGACGGTATATTTCCATTTCCTTATTCTCCCCCATTTTGTATCTTTTGTAGGCAGCCTTTTTTTCTCTGACCACTACCTGAACTTCACTGGATCACCAGCATGGTTTATGTGACCTTGCTCCCTTTCGCTTCACCTTAGCGCAGGTCCTGACTGCCTCATGAAGACCGCATTTTATGACCTCCCATCTCTTTTCCACATCTGACATTGCTGTAATGCCTTTCAAGTGATCCTTGAGAATATTTTCCATGCTTATAAAGTCTGCCCCTGAAGTCCATGGCCAGTGTCCTAGTTCTCTCCCCCCCCCTCCCCCCATGCTTATTTGAAACCAGACAGTATTGTGGTCGCTCCCAGTCAGGGGATCCTCTACAGCCAGGTCCTTACCAGATCTCCATCCGCCAGAACGACATCCAAGACATGCCTCTCCCTTGTGGGTTCCATCACATGCTGTGTTAAGAACACATCCTGGAAGCCGTCCAGCAGCCTCTGCTCCTTGGCCACCTTAGAGGACATGGTTCCCCAGTTTGTACCTGGTATATTAAGGTCCCCCATCAACACCACTCCCTCTCCTTTAGGTCCGCACTGGGCAAAAATGTTGTCCAGAAAACCATCTTCAAGAACATTACCCATTCATGGGGGCCTATATACTACGCCCAGCTTGACCTCACCTCCTGCTGGGGTTTGTAAGGTGACCCATAAGGCCTCCATGTTTCCCTCTGCCTCTTCTACCCTAGCAATTTTGAAGCCATCTCTAATGAACATAGCCACTCCTCCCCCTCTGCACTCCTTTCTATCCTTCCTAAGCATAGTGTACCCTTCACGTTTAGGTCCCAATCATGGTTTTTGTTGGTCCATGTTTCTGTTACCGCTGCCACATCCACCGCCCACCTCGAACAGCATGGCCTGGAACTCTGGCAACTTGTTTCCCAAGCTTCTGGCATTTACTATCACCACCCTCACCCTTTATCCCTTCTCCTCTTTATCAAACCACATCCGGGTTCCTTATGCTTCCAACCTCCCTCTACTTCTCCTGAAACCTCCTCCCCCAGTCTGTTCCCCCTTCCCCCCTTGGGTTTGAAGGCTACTCCCCTCATCTCGAGGAGAGGGCTTCAGGCTAGCCCCTCCTTTATCCCTCCCCTCCTCACAAGTTTAAACCCCACCTTTCATGAATGTAGTCCACCACCCCCTGTTTAAGGACTTCCTTCCCTAACGGGGTAAGATGAAGCCTGTCTTTGGCATACAGTCCCTTATCTTCCCAAATTCCCTCCCAGTTCCCCAACTCCCCTGACCCACTTTCTTCACCCCATTTCCTGAGCCAGCCATTAACCTCTGTGATCTCTTTTTGTTCTCTACTGAGGTCCTAGGTACCGGCAATATTTCTGAAAAGGAAATGTTGCATCCATTATTCCGACAGACTCTGGCAAGTTTTCGGAACCTTGGTTGGATTTCCAAAACGCTATGTCCCTGTATATCTTTAGTCCCCAAATGCAACAGGAAATCCGGTTTCTCACCGCAATCCCTAACCAGTTTGTACACCATGAACTTTGATCTGTGCACCGTCAGCCCAGAGATACTCACTACCTTCACCTGGCTGTAGCATCCCCCCGTCCTTCCTATTGGATACCCATAATCATTGAGTCTCCCAATAATAGAACCTTAACTACGCCATCATCCTTAAGGTTTCCTCCACTATGAGCTCTCAACCCCCCTTGCCCCATTATCCGTGACCTCAATTTAATGGAGTCTTCCTGCCTTATTATGAGAGACCCCCTTATCACTCTCCCCTTTCTGCCTCCCTTATTATTTTGCCCACTTAACTCACACCCCCCCGACTGGGGGTCCCCTTTAACCCTGTCTTATCTGAGCCATTTATCCTGGCCCTGATCATGTCCCCTTCCCCCACACCGTCTACCTCACCCCTTGTAATAGTACCCCTACCTCCAGAGGCCCTCTGTGGGTCACTTTTACCTAGGGCCCCATCCTTGGTATGGCCCCCCTCCTGACGTGGGGTCCCTTCCCCTCCTCCTTGTCTTCCAGTTTCTCTCCAGCCATGTTCTCCCCCCTCCTGTCTGCAGTATGTTGCATCTCCCCTGTCTGTCTAACATTTAAGTTTCCCCTTCTCCCCCAGGACTATTTCTATCCTTTCCATTCTCAACTTGTGAGGCCCTATGGGTATCTGTCTCCCTCCCCCCATCTTCTGAATTAATTTCCTCATTACCACTTACCCCTTCCTCCCCCCCTTAGTTGATTAGTAGCTCAAATTTATTGGAACACAATGCTAGCCTCCATCAAGTGACCTGAGTTTCCCCTGACTACCCCTCTATGCTGCCCCTCTATCTCCCCTCTTGCCCTGTCCTCCTTAGAAGCTCCCTTCCCATTGTCTGCTGTTCTAGGCTTCCCTACAACAGCCCCTCCTGACACTTCCCCCTCCACTCTCCTTATACTTGGAACTTTTACCCCATAAGTTTTCCCCTTTGTGTCAACATCCCTATCTAAGGGTCCTTTATCCCTACTATTCCCCCTTCCTGCTTGCTGTAACGTGACCTCCTCTAACTTCTGAATGTTGCCCCAGCATCCACGCCAACCCACCCCATCCTTCTGCCGCCCATACCCACTCCCCTTATCCTTGGCCACTCCCCCCAAATCCCCCCATTAACTCCTTAACCAATATACTTCACTCCTGATCCAAGATATCTGTCTACAGAATGGGCAGCCTCCATCTCTCCAGGCCCAATTGAGAATGACTGCCACCCCACAGCCTGTGCAGCCTACAACCCTTCCGAAGATGCCTGCCGTGGTGGAAAGAGGCCACCCTGTTTGTCCTTCTCTATTTATAATGGGCACATCCCCCTTTTCCCAATACCTTACTCCTGCAATACTAACCCTCCCTCCCCTCCTTGTGGCCATACTGGGGTGTACTAGATCAGTCATATTCACTTCCAACAAACAGCCCTGCTCTAAAAAGACAAACTCTAACTGATGGGACAGGGTAAACAAGCTCTAAATAGACACTTAAACTCTAACTGAAGATACAGAATAAACCATATAATCATATAGTATATCTTAGCTCTGTTTCACCCCCCCAGCTGCCTGTAATATCACAGCCCCACTTGCATCTCCACGATTTTCCTTACTCGCCCCAGAATGATACAGTATTATTAAAATAGAAGTCTTGATTTATCCTCCTCCAGGGAACCCCTCCCCTTACCAGCCCATAAAGTCTATTTAAAAGAGTGGCAGTGGCCATCCCCTTAAAGGCCTTACCTGCATACAGCCTTCAGCAGCTGAGGCAGCTCTCCTAACCATATATCTGGAAATACTTTTTTTTCTTGTTTTTTTAAAGGTACTTTGGTACTTTGGTATTTTTGGACAAAAGAAGGCGGGTTGCCCATCATGATTTTCCTCCATATACATGGATCAATAACCAAGTCCCTACCCAAACATTCATTTGTCTAATTTGTTTTTGAATGTTAGGATGTTAGGTGAGTCAACCAAATCCTGTGGTAATTTATTCCAAATTCTTGGTATTCTAATGGTAAAGTAGTTAATCCTTTTATTACTCTTTGCTCTCATAATTTCTAACTGTTTATTGTTAAGTCTGGCTGCGGTTGTTCTGCTGGAGTATTTAATACCGCATATCTGCATTTGTTCCTGGTTCCCAAGAATTTTGAATAGTTGTAATAAGTCACCTCTGCGTCTTCTTTGGACAGGATATAAAGTCCTGTTTTAGTAAGTCTAGTGCTATAGTCCAGATTGGATAAGTGTGGGATGAGCTTCGTAGCTTTGTGCTGGATGTGTTCAATCCTATTGATATCTGACCTCAGGTAAGGGCTCCAAAAGGGAGAGCCATAGTCCAGCAGTGGCCTAATATGAGATCTATATAGGGACAGGAGACATTATTCTGATCTAGATACAAATGTTTTGGTGATTCTACGAAATATTGCGCTTGTTTGATTTGCTATCTTGGTACAATAGGTAGATGAAGATAATTTGTCATTGACTAGTATTCCTAGATCTTTTTCTGTTTTAGAGGATCTGATGATAATATTGTTCAAATAATATGTTTGGACTGGATTGTTTTTTCCCAAGTGTAATACTACGCATTTGGATGTGTTAAAATACATCTCGTTAGTGCATGCCCATTGTTCAACTAGTGTTAGATCAGCTTGCAATCCATGTTCGTTATTGCTTTTAGTAGCCTTTCCCCCAAGTTTAGTGTCATCTGCAAATCTGACCTTTGTGTTTTTAGTAGATATAGACATGTCGCTTATAAATAGGTTAAAGAGAGTAGGCCTGAGCACTGAGCCCTGAGGTACTCCACTAGTCACCTTCCTCATGTCAGACATTGCGTCATTTACCCTGACTCTCTGTGTCCTATTATCCAGCCACTGGTTTATCCATGAGACCAGTAGGGATGAAAACCCTATGCTACTAAGTTTATTAATCAATACTGAGTGTGAAACTTTGTCAAATGCCTTACTGTAGTCTAACAGAATGATGTCCATAGGTATATTGCAGTCTAAATTGTAGCTAATGTAGTCATAGAAAGAAAATTAAGTTTGTGGTACATGAGAAACCTGGTTTAAACCCATATTGATACATGTCATTAATATTTAAAGTTGACATTTCATTTCCTAGTTTCTGTTTGATTATTTTTTCTATTGATTTACATGGTATTGATGTTAAGCTAATGGGTCGGTAGTTTTCAGTTTTTGAGTGAGAACCTTTTTTGTAAATAGATGTAAACTATAGCAGAGCGCCAATCCTTAGGTACCACTGATTCAGATAGAGATTTATTGTAAATTATTTTTAGGGGTAAAAGAATAGTATTCTTTGTTTCCATTAGGAATCTTGAGATAATACTGTCTGGACCTGGGCTGGTGTGTTTTTTAAAGTGTCTATTACAGTCAGGGTGTCTTGCTCTGTAATCCTATTTGTTTCTATCTTTGATGTTATTGCAGTAAGTGAGGGATCTGATTTTTGTGTGTAGTTATTTAATTCTGTTGCAGTTTCTATGTCCGAGGTTATTGTTTGTGTGTTAATAATTAGTGGCCCAATTGAGTTATTGCAACCCTTTTTTTCGTTTAAATATGAATATAGTGCCTTGTGGCAATCTTTTATATGAGCAATTTTGAATTCTAAGTTGCGTTTAGCCATGATAATTTTTTTTAGCATTTTAACTGTCTCCCTATAAGTCGCCAATATTAAGTTAACTTGAGATGATGATGCTTTTTTAAGTTTAGAGAAGAACTTCTTTTTCTGAACTATTAATGACTTAATATTTTTATTGAACCATTGTGGAATTTTTCCTTTGCTATTATATTTATATTTTTCAGGTATGTATTGTTTTTCAAGTTGAAATATTTTTTTTTTAAATCCCATGATTCATTTGTATTTAAGGGGAGAAGGGTCTGTTCCCAGTTTATTCATCTAAAGCATGATTAATGGAATTGAAATTGGCCTTATGGTATTGTTTTACTTTAATTTTATTGGTTTTGAGTTGAAGAGAAAATTGCATAGAGAAGAATATGGACATATGGCCGCTGTTTCCCATGGGAGGCAAGATCCTAGTATCAGATATTCGGGTTTCTAAATTTGTTATCACTAGGTCAAGAGTGTTTTTTCCTCTGGTAGGTTCCCTTACAATTTGTTTAAGACCTAGGTTTATTATAACTGAAAGAAATTGTTCATCATGATGGTTTGTTCCCGAGAGGGTGTCCCAGTTTATAGTTGGTAAATTAAAGTCCCCCAGTATTAATACAGAATCTTTCTGTGCTATTGATTTATTTCTTCTGTTAACTGCCTGGTAACATTTAAGTCAGATGATGGTGGTCTATAGCAAGTACCTATAAGTAGTTTATGGGAACTAACAGGTTGAATGTAGGCCCATACACTTTCCAACTGTGAATTTGTTTCTATTCTGTAAGAGTGAATATCATGTCTTATATAAAGGCTGACCCCTCCTCCTTTTTTTGAGTTCTCTCTATGTTTATAGTAATGCCTGTAACTAGAAAGTTCCGCTATCCAGTCTTTATCTAAATTACCCCATGTTTCTGTGATTGCAATTATTGCCAAATCTGAGGTTTGAGACAGTATTTCCAGTTCTGAGTATTTAGAGATATTCATAGATCGTGCATTAAAGGTAAGGATATTTAAGACTAGGTGTTGGGCAAAGATTGTTAATAAGAGGCTGGGATGATTCCCCAGTCTCCCCCCTATTTTTTAGTTTAAATGTGTGTTTATGAATGTAGTCATTTTTTTCCCAGGATAGAACTGCCTCTTCTGCTTAGGTGCCAGCCATCCCAACAATAAAGTGACGGTCTGTCCTCAAATTCTTCCCAGTGTGTTATACACTTGATTCCTTGTTGGTAGCACCATTTACGGAGCCATTCATTTAAGGCTTTAATTTTTGAAGTGACATAACTAGTAGCCCTTGGGATGGGTAATACCTTGGAAAAGCAGACAGCGCAACCGCTTTCATATAGTATGTTATTTAATGCTACAAAGTCTTGTTTCATTAAATAACATACTATACGAACGCGGTTGTAGGTGAAGCAACCTTTAATTTTTTTTTAAATAAACCAAAAGATATATTTTTGTACAGTATCGCTGAGATATTCAGAGCACTTGTGCATGGCACAATTGAGTTGTGTGGCTCAAGTATGTATGTGCGCCACCGAGTGATATTCAAAGGGAGCAGCAGTGCAGTGCAAATCCCATTGTGCCAAGGCACAACTATAATGCATGCAGTGCAAGTGAAGGGGGTGTTCCCATGAATAAGTGGCACAATGGCATATTCAACTGGAAAGCATGGTGCAAGTCTGGAGCAAACCCCAAGTTGCACCAGGCAGAATTGAGCCTATAAAAACAGGATCAAACACACATATGTGCAACATTGTGCCCTGAGAAAGAGGGAGTGAGAGAGTGTGAGTGAGAGAGAGAGAAAGAGAGAGAGACAAACAGAGGGGGAGAGAGCAAGAGAGACACAGACAGATGACGGACTGACAGAGTGTCATAGACAGCCAGGGAGACACCCAGTGACAGAGTGATGGACAGTGGCCCATTCATAATGGATGCAGTAATGAAGGGTGTTAGGAGGCAGGAGGAACTCCAGCATGGCCGACGAAGGGCCCAGCGGTGGTACGCCCGACACAGGTGGTACCTTGCCAGGATCATGTACGAGAACTACAGTGACACTGAGATAGTGGGTAGGTGCCACCTGAACAGGGTATTTCTGAGGCACACTGTGATCTGTGCAGTAATGAGATGCAGGCACCCACCAGATGTAGTTATGCCATGGCAGTGGAGACCAAGGTGACTGCTGTTATGTGCTTGCTTGCCACAGGTACCTTCTAAATACCAATGGGGAATACCACAGGCATAACCCAGTTGGCCACGACCCACCTCCTCACCTAGTTCCTCAACGCTCTGCTGCCATGTGCTTCAGAGTTCATACTTTTTCCCCAGCACATAGGCAGAGTTTACAGCAAACATGCAGGAGTTCTACCAGGGCGGCACGCATGCCAGGCATGATCGGGGCTATAGACTGAACCCACACCAGCATCCACACACCACATGGCCCAGAGGGCCCAGTCTACATCAACCAGAAGGGGTACCCATCCATACACTGCCAGGTGGTGTGCGATACTATGGGGCACATTGTCAATGTCTGTGCCACACATCCCGGGAGTGCACATAATGACTTTATATGGCACAGCTCGGTGCTGTGCCAAAGGTTTGAGTGAGGTGACATCCCCACGGGCCACCTTGTCAGTGAGTAGGACATGCGTCAGGGTGGCTGGGAGCCACAGCCCTGGGAGTAGGGGAAGGTAGGTGGGGCGGGCGTTGAGGTGTGTGTGGTGGCTGAGAGGGAGGAGGGGACAGCACAGCACAGGGATAACCATGTCATCTTCCACACAGGCAACAGCGCATACCCCCTGAGGCCATAGTTGCTCACCCCCTACCGGCGACCGGCATCCCCCATGAAGGAAAGACACAATGATGAGCATGCCAGCATGTACAATATCATTGAGCATGTCTTTGGCATGCTAAAGATGCTATTTCATTGCCTAGACAGATCAGGTGCTGCCCTACAATACAGACCATCGAAAGCCTGTAGCATATTCCTGGCCTGCTGCATCCTGAACAACATGGCCATTGACCATGGAATAGTGGTCGAGGCTGATGAGGGTGACAGCAGTGGGGTCGATGGTGGTGAAGGGCTGGAGGGTGGTGGGCAGCCGCCCTTGGAAGGAGGGATGCAGAAGTGGTGCAGAAGGTGAGGCGGCACCGAGACACCAATTAAAGGGAGCATTATGGACAATGCAGGTGAGTGCATTGACACACAAGCATGGGCCATACCGACCAGCACACAACACAGTGGCAGGGATGTGCACAGTGGTATGCATACAGGGACGGGGGCGCACAAAACACACGGCACAGCCACTGGCACACAGGTGTGAACACACACACACACATATGCAGCAATGGCATGTGAACAAAGAGACACACACACACACACACACATATCAACACACACACATGTTGAGGAACATGGTATGGACCAGAAGCATGACACCAGTGCACAGGCATGACCGGTGCAGAGCTGACCTCATCACATATCCTAGCAGCATGGTCCACACACACAGGGGGCATGTGGCACAACCCACATGCATGCCACCACATGCATGCTGCACCACCATTGCCCACATGTGCATGTGGCAACAGCAGTGGATGGTAGGTCATGGCAGCAGACATGTCACTCTGACCACACAGTCCCATGACTGCCATGGTCACGTGGCCGGCCATGCCTGGGCTGACTGGCAGATGCATGCTGTGCATTGGCCACAGGGGGCACGTCAGATGCCCCCCCAGGTGTTGATGTGCAGAACCGTGACCGTGTCCATGCAGGGGTGTAGAGGTGATCAAATAGGCCAACCCCGGGGGTGTCTGGGATGCTGACATCTGAGCCTGGTGTCCGCTGTGCGAGGGTCACCAGACACCGGGACCATGGGGTGGACAGTGCATTATGGGGGTTCTTCTGCACATGGCTAAGCCCAGTGGCCACTACCGATGCTAGCCCAGCTGCAATGGTACCAGTCATTTGGCCCATTGATGCCACAATGGCACCAGTCATGCAGTCTAATGCTGCAGTCTTGGCCTCCCACATTTGTCTGAGCCCATCCATAAGCCTTGCATTGCCCCGTCCTGCTGCTTGGCCAGCTGGCACATCTCTGCCCACAGTGAGCACACCTCTGCAGCAAGCAATGCCTGGTTGTCTTCACAGATGCCCACAGTAACCGGGTGTGCTCTGTCAACCTCTCAGCATCCTGGGCCTCCTGACCCACCCATCGAGCTGCTGGGGGTGTAAGGGCATGCTGCACAGCCTCCCGCTCAGGTGGACACTGCACAGTGGGCCGTACAGGGGGTACGGTACTCTCCGGTGCACCGGCAGTGGGCACAGTGTCATGCTGCCCATTGTCACCTGCATCTTGCTGCTGCTGCCTGACTGTCTGCTGTGCAGTGTCCCACGCTGCTGCCTCAACAACAGCACCATTACCACCCATGCTGGGCACAGCAGTGGCGCCACACTGCCATGCCAGCGGGAATGGGAGGTGGCTGTAGAGCTGCAGGCACAGTGCTGGGCCCTGCTGGTGCCTGTGTAGCAGGAAGGGGCAGGGTCGGGCACCACCACCCCTATGTTGTCAAGTAGCAGAGTAAGGTCATCATCTGTGTTGGACAACATCCCAAACTGAGTCTCTGCACACAGCACATCCAGGCTGTCATCATGCAGGAACCCAGCCAGGGCATCATCCGATCCCATGTCTAGCACATCCATATGTCCAACACCACCAAGGCATGGCCTGTCCTGGCTCTGGATGCCCTTGTATGTTGAAGGTTGGGCATCCATGTCTGTGGCTGTGGCAGCCTCTGCCTCTGCCTCCTCCTGGTCCTCTGCATGGAGGTGTGCTGTTGCTGCAAGACAAACACAGAGGGTTATTGGTGAAGCATTACCCATGGCTCCCCCTGCATACCACCATTGCCACCTGCCACTGTGTTGCACTGTGTGTCCATGTCCATACACACATGTGGCTGTGGGCATAACATCAGGCACACCTGCATGTCATTTCCACACCAGGCACATCTGGTGGCTGGTCATACTCACCACACAGTGAGGGGCTGCCACCCATCTGGAAACCACCACCAGGCATACCCTCCACCACTGTGCAGTTGATAGTGGATGACACAAGCTCCTCTGTGGTCATCAGCAGTGGCACTGTTGCTGGCCCACCACTGGTCACCCTGCTCCAACTTGTGCAAATTTTTATGACAGTTTTAGTAATTGAGGGGGAGTCGGGCCCTCTGGGCCCCGTGCTCCCCTCAGCCTCCAAAATTATATATATTGACATGCACAGGTGGGAACATGGACCCTCTGGGTCCTGTGCTCCCACTGACACATAAGTATGGAGCCATGGAGCCATACAGCAGCCCCATAATACTGAAAAGGAACCCTCATAACACTTATTTGGCAATATCTCAGTAACCGTAACAGCTATGGAAAAAATTCCACTGCAGTAGTAATCATGGCTTTGAAACCTCCATGCATGCTTAGTTGGTGGACTAAGCTGCTGGTAGTGAAAAATCTGTATCTCAAATCATTTTCAAGATATGGGAGTTGAAAGGCGCCATGGGTGCCACAATATTATCCTATGGGAAATTTCTCACTTTTGGAATGCTGTAACTATGGGCTTGTTGAATGTTTTGGGACAAAGTCACCAAAAGACACATCCCTGGGACCAGTGCTTGCCACCCTGCAAATTTCAGCACAAAAGCACAATCCACCTTGGCACAATGAAGTGACAAAGAAAACAACACATGGGACAATGTTTTCGAGCAGTGTTTTCGCGATAACTTTAATGTGTTTGTGGCACTCCTATCCCTATAATGGAAATGTTTCCAAGCACAAAAGTATATTGCCAAGCTACCTTTTTTGTGTGCAAGGTCATTACCGCACACACAAAAAATATTTTTGCGGCAACAAAACAGCATAATGGTGGAACATTTTTGAAAAGCATATTTCCAGGCTACCTGCACAAAAACTGATGCTGGGGTCATGTTTCTCAGGACCAGATTAGGTAAACACGAGTCTTGGTGTTTAGCAAGAGGCAGTATTCTTCGATTTACAATGTTTTTTGTCTCTCGCTAACTGAAAACAAGATGGTGGCAGCACAAAAACAAACTTTCAGAGCATGACAACAAAAAAGTGTTCGCAAACATTTTCGCAGTGCACATATTAATTTTCCCATAGGCTAAAATGGGACTTGAAAAACTTGCATAACTTTTGAATGGATTAAGATTTTTTAACCAAATCTTCAAACAGCACTGGTTTGACCAATGCCACATATAGACATGCAAATTTGAATCCACTTAGATGCATTCTTCAGTCCTTTAAGCCCAACTGAAAAATGTGCAAAAGTTGAAGATTTTTCATTGTTTTGACACTCTACAGTTCAGCAACCATACATTCAACTGGAACAAAACTTTTCAGATCCAGAGATCTATGGTCAGACACTGCACATGCAAAATGTCAGGCAAATCGGACAAACAGTTACAAAGTTATTAAAGTGCAAATGTTGGGGTTTAACATAGAAGTGGCCCATCAACCCTAACTATACCTGCACTACTGTGCAGGTATTTTATATATATATATATACTTTGCAAAAAACTTCATTAATGCATCAGTTAGGATTGTTTCCACGGTGACAAAAGTGTGGAAATTCAACATTATGGTTATCACCTCACCACCCCACCCCAATGCCCCCATCCTTCACATACCAACAGATGTTGGGGTGTGCCATGGGGTCATCAGCTCCAACTCTCACCGCATTCCATGTGTAAGCAAGCTGACATGCTACAGTATAGGAGAATGGAGTGAGAGTTAGGACTGATGACCCCATGGCACACCCCAATTTCTGTTGGCGTGTGGAGGATAGGAGCGTGGTGGTAAGGTGGTAACCCTAACATTGAATTTCCACACTTTTGTTGCTGTGGAAACAACCTTAGCTTATGCATTAACAAAGTTTTTTGCAAAGAATTTCCTTTCTTTTTCAAAAAGTGTAATATAAATAGTAAATGGTATGTGTTACTGGGACTACACATAGCTACAGAGCCATACAGCAGCCATATAGGGCAAGGAAACCTTGTAACACAAATATGCCAATATCTTGGGAACCATAGCAGCTAAAAAAGAAATTCAAGTGTCATTGTAATCATGACAGCGAGACGTCCACATGATATAACTTGACCAAATCTGTATCTTGTATCATTTACAAGATATGACCACTGAAAAGCACTGTGAGTGCTAACTGTGAGGGCATAATAGTGGCCTACGGGCATGAAAATGAGCAATTGGAATGCTTATTTTTAAATATCTCAGTAACCATACAAGGTAGAAAAAAAATAATTTAAATTCATGGAATTAATGGTTTTCCAACCTACTTCTGTACTTAGTCCCCCTATAGGGGGACTAAGAATTTTTGAGATACAAAATCCTTATCTCAAACCATTTTCAAGATAAGGGCATCGAAAGGAATCATGGACGCTGCAATGTTATCCTATGGGAAATTTTCTCAATTTTGGAATGCTGTAACTATGGGCCTGTTCAATGTTTTCATAGCAAACCACCAAAAAGGCACATCTGTGGGACTAGGGCTTGCCACCCTGAAAATTCAGGCCAATAGCACAATCCACCTTGCCACAATGAAGTGACATAGAAGTGTTACCATGATTACGTTAATGTTTTCATGACACTTCTATCTCTATCTCTATAATGGGAATGTTGTCGCGCACACAAAAATGTTGCTGCAGTTACTTTTCTTTCTGAGTGAGATTGTTTTCACGGCAACAAAAAAATGCTGCCATGATCAAAAAATGGCAAAAGTTTAAAAAACATATTTGAGGACCACCTAGTAAAAAACTAATACCTGGGTCATGTTCCTCAAGGTCTGATTAGGTAAACACAACTTTTGGTGTTTACCAAAGGGCATCATTTTTTAGTTATAACATTTTTTCTCTCTCGCTAACTGAAAAACATGAAAACAAATTCGGGGAGCTCAACAACAAAAATGTGATCGTGAAAATTTTCGCAATGCACATATAAATTTTCGCATAGGCTATAATGGGACATGAAAAAATTGAATAGCTTTTGAACAGAGCAATTATTTTTTCACCAAATCTTCCAAAGGCACCAGTTCAACCCAGGCCACATGTAGCCAAACAAATCTGAAGCCACTCAAATTCATTCTTCGGTCCATTATTGCTTACTGAAAATTGCATAAAAAATTGTGATTTTTCACATTTTGAGCTCCCCACAGTTTCACAACTGTACATCCGACTGGAACAAAGCTTTCCAGATCCAACGATCCATGGTAGACAGTTGTGCATTCCAAATTTAAGGCAACTCAGATAAACGGTTGCAAAGTTATTAAAGTGCAAACTTTGAGGTTTAACATAGAAGTGACTGTGCAAACCTAACTATACTGGCCCTACCAGGCTGGTGTAAGACATAGATATATATATATATACACATTATGGTAGCACGGCAGTGCTGCCATAGTTAGGGTTGAGGAGCCATTTACATGTTAAACCCCAAATTTTGCACCTTAATAACTTTGCAACCGTTTGACGGATTTGCCAGAAATTTGGAATACATGATCAAGACATATACACCTTGAGATCTGCCAAGTTTAGAACTGGTTGGATACATGGCTGTGGAGTTATTAAGCATGATCTGTGCATGCGTTGACGGTTTTTCTGGAATTCTACAGTCATGCCTACAGGTCGCACGGTTTGCGCGACCGGCCCAAAATCTTCAGAGAACGTGTGGCTGGGGTCCCCGATGTGCCTTTTGAATATTTCATGAAAAAATATTAAACTGTTCAAAAGTGATGGCAGTCCGAACTTCTGTTTTTTTCCCATAGGATAACATTAGGGCGTTCGGCGCGCCTTTGAGGGCCCGTATCTCGAAAACGGTGTGAGATCCGGAGTTTTTGTCAAAACATCATAGCCCCCACAAGGGGGCTACATATAAAACTAGCCAAGAAAGTGATAATACATATGACTTTTAAATTGTTTTTCTATGTCATACGGTTACTGAGATATAAGCAATTTACTATTACATCTACTGATTTTTGTGTTCCGAGAGTCATTATTTTGCATACATTCTTTCTACTCACTGTCTTTCTCTATACAACTTTTGGGGAAAATCAGCCTGTGCGCTTACATTACTGTTACCATTACTGTTTCTGCTTGCGGTTCCGTCCCCATTTCACTTACCGTTCACGTTTACGCCACCATGTGCGTTACCCTTTGCATTTTCATTTGCAGTTGTGTTTCCGTTGTTTTTAACATTTCTGTCTACAGTACTGTTCCTCTTTCTGTTTTGCTTTGTGTCACCATGCACATTACGATTTGCATTTGCGGGCACAATGTTACAATGCGATAAGACATCACCCCCGCGCTCCGGCCGCGGCATTACAGTCACTATTTCTCATTATCATTCTCAAAAAGAAGGGAAATTAGAGGCAAAAAACTCCATTTAATGCATCAGTTAGGGTTCTTCCACAGCTACAAAAGCGAGGAAATTCGATGTTACGGTTGAAACCCCCTTTGCACCCCTCCAGCCCAACCCCCCCAACTGGAATCGGGGTGTGCATTGGGTCATCGGTCTAACTGTCACCCCATTCTCCTATTCCTCAGCTTCTTTCCATGCGATGGGGTGACACTTAGGGCCGATGACCTCAATGCGCACGGATTTCAGTTGGGGGTGGGCTGAGGGTGCAAAGGGTTTCAACCCCAACATCGAATTTCCTCACTTTTTGTCACTGTGAACAACCCTAACTGATGCATTAAATAGAGTTTTGGTTCTAAAATATATATATATATATATATATATATATTATGGTAGCACGTTAGTGCTACCATAGTTAGGGTTTAGGAGCCATTTACATGTTAAACCCAAAATTTTACACCTTAATAACTTTGCAACTGTTTAATGGATTTATCTGAAATTTGGAATACAGAATCAAGCCCTATACGCCTTGGGATTTGCCAAGTTTCGGACCAGTCGGATATACAGCTGTGGAGTTATTAAGTGTGATCTGCGAGTGCGTTTATGCTTTTTTGGGAATTCTACGGTTGCGCCTACAGGTCGCTCGGTTTGCGTAACCAGTCCAAAATCTTCAGGGAACATGTGGCCAGGATCCCCGATGTGTCTTTCAAAGATTTCGTGAAAAAATATTAAACGGTTCAAAAGTTATTCAAAAAACAAGTTCCCATTATAAGTCAATGGGAAAAGTTAGCAAAAAGTTCTACAGTGTCGCAAATACAGTTTTTACTTTCGCAAATGTCCCTTTTACTGTCAAAAATCTGCCATTTTGTTTTCAGTTGATGATCAGAAAAATGCTTGGCATTTAAATTTGGGACCCTCTAGCAACCTAATTCTTTTAGTATTCACCTAGTTGGACCCTGAGGATGCTAGCCATGTCTTTATTTTGGGGCAAAACACCCCAGAAATATGTTTTTCAGATTTCTGGAAAAAGTACTTTCACAAAGTAGTGTCGCACTCATGAAAGTGTCGCAAATTTTTACGAAAGCTTTCGCAAATTGCGACAGTACTTTTCTAGGCTTTGGGAAAATGACAGCAATTCTTTGGCACCCCGCTGCAAAAGAACGTTTTGGAGTTTTGGGCTGAAATTTGGAGGGAATGCAGCTGACATCTCACACATGTGCCTTTCAGTATTTTGCTGAAAAAATATTACATGGTAGCAAAGTTACGGTACTCCAAAGTTGATGCTTTTTCCCATAGGATAACATTACGGCGTACGATGCATTGCAGCAATCATTTGGCGCCCTGCTGCAAAATAATGGTTTGGTCTTTTGGGCTAAAATTTGCAGGGAACACAGCCAACATCCCAAAGATGTGTCTTTCTGTGGTTTGGTGAAAAGATATTACAGGGAGGCAAAGTTATGGCACTCCGAACTTCTGTTTTTTTCCCATAGGATAACATTACAGCATTCGCCGCGCCTTTGAGGGCCCGTATCTCGGAAATGGTGCAGGATACAGACTTTTCATTGAAAAAAATACTTAGCCTAAGTACAAAACTAGCCAGGAAAGTAATAATTCATATGACTTTTAAATTTTTTTTTCTATCATACGGTTCCTGAGATATAAGCAATTTACTATTCCAAGTCCTCATTTTCCTGTTCTGACAGTCATTATTTTGCATACATTCTTTGTACTCACTATCTTTCTCTATACAGCTTTTGGGAAAAACCAGCCTGTGTGCTTACATTACTGTTACCATTACCGTTTCCGCTTGCGGTTCCGTACCCGTTTCACTTACTGTTCATGTTTACGCCACCATGTGTGTTACCCTTTGTGTTTTCATTTGCAGTTGTGTTTGCGTTGTTTTTAACATTTCTGTCTACAGTACTGTTTCTCTTTCTGTTTTGCTTTGCATCACCATGCGCATTATGATTTGTGTTTGCGGGCACAATATTACTATGTGACAAGACATCACGTGGCGTCCTATTCCTCAGCTTCTTTCCACATGTGATGGGGTGAGAGTTAGGGACGATGACCCCAACGCACACCCCGATTCCAGTTGGGGGGGGGAGGGCTGAAGGGGTGCAAAGGAGGTTTCAACCCTAACATCGAATTTCCTCACTTTTGTCACTGTGGAACAACCCTAACTGATACATTAAACAGAGTTTTTTGCCTCCAATATATATGTATACATGCATACATACATTGCAGCTTGTTGCTTAGGTTTAGTAGAGGTACATGGGGCATATAATATGAGGAACAGTCCACCTTGATTTTATCCAACTGTTCTGGGGCCTTTTTAAAAGGGTAATGTGTGCACATCAAGATGGTATAAGAATGCAATCAGCCAGATCATAATGATATACATACTCATGCCATGATGATACTTCAGTATGACACCTTGATTTGAAGAAAAAAGCTTCATAAAACATTTTGATTACCTGCCCATTTTCATATGCACAAAATTGGGTGTATAATCAAAGGTGCAGTATAATATGGGGCAATAGAATAGCTAACATTTTGTACAAACAACATTTGGTGGTTAATCAAGAGATCACAGTATGTGCATGACTACTCTCAGCATACATGATTGCCACCTTTCTTGTGTTACTTAACTT
Source organism: Neoceratodus forsteri (assembly GCA_016271365.2). Lineage (NCBI taxonomy): Eukaryota > Metazoa > Chordata > Ceratodontiformes > Ceratodontidae > Neoceratodus > Neoceratodus forsteri. The sequence continues at coordinate 1,380,455,931 of CM057455.1, forward strand.
AGTGCAACTACAATCTTACTTCTTGATACAGCCCCACTTACAAAACCACATAGGGAAGGGACTGCAGTATTATAGATAGGCTTACAATGGTTGGAGTTAGTGGTGGCCTTCAAATACCATTTGTTTACTGTGTAGGCAATTGTACATAATAAGGGCTAATATTGTATATATATATATATATATATATATATATATATATATATATGGCCCTATAACATGTACATGTAACCCCCCAAATCTGTGGCTTCCGTTCATGGTCTGCTCTATCCCCCTGGCTTGCTGTTCATTCTCCATTCCTGGGACTGCCTTAATTGGGGAGCAGATGGATGGGAGCTCTGGTGGGATTTTAACCAGGGCTCCACAGTCAAGTCCACTGCCATTGCCGATTGTCTACCTCTGACCTTGGGTCCCCCTTGTTGTACCTGGTTTTGAGACAGAGTGCCACATGAGAGAAAGGGAGCAACCACTGCTTGTTTCTCCAACACAGGAGCTGAAGAAGGTCAGAGTACATGACCCAGAACAGTACAGCAGGAATGTTGGTTGCTGCACATATGCAAAAGTGCCCAAAGGGAGTCAAAGCTCTGTAAGTGAAATCAGGCTGTGTGCTGGCATCTAGGAACTATCCCAGTTCCAGGGAGTCATGGAATGAGTAGGATCACACCATTGGGTGCCCCGAAATTGTACTTCTTGGTCCCAGAACAGCAAGCGGGGCTGAGAAGAGAAAGCATCAAGGAGCTTAAGTTGGGGGGACGGTGTACAGTATGTAGACAGAAATGGCAGCCACCATAGACCAGGCATCACAGAGTATCATGGGAAGGGTCATAGGTCTAACCCTCTATACCCATGAAATTTCAGCTTATAAAGAGTGACACAGCCAGGGACAGTCTGCCTCGGAATCAGGCTGGCCAACTGGAGGTCAAGTTTCAGCCTGCATATAAGGGATGGTTTTTGAACTATGGGTGGAGTTGAGTGAGACCTACAAGAGAGGGAGGGACTGTTCATCCAGGTATGGGCTGGTTTGCCCCAGTCTAAACATGCACTGTAGGCCTGGAAAATCAGAAGAGATTGGATCCCTGAGTAAAGTGTTTGTGAGAGTGAAGGAAGAAGTTTTCAGTGAAACCTCGTGTTAAAAGGTTAGTTTGTAGCTCGGTTTCCCTGCCCTAAACCATCTGTTTCTTCTTTGGGGACCAGATCCTACTGGATCTACAGTTCAAGAAAGCTCTGCCTGCATCCAGGTCATGAACCTGAGTTAGGCAAACCCAGAAGTAAGCAAAGCAGAGCCAAGCCACCAGTACGTATGGAGAAGTTGCATCCCAGCCAGGAGCACTGCATCTAGTTAGCCTGCTATACCAGGGGTATGCTGTGAGGCATCAAAACCATGAGTAAAATTCAGGAATGGGCTCTGCAACTGGGAGCAAAAAGGGTTCTTGGTCAGGAGTTAAAGGAAAAGTCTGGGGCAAAACTGTGCCTGTGAGAGAGGCCCAGGCAGAAGACCCACTGAGGCCAGTTGCCAAAGTCCCAGTGGATTACAAATAGGTGCCCCTCTGGGGTGCATGTGTTGACTGTCTAACAGTATGGCTGCTTGAACTGCAGCTCCATGGCAATCTGGAGAAAAATCTGCAAAACAAATGACACCAGCTGAGCCAAACCATGGCCTTCAGGTATCATCTGTTGTGGAAAATTTGGGGCTAATGAACTACCAAGAACTGCAATGAAACACTTAACAAGACCTGAGAAATCTGCCAAAAACTGTGACTGTCTGGCACCTGGGCAAGAATGATGGGAGAAGAGCCAGCCACAGTGGCCACTTCAGAGGAGAGTAAAGAAATAAAGAGCTTACTTAAACAAATCTTGAACAAAATCAGAACTTTCAAGTCCTCTGTGGCAAACCTAGAGGAGAAAGTACAAGCCCTCCAGTGCAGGGCACAAGATTCAGAAACACATTTGTCTTATATCAATGAAAAAGACAGCAGACATGAGGCCAGTATACAGGAGCTAGAGAGGCTTGTCCAGCTACTATGGCTTCATGCTGAGGATTCTGAGAATCAGAGCAGATGAAACAACCTAGCTTGTAGGTTTTCCTGAGTGAGTCAAGGGCCGAGACTTGACAGCTTTTCTACAAAAAAACTCCCCAAAATACTCAACCACATGTGGAAGCCCTGTCTTAAAATTGAGAGGGCGCACCATACCCAGGCACCCCCTGTGAGAGATGGATGGAGACCATGGCCACGCCTTGCTAAATTCCTTCAATATCCAGAAAAAAAATAAATCCTGGCTCTGGCCAGGGAGAGATGCTCCATAATTTGGCAGGGACATAAACTATATTTTATTTATTTTTTATTTAGTTTTTGTTGACTGGGTAAGTGCACTAGACAAATCCTGCCTATTTTCAGGTACGACCTGGGATAGGGGGATACAGATCAATGCCAACTGACCTTGAACCAGATTAAGCTGTTAGTGGTATTTTTTAGTGAATGAGGGAAATTTGACCAAGACACTGGGGAAATTCCCCTGCTCAAACAGCAGGGGGAACCTCTGACTGTCAGCAGGATGGCCACTTGGTGTCAGACGCCGGAGGGTGAAGATGTCTGTAAAGTGGGAGTGATGGCCTCCTCTCCAGCTGAAAGAATGCTAGAGGCTGATCAAGGAAAAACTGTTGTGTTTGACACTGAGGATGAATATCACCAGGCGTTTATCGTTACGGAGGATTTACGTTCACTTCCTGAAGTAACCGAGATGAGCTTAACCCAGCAAGTAAAGATTGAAGCAATGGCAATTAACAAGAAGGAAGAGCATCCAGTTCTAAGTGTTTTAAGTGAAATTAAGCCCGAACAAGCTCGGCAGAGCACAGTTGTTTTCCCTGTCATCAGCGGGAACAGGCTTGTCAGTGCGGCAGATGATGCTGCATCATCAAAGGCCCCAATGGAGAATGGTGAATTATTTCCAACTTCAACTAAAGTGATATCCCCTTTAAAATCTGAAAATATTATTATGCAGGCTGGCAGTGAATGCGTTGCAGCCAACGAGTGCCAAAAGACTGACATTTTTCAGGGAAAGGGAGATGTTTCCACTACTAAATTCAGTGGTACTACTTTGCACAATAAATCTGAAATGCCTCCGTCAGCTGTGACAGAAATTTTCACCTCAGAGCCATGCGCACCGCTAAGCAAGATGGCTGGTTTTGTGTTTAAAATGCTGACTGTGGTTTTACGTGCTACACCTACTTCAATTTCCTGTCATAAGAATGCCACTTCACAATCTGGTGCTACTGACTTCTCTTTTAATGAATCAACCTTAAATATACAAACTAGGACTGCAGATAAATCTATTGATGATTCAGTTCCTATTGGGACGTCAGTTCCACAAATTAATGCATCTAGCCTGCCTTGCTGGCTTTGGTCACCAAAGAAGGCTTTAGTTGGGGCAGCATGGAAGCAGGCACCCACAGGCATTTGGATTCCAGATCCTGATTGGGATACAGACTTAAATCTTTCACAAAATTCACCCAAATGGAAGCCTGTAACTGATCTTGGCATTATTAAAAAGGGCTTCAATAAGAATGAACAGACAGGGGCATCAAGGCCTGTACATAACTTTACTAAACCACCCATAGAGAATCTGATTACTTCCGACACTGAAATTAAGGTACCAATTGTCACAAAACTACAAGATGATTCACCAGACAATGATACCATGGAATTACCAAAACAGAAACCCTTAATGTTTGAACTTTTTTCTAAAGTAAAGTGGGCTGCAGCTCCTAGAAGAAATGCAGTTCGAATATGATATAAAGGTGGCCTGGAGCAAAGGATGGACAGATATTATGAGGGGAAAACATTACTGAAAGATTCTCTGCACTTTACGCCAAAAGATGTGTTTGCTTTCATAAATATGTCAGGAGAGGACAATTTTGACGTTAGTTTTAGAACTCCTTATGCTTTAGATATTTTTTGGGAACGTTATGGGCAGGTGAAGTTCTCTCCTGCATGGACCCACATTCTGGTTATTCCCTTGACTAAGCCCTTGATAAAATTTGTCACCATAATGTTTAGAAATGAGGGGGTTCATGTAGAAGATATTACACTTTGGTTATCACAAAAATGTCAAGTTCTGAGTGCTCCTGAACGGACTTTAGATTCAGAGCAATTTTGGATGGGCGGTAGGAAGTACAACGTTAAACTGAGGCAAACTGATTCGGGTGCAGAACATGTTCCTAATTCCTTCTTGTTGGGTAGGAACAGAGGGGTTTGTTTTTATGGGGGTCAGCCTAGGGCGTGTTATAAATGCAGCTCAAGAACACACCTTTCAAGTGTATGTGATCAGCCCAGATGTGATAACTGTGGTGAAATTGGGCATGTAACCATACAATGTGCTAACCACACCAAGTGTGATTTATGTGAGGAATATGGGCATGTTTTCAATGAATGTCCTTGGGCAGCAAAGAATAAAGCTTCATGTATCAGCCCTGACCTCTTGATACAGCAGGCGCAGGACGCCATGCCCCCCCCGCAAGAAAAGGAAACAGAACCCATCCAGACTGTTTCCCATTCTAACCCTACTTCCTCAGCTCATTTGGTGATTGAGGGTTCAGCCTCTGAAACAAAGCTTCCAGAGGAGGTTATACCTCAGACCATGTCTACAGATCCTTTGGTTTTAGCTCCTGTATGTTACAATGATCCAGTTCCTACCAATAAGGATTTGGTTGTTACTGCCCCCCCATCTTTGCTTTGCAGGAGATCCTCTAGGAACCTGCCTCCAAACTCACCTTCCCCTTCCATTTCTTTTTAGTCTAGTAACTCATATGTAGCCTTATTCACCCCATGGGGTGACTCAGAAATGGAACCTGGTGATTCAGACTCTCAGAAATCCAATTTGTCTTCTGTTGTACCACCAATAGAGGGTTATACAGGGAAGAAAAAGAAAAGATGAAAAAAAATAAATAAATGGCATCACACAAAGGGATCATTAAATGCAATTCAAATAGGGATATTTCAACACGCATAGTTTATTAAATACAGTCAAAAGATAGGCATTATTCCTATATAGTCATGAAGAAAATATCTCAGTCAGTTTTTTGCAGGAGACATGGATGTATTCCATAGAACAACTGTCAACATTTAAAAAAGATTGGCCCTGAGGTCCTTCCTTTTGGTCTTTTGGTTCAGATAGTGCTGATGGGATTGGTATTTTATTTAACTCTTTCGATTTTTCACTTTCTAAATTGATTGATCTTATCCCAAGCAGGATTTTGATATTGGATGGGAAATAGAATAATGTGGATTACAGATTTATTAACATTTATAATCCCCAATCTAAAGCTTATAGAGTTACTTGTATGAAAGCAGTTCGACCGTACTTGGTAACATCAGCTCACGGTTCTTGGGGAATTTTAGCTGTAGCATGATAAAATCATCTCAACTCAATAAGAACATTTACTGTGACTCCCACGTGTTAGAGTCAATCATTAAAACCGTGGGGCTAGTTAACTGTAATTTACATCTTACTCATGGTTCGGGTTCTACTTATATGAGAGTAAAGCTACACACTACAATTGATTATACGTTGGTTTCTCCGTTAATGCAGATCAGTTCCTTTCACATTAGACCTATAGAATTTTCAGATCACTTGCTATTGATTTGTTCATTCAAACCCACTATAACTGCATCTCCTAAGCTATAAAGATGGAAACTCAGTCTTAAATGATCCACAAGTTAAAATTAGTATAACAAAAATACTTCAAGCTCATTTATCAGTAACATTCTTGTATTCAAATTTAGGAGAATGGTGGATGGATACAAAATCAGACCTTAGTAAATGGTTCAAACGCTATGCGGTTACTGTAAAGAATACTAATTTTTTAAACTACCTGGCCCAGATATTCAAAAGGGTTGCACATGGCTCAACAGTGTTGCACCATGCGCAACCCACTGATGCACCCCAATGCGATATTCAAAAGGGAAAGGTGTGCTGCACAAATCCCGATGCGCCGGAGCGCATCAGTAATGTATGCAGGCACAGGTGCGGGGGGCGTGCCCATGTATAACCTGCACAGCCCGATATTCAGCCCGGGATGTGCAGAGCCATGCATGCACAACCCCTACCTGCGCCAGCACAAAGTTAAGCCAAAAAAAAAGGAACAACTGATGGCCACCCAGAGGTGAGCTGCCGCATTGCAGGGAGCAACATGGCAGCTGCCACTGCTGTCGGTAGCCACCTGGTTCGGCCACAGCTAGTGGTACCCCCATGTGCCCATTGTGGGCATCTGTTTAAATAACTTCCGTCCAATATCCCTGGTGGTCCAGTGGACGAGTGCTGCCGATCGCGGGCATCTGTTATAATAAACCCCCGTCCAATATCCCTGATGGCCCAGTGGACGAGTGCTGCTCAATCGCGGGCATCTGTTATAATAAACCCCCCATCCAATATCCTTGGTGATCCAGTGGACCGAGTGCTGCCCGATCTCGGGCATCTGTTATAATAAACCTCCCCCCGTCCAATATCCCTGGTGGTCTAGTGGACCGAGTGCTGCCCGATCGCGGGCATCTGTTATAATAAACTCCCCCATCCAATATCCCTGGTGGTTCAGTGGACCGCACTCTGCCCGACTGCAGGCATCTGTAAAACAGAAAACATCCTATTACCCTGGTGGTCTAGGGTACCCCCCCATTCACATATCTGGAATGTGTAGTATGGTATGGGCTGCACACCCATTGGCTCACGCTGTAAACCAATGGGTATGCAGCCCTACCAAGGTGTCAGTTGGTGGGTGGCAGGGCGGCAGGCTGGTGGGTGTTGCCACCTGCCAGCTGACCGGGGAGCAGAGGCGGTGGGGCTCAGTGGGTGGGTGGGGAGGGGTGCCTAGACCACCAGGGTAATAGGACATTTCTGTTTTACAGATACCTGTGATCAGGGCAGAGTGCGGTCCACTGGACCACCAGAGATATTGGCCGGGGGGGGTTGTTGTTTTATTATAACAGATGCTCGTGATTGGGCAGCACTTGGTCCACTGGACCACCAGAGCTATTGGATGGGGGGGTTTATTATAACAGATTCCCATGATCGGGCAGCACTCGGTCCACTGGACCACCAGGAATATTGGATGCAGGGGGTTTATTATAACAGATGCCCTTGATTGGGCAGCACTTGGTCCACTGGACCACCAGGGGTATTGGAAGGGGGGTTTATTTAAACAGATGCCCATGATCGGGCAGAGTGCAGTCCACTGGACCACCATGGATATAGGATTATTCTATTTTTGGACAGATGACTGCTATTGGGCTGCAGGGTGTGTCGGTCTCAGCGGTTGTTGCCTGGCAGGGCGCCAGGCGCAAGTCGTCGGGGATCGGTGCACCCTGCATGCAAATGGGATGCAAATGGGGCCATAATGACATGCAAATGGGCCCATGTGTGCCTTGCATAAATTATGGCCCCATTGGCATGTCACCTTTTGAATATCGCGGTTGCTGTGAATGGCGCAATGGCACTTGCACTAGCGCATCTCCATGCTCTACTCTGGCCACTTGCGCTGGTGCACTGCCACTGCGCCATGCACAATGGGGGTGGCCAGGGTGCAATATTCAAAGCTGCTGAGCCATGGTGCAGCTCCTTTCAATATCACCCAGGCCACACCCCTGTGCAGCCAAGTTGAGCTGCGCCCAAGCTTGCACCACAGCCTGGCACAGTTTGAATATTCGGGCCCCTGTCTTTCAGGTGGCAGTTGCAAAGGCTCATCGCTCTTTCATATGCTTCTACATTGGATTATAAGGAACAAATAAACTGCATTAAAACCAAAATGAAACTCTTTCAATATGATAGAGCGAGGACTATGCAAGCTGTACTCGCTAATTGCATAAAGAAATCTCCTATAGGAGATCCTTTTGAAGCTTGTAAAGATATAAAAGAATCTACGACAATTGATTTTTTGATGGATTCAGATGGTAATAGAGTAGATACTATAGACCAAATTGGAAATCTAATTGGAACACATTATCAAACATTGGAGCCACAGTCTCTCATTTTACAGTCTACGATTACTGACCACTTCAAAGCCATTAATCTATCATTTTCACCACATGTGGTTTTAAAATTATTAGGACCCATTTCTATTGAAGAACTTGATAAAGTTATTCAAAATCTGATGATTAATGTTTCACCAGGGTTGGATAGATCCCCAATAAGTTTTATAAATGTTTTCAGAAAGATTTAGTAGAATGTTTGCATTTGCTATTTCAGTTTTTTATGGATGCCAATTTAATGTTTCCTTCCTTTACTGACGGTTTGCTCATACATCTGTTTAAATCTGGGGACAGGCATAATATAAAAAATGGAGGACTATCACCCTTTTAAACTCTGATTACAAAATCTTTACTATAATATTAAACAATCGACTAAAGCAATTATCTCACCTTACCAATTCTGTGGGGTTCCAGGTAGAAGAACTCAATCAGCGCTTATGATAATCAGAGATGATATAGAACATTTAAGTTTAACAGGCATGAATGGATGTCTCATTTCTGCTGATTTTGAAAAGGCCCTTGACAGGGTTCATCTACCTTATCTTTTTGCAGCATTGGAAAGCTACGGAATTCCACTACAATTCCTTAAATTAATTAGACTGCTATATGATTCTAGTCTGGTATACCCCTACTTGAAAGGGAAAACAGCTAAGGGCATACAGCTACACACTGGTGTTCACCAGGGATGCCCCCTGAGCCCCCTTCTCCATATTTTTTCACTGGATCCCCTATTACACTCCCTTGTCAATTCACCAAGGTGGACTGGAATTATTGGTGAAGTACCCCAGCATCAATAGCACCTGCAAGCATATGCAGATGATGTAATCTTGTATTTTGTGGATTTTAACCAAATATGTGAGTTTCTGGTTGAATTCAGGAAGTTTGCAGAGGTTTTGAATGCTTCATTGAATTTTCAGAAAACCAGAGGCTTGTTTTTTATGGAATTCTGGATTGTCGGGCATTATTAAGGAAAACATAAATATTTCAAGAGAACCACTAAACATTTTAGGACTTCTTTTTGGTCCTCAAAACCTTGTACTTGAAAATTGGGAGATAGTAATAGGGAAAACAGAGAAAAAAGTTAACAGATGGAAGCAGTGGAAATTTTCTAAACTTAAATGCATATTTATAATAATACAATATATTTTACCTTGTCTGCAATATGTTGCCATGATTTTTCCATTACCACCTCAGCAAGAGACTAGAATTTATTGTTTTTTTTTTCAAATGTTATGGGTAAATAGGTTGAACCCAGTCAAGTGATGCAACACCTATTTAGTCAAGAAGGCCGGGGGTCTTGGGATGATTTTTTTATTTTGGTTGTTTAACCAGGTATAGCACACTAAGCTGAAAGCTTGTTTACAGGAGTGACATGGGAACACAAGGAGGATAAGTGACTTGCTTAGGGTCACACAGTATGCAAGTGGAAGCTGTGGGATTCAAACCCAGGTTTGGTCTGCTGGATGTCACCAGATTTGCAGCTCAGAGCCTTAGACCACTGCGCTATACTGCATATACTATAATGTGCTATACTGATTGACCCAATAGTGTTCCTTAATACCCTGTTCTTTATGAATACTATTAAATGTGGTTTGACACAGCATGTGAGTGTCAAGAGGGTGTGGGTAGATAGGGCTTTGGGTAGGTATTTTAAAGTCTGGCATAATCTAGCTCCTAAATTAAACCCTCACATACATATCCCTGCTTATTTTAGATCAGCTGTGCAAAAACTGTATAGATGGCAGATCACTAAGGCCACGACACAAAATAATTCTACATATGTCTTTTACAAATTAATTATGAATACTATTCATCCAAAGGAACCTTGTTTTAAAAATTGTCTGACAGATCAGAATCACTTGTTGATGCTCAACTTAATAATCCCAGGATAACCCCCTATTTGTGGAAAATACAATGGTTAATAGTGAATGGGCGTCTTAATGTGCAGGGTAATGCAAAATACCAGGCAAAAGAAGAGAGAAAGTGCCCTTATACAGAGGCCCAGATATTCAAAAGGGTTGCGCCATGTGCAACAGGGTTGCGCCATGCGCAAGTCCAAAATGCGCCATTCTGCGATATTCAGCAGGAGGCAGTTACGCCACTGGCAACAGGTTGCACAAGAGAGCAATGCAAATGAATGCATGCTCAACAGGAGGAGGATCCATGCATAACCTGCGCAACCCGATCATTCAGTCGGGTTGCGCGAAGTCTACATCGCAACCCCAACCTGCGCCGCACAAGCTTGAGCCAAAAAAAGCAGCAGTTGAGGGCCACCCACAGGTGAACTGCTGCATTGCAGGCGCAACACAGCAGCTGCCACCCTGGCTGGCTAACTTTCGGTCCCTGTGCCCCCCCACCAGCCCGATCGCGGAAGAACCGTGCATGTCCCCCTCCCACATCTCCCTGGCCCGATCGCGGGCAGAACCACTACATGTCCCCTCCCACATCTCCCACAGCCAGTCGTGGGCAGAACGCGTACATGTCCCCCTCCCACACATCTCCCACAGCCCGATCGCGGGCAGAACCGTCTATCGCCCCCCCACATCACCCACAGCCGATCGCGGGCAGAACCTGTATGAACCCCCAGTGCGTAGCTCTGCACCAATGGGCGGTAGCCCTCACCGGACAGTCAGTGCGGGCGGCGCGGGCGCAGGCGGTGGATGCTGTCGCCCGCCGGCGCCGGGGAGCGGGTGGATGGGCTTCGGGTGGGTGGGGGGGACACTAGACACCAGGGAGATGTTTGGGGGTTGTGTTGGACATTCTGCCCGCGATCGGGCTTTACGGTCCACTGACCACCAGGGAGTTATTCGGTTGGGGAGGGTTACATTCTGCCCGCGATTGGGCAATTGGGGTTCATACAGGTACCCGCCCACGATCGGGCACTGGGGTTCATACAGGTTCTGCCCGCGATCGGGCTGTGGGAGCTGTGTGTGGGGGTGACATGTACGTGTTCTGCCCGCGATCGGGCTGTGGGTGATGTGTGGTGGGAGGGCGACATGTACGTGTTCTGCCCGCGATCGGGCTGTGGGAGATGTGTGGGGGGGTGTCATGTAACTGTGATGCCCGCGATCGGGCTGCATTGTGCATCGGTTCCCGACGGCTGCTGCCTGGCAGGGTGGCCAGGAGCAAGTCCTCGGGGATCGGCGCACCTACATGCAAATGGCATGCAAATGGGGCCATAAATAGATGCAAATGGCCCCCCCCTGCGCCTTGCATAAATTATGGCTCCATTTGCATTTCACCTTTTGAATATCGGAAATTTGCGCATGGCGCAATGGTACTTGCGCCACCGCAAGTTTAATGCTCAACTCTGGCAACTTGCGGTAGCGCAGTCTCCACTGCGCCTACGTGCAAGTGTTGGGGAGCTGGGGTGATATTCAAAGGAGCTGCTCAACAGTGCAACTCCTTTGAATATCACCCCGGCCACACCCCTGTGCAACTATTTTGAGCAGCGCAGGGTCTTGCGCCTCAGACTGGCGCAGTTTGAATATCTGGGCCAGACTGTATTGATGCAGAAGAAACAATGGAGCATTTATTTTTACACTGCTCTTATTCAAAAATGTTATGGGTTTATTTAGTGAAATTTTGGAACTTAAAATGGTTTACTGCTATTTCTTATGACATTTAAGTCTTAGGCAATTATCCCTTGAGTTTGGCACAGTTTGATAAAAGTACACTATCACTTTTTTTTAGTTATGTGAGGTATTACTTATGGCAGGTGAGATGTCAATGGGTGCTTTATCAAAGGAAAATGACTTATGAATGTTATAATGCATTGGTAACGGGTGAATTGTCAAAATTTTATTTGCAAGAAAAACAGTTTTATAATTCAGAGAAAATCAAGAAGTGGTGGAAGGGTTTTCTTCGTTTTATCAAGTTTAAATGATCCAATGTGAATAAGAACTGATTGCTGTATGAATTACTTTATGTTTATCTCTGCTTTTTGATTATTGGAGTATTCAAAATTTTGCATGTATTCTAGTTAAGAGTTGTAATTAATTTTTTTATTTTACTCTTTATTTTGTGTTGTACTTTATGTTTTATTTCAATAAAAACTCCCCTACTCTTTTCAATAAGTGCCACGGGGTCTTTAACATCCACCTGAAATACAACCAATCCAGGCAGATGGGACTTTGGTTTAACGTCTCATCCGAAAGACGACACCTCAAAAGTGCAGCTCCCCTCTCATGCTGCACTACAGTGTCAGCACTGGGATATTAACCCAAGTGCGGGAACTGAACCCACAGTCCTCTGATCTCCAGGCCTCAGAGGCGAGCGTGCTATCTACTGAGCCACTGACACTGCAACAAATATCTTGATATATTTTTAATGATTACTCATCGGAGCTTGTGGGGAAGAAGAAGAGTTACACTGATGAGAGGAAAGTCTTCCAGGACTTGCAAATCCCATACAGGCTAATGTAGCCAGCCAAACTACAAATCAGCAGAAATGAGGTTTCCAACACTTTTGAGACTCCTGAAGAAGTGATGAACTACATAGAGAGAAACTGGCTAACTGAACCCTTTGCAGGACAGAACACCCAAAATGACATAACGAAGCACCGCAGGATGCATGACACTCTATCAGGAGCAAGAGCATGTCCCCGACAAACCCAGCAGAACTCCAGCATCCTGGAATGGCAGACCAAAACTAAATGCAAAGAAAGAGACACAGAAAGGCTGCAGCAGCACAAAGGGACACAGGGTCTGTCCACCAGTGACAACTGCAGAGAACTCAGTCCCCTCAATGACTGGATTGGAATCCATGGGGGAACCAGCACCAAAGTGGAAAGAGCAAGAAACTGAACTGCAGCCTGCAATCCTGACTATCTTAATCATCCAGAACCCAGAGCTTAATGCAACACCCCACACCCAGCTGAAGATGTGAGCAGAAACCATTGGATTGAACACTTTGGACCAACATGGAGCAGCAGGGGGAAGGTTGCACACACCCCAGAATGGGTGATACCTCAGCCTGCACAACCTTGTCACTCACACAAAGAGCAAACCTGAACTCACATACATAAGCTCCTGTGTGGAGTCATTGTGTAACTTGTGGAGCCATCTTGTAACTCGTAAATATTCAGTGCTATCACTTATATATATGCCTCTGCCTTTCACCTCTAGATTCCTCCCTACAACTCACTCAAAGGCAAACTGAGAAAAGGAAACCATTCAGCACAAAGCCCTTGATGTGATTGTGCCCCCCATGGGTTTTCCTTAAGAGAGAGATTTAATTGTGGAGGTAGGGAACATGGGCAACATGCCCTGATGTTGCCCAATCATGATAGAGTCCCCTGCAGGACATGACTGCCTAAGTGTTAAACACACGAAGCAGGGCATCTTCCCGATGAATGGGGTGAATTTTTGAAGGCAAGTAGGTGGGCATACCTACACCAAAGAAACACAGAATGTGTTGGCAGAAAAGGCCCACCAGGCCCACCCAGTCTTCCCTGTATGCCTAGCAAGCTGCTAGGACTTTGCTGTTGCCCACCCATCCCTCTCCTCAGAGCTGACAGACCCCTTTATCTAGATACCAGACAATGTTAGATAGTTCCCATCTCCCCCTGGCATGATTAGGTCACAACAGTGGGGGTGACAGCTACATGCTTGATCATGCTGTCAGATTCCCTTTACCTGATACCTATCAAAGCCACAATTTTGTCTAGCAGGCATACTAGGACAGACGGCCTAACGTGGCAGACTCACGAGGCTTGCCAGCAGCCGGGGCACACCTAACAGAGGTAATGAATTACTGGCAAGCCTTGTTTTCACTTTTCAGATCCCTTATCTCCCCTCCTTCCCATCCCCAGATATTCACCAACAAAGAGTTTTAAATCTTCTAATCTTGAAAACTTCTTGTTTGCATATGCACGTTTGAGCAGAACTGCTCTCTTGAACATGCGCATGAAGGACGATCATGGAGGCGAGCAGCGTGATACTCTTCCCTGCAGACACAGACTGAGCTCAGTCTCACACTGCCCAGTGCCCTACATCCCAATGCAGAATGGACCCATACAGAAGATGCACCTCTCACCGTGAACTAGGGAGAAGTGGAGTTGAGAAGTTGACACCTCATGCCAGAATTACCCCCGGCCCTAAAAAAGTTTTCAATGTGAATATTTTTCCAATTTTGTTGAATTTAGAGTCAACTGTTGCTTCACATTACTCTGACTGGTTCTTCCAAAACAATTACTATCACAGTTATAAGCCATACCTGGACATTATAACCGATCAAAAGCTTAGACTCAGTTTTATAAGTTTTAAGTTTGAGCAATTTCACAATAATGTTTTGGCATACCATTATAAAAAATGGGTGTACAGTTAGGGGACTGTGATTGTGGCTATGGGGAAAAGGAAGATTTAATGCACATTTTATGGAACTGCAGATGGTACTTGAAGCAAAGGCAATATTGGTAAAGTCCCTTTATTAACACTATACTGTATATTAAGTGGATAAAAAAAAACACACAAATATTCTAATGCACACTGAAGATGCCTGGGCACTTAATATAATAGCTAGGTTTTTACATGCCAACAATGAAATTAAGAAAAGAATAAAAGTTCTATGAAAACTGTAGAGGTTGGAAGTATCTTGCATATTTATTGTATTGCACTTTATATTATGTACATAAGCTGCTATTCAGATGGGCACTATGCATTTTAAAAGATGGCATGCATTGATCTGTACGAGATTACTGTTATTTATTCTGTGTTTACCAACTCTGTTTTTAAGGTGTTTGTACATTGTTGTTATTTTTGTGAAGGCTATTCAACCATACAATAAACTTGACTGATTGATTGATTGACTGATTGATTGAACATTCACCAATGACAGTTTTGTGCTGTCTATACAGTTAATTGTTCTTGGGTCTTCAAATGTTAGTAACACACACACATATTTCAGGCCAAACAGCCCTTAGTAGTTCCTGATGAATGTGCAACAACTGGGCACAAGGTTCAGCAACACAAGCATCCTGCCATTTGGACAGTCCTTTACATTGGGACAGAACAGTTATGTCACTCTCCGCCATATAACTGCCTGTAGTACTGCAATCCATAAATCCCCCTAGGTCAGAGAAGGGACTTGGGTACCACCAGGTGTCATGTATATCCCCCTCAAATGACCACAACAGAACTAACCACTGTAACTGTGGCCACTTTGGAGCGGACTGCAAGCAATTCTCTGCTCATGGTATTACCACAGACTCCCAATGGCTAGACAACAAATTAAGTGGGTTTCCTGGAACATGAAAGGTATTCAAACCCTGCTAAAGATGCAGAAAATATTAGATCACTTAAAGAAAGAATGGACAGGGGTGACATTCCTACAGGAAACACATCTTGCCAAAGCTGAATCAGACAAACTTAAAATGCAGTGGTTCTCTCATGTTTTTGACTCATACTATAATACCAAGAGCAGGGCAGTAGTTATTCTTATTGACAAAAATAAACCATTTCAAGCAGAAAAGGTTACCACATACCCAGAAGGGTGCTTTGTCATCATCCAGGGTATCATAGTCAAATAAGCTATAACCCTATGTAATGTCTATGTCTCAAACTCTACAAAGGCATCCTTTTTTCAGACACTCAAATAACAACTGTTAGAACTACTAAAGGGAGAGGTAGTGCTTGGAAGAGACGTGAAAGCAGCTGTGGATGATTTTTGGGATCAAGGTAAAGCTCCCCGGGGCATCATACTCCAGCATCAGAGGCACTGCAGAACCTGTCCCAGGAATTGGGACTGATTGACATCTGGAGAATGGTCCATCCTACAGAGTGGGACTATTCCTTTCGTTCTATCCCACATCAGTCATTCTCCAGGATAGACCTGTAGCTTATTCTGGAGGTCTGGAGAGTAAAAGTACTGGAGGATCAAATAGTGGCCATGGTCATATTGGACCATGAACCAGTCTCTTTCACGTGCCCCCCCCCCACTACAACTGAAGGGGCAAAGGGTATGTGGCATTTCAATACCTCAACCCTCAAGGACCCTGAATTCTGTGCCCAGCTAAACATAAAAAGCTTCCTACTTGTAATGAAACTGGAGAACACGAACGGTCATGCACTGGGTTGCACTTAAAGCCTATATTAGAGGCAGGTATGTCAGTCACACCTCTCAGTTGTAGAAGTATAGAGCACAGGACCTGGCAGAATAGCAGCAGTGGCTGAAGGGACTAGAGAAGTTTTGAGATAATCCAGCTGCAACAGAACACCTGCTAGCAGAAACCATAGGGCTCACGTACAAAATCGACATATACGTATACCTAAAAGCAGAATATGCTCTCTTTCACCTGCATCAGTCATTATGGGAGTCCACTGAGAAGCCTCCTAGCATACCAACTGAAGAAGAGTCAGGAGTTCTCCAGAACTGCATCTATTAAGACAGGGGGATGGAGAGCTCACCAGCAGTGAGAAAGGCATCAATGAAGAATTTCATGCCCTCTGTAACTCCCTGTATTCCACTGAATTCCAACCCACTGAGCAAGAGATGGAGGTGGGCTTCCTAAATCAGTTATAACTGCCATGAATGCAGTCTGACAAGAAGGCAAAGCTAGACAGGCCCCTTGCGCAAGCAGAACTTGAGGCTACACTGCGAACTATGCCTGCCAGGAAAGCCCCAGGCAGAGACTGGTCACCAGTAGAGTTCCTAAATGCCTTCAAAGATATGCAGTAAGGCCCACTGATGGCTGGTCTTACAGAGGCCTGTACAACAGGTATTCTGCCAGCCTCCACGCGAACAGCACAGATTTCCATGATATCAAAACCTGGGAATGACACAACCCTTTGTGGTAGCCTATTTCATTGATTATGGCAGACTGTAAAGTCTTTGCCAAGATCATGGCCACCAGGCTAAAGGCAGTCATCCCCACCTTAGGCCCTGTACACACTACACAGTTGTTTTCAAAACTAGTTTTTAAACTGGGTTAATAATCATCGTGCTACCGCAGCCATATTACAGTATAATCATGTTTAAACATGGTTTTGAAACCGGGTTATAACATGCTTCCTGGCCACATTAATCAGTTCAGCCTTCAACCGTGCTGTGCGTCCATGGTCAGTGTATCCCAGCATTCCTATCCCTGCCCATGGATGCATGGTAACACTGTCCAGAGGTAACATGGTAGCCTGTACACACTGGTAAGTGCAACCGTGTTTAGCTGAAACTGTTTTTAAAACTGGGCTAAAGACTAGGTACCTAACAGGGTTTTAGCATGGTTTTTAAAAACTGTTTAAATGACACTAATGTAGCCCCAAACCATGTTAGTGCTTCTTAAACTGTTTAAACTTGCTTAAAACAGTTTAAGAAGCCTAGTGTGTACAGGGCCTTAGTTGAAAGGGATCAGGTAGGGTTTATCCCAGGCTGCAGAGGCACTGACAATATGAGGCATCTGGTAAATCTTCTCTGGATATCTAAACCCCCATAGCCCCCACTATCTTACTCTCCCAGAATGCCAAAAAGGCTTTTGACAGGATTGAGTGGAGATACCTGTTCAAAGCCCTTTCAATCTTTAGCACTGGCCACAACTTCAGGACCTGGGAGAGCACACTATGCAAAGAAGCCACTGCCAAAGTAGTTACCAATGACAGAGCCCCCCACACACACACACACACTCCGTCTTGTAAGGGGCACCGGGTAAGGATGCCTGCTGTCACTCTTACTGTTTGTCCTGTCACTCCAACCACTCTTCAGGCTATCCACCTGTCAATGGATATAAAAGGAGTGGCAATGGGAGGGGAGCACAAGGTTTTGGCATTTACAGACACTATCATGTTGACCCTCACTGGGATCAGTAAATCGGTGCCAGATCTCCTGGCCCTAATTAACCAATATAGCAAGTTTTCATAGCACAAGCTAAGTATTTCCAAATCAAAGTTCCTGGCATCGTCACCACAGATACCAGACTCAGACTACCAAATTAAATGTGAGCCATGGCCCATACCGTACTATAGCTTGCACAGATGGCACCTTAGGGCCCACAAAGTTTGGATCCCATCTGAAGAAAGAAGCACAGAGTGGCTAACAGGCACTTATGAGCAACATAATAAGAACTGAACCCATAGCTTGGATCACGTGAAAAAATGCTTTTATAGCATATAAAATATATTGCAGCTCACCTCCCCAGATAATCACCACCAATGTTTCACCCACCTGACCGTGGACTTTATTATGGTCAGGTCGGTGAAACATTGGTGGTGATTATCCTGTGGGGTGAGCTGTAATATATTTTTTATGCTATTAAAGCAATTTTGTACATGAACCAAACTATGGGTTCAGTTTTTATTAGGTTACACACTAGTGTCTGTTAGCCACCCTGTCCTACGTTCTTTTTCCAATACTTGAAGAGTGCTCCATGTGTGGACTCCCTTAGACACTTGCTTTACTACTGCTTGGAGCCCCTCTGAAGAACCCACTCTCATATCCCACCTTAACACACACCACGTGGAACTGGAAAAAGTATGTAAAGCTCAGCAGTCGGCTGGCAAGGAAGGCACAACACTTCCTCTTTTGGGAAAACCTATTGCTGTGCATCTGAGGTAAGCCAGCATGGTAGAAAGAGCAGGCTGAGATAGGAATACACTACCTCCCAGATATATTACACTTGCTCCTCAATACCCTAAAATCCTTTGCCAACTACAACAGAAGTCCTGGCTTCCTAAACAACACCACTGGAAGCACCTCCAGTTAAGACATGCACTAGGACCCATCCTAGGCCCAAACCTCAAAACCCTAGAGCCCAACCCCTGATAAACTTTCATGGCCCACAGGTAGCAAGGCAGTGCAGAGGACAGACATATGTAAATACCTCCTGAATCTCTCCCCAGACCCCAACATGAGGGTTAGACAAAGATGGATAGAGGAATTAGGGCAAGAAATCACTTTGTAAATCTGGAGCAGTTGCAGAACTACTGTCCAAAATGGAGTAAAAGACACAAAAAATAGATTTATGCAATTTAAAGTCATGCACAGGTGGCATAGAATACCTCTTAAACTGCATTAATGAGGATTCCTCCCATAAGGAAACTGCTAGCGGTGTAACATACATGCAGGCTGTCTCACCCACATTCTTTGGTCCTGCCTGACGTTACACAATTTCTGGAAAGAGATCCAGCTGATTTGCAGGGAAATACCATCCAGTAGGATAAACTCCACACCTCAACTAGTAATTCTAGGACTCTGGTATAATCACCAAGTGGAACCAAGTATCTCCATGGGTGGAATGAAAATGGTTGCTAGGCACACTGATTACAGCCAAGAAGAGGCTCCTCCTACGATACTGGATGGACCAAACTCCCCCCCCCCCGGTGCAGGAATGACTAATGGAGATGGGTAGAATAGCCAGCTATGAGACAGTGCTGTATGCCACTCAAAATAGGCTTGAGGCATATGCAGACAATGGAGGAGCTTACCTTAACTCCACATACTGCAAGCTCCTATCTGACTGCTTTCTCCCCAGACAACCTCCAGTTCACCACACCTACTGTAACGGACTCCATAAGATTAATTCCTCCAATCTCAGTTATGGGCCCAACCTTCATCACCTGCTCAAAGGCCTGAAATAAATCAGATATGGGCAGCTATGGTGACATGTGGTACATGTGGTTCTGTGATATGAACTTAAACTGCATCAAACATGACCAGCCCGGGGTAATGCCAACATTAACATCTTATTACTCAGTGGATTGTCTATATAGCTGCATCCCCATGAATTACATGAGTTTGCTGAATTATTAGCATTGTCATGAATCATCTTATTTTCACACTTATATAAAACAAAAGCACTCAGTCCATGGCTTTAGACATGTGACTCCAAGAGGCGATGCCCGAGCCAGGAGGTAACTCCAAGGGGCAATGCCCAGGCCAGGATATTTAACTACTTAACTGTAAACTGTTGCTATACTTTCATAACTCAATAAAAAATATTAATTTTATATATATATATATATATATATATACCCTTCTCTCTAAGTGTGTCCTGGCTAATGCTATGTTCAGTTGTTGTGTGTTAAAAAGTACAATTTTCTGTAATTGTTGAAAGCATGCCACCGACCTCCACTCTGCTAGCAGCATCAGCATCCACAATATGGTACCCACTGTAGTGTTTGAGAGATCGCTCACCCATGGCCTTTGGGGGGAATTGAGTGAGGTACACCTGCCATGGATGTCTGAGGACTGCTAGGGGGTGGGCAGACTTGTGGGGTAATGTTGTGACTTGGTTGGCATTAAAATGTTTGCTTATTGTTGCATTTGTATATAGATAGTGCTACCCATTGTTTTCATTTTCCCCTTGCTACCCCTTGTTCTTTTCCATACGGTCCCTTTTCAATAAATTGTTTTAAACTGCATTTTATGATTTGGGGACTGTCATTGCTTTCACTGTCATTTATTTTGGGGGAAGGATTGCGCTGGCAGGTTTTGCATTGTTTCTGGGGATGGTAACCTTGTGCTTCAGCCGCCAGCTGCCAGGTACCCCATATCATTATCTCAGGAGGAGGCACTGTGCCATTAACTCCAGTGTAGTACACCCTTAGGGAACCCAGCTGGCCTCCTCAGGTGGGGTGCAAAAGGGTACCCAGAGGGCCCCAGTACAGCAACCTCACCTTACATACAATTGCCTGGAAAGTAAACAAATGTGATCTAAAGGCCAACGCTGCCCTAGTGGCATTGTAAGCTTATTTCTAGCAATGTAGCGTATTCACTACTTTGTGTCATTAAAATGTAGTTTTTTGGGTGGTATTAAAGTTTGGGCTAAGCCCTGCTGTTTGTGGATTGCAATATAACGTTGTTGGGGGACTTAGAAAATGCAGCCCCCTTTTTTCTTTTATTCATCTCTTATGATAATTTTTGTAACACTCATCACCCCAATCCAACCACAACCAGGAACCCCCTACTAATTTTCCCTGAGAGGGAAATTGCATTTAACAGTGATAATCCACTTCCAGTCAAGGAGTGCCAAAATTAGGCATACACTAGACATTTATTTCATAGTGGCTGTAGCCCAAAGTCAAGAACCTGAAAAACATGTAGCTTCAGAACACTTGAATTTGTGAACCACAACCTCTGCTTGCATACTATGTGACCCAGGGCCAGGGCAACTCATACAGAATCCCTGTGCTACTGAGAAGCACCTGGAACTTACAATAGGCTCTCCAACATGCAGGCTCTGCTCTACCAACTCTCAGATACTTCTGATATGAATGATACTGCCCCCCCTCAAATGCACAAGATGAGGAAAGTAGTGAACAAACTACTGTAGGGGGCCCAGAATAAGATTTGTGCCAGTCAATCTCCCTATCAGGAATACCAATGGAGGGCAGGGATCTTTCTTGCCACTTCTGCTCACGTGGGATATCAGGGTCACGGGAGACAAAGCAAAGCAAAGAAAATAGGCCTTTTTACACCTGAAAGGTCAGCCTAGCCTGACCCTCCTGAAACTATCAGCTGTACTTAACATCTAATCAGCGAGGTGAGAGTCACATCACAGTTTAGCCCCTGCCATGCTCAGACTACTTTGCAGCTGAGTCCTTTACAAAAAAAATGAAGTTCAGACAGAAAGCAAAGAGTAAGTAGTAAATATATTTTGGGAATTGCCTGTGGCTCCCTAGCAGACAAGGGCCCTTGACCCAGACCTATGATGCCTATATACTAGTCTGACCTTGCATTTTTCTTTCATGAAGCTGTAAATACTGGCAGCTGGAGGTGACGGAGAAAGGGGAACTTTTACAGGAACAGTTTCCATATGAGCTAAGGCATCAACAGAAGGTACAGAGGACACCATTTTTTTCCACTGGATGTACCACAGCCTCCTCAGGTTTGGCACAGCTATAGTCAAATTTAGGCTCGTTCAAAGTTGTCTTTCTATACTTTCGAGAATGTGCTCAATTATTGACAGTGGATACAACTTTCACAAATGCAACAGCTTCAGGTGCTTCCTCCATACACTGGATGGGAGGAGCAGCCTTCTCCACCAGGGACACCATGTTTGTCTCCTCCACTCATCCATTTTTCAAACAGGAAGCAGCAAGGCCCACTGCAGGAAGAGCTGGGAAGTGTCATTCCCACCTTTCCACCTGTTACTAAAACAGGTCTATGTAACCCACCCCCTCCTGGTCAACAATTACAAATAAAAAAGAAAATAAATGAACTCCAGAGTGAGGTTCAGAAGCTCTAAACCAGTGCATTTTGTCTGCCCCCTGCCCAAAACAGCAGGAAAACTGAACAAGCTGCACAGTGGAAACATTGTTGATTGAACAAAGTGCTGAAACAAAAACCCTATTAAACATAAGCTAGCAGTCATACTGTATGATACATATGCAGCTTCACTGTTGCCCTCTAGCTACAACATACCTGTGGAGGGACTAGTTTACATATAAAACTTGTTTTTTAAATATTTTATTTATTCCTTTTTTATAAAAATGTGCCACCTATCCCACTTTCTAAGCACAATAAGACACTCAAGGCTGGTTGGTGAAGGGGATTCTAGTACTCCCAGAGGCTGCAAGGCCTTCGTCCTGGAGTTTCATGTTTCTCTATGCCCTTGAGCATGCAGGAATACCCCTAATACCACCCACCCTGTCATGTTATTGTTTACCTAACATTCACCCTGCTGTACCCCATTACTGCTCATTTACAAAAAGCACCTGTCATGCTCAAACTATAAAAAATCATTATGTTTAATAATGTTGAAGAAGGGAGGGAAAAGATTACATTTTGCCAGTGTGAAATCAGCAGCCCGCTCACTTCCACTTCAGTGATATTTTGTGATATTATAATCTGGAGCTTCTGTGCTTGACAGGGCATTTTGTTTATACTGCAGAGGGTAACATTTAAAATCAAAGCTACCACTGAAACTGACTGTGGCTTCGGGCCATCAGCACAATGGTGGGGCTACCACTCCTGGCCAGCCAATGTTCAGGAATGAGCTTGAGTTGTCATGGGCCAGTCATGGGGAAGAACTCTTGCACTGAAGCTATCAGAACAGCTAAATCCCTTTATTTTAAGAATACTTTACATGAAAATCTGAACTCCCCTCACAAAATTTGGCATACTGTCTCCTGCTTTCTCAGTCCCCCACCTATCTCCTCCTTCCCCCCCTCCTTAACAACAGCACCTTAGTCTCTGACCCTTTTACATTTGCCTGCACCCTGAATGACTTCTTCACAACCTGTGCCCTACCCTCCACCCTGCCCACCCCTCTCTCCAGCCACTCCTGCCCCTGCATACTCCCCCAGCAACTCCTACTCCTCCAACCACAAATGAATTTCATGTTCCCCATCACAGCCCACAGGGCACTTTGAGCCCTCCAAACCCTAAACTCACAGAAATCCAGTTCTGATGGACTCAACTCCCTCTTCCTTCATATCTCTGCCCCAGCCATTGCCCACCCTGTCCCTGTCACATCTTCTTAATCTCTCCTTCACCCGTGGCTGCTTTCCACAGGCTTGAAAGGCTGCAAAAGTAATCCCCCTTCATAAGGGCTGTGACCGGGCTCTTCCAGGAAACTACCATCCCATCTCCCTCCTTCCTGTCTTGGCTAAGCTCTATCCCTTGTCTTAACCAGACTCTACCATTTCCTCACCTCTTCAGATTTCATGTCCCCTTATCAATTGGACTTTGGGAAGAATCACTCCATGATTTCCTCTTCTCTCGATGTGACAGATACCATCCTCACTGGAATGGACCTAGGCCACCTCAACTCAGCCATATTCATAGACCTAGCCAAGGTCTTTGAGTCTGTCTCCCACCCAGACCTTCTTACAAAGCTCAAACTAGCCAATCTCTTCCCCCTCTCAGTCAAATGGTTCGGTTCATACCTTTCTGGCTGATCACAGCGTTTCCAGGCTAGTGATACTCTACCCCCGCCCCATCCTATCATGCATCCCACAAGGCTTTATTTTGGGTCCCATCCTCTTTTCTATTTTCCTCAATGATCTTCCCCTTGTGTGCCATCACTCCCAGTTTCACCTTTATTCAGACGATACCATCCTCTACACCTCTAGCCCGTCTGCCTCCAAGGTCTCCTACCTACTTCAACCAGAATTCAGTCACATCCTGAACTGGTTCCAGGACAATCAGCTAAAAGTTAACACTTCAGAAACTGTATCCATGAACTTCATCACTCCCCCAAACTACAGCCCCCCTCCTTCTCCACTCTCAAAGGCACTACTTTAGACATAGTCCCAGCATACCAGTACATTGGTGTCTGGCTTGAGAGCTGCTTAGACTTCACCACGCACATCAACTATATTCACTCCAAGCTCTGCCCCAAACTAGGTGCTCTTCACAGAAATAAAGATGCCCTATCCCTCCCCGTTTGCAAGCTCCTCCTCACTAGGACAATCCTTCCACTATTTGACAATGCAGATGTTGTTTACCAATATGTCTCCACATCCATCCTCTCCAGACTGGACATTCTTTTGAATGCTTTTTGCCACTTCACCTTAAATGCCCCTACCAGGACCCGTCTCTGCACACTTCACTCTTCCCTATAACTCACCTCCCTATCCTCATGCTGAAACCACCATACCTCCATCATCTTGGTCAAGTATTGATTTGGCACACTCACTCCTTATCTCGCCTCTCTCTTATCCACCTTCACGCAGACTGCCTATTACCTCTGCACGTGGGACACTCCTCCTTCGACCTTCCATGACCTCATTCAAACTCTGGGAAGGCTAGCTTCTCCTTCAAGTTCCCAAATCTACGGAACTCCTTCCCCTCATCTCTCCACATGCTACCATCATTATACCTTTTCAAAAGGATGCTTTGCCAATCTCTGCCTCCTCCCTGCTAATGCCCTCATGAAACCTAAGCCCTTCACCTCCGGAACCCCTAATGACTAGCTGCCCTGCATCTTGAACCAGCCCCTATTATTTGGTAGCATCTGCCTGCCTGCACTGCACTTGTTTTGAGGTACCCAAGTTGGCGGCTTACTGCCTGTTTGCATGGCTACCTCACAGTAACAGTCTTACGAAAACCATGCACTTGACTCCACCAGACTTAACACCCTTCTCTCTACACTCTTGCATTCTGCACACTGGCACTGGCACTGCCATTACATTGTATGCGTACCTGCACCTTGTTATATGTATAGGTATACCTGCCCCTTGTTTGACGTACTTAACGCGTACTCAGGCCTTGACTTGTACCCAGTCCATGACTTGTGCCAGTGCATTTCTCGCCTTGTCTCATTGTGTAATATCATCACCATGTATTTTCAAGGATATTGTATCTAGTAGCCTGTTTTATGACCTGCATAATAACTCTACTTTTCGCCTTGTCTTATTGTATGATGTCAACACCATGTACTTGATGATGTTATATCTCCTCTCCGCCCCCCCCCAGGTCTCACCTGGTAATGAGCCTCTACTCAGTGTGCCTCTCCCGTCTAACAACTTTTAAATAAAAATAAAATAAAATAAAGACTGAGCATACCAGTGATGCTTTTGTCCTCCAGATTGGGAGGGTAGATGCTGTGGCTATCGCACTGCCGACAACCAAAATAACCAGCTCATAGCCCCTGGAAGTGTAACAAAAAGTCCAGAACTTGCTCACAAGATAATTATAGAAGATTTATTAAAGAGTATAAGAGCAGCACTCACCACTGCTGACCACCGCTGAATGTTTTTGCACACATGCAATGTGCTTTCTCCAGGTGAGGTCACACACCACAAGACACCCCTGTTATAGTAATAGATTCATAACGTGACAATGTAATAAATATAGACTTGTCCAATAAAAATAAATAATAAGGTACAAAGGCAAATATTAATATGTGCAAAGTCTGACCAAAAGATACATAGAACCATATAATATATGACTGAAACTTCCATCAAATGTGATAATATAGAAAAAAGTGGGGGGCAGATGTGGGACAGGATACTGATACAAAAGAAAAAGGGAGGGAGGAGGGAAGGAAAGGGAATAGAGGAAGGGAGGGAGGGAACAAAGATTAAAATTAACTAGAGGTGGTCGAAGTGGCCAAAATGTTCTAATGCAGAATCCACGAAGTAATCATAGAAACATAGAGGTTGACTGCAGATAGGGACCGCAAGGCCCATCCAGTCTGCCCATTTCTTTTACTACCTTATAAATATGCCATCGGTCTTTGCTCTGTCAGTGGCCTATCTATTCATACTCATCTGTATTGCTCCCTTATGCCTATTCCATGCCTGTTTGAAGCCCTGCACTGTATTCATAGCCACCACTTCCTGAGGTAGGCCGTTCCATGTATCCACCACTCTTTCTGTGAAAAAGAATTTCCTCACATTCCCCTTAATTAACCTCCCTCTAATCTCATGCTGTGTCCTCTTGTCCTGCTATTTTTCTTATATTTAAACATGTTAGACTCTTTCATCTTGTTAATGCCCTTAAGGTGTTTAAAATGTTTCGATCATCTCACCTCTCTCCCTCTTTTGCTCAAGGGTATACATATTGAGCTCCGTTAATCTGTCCTCATATGTCTTCTGATGCAGTCCCTGCACCATTTTGGTTGCCCTTCTCTGGACTGCCTCAATTTGCTTAATGTCCTTGTGAAGGTGTGGCCTCCAGTACTGCACGCAGTACTCCAGATGAGGCCTAACCAGTGTCATGTAAAGAGGGATTATTACCTCCCTCTTACAACCTGTGATACCTCTACTAATACACCCTAACATCCCCCTAGCCTTACCTACTGCTTTAGAGGTCTGCTTGCAGAAGCAGAGTACTTTGCATCATAATGAGGAACATGAAGTCCATTGAAAACAATGACTTCGCATTACTCCTCCTTCCCCCAAGCACTTCTGCACCAATTTTAATGCAAAGTACATTGAAATCAATGTACTTCGCATCACTTCACCTTGTTATTGAGCTCCAAGGTGAATTTTGCAGTGATTCATGGGATTGCAGGTGACGTGCTCTAGATTGTTCTGTACAGCCTCAGTTCTGTGTAGTGTGTGTGTGTAGTGGCAGCTGGAGACAGTTTGCTCTCAGAGCTCTGCGATTCAAATCATCTAAAAAGCTGTTAAAAAGCCTTTTTGAGTCATTTTTCTTGCTCAAAATATTGTACATAGATTGTAGGAAACACTCCTGTGCTCATATCATCAAGTGTTTATTGTTTGTGTGTGGATTTTGAATGTTAATTTAGAACATTCAGACTGTGTACTGACAGCCACTTCGCGTCCACTTCGCAGGTGAAATTTTACTTCACTGCATCTCTAAAAGTAACAATTATTTATATAATACATAGTATTAGATATAGTACATATAATCAAATGAACAAATGCTGACTGCAAAGGACTCTTGAGAATAAACCGTTAATAATAGCTATCCTCAAGAGACAAGAAACTTAGTTCAGAAGCTAAACTAAATGCAGTAGGTATACTGAACATCCTGGCACAGACATCCTGAAAAAATATGTCAAATGCAACATTCATGTCAGGGGAAGGGGTCAATTAAACTGCATTGTTTAAACTTGGATAGTCTTTGGCATGTAACTTTCACTGTCAATAGGATTCCCTTCTTCTCATAGTGAAGGCAACACACCTCTGCTTCAAGCATCCGAGCAAAAGCAAGAGGAAAAAGAAACTGCTATGGTTCTTGAAAGAGTTGATAGAAAAGGTAAAAGCAAAATGAGTTGCATTCAGAATGTAGAAGGAGATGCAGAGGGAGGAGGATATGGATATGTATCAGGGGAATTGGGGAGAAGCAGGGAAAGCAGTAAGGAGTGCAAAGGTGCAAACTGAAGAGGGAAAAGCCAAGGCAGTAACAAAAGAGGACAAGGCAAATTTTACAGGTGCATGGGCAGAACCCTGCAGTCATTTTTGCTAGGAGAGGGGAAAAGGGACCCTTAAAGCATGTGACTGGTTTCATGCACTGTGGCATCCACAGTGCTGCAGTCAGTGCTGTACCATTGTTTCTCAATCATCCTTCCCCTCCATGGCCACACTAGTTTATCCTCTGAACAGGCGCACTATCTTTTGGACACTCGCCAATTCCAGAAGAGCCTTTCATGCCCAAGGTGGCTGCCATGAGCTCATTGCACATGCACGAGTAGTGAAGGTAAATGCACATGTGCACTCTTGTTATGGTGGCCATTTTGGGTATGGCGGTTTCTTTCTTGCAAATGCACAATTATAGGATACTATGCATGTGTAAGTACCACATAAGCACTTCATCAGCCATGGAAGAAGTTTCAAGTACTGTTTGACTCAGGCTCACCACCTTGCTGCAGCCATATTGGCTCTGACCAGAGTTTGTTTAGGTATGTAAGTGAAAAAAGGAAGCACAGAGAAGGGATTGTAAGGTTAAAAAGGGAATATGGGGCTGTGCAGAGGGGGACCAGAAAATGTCAGACATCTTGAAGAAATACTTCTGCCCAGTGTTCACAGAGGAAGAGAAAGGGGAGGGATCGTAATAAAGTAAGAGGAGATTTGAAGGGGGAAGTGGACACTAGTCCCATTTTGGAGCAGAGAGTGTTGAAGGGACTCACCAATCTGAATGCGGAAAAGGCAATGGGGACAGATGGGGTGCATCCAATGGTATTGACAGAGATTAGGGAGGTACTAGCTGCACTTCAAGCAGTCATACTTAACAGCTCACTGGAAACAGGAGTGGTTCCAGAGGACTGGAGGAGGGTAGATCTAGTCCCACTTCACAAAAGTGGTAGCAAGGAGGATGCTGGCATTTACAGGCCATTCAGCTGTACATCAGTGGTCAGCAATTAATGGAATTACTGCTGAAGGAAAGTATTGTGGAATATCTTGAATCCAACAGGTTAGGAGACAAGAGACAGCATGGATTAATGGGAGGAAGGCTATGTCACATGATTCTGATAATTTTTCTGACTGGGTGATCAAGGAATTTGATCAAGGTGTAGCGGTGAACTTGGCCTCCCTAGATTTTAGTAATATTTTTGACACTGTTCCACATAGGGGACTAGTAAGCAAGCTGGGTAACTTAGGAATTGGTCCAAAGTTGTAAACTGGGTAAGAAATTGGTTAGGGGATAGCTGACAGAGAGGGACAGTAAAGGAAAGGAGGGTGACCAGTGGAGTACCTCATGGATTAGTGCTGGAACCAGTACTCTTTAATGTCTTTACAAGGGACATTGCAGAATACTGTAGCTGGAAGGGAAGGTCTTTCTCCTTGCAGAAGACACCATAATCTACAACATGGTGTACCCTCCAGGAGTGGTGGAAAAGATAAGCAGAGACCTAAAAAACTCAAGCATGTTCAAGGATATGGTAGCTGGGTTTCAATGCAAAAAAGTGCAAAATAATGCACTTAGGGTACAGAAACCTAGAGGTGGAGTACAAAATGGGTGGAGTGGTATTGATGACTACCAAGCAGGAATGAGATCTAGGGGTAATCATATCGGATGACCTCAAGGTGGCCAGGCAGTGTGACAAAGCAGTTGGGAGGACTAGTGAGATACTGGGCTACATAGGAAGGGGTATCACCAGCAGAAAGGGGGAGGTGATGGTGCGCTTATATAGAGAGATGGTAAGACCCCACCTTGAATACCGTGTCCAGTTCTGGAGAGCACATCTCAGGAGAGACATAATCAGAGTACAAGCAGTCCAGAGGAGGGCAACTAAAATGCTGCATAGCCTGTGCCAAGAGCTGTACAGGGAGACACCCAAGTACCTCAATATATATATCCTGGGAGAGAGGCTGGAGAGCTGAAAATATGATAGAGTCCTTTAAATACCCCACAAGGTTAAATAAGGTACAGGAGGGAAGTATTTTCATCCCCTCCAGGTCCTCATCTGCTAGCCAGACATTCTTTTCCCACTGCTTTCCCAAGCTCTGGAACTCACTCCCTGCTGACTTTCCAAATGTTTCTTCAATCCACACCCTATCCTCTCTCATGCCCTCTTTCGCCACCCCCACATACGACTGTACCTAATTTCACCTGGCACCCCCACCTCTATCCTCAATGACCCCTCACTGGTCCTCCCCTACCTTGCCCTGCATTGTTAGCCGAAATTGACTGTATGCAAGCACTTATAGGGTTCAGACTACTAGTTTGACAAGTGAATATGTCTGATCATTGTTATCCCTGCTTGTATGTCAGCATGTCACCTCCACTGTATCCTAAGCCACTGTATTTTGATGTTGTATATTATTTCATTGTAACCTATGATGTAGTACTTATTGACTATTGTTACCCTCATTATCTGCTGTTCCTTTTCCTTTCCTGTCAGGACACTTCTGGAAACAAGTAATTTGTTCAGTATGTCTTCCTGGTGAAACTTTTAAATAAATAAATAAATACATTTTTCAGGAAAAAGGAGATCAAGAACAGGGGGATATACTATGAAGCTTGAAGAGGGTAGATTCAGAAGAGATGTGAGAAAGTACTTCTTCACAGAAAGTGGTGGACTCCTGGAACTGCCTTCCAGCAGAGGTGGCAGGGAGAAAGCCAGTGGTGGAGTTCAAGAACACATGGGATAGGAATCAGAATATCTTAGTGGAGAGGAACTGGGGAGGGGAAAAGAGCTGGATATCGATTAGGGTCTGTTTTGATACCTTAGGTAGGGGGGAAAACAGGAAGACTGGATGCTCCAAGCAGTCCTTATCTGCCAAAAATTCTACATTTCTATGTTTCTTCTCAATAATTTGTTCTCCAAATTTCCACCTCTGATACCCAGAAACCCTCTCAAGTCCCATAAACTTTAACATATGACCAGAACCACGTTTCTGAACATGTACAGCCAATGCATTGTCTTGGTTTCTGTTCTCAATACTATTTAAATGTTCGCTCCTGTGTATCTTGAGTAGGCAAAAAATGTTGCCAACAAAAAGGCATTGCATGAGCCTATTACCACATACACAACTAATGGGGTACTCAAGTAATAAAATCTTGTACCTCTGACTTCTCCTTTGTTACTGACTGTGTAATGGTGTTGGTTCATAGGCTATGTGAACAAGACTTACTGTTGCCACATACTGTAGCAAGATTTACTTCACAGTTACCCTATTTAACACATGACTGTAATCTTTATGATAATGTGGGCTGGTTACAGCTGGACCAGAGGTATAAGTTACAACTTAGGATCCTGGCTAGGAAAGTTACACTAAATATGGTACATTGTTCTTTTCATGAACATTTTAAAAACCATATTCCTACATCTCAAGCTTGATCTGCTCAATGTACTTGATTCACAATCCCCATGATGAAAACTTCCACTGGACAGAGATCTCTGTTATAGTCATTGCCTATGTTATAAAATGCCTTGCCGTTATCCATAACTGGTACTTGTAATATCTGATCTGTCTTTAAGTCACCTTTAAAGAAACATCTTATTGTTACTAATGTTTACATTTCTTTAACTGTTTGTTAATTTAGGTTGTTGATAATATTTTCATTTGTATATTTGTTATTTGTTCTCTTTGCCCATGTAAACCGGTCTTTAGCCCATGGACTTTTCCAGATTTTAAATAAACAAAACAAACAAACATTTATTTGTTCCTGGAGAAAGGGTGTTCATTGTTCCTAAAATCAAAACAGGCTTATGTAGGTTGTGCAACAGCACATCACTGATATTTGTTCCCCACGTCTAGGTAATGTGTAATGGCTGAATCATGTACTTGTCCCATCTGTGCTCTGTTTGCATACTGGACAGGTTGATTTTTCCAGGATTTTTCTAAGTATGGGCACTTGTGGATTAAAAGTATTGGTAAAGTTGATAGATTGTTCTATCTGGATTCCCTTCTGTGCTTTGGTAATAATGAGCCTCTCCATATTATCCACCTGATCTCTTGGTCTTGCAACACAAATTGGATAATATCCCTGTTCCTTAAAATGCTTGGATAACTCATGTTTGCCCTCTGTGCAGTCTCTATCACTTCTACAGTTCCTCTTTAATGGCATCAACTGACCAACAGGAGTATTGTCCACCACATACCTGGGAAGTCAACCGTGGCAATGTATCAGTGATTTTCTTCTAAATTGCCTTGTGGTGCAGGGTAGTTTTAAGTCCCCCCCCTCATCTTTTATAGTAGTCATATCTACAATGTTCACCCTATACATATCTTCGCACAGAGAAAATTTAAGGTGTTCATGTAATTGTCTCCAGGTATGGTACAAAATCTGACAGTTCTTCCCTTTATTTCTTCCACACCAGGAATACATCATCAGTAAAACACTTGTAGAGGTCAATTTTGTCAAAAAGAAAAAGGATTTGTTGTTTCCAAAAAGATTGATCCCTCCTCCCAAGCGTTCAGATATGTAGTGGCATAACTGGGTGCAAAGATGCACCCATTACCATCCTCTTAGTTTAAATGTTGAACCTATTCTTAAAATGAAATGACTTGCTAGTAAGTACTACTGTAGCTCTGTAAGGATCCCCAAAAATTCAATAAAAGGAGCTGATATGTTAGTCTTTTTGTACAAAATGTCCTGATGTGCTATGTTGGTGTGCAAGGACTTGATGCCCAAAGTGACCAACCACCAATCCTTGTCTACGTACAAACCTCCAAGTACCTGTAAAACCTGTATGGTATGTCTAATATAGAAATGGCCTTGATTGGCTATTGGTTTCATTTCATTTTGTTCCATTTTTATTTTTTATATTTGTTAGCTGATGAACAATACTGTCCGTTTTCAATAGCGACTTGTTTTGTAACATTCAAATATAAGAACACAATACATACAAACTTTTTAGAGTACAATATAACATTACAAAGGTGTCAGTAACACACAATAAAAACATCAATTACAAGTACATTCATTAACTAATTCAAGCCACTGTTTCAATCTAGTTTTAAAAGAACTAACCATTGTGCAATGAATAATTTTGTCTGGAACAGAATTATAGAAGGAGAAAACCCTATATGAAATTAATTTTTCTGGCCTATTTCCTTTTTAAATAGTGGTATTCTAAAGACAAACCTGCTTTGAGCTGGTTCCACCATTCCACAGCAAAAAGAATATCGCTGACCTCCCCCATCACTGACATCCTAGACACCACCAGGTCCCGACCTTGACCAGGGACCACACCGACACCTGTTCTGTGTTCATGTGGGGCAGTGCTCTGCACCCTGCTCCCCCAGACTTGTAGATTCCAAATACGGGGAGTGGGGCAGATGTTGGGGGAAAGCAGCCAAACTTTGGAGTCGATGACATGGTCATTGCTCTGACAACCAGGATCTGCGCTGTTGGTGTCAACGGGTTGGTGTCACTGTAACAGCTTTGCTGTTACAATGGTATACACTTTGCATACTAGTCCCATGAGCATTTACTAATCTGAAGAACAGTGCCTGAAACTTAGTGGGCAAAATACCTTTTGTAAGTTTAAAAAGAAAAGTACCCATTTTAAAAGTAATCCTATTTTCAAGAGAAGGACACTTTGCAGCTTTTAAGAGATTACAATGGTGGGTTCTAATTGGTAGACTCATCATAAAACGGGGGCACTATTATAGGTAACAGTTTTGCTAATATTCTTTCATTAATACCAGAGTACACAGTTAATTCATAGTCAAAAATGCTAAAAAGAAAAGTATGGGTCAAAGGTTTCTTAGATAATGGTATTAGGAAAGCCCTGGCTCTAAACAATAAACCAAGTCTTTGATGAACAGTTTTTATGACACTACGGTCATGTGGTTAAAAAGTAAGACTGGAATGAAGGGTTATCACGAGATACTTAAAATTATCAGCTAGTTCTATTTTTCCCCTTTTAAATCAACAATTAAGCAATAATGCCCGATAGGGTGTGTGTCGTGCTGGGATAAGGTCACACCTCAGGTGGTTGGGCACAAGGCCACAGACCGAGTGCATCCAACATCTGAGGTGTGACGTTATCCCAAACGACACACACCCTGGAGGGCATTATTGCTATTATACAATGGCTCATTTTTATATATAAAATAAAAAAATAATTTTAAAGAATGTTTTTATTAGTGTGGAAAAATATTTTTGTTTCTTAAGAGGAGATGCAAAAAAAAAGCTCATCATCCAAAACATCATCTGCAGGTTCACATTGAGGCTGAGACTAGATCCGTGATGTACTGGGATAACATCATGGGTCCAGCCCAAGACTGACCAATCAGAGTCCAGGATTTTTTCTTGCCATTGTATAATAGAGGTTTTAAATTCCCTTTTCTTTCTTGGTCCAGTAAAAACCATAACTTTTGTTTTATTTGTGTTTAGTACCATACGTCCAGCCAATCACCATTTTTGAAAGAAATCAAAATCATTCAGAACCAACATCATGGCATCATCAGGTTCAGCCCCTAAAGTAAAAATTACTGCATCATCTGCATACAAAATCATGTCAGATTTCAAACAAAAATTTGGGGCATCATTCATAAACAGAGAAAACAAGAGAGATCCTAAAATTGAACCTTTTGTTACTCCGAATTTGAATGGAAGGGATTCTGAAACACTTCCACATATCATTGTGCAATGTTCCCTTTTATTTAAACAGCTTGCAAACCACGTTGGAACATATGGAACATATGGACATACAGAGATTAGTAGACATGGGTCCATATACTGTAGCTCACCCTAATTCTATTATATCCCTTTAGATACCCAGATTTATAGTAAATATCTAGTTTAAGCTTAAACTCTTCCAAGCTCCTGCTGCCTATAATCTCAACTGGGAGTGAATTCCAAGTAGATACCGCCCTTTGATTAAACCAATACTTCCTTTTGTTTGTCTTACAAATTTCACCTGATAACTGTAATATATGTGTCTGAGTATCATATGTCTGTTTCTTCATTTCTAACCCTAGGCAATTCCAAAGATCATCATTTGTCATTGCCTTGAAAGGCAGGTGCATGTCACCTCTTAGCCTGTGATATTCTAATGGGAACATATCTAAATTAATTAGTCTATCTTCATAATTTAGGTCCTTCAAACCATAAATCATAAATCTGTACCTCTTACACAGAATTGATCTCAGGTTTGTTGCAAGGTGCCCAAAACTGCACACTATACTCAAAATGAGGCCTGACTAGGGCTGCATATAATGTTACTAATACCTCTCTTCTCCTACTTTTAATATGTCTGCCTATAAAGTTTAATATGACCGTTGTTTTCTTTACAATTGCTTTACAATGACCCTTAAAATTAAGTTCATTATCTGCTAATATGCCCAAATCCCTCTCTTCAGCTACCACCCCAAGATATATATTATTCAACTCAGATTGCACTGCCCTATTATGTCTCCCTAGATGCATAATGGCACATTTACCCAAATATAATTCTAACCCATGTTCTTTTGTCCAGGTATCCAATTTTGCCAAGGCTATTTGAAGTTTCTATGTATCCTTGCCACTATTTACCACTGGTCCCAACTGCATATCATCAGCAAACTTTGCCTCCCAGATGCCATCCCCACTACTCATACTGGTGACGTAGATGTTAAATAAACATGGTCCCAACACGGACCCCTGAGGGACATCACTAGACACAGATGTCCAACTGGTGTATTTGCCCCAATACACACTCTCTGTTTCCTATCTGACAGCCAAGCCTCTATCCATTTGGTTACTTTACCGGGGATCTGAACTGCAAATAGTTCATCAATCAACTTGCATGTGGTACCTTGTCAAAAGCCTTGGAGAGGTCTAAAAACACAGCATCTACAGACAGACCTTTATCTAATGCTTTACTTACATTGCCCCAGAATTCCAAAAGGTTTGTCTGACAAGATCAGCCTTTAGTGAATCCATGTTGTGAGCCATCTACTGCCCTAATCTTTCTAAGGTCTTCATGATGTAGTCATTTATAATGCCCTCCATAATTTTCCCCAGCACAGATGTAAGACTAAAAGGTCTAATTTTGTCCATCCTTCCTGTTACCTTTTTTGTAGATTGGGACCACATTGGTCCTTCTCCCTGCCTCCATCACTACCTCTTCATTCAAGGACCTCTGGAAGATGGCTGTCAGAGGTGCTCCCTGTATAACTACCATTTCTTTCGCTACCCTTTGGTGAATATTATCTGGATCTTGTGCTTTAGTTGGATTTAATCTTGCCAACCTGTTACTAACATCAGTTTTATTACATTTGATATTACCTTCCTGCACGTCTTCCTGATGTTGCCTAAACCTGACTGTATTTTTATTTATTACATACATTTGTGAACATCCTGTTTTGAATATCCACTATCTTATTCAGGTCAGTCTCTAATTCTCCATTAGTGTTCAAATATCTTGTAACCATTGTCACATTTCCCTTCTTTCCATTCATCCTGGCTCATACTGTATCTCTTCCTGGCAAGTTTAATTCCTCTTTTGCAGTCCTTCAGGGTTTCTTGTATTTTTCCCAGTTTTCTGAATTATTACTAGCCATAGCCTTATCATAAGCTCTTTTTTTTTATTTATACATTTCTTTATTTTAGATGTCTTCCATGATGGTCACCTGCCTAGTTTCTTATATTTGGCTCTTTCGGGTATATTCTTTTCTGTAACCTCATTTATTTTATAGTTCAAGAAGTTTCCAATTTCATTGACTGTTTTATTGCTAAAATCCATTTCACAGTCCCATTTATCAAATTCTTCTCTCATGCTGCCAAAGTTTGTCTTGGAGAAGAGTTGAATTTTAGTAGCGCCGATCACTGTTTCTTTAAATCCTGAAATTTTAAACTCTGTCTTGTTATGATCGCTTGAACCCAATGGGGGATGTGACCTTAAAGTCCTGTATTTTTCCCCCATATTGCTTAATACTACATCTAGGATATTAGAGCCTCTTGTTGGTACATTCACAAACTGTTCCATACCCAAATGCATGATTACCTATAGAAATTCCATTCCAGCTGTTGATTCTGTTGTATTACTTTCCCAGTTAATCTGAGGAAAATTAAAATGACCGTGTAACACTATGTTGTAAGCTGGGTTAAGTCTACACAGGTATTGACGTAATTTAATGTACTGCTCTTTTGTGTATGATGACGGCCTATATACTACCCCCCAAAATAATTGTTGCACTATTTTCAGGTAATAACATAATCCAAATGTGCTCAATACCATCATCCTCAAGATTAATTTGTTCAGATATAATATTATCAACTATATATATGGCAACACCACCTTCCTTTCTATATCTCCTATCTTTATTATATAAAGTGTATCCTGGTATTTGTTTGCCCCAGTCGTCCTCACTGTCCTACCATGTTTCTGTAACTGTGCATATCTGTATTTGTTCTGTGGTCAGAATATAGACTAGCTGTATCAAACTTCTGGCATTAACTAATAACACCTTTAGGTCAGTATTGTTTTTGCAGATGGATTTCCGCCTATCCCATTCCTCAGATTACCCAAGTGTCTTCCCCTCCCTTGTACCCCTCTGCAGTCAGTCTAAATGCATACCAATTACATCACAAAATTAATTTGCTAGTAGTCTTGTGCCTAGTCTACTTAGGTATAACCCATTGACTGCAAATAATCGGTTGTGGCAAAATCTATCCCAGTTGCTAATAAATTCACTTGTGCACCAACTTTGGAGTCATTAATTTAAATAAAGTATCTTCCTTGTCCTGGCTTGGCCTGCTCTAGGGACTGGAATTATACCAAAGATGATTATATCGCATCCTCCTTCCTTTAATTTCCATTCAACCTCCTCAAAATCCCTCTGTATGTGAATCATCTGCCTGCGTCCTACATCATTGACCCCAACATGCAAAACGGTAATGGGATTTATAGAATGTTATATAAGTCCTGGCAGCATATTATTGATGTCACTAATCTTCACATCCCTCAGTGTGCTCACCATTGTACAGTCTTTCCTACCCCTACACAAAACTTGGTCTGTGTAATTCAACATAGAATCACCAGTCACTAGCACAGCTCTGGTTTTTTTCCGAACTTAAGGCTGCGACTCCTGACTGCTGCTTTATATCCCATGTTCAATCACTGCAATACCATCTCTGTTGTCATTCACCAGAACACTCCCAGTGCAATGTACTTGATTCTGTTTGGTATTGCATTGCTCGGCCATTCTGCATGTTGTATTTTCAACACCATTGCTGTCCAAGTCATCCTCATTTTAGCTGTTTGATGAACTGCTAGTTGCTAAACAGCTGAATCTATTATATAACTGGAGCTGACCTATCTCTATGTGTCTTGTCGGCAGGTTTGATGACAATCTAGGAGTTTTCTTGTAAATTCCTTTTTTTATCATAAAAGATTTTTTATTGTTTTTTCAGTTTTAACAACATACTTACCACCCAATGGATGGATTTCATTATGCAGGACTAATACATTGTCATTCTATTCAGCTTTTCAGTACTGAGAAGAAGAGTGTCTATACAATCATGTTAATAATATAAAAACATGCTACTTCCACTGTGCAGTCTGTTCATACAACCTTCTACATTTCCAACTGTAACTGAATATAACTGATTCTCTTTCCCTTGAATGTGACTTTCTGGTTATCAGCCAAACATGTTACATTGAGAAGTGGTAATTAATAGTGGGACACAGTATAGTTTTATTTACAGAAGAGGGTTGTCAGGTAAAGGTAAGGATACTGAGCATAAATGAGAATTAAAGAAAGGGACCCCATTGGTTGTGGAATGCTTCCAATTGATTCTTACTGGTGAAGGATAGTCTTTCAAATACTGTCAGCCTGGCCACTGCCATGTGCCATGCCAGAAGTGTGTGTGTGTGTGGGTGGGGTGGGGGTGTTCTTGTTGCCATTCATTAAGATCACTCTCTTCATCACCTGCTCAAAGGCCTGAAATAAATCAGATATGGGCAGCTATGGTGACATCTGGTACATGTGGTTCTGTGATATGAACTTAAACTGCATTAAACATGACCAACCCGGGTAATGCCAACATTAACATCTCATTGCTCAGTGGATTGTCTATATAGCTGCATCCCCATGAATCACATGAATCTGCTGAATTATTACCATTGTCATGAATCATCTTATTTTCACACTTATATAAAACAAAAGCACTCTGTCCGTGGCTTTAGACATGTGACTCCAAGGGGCGATGCCCCGGCCAGGAGGTAACTCTAAGGGGCAATGCCCAGGCCAGGATATTTAACTACTTAACTGTAAACTGTTGCTATACCTTTGTAACTCAATAAAAATATTATATATATATATATATATATATACACAAAATCACACATGCTCCCACAATGCAAAGCATCATGGGCTGTATATGCAAATCACCACAGAATATTATGCTGGTTCAACTTTAAGCAAAAATGCATGGTGCCGAAAGGCCTCTCACACAGTTTGCAAAGGGTGGCAACAGAAGACATGGACATGTGTTTCGTCCTACCAGGACTCATCAGTATGCCTCATCTGTTTGACACCCCAGTGGAATGAACCAGCTAAACTAAGATGGTCTGTCTGGGTTATGTAGTGGTGAACCCAATTAAAACAAAAAACAGTTTAAAAGACAAGGAACCTCTGTGTGCAAGAACTGAGGCATGCGTTACACCAAAGGGCATTTGGCCGGGAAGCCAAATTTCAAAGAAATACAAGATCACACATGCTCCCACAATGCAAAGCATCATGGGCTGCATATGCAAATCACCACAGAATATTATGCTGGTTCAACTTTAAGCAAAAATACATGGTGCTGAAAGGCCTCTCACACAGTTTGCAAAGGGTTCCAACAGAAGACATAGACACATGTTTCGTTCTACCAGGACTCATCAGTATGCCACGTCTGTTTGACACCCCAGTGGAATGAATCGGCTACCCTAAGATGGTCTGTCTGGGTTATGTAGTGGTGAATCCAATTAAACCAAAAAACAGTTTAAAAGACAAAGAACCTCTGTCTTCCCGGCCAAATGCCCGTTGGGGTAACCCTTGCCTCAGTGCTTGCACACAGAGGTTCTTTGTCTATATATATATATATATATATATATAGATATATATACATATATCTATATATATATAAATATATCCCCTTCTCTCTAAGTGTGTCCTGGCTAATGCTATGTTCAGTTGTTGTGCATTAAAAAGTACAATTTTCTGTAACTGTTGAAAGCATGCCACCAACCTCCACTCTGCTAGCAGCATCAGCATCCACAGTATGGTACCCACTGTAGTGTTTGAGAGATCGCTCACCCATGGCCTTTGGGAGGAATTAAGGGAGGTACACCTGCCATGGATGTCTGAGGACTGCCAGGGGGTGGGCAGAGTTGTGGGGTAATGTTGTGACTTGGTTGGCATTGAAATTTTTGCTTATTGTTGCATTTGTATATAGATAGTGCTACCCCAATGTTTTCATTTTCCCCTTGCTACCCCTTGTTCTTTTCCATACCCTCCCTTTTCAATAAATTGTTTTAAACTGCATTTTATGATTTGGGGACTGTCATTGCTTCCACTGTCATTTATTTTGGGGGAGGGATTGCACTGGCAGGTTTTGCATTGTTTCTGGGGATGGTAACCTTGTGCTTCAGCCACCATCTGCCAGGTACCCCGTATCACTACCTCAGGAGGAGGCACTGTGCCATTTAACTCCAGTGTAGTACACCCTTAGGGAACCCAGCTGGCCTCCTCAGGTGGGGTGCAAAAGGGTACCCAGAGGGCCCCAGTACAGCAACCTCACCTTACATACAATTGCCTGGAAAGTAAACAAATGTGATCTAAAGGTCAACGCTGCCCTAGTGGCATTGTAAGCCTGTCTCTAGCAATGTAGCCTATTCACTACTTTGTGTCATTAAAATGTGGTTTTGTGGGTGGTATTAAAGTTTGGGCTTAGCCCTGCTGTTTGTGGATTGCAATATAGTGCTGTTGGGGGACTTAGAAAATGCAGCCCCCCTTTTCCTTTTATTCCTCTTTTATGATCATTTTTGTAACACTCATCACCCCAATCCAACCACAACCAGGAACCCCCTACTAATTTTCCCTGAGAGGGAAATTGCATTTAACAGTGATAATCCACTTCCAGTCAAGGAGTGCCAAAATTAGGCATACATTAGGCATTCATAGCATAGTGGCTATAGCCCAAAGTCAAGAACCTGAAAAACATGTAGCTTCAGAACACTTGGATTTGTGAACCACAACTTCTGCTTGCATACTATGTGACCGAGGGCCAGGGCAACTCACATAGAATCCCTGTGCTATTGAGAAGCACCTGGAACTTACAATAGGCTCTCCAATATGCAGGCTCTGCTCTACCAACTCTCAGATACTTCTGATATGAATGATATTGGCCCCCCTCAAATGCACAAGATGAGGAAAGTAGTGAACAAACTACTGTAGGGGGCCCAATATAAGATTTGTGCCAGTCATTCTCCCTATCAAGAATACCAATGGACGGCAGGGATCTTTCTTGCCACTTCTGCTCACGTGGGATATCAGGGTCATAGGAGACAAAGCAAAGCAAAGAAAATAGGCCTTTTTACACCTGAAAGATCAGCCTGGCCCTCCTGAGACTATCAGCTATACTTAACATCTAATCAGCGAGGTGAGAGTCACATCACAGTTTAGCCCCTGCCATGCTCAGACTACTCAGCAGCTGAGTCTTTTACAAAAAAAAAAATGAAGCACAGACAGAAAGCAAAGAGTATGTAGTAAATATATTTTGGGAATTGCTTGTGGATCCCTAGCAGACAGGGGCCCTAGACACAGGCCTATGATGCATATATCCTAGTCTGGCCCTGCATTTTTCTTTCATGAAGCTGTAAATACTGGCAGCTGGAGGTGACGGAGAAAGGGGAACTTTTACAGGAACAGTTTCCATATGAGCTAAGGCATCAACAGAAGGTACAGAGGACACCATTTTTTTCCACTGCATGTACCACAGCCTCCTCAGGTTTGGCACGGCTATAGTCAAATTTAGGCTCATTCAAAGCTGTCTTTCTATTCTTTCCAGAATGTGCTCAGTTACTGACAGTGGATAGAACTTTCACAAATGCAACAGCTTCAGGGGCTTCATCCATACACTGGATGGGGGGAGCAGTCTTCTCCACCAGGGACACCATGTTTGTCTCCTCCACTCATCCATTTTCCAAACAGTAAGCAGCAAGGCCCACTGCAGGAAGAGCTGGGAAGTGTCATTCCCACCTTTCCCCCCTGTTACTAAAACAGGTCTATGTAACCCATCCCCTCCTGATCAACAATTACAAATAAAAAAGAAAATAAATGAACTCCAGAGTGAGGTTCAGAAGCACTAAACCAGTAAATTTTGTCTGCCCCCGCCCAGAACAGCAGGAAAACTGAACGAGCTGCACAGTGCAAACATTGTTGATTGAACAAAGTGCTGAAACAAAAACCCTATTAAACATAAGCTAGCAGTCATACTGTATGATACACATGCAGCTTCACTGTTGCCCTCTAGCTACAACATACCTGTGGAAGGACTATTTTACATATAAAACTTGTTTTTAAAATATTTTATTTCTTTTTTTATAAAAATGTGCCACCTATCCCACTTTCTAAGCACAATAAGACACTCAAGGCTGGTTGGTGAAGGGGATTCTAGTACTCCCAGAGGCTGCAAGGCCTTCGTCCTGGAGTTTCATGCCTCTCTATGCCCTTGAGCATGCAGGGATACCCCTAATACCACCCACCCTGTCATGTTATTGTTTACTTAACATACACCCTGCTGTACCCCATTACTGCTCATTTACAAAAAGCACCTGTCATGCTCAAACTATAAAAAATCATTATGTTTAATAATGTTGAAGAAGGGAGGGAAAAAGATTACATTTTGCCAGTGTGAAATCAGCAGCCCGCTCACTTCCACTTCAGTGATATTTTGTGATATTATAATCTGGAGCTTCTGTGCTTGACAGGGCATTTTGTTTATACTGCAGAGGGTAACATTTAAAATCAAAGCCACCACTGAAACTGACTGTGGCTTCGGGCCATCAGCACAATGGTGGGGCTACCACTCCTGGCCAGCCAATGTTCAGGAATGAGCTTGAGTTGTCATGGGCCAGTCATGGGGAAGAACTCTTGCACTGAAGCTATCAGAACAGCTAAGTCCCTTTATTTTAAGAATACTTTACATGAAAACCTGAACTCCTCTCACAAAATTTGGCATACTCTCTCCGGCTTTCTCAATCCCCCACCTATCTCCTCCTCCCCCTCCCTCCTTAACAAGCGCACCCTGGTCTCTGACCCTTTCACTTTTGCCTGCACCCTAACTGACTTCTTCACAACCTGTGCCCTACCCTCCACCCTGCCCACCCCTCTCCTCTCCAGCCCACTGCTGCCCCTGCATACTCCCCCACAGCAGCTCTTACTCTTCCAACCACAAATGACTTTCATTTTCCCTGTCACAGCCCACAAGGCACTTTGAGCCCTCCAAACCCTAAACTCACATAAATAAAGTTCTGATGGGCTCAACTCCCTCTTCCTTCAGATCTCTGCCCCAGCCATTGCCCACCCTGTCCCTGTCACATCTTTTTAATCTCTCCTTCACCCTTGGCTCCATTCCACAGGCTTGGAAAGTGGCAAAAGTAATCCCCTTTCATAAGGGCTGTGACCGGGCTCTATCAGGAAACTACCATCCTATCTTCCTCCCTCCTGTCTTGGCTAAGCTCCATCCCTTGTCTTAACCAGACTCTACCATTTCCTCACCTCTTCAGATTTCCTGTCCCCTTATCAATCGGACTTTGGGAAGAATCACTCCACGATTTCTTCTTCTCTCCATGCGACAGATGCCATCCTCAC
Organism: Neoceratodus forsteri; assembly: GCA_016271365.2. Lineage (NCBI taxonomy): Eukaryota > Metazoa > Chordata > Ceratodontiformes > Ceratodontidae > Neoceratodus > Neoceratodus forsteri. The sequence continues at coordinate 1,380,499,528 of CM057455.1, forward strand.
TGGTATGGACCTAGGCCACCTCAACTCAGCCATATTCATAGACCTAGCCAAGGTCTTTGAGTCTGTCTCCCACCCTGACATTCTTACAAAGCTCAAACTAGCCAGTCTCTTCCCCCTCTCAGTCAAATGGTTTGGTTCATACCTTTCTGGCCGATCTCAACGTTTCCAAGCTAGTGATACTCCCCCCCCCATCCTAGCATGCATCCCACAAGGCTTTATTTTGGGTCCCATACTCTTTTCTATTTTCCTCAATGATCTCCCCCTTGTGTGCCATCACTCCCAGTTTCACCTTTATTCAGACGTTATCATCCTCTACACCTCTGGCCCATCTGCCTCCGAGGTCTCCTTCCTACCTCAATCAGAATTCAGTCACATCCTGAGCTGGTTCCAGGACAACCAGCTAAAAGTTAACACTTCAGAAACTGTATCCATGAACTTCATCACGCCCCCAAACTACAGCCCCCCCTCCACTCTCAAAGGCACTACTTTAGACATTTTCAGCATACAAGTACCTTGGTGTCTGGCTTGAGAGCTGCTTAGACTTCATCACACACATCAACTATATTCACTCCAAGCTCTGCCCCAAACTAGGTGCTCTTTACAGAAATAAAGATGCCCTATCCCTCCCCGTTTTCAAGCTCTTCCTTACTAGGACAATCCTTCCACTATCTGACTTCTCAGATGTTGTTTACCGATCTTTCTCCAAATCCATCCTCTCCAGATTGGACATTCTTTTGAATGCTTTTTGCCACTTCACCTTAAATGCCCCTCCCAGGACCCATCTCTGCACAATACACTCTTCCCAATAACTCACCTCCCTATCCTCATGCTGAAACCACCATACCGCCATCATCTTGGTCAAGTATTGATTTGGCACACTCACTCCTTATCTCGCCTCTCTCTTGTCCTCCTCCACGCAGACTGCCTATTACCTCTGCACGTGGGACACCCCTCCTTCGACCTTCCATGACCTCATTCAAACTCTGGGAAGGCTAACTTCTCCTTCAAGTTCCCAAATCTGTGAAGCTCCCTCCCCTCATCTCTCCACATGCTACCATCATTATACCTTTTCAAAAGGATGCTTTGCCAATCTCTGCCTCCTCCCTGCTAATGTCCTCATGAAACCTAAGCCCTTCTCCTTCTGAACCCCTAATGACTAGTTTCCCTGCATCTTGTACCAGCCCCTATTATTTGGTAGCATCTGCCTTCCTGCACTGTACTTGTTCTGAGGTACCCAAGTTGGCAGCTTACTGCTTGTTTGCATGGCTGCCTCACAGTAACAGTCTTACTAAAACCATGCCCTTGCCTCCACCAGACTTAAAATCCTTTTCTCTACACTCTTGCATCCTGCACACTGGCAGTGGCACTGCCATTACATTGTATGCGTACCTGCACCTTGTCATATATATATGTATACCTGCCCCTTGTTTGACATACTTAACGCGTAGTCAGGCCTTGACTTGTACCCAGTCCATGGCTTGTGCCAATGCATTTATTGCCTTGTCTTATTGTGTAATGTCATCACCATGTATTTTCAAGGATACTGTATCTTGTAGCCTGTTTTAGGACCTGCGTAATAACTGTACTTTTTTCCTTGCTTTATTGTATGATGTCAGCACCATGTACTTGATGATGTTATATCTCCCCCCCCCCCGGTCTCACCTGAAAATGAGCCTCTGCTCAGTGTGCCTCTCCCAGCTATCAACTTTTAAATAAAAATAAAATAAAATAAAGACTGAGCATCCCTGTGATGCTCTTGTCCTCCATATTGGGAGGGTAGATGCTGTGGCTATTGTACTGCCGACAACCAAAAACAAACCAGCTCATAGCCACTGGAAGTGTAACAGAAAGTCCAGAACTTGGTCACAAGATAATTATAGAAGTTTTATTAAAGAGTGCAAGAGCAGCACTCACCAATGCTGACCACCGCTGAATGTTTTTGCTCACACACAGTGTGCTTTCACCAGGTGAGGTCACACACCACAAGACACCCCTGTTATAGTAATGGATTCATAATGTGACAATGTAATAAATATAGACTTGTCCAATAAAATCAATAATAAAGTACGAAGGCAAATATAAACGTGTACAAAGTCTAATCAAAAGATACATAAAACCATATAATATATGACTGAAACTTCCATCAAATGTTATAATATAGAAAAAATGTGGGGGGGCAGAAGTGAGACAGGATACTGATACAAAAGAAAAAGGAGGGAGGAGGAGAAGGAAGGAAGGAAGGAAGAGAAGGAAGGAAGGGAAGGGAGGAAGGGAGGAAGGAGGAAGGGGACAAAGATTAAGCAACTAGAGCTGGGCGAGTGGTCAAAATTTGCTAATGCAGAATCCAGGAAGTACTCTGCAACATGAAGCAGAGTACTTCGCGTCATAATGAGGAACATGAAGTCCATTGAAAACAATGACTTTGCGTTACTCCTCCTTCCCCCAAGCACTTCTGCACCAATTTTAATGCAAAGTACATTGAAATCAATGAGCTTCGCATCACTTCACCTTGTTATTGAGCTCCAAGGTGATTTTTGTAGTGATTCATGGGATTGCAGGTGACATGGGCTCTAGATTGATCTGCACAGCCTCAGTTCTGTGTAGTGTGTGTGTGTAGTGACAGCCGGAGACAGTTTGCTCTCAGAGCTCTGCGATTCAAATCATCTAAAAAAGCTGTTAAAAAAGCCTTTTTGATTCTTTTGTTTTGCTCAAAATTTAGTACATAGATTGTAGGAAACCCTCCTGTGCTGATATCATCGAGTGTTTATTGTTTGTCTGGATTTTGAATGTTAATTTAGAACATTCAGACTGCGTACTGACAGCCACTTCGTGTCCACTTCGCAGGTGAAATTTTACTTCACCACATCTCTAAAACTAGCAATTATTTATATAATACATAGTATTAGATATAGTACTCATAATCAACTGAACTAATGCTGACTGCAAAGGACTCCTTGAGAATAAACCATTAATAATAGCTATCCTCAAGAGTCAAGAAACTTAGTTCAGAAGCTAAACTAAATGCAGTAGGTATACTGAACATCCTGGCACAGAAATCCTGAAAAAATACATCAAATGCAACATTCATGTCAGGGAAAGGGTCAATTGAAATGCATTGTTTAAACTTGGATAGTCTTTGGCATGTAACTTTCACTGTCAATAAGATTCCTTTCTTCTCATAGTGAAGGCGAACCACCTTTGCTTCAGGCATCTGAGCAAAAGCAAGAGGAAAAAGAGACTGCTATGGTTCTTGAAAGAGGTGATAGCAAAGGTAAAAGTAAAATGAGTTGCATTCTGAAGGCACAAGGAGATGCAGAGGGAGGAGCATATGGATATGTATCAGAGGAATTAGAGGGAAGCAAGAAAAGCAGTAAGGAGTGCAAAGGTGCAAACTGAAGAGGGAAAAGCCAAGGCAGTAACAAAAGAGGACAAGGCAAATTTTACGGCTGCACGGGCGGAGCCCTGCAGTCATTTTGCTAGGAGAGGGGAAAAGGGACCCTTAAAGCATGTGACTGGTTTCATGCACTGTGGCATCCATAGTGCTGCGCTTAGTGCTGTACCATTGTTTCTCAAATGTCCCTCCCCTCCATGGCCGCATTAGTTTATCCTCTGAACGGGCGCACTATGTTTTGGACACTCGCCAATTCTAGAAGAGCCTTCCATGCCCAAGATGGCTGCCGTGAGCTCATTGCACTTGCACGAGTAGTGGTGGTAACTGCACATGCACACTCTTGTTACGGTGGCCATCTTGGGTATGGTGGGTTCTTTCTTGCAAATGCACAATTAGAGGATACTCTGCATGTGTGAGTACCACATAAGCATGGCATCAGCCATGGCAGAAGTTCCAAGTACTGTTTGACTCAGGCTCACCACCTTGCTGTAGCCATATTGGCTTTGACCAGAAATTGTTTAGGTATGTAAGTGGAAAGAGGAAGCTCAGAGAAGGGATTGTAAGGTTACAAAAAGAATATGGAGCTGTGCAGAGGGGGACCAGAAAATGTCAGACATCTTGAAGAAATACTTCTGCCCAGTGTTCACAGAGGAAGAGGAAGGGGAGGGACCACAATAAAGTAAGAGGAGATTTGAAGGGGGAAGTGGACACTAGTCCCATTTTGGAGCAGAGAATCTTGAAGGGACTCACCAATCTGAAAGCGGAAAAAGCAGTGGGGTCAGATGGGTTGCATCCAATGGTATTGACAGAGATTAGGGAGGTACTGGCTGCACTTCAAGCAGTCATACTGAACAGCTCACTAGAAACAGGAGTGGTTCCAGAGGACTGGTGGAGGGTAAATATAGTCCCACTTCACAAAAGTGGTGGCAAGGAGGATGCTGGCATTTACAGGCCATTCAGCTGTACATCAGTGGTCGGCAATTAATGGAAATACTGCTGAAGGAAAGGATTGTGAAATATTTTGAATCCAACAGGTTAGAAGACAAGAGGCAGCATGGATTAATGGGAGGAAGGCCATGTCACATGATTCTGATAATTTTTCTGACTGGGTGACCAAGGAATTAGATCAGCATGTAGCAGTGAACTTGGTCTCCCTAGATTTTAGTAATATTTTTGACACTGTTCCACATAGGGGACTAGTAAGCAAGCTGGGTAACTTAGGAATTGGTCCAAAGTTGTAAACTGGGTAAGAATTTGGGTAGGGGATAGCTGACAGAGAGTGGTAGTAAAGGAAGGGAGGGTGACCAGTGGAGTACCTCATGAATTAGTGCTGGAACCAGTACTCTTTAATGTCTTTAAAAGTGACATTGCAGAATACTGTAGCTGGAAGGGGAAGGTCTGTCTCCTTGCAGAAGACACCATAATCTACAGCATGGTGGACCCTCCAGGAGTGGTGGAAAAGATAAGCAGAGACCTAAAAATCTCAAGCATGTTCAAGGGTATGGTAGCTAGGTTTCAATGCAAAAAAGTGCAAAATAATGCACTTAGGGCACAAAAACCTAGAGATGGAGTACACAATTGGTGGAGTGGTATTGATGACTACCAAGCAGGAATGAGATCTAGGGGTAATCATATCAGATGACCTCAAGGTGGCCAGGCAGTGTGACAAAGCAGTTGGGAGGACTGGTGAGATGCTGGGCAGCATAGGGAGGGGTATCACCAGCAGAAAGGGGGAGGTGGTGTTGCCCTTGTATAGAGAGATCGTAAGACCCCACCTTAAATACTGTGTCCAGTTCTGGAGAGCATTTCTCAGAAAGACATAGTCAGAGTACAAGCAGTCCAGAGGAGGGCAACTAAAATGCTGCCTTTCTAAATGTTCCTCAATCCACACCCTATCCTCTCTCATGCCCTCTTTCACAACTCCCACATACAACTGTACCTAATTTCACCTGGCACCCCATCTCTATCCTCGATGACCCCTCACTGGTCCTCCCCTACCTTGCCCTGCATTGTTAGGCCAACTTGTCCGTATGCAAGCCCTTATCGTGTTCAAACTACTAGTTTGACAAGTGAATATGTCTGAAGTCATTGTGATCATTGTTATCCCTGCTTGTATGTCAGCATGTCATCTCCACTGTATCCTAAGCCACTGTATTTTGATGTTGTATATTAATTCCTTGTTACCTATGATGTAGTACTTATTGACTATTGTTACCCTCATTATCTGCTGTATCTTTTCCTTTCCTGCCAGGACACATCTGGAAACAAGTAATTTGTTCAGTATGTCTTCCTGGTGAAACTTTTCAATAAATAAATCAATACATTTTTCAGGAAGAAAGGAGATCAAGAACAGGGGGATATACTATGAAGCTTGAAGAGGGTAGATTCAGAAGAGATGTGAGGAAGTACTTCTTCACAGAAAGTGGTGGACTCCTGGAAATGCCTTCCAGCAGAGGTGGCAGGGAGAAAGCCAGTCGTGGAGTTCAAGAACACATGGGATAGGAATCTGAATATCTTAGTGGAAAAGAACTGGGGATGGGAAAAGAGCTGGATATCGATTAGGGTCTGTTTTGATACCTTAGGTAGGGGGAAAAACAGGAAGACTGGATGCTCCAAGCAGTCCTTATCTGCCAAAAATTCTACATTTCTATGTTTCTTCTCAATAATTTGTTCTCCAAATTTCCACCTCTGATACCCAGAAGCCCTCTCAAGTCCCATAAACTTTAACATATGACCAGAACCTCATTTCTGTACATGTATAGCCAATGCATTGCCTTTGTCTCTGTTCTCAATTCTATTTAAATTTGCGCTCCTGTGTATCTTGAGTAGGCAAAAAATGTTGCCAACAAAAAGGCATTGCATGAGCCTATTACCACATACACAACTAATGGGGTACTCGAGTAATAAAGTCTTGTACCTCTGACTTCTCCTTTGTTAGTGACTGTGTAATGGTGTTGGTACATAGACTATGTGATCAAGACTTCCAGTTGCCACATACTGTAGCAAGATTTGCTTCACAGTTACCCTATTTAACACATGACTATAATCTTTATGATAATGTGGGCTGGTTACAGCTGGACCAGAGGTAGAAGTTACAACTTAGGATGCTGGCTAGGAAAGTTACACTAAATATGGTACATTGTTCTTTTCATGAACATTTTAAAAACCATATTCCTACATCTCAAACTTGATCTGCTCAATGTATTTGGTTCACAGTTCCCATGATGAAAACTTCCACTGGACAGAGATCTCTGTTATAGTCATTGCCTATGTTATGAAATGCCTTGCCATTATCCATAACTGGCATTTGTAATATTTGATCTGTCTTTAAGTCACCTTTAAATTAACATCTTATTGTTACTAATGTTTACAATTGTTTAACTGTTTGTTAATTTTGGTTGTTAATAATATTCTCATTTTTATATTTGTTATTTGTTCTGTTTGCCCACGTAAACGGGTCTTTTGCTCATGGACTTTTTCAGATTTTAAATGAACAAAACAAACAAACACGTATTTGTTCCTGGAGAAAGGGTGTTCATTGTTCCTAAAATCATAGCAGGCTTATGTAGGTTGTGCAACAGCACATCATTGTTATTTGTTCCCCACGTCTAGGTAATGTGTAGTGGCTGAATCATGTAATTGTCCCATCTGTGCTCTGATTGCATCAAGAAATCAATCAATCAAAATCTTTATTTATCCAGGCGGCACTATTGAGCAAGGCTCATTTGCAAGGTGGACCTGGTCATGAATACATCAAAGTACAGTACTGAAGCAGGTATACAAAAAGCAATAATTTACAATGAAGAAAAAGTGTATACAGTGTATACAGTACAGTACAAGGTTGAAATAAAAAAAAAATCAGCATTATTTTACAATTGAAGAAGTCAGCAGGTGTACAATCAACCATAGGCATACAGGGGCTATAAGCAGAGATCTTTTGAGTGAGGCAGCCGGCAACTTCACATATAAAGGAAAGAGACCGTGTATGGGGTGGCAGGTTAGAGAGGTAAAGAAGAGGAGGGATAGATTACTGATGACTGGGGGAAAAATTGAGCTAAAACCACAAAAAGTGACGATGGTTGTCGTGTACTTGTTTATTATGATAATGACGGAGGAGGGGTAGATAATTGGGACACTGTTATGGATGAGGTGGGACTTTAGCCAGGCTGGAGTGGACAGGGAAGGGTGGGTGCAGCAGGAAGAGTTAATGGGGAAAGAGTGAGAGCCAGGGGTAGAAACATGGCGAGCATCAGGATGGAAAGGGGGAGTTTCGGAATTAGTGGGCTAGCAGTGAGGAAAACATTTGCATGGTGCTTTCATGTAGCAAACGTAGAGCACCTTGAAGATATTCAGGCTAACAGGGCAGCTCAGCTTCAAGTTCCTTTGTAAACCGTTCCACAATGTGGGTAAAGAGAAGCTTAGAGCAGCTTTTCCAAAACAAATTTTGACCCTGGGAACTTGGAGGGAAATTAGGGAATAGCTCCTTAGAGCATAGGTGCCTAACACACTCCGGGGAATACAATCTGAGACATATGAGGGGAGCTTGTTGGTCACAGCTCTGAAGGCCCATAGGGCGTCATTGCTATTCCTTCTATAGTGAAGGGAAATCCAGCCTAATGAAGAGTACAGGGAGCAGTGGTGTGTGGAAAGTGGAAGGCCAGTAATGAACCTGATAGCTCTGTGGTAGAGGGTGTCCAACTTAGCCAGTGCAGAGGCAGTGTAGTGGCTGTAGAGCAGGTCCGTGTAATCTATTAAAGATAGGAAGGTAGTTTGAACCAGTTGAATCTTGGCCTCCTTTGTGAGCAGGTGGTTAATTCTGTAGAATAGTCCTAATCTTTGCCTTAGTTTCTTCTGTAGTTCTTCGAGATGGTCAGCGAAGGAAACTTTATGATCGAGCCAAACTCCTCGATATTTGAATTTAGCTACATACTCTAGTGCTTCTCCAAGAACAGTGGTAATCTGTGGGATAGTCCCCCCCCCCCAGCAGGAATTGAAACATGCAAGGAGGGGGAGAAGAGCATGGCTTTTGCCTTTTTTGCATTGAGCAAAAGCTTTTTGTTTATGAGCTGGTATTATAGAAGGTTAAATTCATACAAACATACGAAATTTGCCAGCAGATAAAGGCCGAGAGGTCTATCAAGTCTGCTCGAATGTGAAGCTAGCACCCCTTATTCTGCAGCTGCCCCTCCGTTCCACCCTTCCCCTTCATTAACCCTCCCCCTTGTCCAGTCCCATCCCCTTTTGAAGCAGTCCACTGTTCTACTGGATACCAATTCTGCAGGTAACGCATTCCACCTAGCCACCACCCTCTCTGTAAAAAAGTGTCTCCTCATCTCCCTCATGAGCCTTTCTCCCTCCAGTCTCATATCATGACCCCTGGTGTCCCTCCTCTCCCTTACTTTGAACTGCCCCTCTGTACCTGTCTTGTTTATTCCTTTCATGTACTTAAAGGTTTCATTCATGTCCCCCCTGTCCCTCCTCTCCTCCAGTGAGTACATGTTCAACTCCCTCAACCTCCTCTCGTATGATAAGTCCCCCAGCCCCGTGATCATCTTTGTCACCCTGTGCCCCCTCCATTAACTTAATGTCCCTCTTCAGATACGGGCGCCAGTACTGCATGCAGTACTTCAGGTGTGGTCTAACTAATGACCTATACAGTGGTAGAAACACCTTCTTCCTCCTCGAGGATAAACCCCTTGCAATTCAGCTTGGAGGTCTTCACAGGCTGCTTCCGGCGTGGGACGACTCAAGTACAGTGCAGTGTCATCTGCGAATAAGTGGATGTTGGCTTTTTTGATGGGGTCATTGATGTTGTTAATGTAGACTGCAAAGAGGAGGGGACCAAGGATAGAGCCCTGGAGCATGCCCCTTAGCATAGGTTTTAATGGAGAAAGATCACATTCAGCTTTAACCTGCTGTTTCCGTTCTCCGAGGTAGTCTGCAAACCAGCACATAGATTTATGGTCCAGGCCTAAGGTGCTTAGGGAGGAAAGAAGCAGGCTGTGATCAACTGTGTTGAATGCCTTACTAAAATCCAAGAAAACAGCATAGACATGCTTCTTGTTGTCAAGGTCTAGGAGTCAATCATTGGTCACCTTAGCTAGGGCTGTTATGGTGCTGTGCTTTGCTCTGAATCCAGAATGAACCGGGTTTAATGTGGCTTCTGGATTCTAAGTATACCCCTAACTGGCCACACACTATTTTTTCTAGTAATTTAGACAGGATGGGGAGGAGGGAGAGCAGTCTGTAATTATTTAGATCGCAGGGGTCACCTGCTTTTAATACAGGGATGACATGGGCTATTTTCCATTGAAGGAGGGAGGCTACCCTGGGAGAGTGACATGTTGAATAGGTTGGTGATTGGCACCGCAAGGACATGGTAGGGACATTTCAGATAGTATGGCTCTATGAAGTCAGAGCCTGCTCCCTTCCTGGTGTCCAGTTGCAGCAGTAGGTCTTCCACCTCTTTTAGAGAGACAGGCAGGAGGGATAAGGCCTCCTCGGTAGAGGGGGATTCGTGGGTTGGTGGGCCCTGAGCTGTGCAGAGGTCATTGGCAGGAGAAATATCAAATGCTAGCCCTGCCGTTGCAAAATGGTTATTGAGGGCTTCCAATATCTCTGATCAGTTAGCGATAACGCTGCCACCGGACTTAATTTTTGCTGGAATGGAATTATCAGGTGCGTGTCCAGACATGTCTTTTAATGTTTTCCAGAGCTTTGAAGGATTTCTTGATGCAGATGCTAGCTCCGAATGATAGTAGGCAGCCTTGACTTCTCTGACCAACTTGGGGCAGTTGTTACGTGCTCTCTTAAAAAAGACACCAATCCAAGTCGGTCTTGCTTCTTCGGGTTTTTTTCCATAAAGTATCCCTTTCTAACAGGGAAACTTTGAGCTCAGGTGAGAACCAACGGCAGGTGCTGCTCCTGACCCACACCTTAACCAAGGGTGCATGCTTATTTAAAGCCTCACTTAAAATATCATAAAAAATAGTATATGCCCTGTTAACCGTTTTGGTTAGGAAGAATTCCTGCCATCGCGGTGAATGTTTCAAGTCGTGGACGTAAGCAAACAAATCAAAGTTGCATATTGGACAGGTTTATTTTTCCAGGATTTTTATAAGTATGGGCACTTGCGGATTAAAAGTATTGGTAAAGTTGATAGATTGTCCTATCTGGATTCCCCTTCTGTGCTTTTGTAATAATGAGCCTCTCCATATTATCCACCTGCTCTCTGGTTCTTGCAACACAAATTGGATAATATCCCTGTTCCTTAAAATGCTTGGATAACTCATTTTTGCCCTCTGTGCAGTCTCTATCACTTCTACAGTTCCTCTTTAATGGCATAAACTGACCAACAGGAGTATTGTCCACCACATACCTGGGATGTGAACTTTGGTAATGTATCAGCGATTTTTCTGTAAATTGTCTTGTGTTGCAGGGTAGTTTTAAGCCCTCCCCCCTCATCTTTTAGAGTAGTCATATCTACAATGTCACCCTATACCGATCTTCACACAGAGAACATTTAAGGTGTTCATGTAATTGTCTCCAGGTATGGTACAAAATCTAACAGTTCTTCCCTTTATTCCTTCCACACCAGGAATATATCATCTATAAAAGACTTGTAGAGGTCAATTTTGTCAAAAAACAGATTTGTTGTTTCCAACAAGACTGATCCCTCCTCCCAAGCATTCAGATATGTAGTGGCATAACTGGGTGCAAAGATGCACCCATCACCATCCTCTTAGTTTGAATGTTGAACCTATCCTTAAAATGAAATGGCTTGCTAGTAAGTACTACTGTAGCTCTGTAAGGATCCCCAAAAATTCAATAAGAGGAGCTGATAGGTTAGACTTATTGTACAAAATGTCCTGATATGCTATTTTGGTGTGCAAGGACTGAATGCCCAAAGTGGCCAACCACCAATCCTTGTCCACGTACAAACCTCCAAGTACCTGTAAAACCTGTATGGTATGTCTAATACAGAAATAGCCTTGAATGGCTATTGGTTTCATTTCATTTCATTCCATTTTTATTTTTTGTATTTTTTAGCTGATGAGCAATACTGTCCGTTTTCACTAGCAACTTGTGTTGTAACATTCAAATATAAGAACACAGTACATACAAACTTTTTATAGTACAATATAACATTACAAAGGTGTCAGTAACACACAATAAAAACATTAATTACAAGTACATTCATTAACTAATTCAAGCCACTGTTTCAATCTAGTTTTAAAAGAACTAACCATTGTGCAATGAGTAATTTCGTCTGGAATAGAATTATAGAAGGAGAAAGCCCTATTTGAAATTAATATTTCTGGCCTGTTTCCTTTTTAGATAGTGGTATTCTATAGACAAACCTGCTTTGAGCTGGTTCCACCATTCCACAGTGACAAGAATATCGCTGACCTCCCCCAAAGTGACATATGGTCACTGACACCCTAGACACCACCAGGTCCTGACCTCAACCAGGGTCCACACCGACACCTGTTCTGTGTTCATGTGGGGGGGGGAGCTCTGCACCCTGCACCCCCAGACTTATAGATTCCAAATCCAGGGGGGAGGGTAGATGTTGGGGAAGAGCAGCCAAACTTTGGAGTCGATGACATGGTCTTCGCTCTGACAGCCAGGATCTGCCCTGTGGGTGTCAAAGGGTTAGTGTCATTGTAACAGCTTCACTGTTACAATTGTATACACTTTGCATCCTAGTCCCGTGAGCATTTACTAATCTGAAGAACAGTGCCTGAACCTTAGTGGGCAAAATACCTTTTGTACATTTAAAAAGAAAAGAACCTATTTTATAAGTAATCCTATTTTCAAGAGAAGGACACTTTGCAGGTTTTAAGAGATTACAATGGTGGGTTCTAACTGGTAGACTCATCATAAAACAGGGGCACTATCATAGGTAACAGTTTTGCTAATATTCTTTCATTAATACCAGAGTACACAATTAATTCATAGTCAAAGATGCTAAAAAGAAAAGTATGGGTCAGAGGTTTCTTAGATAATGGTATTAGAAAAGCCCTGGCTCTAAACAATAAACCAAGTCTTTGATGAACAGTTTTTATGACAGTACAGTCATGTGGTTGAAAAGTAAGACTGGAATCAAGGGTTTTCCCCAGATACTTAAAATTATCAGCTAGTTCTACTTTTCCCCTTTTAGATCAACAATAGAGGTTTTAAATTCCTTTTTCTTTCTTGGTCCAGTAAAAACCATAACTTTTGTTTTATTTGTGTTTAGTACCATGCGTTCAGCCAATCACCATTTTTGAAAGAAATCAAAATCATTCAGAACCAACATCATGACATCATCAGGTTCAGCCCCATAGTAAAAATTACTGCATCATCTGCATACAAAATCTTGTTAGATTTCAAACAAAAATTTGGGGCAGCATTCATAAACAGAGAAAACAAAAGAGATCCTAAAATTGAACCTTGTGGTACTCCGCATTTGATTGGAAGGGATTCTGATACACTTCCACATTTCATTGTGCAATGTTCCATTTTATTTAAATAGCTTGCAAACCAAGTTGTAATATATGGAACATATGGGCATACAGAGCTTAGTAGACATGGGTCCATATACCGTAGCTCACCCTAATTCTATTATATCCCTTTAGATGCCCAGATTTATAGTAAATATCTAATTTAAGCTTAAACTCTTCCAAGCTCCTGCTGCCTATAACCTCAACTGGGAGTGAATTCTAAGTACATACCACCCTTTGATTAAACCAATACTTCCTTTTGTTTGTCTTACAAATTTCACCTGATAACTGTAATATGTGTCTGAGTATCATATGTCTGTTTCTTCATTTCCAACCCTAGACAATTCCACAGATCATCATTTGTCATTGCCTTGAAAAGCAGGTACATGTCACCTCTTAGCCTGTGATATTCTAACGGGAACATATCTAGATTAATTAGTCTATCTTCATAATTTAGGTCCTTCAAACCATAAATCATCCTAGTAGCCCTTTCCTGTACCTTTTATATAAAATTGATCTCAGTTTTGTTGCAAGGTGCCCAAAATTGCACACAATACTCAAAATGAGGCCTGACTAGGGCTGCATATAATGTCACTAATACCTCTTTTCTCCTACTTTTAATTTGTCTGCCTATAAAGTTTAAGATGCCCATTTTTTGCTTTACAATTGCTTTACAGTGACCCTTAAAATTAAGTTTATCTACTAATATGCCCAAATCCCTCTCTTCAGTTACCACCCTAAGATATGTATTATTCAACTCATATTGCACTGCCCTATTATGTCTCCCTAGATGCATAATTGCACATTTACCCAAATATAATTCTAATCCATGTTCTTTTGTCCAGGTACCCAATTTTGCCAAGGCTATTTGAAGTTTCTGTGTATCCTTGCCACTATTTACCACTGGTCCCAAATGCATATCATCAGCAAACTTTGCCTGCCTGATGCCATCCCCACTGCTCATACTGGTGACGTAGATGTTAACTAAACATGGTCACAACACGGACCCCTGAGGGACATCACTAGACACAGAAGTCCAACTGGTGTATTTGCCCCAGATATACACTCTCTGTTTCCTATCTGACAGCCAAGCCTTTATCCATTTGGTTACTTTACCCGGGATCTGAACCACAAATAGTTTATCAATCAACTTTTGTGTGGTACCTTGTCAAAAGCCTTGGAGAGGTCTAAAAACACAGCATCTACAGACTGACCTTTATCTAATGCTTTACTTACTTTGCCCCAGAATTCCAAAAGGTTTGTCTGACAAGATTGGCCTTTAGTGAATACATGTTGTGAGCCATCTACTGCCTTAATCTTTCTAATGACTCCATGATGTAGTTGTTTATAATGCCCTCCATAATTTTCCCCAGCACAGATGTAAGACTAACAGGTCTAATTTTGTCCATCCTTCCTGTTACCTTTTTTGTAGATTGGGACCACATTGGTCTTTCTCCCTGCCTCCACCACTACCTCTTCATCCAAGGACCTCCGGAAGATGGCTGTCAGAGGTGCGGTCAGCATACCTACCATTTCTTTAACTACCCTTGGGTGAATATTATCTGGATCTTGTGCTTTATTTGGATTTAATCTTGCCAACCTGTTACTAACATCAGTTTTATTACCTTTGATATTACCTTCCTACATGTCTTCCTGATGTTGCCTAAACCTGACTGTTTTTATTTATTACATACATTTGTGAACACCCTGTTTTGAATATCCACTATCTTATTCAGGTCAGTCTCTAATTCTCCATTAGTGTTCAAAACTGTTGTAACCATTGTCACATTTCGCTTCTTTCCATTAATGTAGTTATAAAATAATTTCTTATTATTCTTTTCCGTCTTGATTAATCCTGGCTCATACTGTATCTCTTCCCGTCAAGTTTAATTCCTCTTTTGCAGTCCTTCAGGGTTTTCTTGTATTTTTCCCAGTTTTCTGAATTATTACTAGCCATAGCCTTATCATAAGCTCTCTTTTTTTTATTCATACATTTCTTTATTTTAGATGTCTTCCATGATGGTAACCTGCCTAGTTTCTTATATTTGGCTCTTTCGGGTATATTCTTTTTTGTAACCTCATTTATTTTATAGTTCAATAAGTTTCACATTTCATTGACTGTTTAATTCCTAAAATCCATTTCACAGTCCCATTTATCAAATTCTTCTCTCATGCTGCCAAAGTTTGCCCTGGAGAAGAGTTGAATTTTAGTAGCGCCCATCACTGTTTCTTTAAATCCTGAAATTTTAAACTGTATCTTGTTATGATCGCTTGAACCCAAAGGGGACGTGACCTTAAAGTCCTGTATTTTCCCTCCATATTGCTTAATACTACATCTAGGATACTAGAGCCCCTTGTTGGTTCATTCACAAACTGTTCCATACCCAAATGCATGATTACCCCCAGAAATTAAATTCCAGCTGTTGATTCTGATGTATTATTTTCCCAGTTAATCTGAGGAAAATTAAAATGACCTTGTAACACTGTATTGTAAGCTGAGTTAAGTCTATCCAGGTATTGACGTAATTTAATGTACTGCTCTTTTGTATGTGATGGTGGCCTATATACTACCCCCAAAATAATTGTTGCACTATTTTTAAGTAATAACATAATCCAAATGTGCTCAATACCATCATCCTCAAGATTAATTTGTTCAGATATAATATTATCAACTATATATATAGCCACACCATCTTCCTTTCTATATCTCCTATCTTTATTATATAAAGTGTATCCTGGTATTTGTTTGCCCTAGTTGCCCTCACTGTCCTACCATGTTTCTGTAACTGTGCATATCTGTATTTGTTCTGTGGTCAGATTATAGACTAGCTGTATCAAACTTCTGGCATTAATTAATAACACCTTTAGGTCAGTATTGTTTTTGCAGATGGATTTCCGCCTATCCCATTCCTCAGATTACCCAAGTGTCTTCCCCCTCCCTTGTACCCCTCTGCAGTCAGTCTAAATGCATACCAATTACATCACAAAATTAATTTGCTAGTAGTCTTGTGCCTAGTCTACTTAGGTATAACCCATTGACTGCAAATAATCGGTTGTGGCAAAACCTATCCCAGTTGCTAATAAATTCACATGTGTACCAACTTTGGAGTCATTAATTTAGATAAAGTATCTCCCTTGTCCTGCCTTGGCCTGCTCTAGGGACTGGAATTATACCAAGATGATTATATCTCATCCCCCTTCCTTTAATTTCCTTCCAACCTCCTCAAAATCCCTCTGTATGTGAATCATCTGCCTGCGTCCTACATCATTGACCCCAACATGCAAAACAGTAATGGGATTTATAGAATGTTATATAAGTCCTGGCAGCATATTATTGATGTCACTAATCTTCACGTCCCTCAGTGTGCTCACCATTGTACAGCCTTTCCAACCCCTACACAAAACTTGGTCTATGTAATTCAACATAGAATCACCAGTCACTAGCACAGCTCTGTTTTTTTTCTGAACTTGAGGTTGCAACTCCTGACTGCTGCTTTGTACCCCATGTTCAATCGCTGCAATACCATCTCTGTTGTCATTCACCAGAACACCCCCAGTGCAATGTCTTTGATTCTGTTTGGTATTGCATTGCTCAGCCATTCTGCATGTTGTATTTTCAACTCCATTGCTGTCCAAGTCTTCTTCATTTGAGCTGTATGATGAACTGCTAGTTGCTAAACAGCTGAATCTATTATATAACTGGAGCTGACCTATCTCTATGTGTCTTCTTTTCCTCCTGTTTGCCCAACCCTGCATTAAGCTCTAAGCCTGTATCACATCACAAGAAAAATGCACATGTAAGATGGAATTAAGCAACAAACCATAACCTACAAGATCAAAGGCCTTGGTGAGGTCCACAAATACAGCTGTGACAGAATTCCCCTTATCCAGGGCACCCTGAATGCAGCTTGTTATCCACACCAAGGCTGTTTCAGTATTGTGATTCACTCTAAAACTATGTTGACAGTTTTGATGATAATCTAGGAGTTTTCTTGTAAATTCCTTATTTTATCATAAAAGATTTTTTATTGTTTTTTCAGTTTTAACAACATACTTACCACCCAACGGATGGATTTCATTATGCTGGACTAACACATTGTCATTCTATTCAGCTTTTCAGTACTGAGAAGAAGAGTGTCTATACAGTCATGTTAATAATGTAAAAACATGCTACTTCCACTGTGCAGTCTGTTCATACAACCTTCTACATTTCCAGCTGTAACTGAATATGACTGATCCTCTTTCCCTTGAATGTGTCTTGCTGGTTATCAGCCAAACATGTCACACTGAGAAGGTGTAATTAATAGTGGGACATGATATAGTTTTATTTACAGAAGAGGGTTGCCAGGTAAAGGTAAGGGTACTGAGCATAAATGAGAATTAAAGAAAGGGAACCCATTGGCTGTGGAATGCTTCCAATTGATTCTTACTGGAGAAGGATAGTCTTTCAAAAACTGCCAGCCTGGCCACTGCCATGTGCCATGCCAGAAGTGTGTGTGTGTGGGGGGGGTGTTCTTGTTGCCATTTAATTAGGATCACTCTCTTCATCACCTGCTCAAAGGCCTGAAATAAATCAGATATGGGCAGCTATGGTGACATGTGGTACATGTGGTTCTGCGATATGAACTTAAACTGCATCAAACATGACCAGCCTGGGTAATGCCAACATTAACATCTTATTACTCAGTGGATTGTCTATATAGCTGCATCCCCATGAATCACATGAATCTGCTGAAATAATAGCATTGTCATGAATCATGTTATTTTCACACTTACATAAAACAAAAGCACTCAGTCCATCTCCTTAGACATATGACTCCAAGGGGCGATGCCCCGGCCAGAAGGTAACTCCAAGGGGCAATGCCCAGGCCAGGATATTTAACTACTTAACTGTAAACTGTTGCTATACTTTCGTAACTCAATAAAAATATTAATTATATATATATACATATATATATATATATATATACACACACACACACACACATACAAAATCACACATGCTCCCACAATGCAAAGCATCATGGGCTGCATATGCAAATCACCACAGAATATTATGCTGGTTCAACTTTAAACAAAAATGCATGGTGCCGAAAGGCCTCTCACACAGTTTGCAAAGGGTGCCAACAGAAGTCATAGACACATGTTTCGTCCTACCAGGACTCACCAGTATGCCTCGTCTGTTTGACACCTCAATGGAATGAACCAGCTACCCTAAGATGGTCTGTCTGGGTTATGTAGTGGTGAACCAATTAAAACAAAAAACAGTTTAAAAGACAAAGAACCTCTGGCTTCCCAGCCAAATGCGCTTTGGGGTAACCCTTGCCTCAGTGCTTGCACACAGAGTTTCTTTGTGTATATATATATATATATATATATATATACAGTATATATATATATCCCCTTCTTTCTAAGTGTGTCCTGGCTAATGTTATGTTCAGCTGTTGTGTGTTAAAAAGTACAATTTTCTGTAATTGTTGAAAGCATGCCACCGACCTCCACTCTGCTAGGAGCATCAGCATCCAGAGGGGGTACCCACTGTAGTGTTTGAGAGATCACTCACCCATGGCCTTTGGGGGGAATTGAGTGAGGTACACCTGCCATGGATGTCTGAGGACTGCCAGGGGGTGGGCAGAGTTGTGACTTGGTTGGCATTAAAATGTTTGCTTATTGTTGCATTTGTATATAGATAGTGCTATCCCATTGTTTTCATTTTCCCCTAGCTACCCCTTTTTCTTTTCCATACCCTCCCTTTTCAATAAATTGTTTTAAACTGCATTTTATGATTTGGGGACTGTCATTGCTTTCACTGTCATTTATTTTGGAGGAAGGATTGTGCTGGCAGGTTTATGCATTGTTTCTGGGGATGGCAACCTTGTGCTTCAGCCACCAGCTGCCAGGTACCCGTATCACTACCTCAGGAGGAGGCACTGTGTCATTTAACTCCAGTGTAGTACACCCTTAGGGAACCCAGCTGGCCTCCTCAGGTAGGGTGCAAAAGGGTACCCAGAGGGCCCCAGTACAGCAACCTCACCTTACATACAATTGCCTGGAAAGTAAACAAATGTGACCTAAAGGCCAACGCTACTCTAGTGGCATTGTAAGCCTGTCTCTAGCAATGTAGCCTATTCACTACTTTGTGTCATTAAAATGTGGTTTTGTGGGTGGTACTAAAGTTTGGGCTTAGCCCTGCTGTTTGTGGTTTGCAATATAGCGCTGTTGGGAGACTTAGAAAATGCAGCCCCCTTTTTTCTTTTATTCCTCTTTTATGATCATTTTTGTAACACTCATCACCCTAATCCAACCACAACCAGGAACCCCCTACTATTTTTCGCTGAGAAGGAAATTGCATTTAACAGTGATAATCCACTTCCAGTCAAGGAGTGCCAAAATTATCCTTACACTAGGAATTCATAGCATAGTGGCTATAGCCCAAAGTCAAGAACCTGAAAAACATGTAGCTTCAGAACACTTGGATTTGTGAGCCACAACTTCAGCTTGCATACTATGTGACCCAGGGCCAGGGCAACTCACACAGAATCCCTGTGCTATTGAGAAGCAACTGGAACTTACAATAGGCTCTTCAATATGTAGGCTCTGCTCTACCAACTCTCTGATACTTCTGATATGAATGATAGGGGCCCCCCTCAAACGCACAAGATGAGGAAAGTGGTGAACAAACTACTTTAGGGGGCCCAATATAAGATTTGTGCAAGTCATTCTCCCTATCAGAAATACCAATGGAGGGCAGGGATCTTTCTTGCCACTTCTGCTCATGTGGGATATCAGGGTCATGGGAGACAAAGCAAAGCAAAGAAATTAGGCATTTTTACACCTGAAAGGTCAGCCTGGCCCTCCTGAAACTATCAGCAATACTTAACATCTCATCAGCGAGGTGAGAGTCACATCACAGTTTAGCCCCTGCCATGCTCAGACTACTCAGCAGCTGAGTCACTTACAAAAAAAATGAAGCACAGACAGAAAGCAAAGAGTATGTAGTAAATATATTTTGGGAATTGCTTGTGGCTGCCTAGCAGACAGGGGCCCTAGACCCAGGCCTATGATGCCTATATCCTAGTCTGGCCCTGCATTTTTCTTTCATGAAGCTGTAAATACTGGCAGCTGAAGGTGACGGAGAAAGGGGAACTTTTACAGGAACAGTTTCCATATGAGCTAAGGCATCAACAGAAGGTACAGGGGACACCATTTTTTTCCACTGCATGTACCACAGCCTCCTCAGGTTTGGCACAGCTATAGTCAAATTTAGACTCGTTCAAAGCTTTTTTCTATTCTTTCCAGAATGTGCTCAATTACTGACAGTGGACACAACTTTCACAAATGCAACAGCTTCAGGTGCTTCCTCCATACACTGTATGGGGGAAGCAGCCTTCTCCACCAGGGACGCCATGTTTGTCTCCTCCACTCATCCATTTTCCAAACAGGAAGCAGAAAGGCCCACTGCAGGAAGAGCAGGGAAGTGTCATACCCACCTTTCCCCCTGTTACTAAAACAGGTCTATGTAACCCACCCCCTCCTGGTCAACAATTACAAATAAAATAAAAAAATAAATGAACTTCAGAGTGAGGTTCAGCAGCACTAAACCATTGAATTTTGTCTGCCCCCTGCCCAAAACAGCAGGAAAACTGAATGAGCTGCACAGTGCAAACATTGTTGATTGAACAAAGTGCTGAAACAAAAACCCTATTAAACATAAGCAAGCAGTCATACTGTATGATACACATGCAGCTTCACTGTTGCCCTCCAGCTACAACATACCTGTGGAAGGACTATTTTACATATAAAACTTGTTTTTAAAATATTTTATTTATTCCTTTTTTATAAAAATGTGCCACCTATCCCACTTTCTAAGCACAATAAGACACTCAAGGCTGGTTGGTGAAGGGGATTCTAGTACTCCCAGAGGCTGCAAGGCCTTCGTCCTGGAGTTTCATGCCTCTCTATGCCCTTGAGCATGCAGAGATACCCCTAATACCACCCACCCTGTCATGTTATTGTTTACTTAACATACACCCTGCTGTACCCTATTACTGCTCATTTACAAAAGCACCTGTCATGCTCAAACTATAAAAAATCATTATGTTTAATAATGTTGAAGAAGGGAGGGAAAAAGATTACATTTTGCCAGTGTGAAATCAGCAGCCCGCTCACTTCCACTTCAGTGATATTTTGTGATATTATAATCTGGAGCTTCTGTGCTTAACAGGGCATTTTGTTTATACAGTAGAAGGTAACATTTAAAATCAAAGCCACCACTGAAACTGACTGTGGCTTCGGGCCATCAGCACAATGGTGGGGCTACCACTCCTGGCCAGCCAATGTTCAGGAATGAGCTTGAGTTGTCATGGGCCAGTCATGGGGAAAAACTCTTGCACCGAAGCTATCAGAACAGCTAAATCCCTTTATTTTTAGAATACTTTACATGAAAACCTGAACTCCCCTCGCAAAATTTGGCATACTCTCTCCTGCTTTCTCAATCTCCGACCTATCTCCTCCTCCCCCTCCCTCCTTAACAAGCGTACCCTGGTATCTGACCCTTTCACTTTTGCCTGCAGCCTGAATGACTTCTTCACAACCTGTGCCCTACCCTCCACCCTGCCCACCTCTCTCCTCTCCAGCCCACTCCTGCCCCTGCATACTCCCCCACAGCAGCTCCTAGTCCTCCAACCACAAATGACTTCCATTTTCCCCGTCATAACACACAAGGCACTTTGAGCCCTCCAAACCCTAAACTCACATAAATAAAGTTCTGATGGGCTCAACTCCCTCTTCCTTCAGATCTCTGCCCCAGCCATTGCCCACCCTGTCCCTGTCACATCTTCTTAATCTCTCCTTCACCCTTGGCTCCATTCCACAGGCTTGGAAAGCTGCAAAAGTAATCCCCCTTCGTAAGGGTTGTGACCGGCCTCTACCATCCCATCTCCCTCCTTCCTGTCTTGGCTAAGCTCCACCCTTGTCTTAACCAGACTCTACCATTTCCTCACCTCTTCAGATTTCCTGTCCCCTTATCAATCAGACTTTGGGAAGAATCACTCCACGATTTCCTCTTCTCTCCATGTGACAGATGCCATCCTCACTGGTATGGACCTAGGCCACCTCAACTCAACCATATTCATAGACCTAGCCAAGGTCTTTGAGTCTGTCTCCCACCCAGACCTTCTTACAAAGCTCAAACTAGCCAGTCTCTTCCCTCTCTCAGTCAAATGGTTCAGTTCATACCTTTCTGGCTGATCACAGCGTTTCCAAGCTAGTGATACTCTCCTCCCCATCCTAGCATGTATCCCACACGGCTTTATTTTGGGTCCCATCCTCTTTTCTATTTTCCTCAATGATCTCCTCCTTGTGTGCCATCACTCCCAGTTTCACCTTTATTCAGACGATACCATCCTCTACACATCTGGCCTGTCTGCTTCTGAGGTCTCCTTCCTACATCAATCAGAATTCAGTCACATCCTGAATTGGTTCCAGGACAACCAGCTAAAAGTTAACACTTCAGAAACTGTATCCATGAACTTCGTCACTCCCCAAACTACAGCACCCCCTCCTTCTCCACTCTCAAAGGCACTACTTTAGACATAGTCCCAGCATACAAGTACCTTGGTGTCTGGTTTGAGAGCTGCTTAGACTTCATCACGCACATCAACTATATTCACTCCAAGCTCTGCAACAAACTAGGTGCTCTTTACAGAAATAATGATGTCCTATCCTTCCCCCTTTGCAAGCTCCTCCTTACTAGGACAATCCTTCCACTATTTGACTATGCAGATGTTGTTTTTCCGATCTGTCTCCAAATCCATCCTCTCCAGACTGGACATTCTTTTGAATGCTTTTTGCCACTTCACCTTAAATGCCCCTCCCAGGACCCGTCTCTGCACACTCCACTCTTCCCTATAACTCACCTCCCTATCCTCATGCTGAAACCTCCATACCTCCATCATCTTGGTCAAGTATTGATTTGGCACGCTCACTCCTTATTTCGCCTCTCTCTTATCCCCCTCCATGCAGACTGCCTATTACTTCTGCACATGGGACACCCCTTCTTCGACCTTCTATGACCTTTCTCAAACTCTGGGAAGGCTAACTTCTCCTTCAAGTTCCCAAATCAGTGGAGCTACCTCCCCTCATCTCTCCACATGCTACCATCATTACACCTTTTCAAAAGGATGCTTTGCCAATCTCTGCCTGCTCCCTGCTAATGCCCTCATGAAAACTTAGTCCTTCTCCTTCTGAACCCCCAATGACTAGTTGCCCTGCATCTTGAACCAGCCCCTATTATTTGGTAGCATCTGTATTCCTGCACTGCACTTGTTTTGAGGTACCCAAGTTGGCAGCTTACTGCATGTTTGCATGGCTGCCTCACAGTAACAGTCTTACTAAAATGATGCACTTGCCTCCACCAGACTTAAAACCCTTTTCTCTACACTCTTGCATCCTGCACACTGGCAGTGGCACTGTCATTACATTGTATGCATACCTGCACCTTGTCATATGCATATGTATACCTGCCCCTTGTTTGACGTACTTAATGCGTACTCAGGCCTTGACTTGTACCCAGTCCAGGACTTGTGCCAGTGCATTTCTTGCCTTGTCTCATTGTGTAATGTCATCACCATGTATTTTCAAGGCTACTGTATCTTGTAGCCTGTTTTATGACCTGCGTAATAACTGTACTTTTCACTTTGTCTTATTGTATGATGTCAACACCATGTACTTGATGATGTTATATCTCCTCTCCCCACCCCCCCCGGTCTCACCTGGAAATGAGCCTCTGCTCAGTGTGCCTCTCCCAGCTCTCCCAGCTATCAACTTTTAAATAAAAATAAAATAAAATAAAGGCTGAGCATCCCAGTGATGCTCTTGTCCTCCATATTGGGAGGGTAGATGCTGTGGCTACCGTACTGCCGACAACCAAAAACAAACCAGCTCTTAGCCACTGGAAGTGTAACAGAAAGTCCAGAACTTGGTCACAAGATAATTATAGAAGATTTATTAAAGAGTATAAGAGCAGCACTCACCAATGTTGACCACTGCTGAATGATTTTGCTCACACACAGTGTGCTTTCTCCAGGTGAGGTCACACACCACAAGACACCCCTGTTACAGTAATGGATTCATAATGTGACAATGTAATAAATACAGACTTGTCCAATAAAATCCTTAATAAGGTACAAAGGCAAATATAAACATGTGCAAAGTCTAACCAAAAGGTACATAAAACCATACAATATATGACTGAAACTTGCATCAAATGTTATAATATAGAAAAAATGTGCGGGGGGGGGCAGAAGTGGGACAGGATACTGATACAAAAAGAAAAAAGGGAAGGGAGGAGAAGGGAAGGGAAGGAAAGGGAAGGGAAGAGAAGGGAAGGGAAGGGAAGAGAAGGGAAGGGAAGGGAGAGAGGGAACAAAGATTAAAAGTAACTAAAGGTGGGCGAAGTGGCCAAAATTTGCTAATGCAGATTCCACGAAGTACTCCGCAACGCGAAGCAGAGTACTTCGCGTCATAATGAGGAACATGAAGTCCATTGAAATCAATGACTTCGCATTACTCCTCCTTCCCCCAAACACTTCTGCACCAATTTTTATGCAAAGTACATTGAAATCAATGTACTTCGCATCACTTCACCTTGTTATTGAGCTCCAAGGTGAATTTTGTAGTGATTCATGGGATTGCAGGTGAGATGGGCTCTAGATTGTTCTGCACAGCCTCAGTTCTGTGTAGTGTGTGTGTGTAGTGGCAGCTGGAGACAGTTTGCTCTCAGAGCTCTGCAATTCAAATCGTCTAAAAAGCTGTTAAAAAAGCCTTTTTGAGTCTTTTTTTTTTGCTCAAAATTTAGTACATAGATTGTAGGAAACCCTCCTGTGCTGATATCATCGAGTGTTTATTGTTTGTGTGTGGATTTTGAATGTTAATTTAGAACATTCAGACTGTGTACTGACAGCCACTTCGCGTTCACTTCGCAGGTGAAATTTTACTTCACTGCATCTCTAAAAGTAACAATTATTTATATAATACATAGTATTAGATATAGTACTCATAATCAACTGAACTAATGCAGACTGCAAAGGACTCCTTGAGAATAAACCATTAATAATAGCTATCCTCAAGAGTCAAGAAACTTAGTTCAGAAGCTAAACTAAATGCAGTAGGTATACTGAACATCATGGCACAGACATCCTGAAAAAATACATCAAATGCAACATTCATGTCAGGGAAAGGGTCAATTAAAATGCATTGTTTAACTTGGATAGTCTTTGGCATGTAACTTTCATTGTCAATAGGATTCCCTTCTTCTCATAGTGAAGGCAACACACCTCTGCTTCAAGCATCTGAGCAAAAGCAAGAGGAAAAAAAGACTGCTATGGTTCTTGAAAGAGGTAATAGAAAAGGTAAAAGCAAAATGAGTTGCATTCAGAAGGAACAAGGAGATGCAGAGGGAGGAGGAGGATATAGATATGTATCAGAGGAATTAGAGGGAAGCAAGGAAAGCAGTAAGGAGTGCAAAGGTGCAAACTGAAGAGGGAAAAGCCAAGGCAGTAACAAAAGAGGACAAGGCAAATTTTACAGCTGCATGGGCGGAGCCCTGTAGTCATTTTGCTAGGAGAGGGGAAAAGGGACCCTTAAAGCATGTGACTGGTTTCATGCACTGTGGCATACATAGTGCTGTGGTCAGTGCTGTACCATTGTTTCTCAACCGTCCCTCCTCTCCATGGCCACATTAGTTTATCCTCTGAACAAGCGCACTATGTTTTGGACACTTGCCAATTCCAGAAGAGTCTTCCATGCCCAAGATGGCTGCCGTGAGCTCATTGCACTTGCACAAGTAGTGGTGGTAACTGCACATGTGCACTCTTGTTACGATGGCCATCTTGGGTATGGTGGGTTCTTTCTTGCAAATGCACAATTAGAGGATACTCTGCATGTGTGAGTACCATATAAGCATGGCATCAGCCGTGGCAGAAGTTCCAAGTACTGTTTGACTCAGGCTCACCACCTTACCGCAGCCATATTGGCTCTGATCAGAGTTTGTTTAGGTATGTAAGTGAAAAGAGGAAGCCCAGAGGAGGGATAAAAAGGGAATATGGAGCTGTGCAGAGGGGGGCCAGAAAATTTCAGACATCTTGAAGAAATACTTCTGCTCAGTGTTCACAGAGGAAGAGGAAGGGGAGGAACCACAATAAGGTAAGAGGAGATTTGAAGGGGGGAAGTGGACACTAGTCCCATTTTGGAGCAGAGAGTCATGAAGGGACTCACCAATCTGAAAGCGGAAAAAGCAATGGGGACAGATGGGGTGCATCCAATGGTATTGACAGAGATTAGGGAGGTACTGGCTGCACTTCAAGCAGTCATATTTAACAGCTCACTGGAAACAGGAGTGGTTCCAGGGGACTGGAGGAGGGTAGATCTATTCCCACTTCACAAAAATGGTGGCAAGGAGGATGCTGGCATTTACAGGCCATTCAGCTGTACATCAGTGGTCGGCAATTAATGGAAATACTGCTAAAGGAAAGGATTGTGAAATATCTTGAATCCAACAGGTTAGAAGACAAGAGGCAGCATGGATTAATGGGAGAAAGGTCATGTCACATGATTCTGTTAATTTTCTGACTGGGTGACCAAGGAATTAGATCAGCGTGTAGCAGTGAACTTGGCCTCCCTAGATTTTAGTAATATTTTTGACACTGTTCCACATAGGGGACTAGTAAGCAAGCTGGGTAACTTAGGAATTGGTCCAAAGTTGTAAACTGGGTTAGAATTTGGGTAGTGGATAGCTGACAGAGAGTGGTAGTAAAGGAAGGGAAGGTGACCAGTGGAGTACCTCATGGATTAGTCCTGGAACCAGTACTCTGTAATGTCTTTATAAGTGACATTGCAGAATACTGCAGCTGGAAGGGAAGGTCTGTCTCCTTGCAGAAGACACCATAACATACAACATGGTGGACACTCCAGGAGTGGTGGAAAAGATAAGCAGAGACCTAAAAAACTCAAGCATGTTCAAGGGTATGGTAGCTAGGTTTCAATGCAAAAAAGTGCAAAATAATGCACTTAGGGCACAAAAACCTAGAGATGGAGTACACAATTGGTGGAGTGGTATTGATGACTACCAAGCAGGAATGAGATCTAGGGGTAATCATATCAGATGACCTCAAGGTGGCCAGGCAGTGTGACAAAGCAGTTAGGAGGACTGGTGAGATGCTGGGCTGCATAGGGAGGGGTATCACCAGCAGAAAGGGGGAGGTAGTGTTGCCCTTGTATAGAGAGATCATAAGATCCCACCTTAAATACTGTGTCCAGTTCTGGAGAGCACTTCTCAGGAAAGACATAGTCAGAGTACAAGCAGTCCAGAGGAGGGCAACTAAAATTCTGCATAGCCTGCACCAAATACTGTACAAGGAGACACCCAAGTTCCTCAATATGTATACCCTGGGAGAGAGGCTGGAGAGCTGAAAATATGATAGAGGCCTTTAAATACCCCACAAGGGTAAATAAGGTACTGGAGGGAAGTATTTTCATCCCCTCCAGGTCCTCATCTGCTAGCCAAACATCCTTCTCCCACTGCTTTTCCAAGCTCTGGAACTCACTCCCTGCTGACTTTCTAAATGTTCCCTCAATCCACACCCTATCCTCTCTTATGCCCTCGTTCACCACCCCCACATACAGCTGTACCTAATTTCACCTGGCATCCCCACCTCTATCCTTGATGACCCCTCACTGGTCCTCCCTTACCTTGCCCTGCATTGTTAGCCCAAATTGACTGTATGCAAGCCCTTATCATGCTCAAACTACTAGTTTGAGAAGTGAATATGTCTAAAGTCATTGTGATCATTGTTATCCCTGCTTGTATGTCAGCATGTCACCTCCACTGTATCCTAAGCCACTGTATTTTGATGTTGTATATTAATTCCTTGTAACCTATGATGTAGTAATTATTGACTATTGTTACCCTCATTATCTGCTGTATCTTTTCCTTTCCTGCCAGGACACATCTGGAAACAAGCAATTTGTTCAGTATGTCTTCCTGGTGAAACTTTTAAATAAATAAATAAATACATTTTTCAGGAAAAAAGGAGCTCAAGAACAGTGGCATATACTATGAAGCTTGAAGAGGGTAGATTCAGAAGAGATGTGAGGAAGTACTTCTTCACAGAAAGTGGTGGACTCCTGGAACTGCCTTCCAGCAGAGGTGGTGGGGAGAAAGCCAGTGGTGGAGTTCAAGAACACATGGGATAGGAATCAGGATATCTTAGTGGAAAGGAACTGGGGATGGGAAAAGAGCTGGATATCGATTAGGGTCTGTTTTAATACCTTAGGTAGGGGGGAAAAACAGGAAGACTGGATGATCCAAGCAGTCCTTATCTGCCAAAAATTCTACATTTCTATGTTTCTTCTCAATAATTTGTTCTCCAAATTTCCACCTCTGATACCCAGAAACCCTCTCAAGTCCCATACACTTTAACATATGACCAGAACCTCATTTCTGAACATGTATAGCCAATGCATTGTCTTGGTCTCTGTTCTCAATTCTATTTAAATGTTCGCTCCTGTGTATCTTGAGTAGGCAAAAAATGTTGCCAACAAAAGGCATTGCATGAGCCTATTACCACTTACACAACTAATGGGGTACTCAAGTAATAAAATCTTGTACCTCTGACTTCTCCTTTGTTACTGACTGTGTAATGGTGTTGGTACATAGACTATGTGAACAAGACTTACAGTTGCCACATACTGTAGCAAGATTTGCTTCACAATTACCCTGTTAAACACATCATTGTAATCTTTATGATAATGTGGGCTGGTTACAGCTGGACCAGAGGTAGAAGTTACAACTTAGGATGCTGGCTAGGAAAGTTACACTAAATATGGTACATTGTTCTTTTCATGAACATTTTTAAAACCATATTCCTACAGCTCAAACTTGATCTGCTCAATGTATTTGGTTCACGGTTCCCATGATGGAAACTTCCACTGGACAGAGATCTCTGTTATAGTCATTGCCTATGTTATAAAATGCCTTGCCATTATCCATAACTGGCACTTGTAATATTTGATCTGTCTTTAAATCACCTTTAAAGTAACATCTTAATGTTACTAATGTTTACAATTGTTTAACAGTTTGTTAATTTAGGTTATTGATAATCAGGGACGCTGGTTTTCCATTTTAACCGGTAACACCGGTAACAATCACGGAATCCTGCTTGGTTTGCGAATTTTGAATTCTTGTACCAGTGCCTCATGGAAATTGCATGTCACTGCACTGAATCTCTTAACATTTCAGCATCTTTTTAAATTTTTTTTTATTGTCTCTTTTTATGTCCCCTTCTCACAGCATCAGTCTCTACTTTTCAGAGATCCCTAGACTGATTATCCCCTAGCTTCATCCCCAGGTAATGTTCAGAAGCTCCTGTGGGCCGGCTCATATCCTGCCTGGGTTGTACCCCCCCAGGTGGGAAGGGAAGGGATCCCAGGTCACCTCTCCACACTCCTTTATTGTGTGTTGGTCTGCCCAGTGGCTCCCTCATGGAGCCTGGTTATGAAGTCTGGGGCACCTGGGACCCTTTTGCTAATGGCCGATGTGGGGTGATTGTTCCTGGTTTTCTAGTCTCTGTTCCTGAGGGCACCAGCACTAGAGGAGGTCCAAGGAGGTAGGTCACATAGAGACATGCCAATGCTCCAAATCCTGGCTAGCGTCCTCCCCTCCTGATCACTTTGCAGCACCATTACACCATCACCCATGGTCACACAAGTGGTGGTAAAGCAGCAGGACCTGCAGCCCACCCTCCCCAGAGAAGGAGAGCAGTCCCCCGGGTGCTCAATCCTACTGCCCTGGCCAGACCTCCAGCAACCCGAGTTTGCTTCCAACCCTGGGTCATTGGCATTGCAAGCAGTAGTGCTACCACCGCGCCAGTGGGCCGACCCAAATTTCAGCATCTTAAAATGAATGCTGCTGTGCTTCACATTCTTTCTGCTTTGCTGCATATAGAGTCAGTAAAGAAATCACCTGCTTAGCTTTGTTGTAATCAGCCATTCAGTTTAACCACCCATGCTTCCCACCAACATCTCCATCACCTGAGGACTGCTTTCCTTCCTGAAGCCACAGTTTTCATGTAGTATGTGCGTAAGAGTCTTCTACTATTTATATTACACTGTATGATACAAAAAATAAAAAGTATCAGCACATATGGGCAGGGCTACTGGAAAACTGCAGGAAAAGTAACCTGAAATTGCAGAGATTTTTTGCAAAACTTGTTGGGAAATAGCGGGAGTTCTACTACAGACCCTGAGTGCTTCACAATAAATCATTTACTGTTTTCTACAGCATATATTAGTCAGCATAAACTACTACTGTAAATGAATACTTGAATATGTTTTAAATATGAAGAAAAACTTCTGTTTCTAACATGAATCCTAAACGGATAAGATGTGTTGCCTCTCTTCCAAAATGTAAAAACATCTACCTCATATAGTGCTAAATAGATTCTATTTAGTGAGTCACAGAAAATCAATATTAAATAAATCCAGAATATACAAATGTTATCTATTTCTGGATGCAGAATAATGAAGCCTGATCAAAAGCTATTTACAGTGCTCTGACAACTATTCACTGACTTTGGTGTAAGAAAAAATAAGCAGATGGAGTGGCAATAGTTCAGTTTAAGTAAAATGTTGTAAAGTGTTCCATGTTCATAAGTACTGTAGGTATTGTGCACTATTATTAAAATCACATATTAAAACTTTATATGTGGGTGTTGTTATGGCTGCCAGTATAGCCTCGTGGTTAGAGTAACAAACAGTGATTGAACTGCGAAAATTCAGCAGACTTGGATTTGATTCCCACAACCTCTACTTGCATACTGTGTATATCCAAGAAAGTCACTAAACCTCCCCAGTGCTTCTAGATCACTCCTGACAACAGGCAATTCTGCCTAGTGGGCCTTACCTGGTTTATAAAGAA
Source organism: Neoceratodus forsteri (assembly GCA_016271365.2). Classification (NCBI taxonomy): domain Eukaryota; kingdom Metazoa; phylum Chordata; order Ceratodontiformes; family Ceratodontidae; genus Neoceratodus; species Neoceratodus forsteri. The sequence continues at coordinate 1,380,530,378 of CM057455.1, forward strand.
TATAAAAAAAAATACCAATATATGCTTACTACATCATAGAATAGAAGTCAGGGTACCATGTAATTTACTTGCGTTTTACTTGGGCTGCAATGATTTTGTATAGGTAAAGACAAATGTTTAGATACAATTTATGTGCTTTATAAGCTTGTTTTTAGATTTTAGTCAGGTTTTTATTGTAGTTTTTGCATATAAGCATCTAGGTTGTAGATTGCTAAGCACAGGATCACTGTTACCAACTAGCTTATTCAAGTTTTTAATCAGCAGGGCCAATCAGATTCCTCAGTTGTTTGAATGAAAACTAGTCTGAATGAAAGTATGTTCACAAGGAAAAAAATGCCTTACTACTTATGAAAAGACTTCACAGTCAGCACCCCACTGTTTCAGCCTCTGTGACAACAACATTTTCTGACAGACTGCTTCAACAAAAAGCAAATGTTAAGTATTTAAGTGTACTTATTTTTGCCAGTGGATTTTGAAAGCACATTCAATGACATACAGAAGGTAAGACCTCAGGGGCTGTATGATGCTGGTGGGCAGAGTGGTGCTCAATTCACATCTCAGCTCAGACATGAAAACTGGGAGATACCCTTTACATTGAGACCAAATAAAAAAAAGCATCCACATGTCTGGGAGATGCATAGATCCATTTGAAGGTTCTCCACTAATCACTTGTGGATTTTTTAGGTGAAGACACTTTATTTTAAAGACGCAAATTCAAGAAGTTTTTTTTTGCTCCTCCTACTTTCTGGCCATCCACTCCTTCAGGCCTGCCAAGGCCCCCTACCACTGCTGCTGAGTCCCAACTACCATCCACTGCCCCTTACTGCTGTGCTACCAGGTAACCCAAAGTAACCCTTCACTGAGTGGGCCCCTACCCCTGTCGGAGGCTAGCAGGGGAGGAGAATTGCCCCAAAGGGCTTCCTGTGTATCCTGAGCATGGCAGGGGTCAGAACAGACACATGTCTAGGGCTTCCATCTCATGGAGGAACCAGAAACCATCCTTCGGTTGGCCAGTGGGTGTTTTCCCATTTTTTGGGGCGCGTGACAGGCCACATGATGTCAAAGCACAAGCCAACATCCGTTAAGCTCCCTCCCACAGTGAGGGCCGATGTGTTGTCATGCTTCTAGCCTCCACCAGGGCCATGAACCCTCCCTCCCTCCTCCCTCCCTCCCAGGAGAAGGTGAGTGGCCATTGGACACTCAAGCATTCACTCACCAGCTGGTCCTCCAACACCCAAGTCTACTCCTTAACCCTGGTCAGCGGTGTCACAGGCAGAAATCCAATTCAGGCAATTCAATTATAGATAGGAAAAAACAAAGATAGTCCACCTTAGCGGTGATGGTTCAGATTAATTCACATCTGAGTTCTAACAAGCAAAGAGACCAAGTTATTTGTAACTTGTGCATGTGGGGTGTGGGTGTTGAAGAAAGGAGATCATAGTGCTGTCACTACTGCCATCACCCCTGAGGGATGTGGACTGCATTGTTGCTACTGCCATCACACCTGAGGGGCAGGGGCTGTAGTGCTTCTGCCATCACCACTGGCGGATGGGGAATGTAGTACTGCTGCCATCACACCTAAGGGATGGGGGCCACAGTGCTACTGCTTCCGTCACACCTGAGGGAGGGAGGTCATAGTGCTGTTGCTGCTGTCATCACACCAGAGGGGTGGGGGCCGTAGTGCTGTTGGTACTGCCATCGCACCTGAGGGATGGGGGCAAGTGCTGCTTCCATCATACCTTAGGGATGGGGACTGTAGTGCTACTGTTGCCATCACATCTGTACCTAAAATAACATTAAATTGGTACAAGGATGGAAGGATGTGCAATACTGGAGGTCAAAATTGCTAAAATGCATGTTAGCAGAGTTAAAAATTGTTAAATAAAGTACACAGAACCAAATACCGGTAAAACTGGATTTTGGCTTAGCAGACACTGGTGACAATACCTTTTTTCACAATGTGCAAAATGGAATATGCCCTTTCTCAATCCCGGTAAACCAGTGTCCCTGTTGATAATATTTTCATTTGTATATTTGTTATTTGTTCTGTTTGCCCATGTAAATGGGTCTTTAGCCCATGGACTTTTCCAGATTTTAAATGAATAAAACAAACAAACATTTATTTGTTCCTGGAGAAAAGGTGTTCATTGTTCCTAAAATCAAAGCAGGCTTATGTAGGTTGTGCAACAGCACATCATTGTTATTTGTTCCCCACGTCTAGGTAATGTGTAGTGGCTGAATCATGTACTTGTCCCATCTGTGCTCTGTTTGCATCAATCAATCAATCAATCAAAATCTTTATTTATCCAGGTGGGCACCATTAAGCAAGGCTCATTTGCAAGGTGGACCTGGTCATGAATACATCAAAGTACAGTACAGAAGCAGGTATACAAAAAGCAATAATTTACAAGGAAGGAAAAGTATATACAGTGTATACAATACAGTACAAGGTTGAAATAAATAAAAAGAAAATCAGCATTATTTTACAATTGAAGAAGTTAGCAGTTGTACAATCAACCATAGGCATACAGGGGTTATAAGCAGAGATCTTTTGAGTGAGGCAGCCAGCAACTACACATATAGAGGAAAGATGCCATGTATGGGGTGGCAGGTTAGAGAGGTAAAGAAGAGGAGGGATATATTACTAATGACTGGGGGAAAAATTGAGCTAAAACCACAGAAAGTGACGATGGCTGTTGTGTACTTGTTTATTATGATAATGATGGAGGAGAGGTAGATAATTGGGACACTGCTATGGATGGGGTGGGACTTTAGCCAGGCTGGAGTGGACAGGGAAGGGTGGGTGCAGCAGGAAGAGTTAATAGGGAAAGAGTGAGAGCCAGGGGTAGAAACACGGTGAGCATCAGGATGGAAAGGGGGAGTTGCAGAATTAGTGGGCTAGTAGTGAGGAAAACATTTGCAAGGTGCTTTCATGTAGCGATCGTAGAGCATCTTGAAGATATTCAGGCTAACAGGGCAGCTCAGCGTCAAGTTCCTTTGTAAACTGTTCCACAATGTGGGTAAAGAGAAGCTTAGAGTAGCTTTTCTGAAACGAGATTTGACCCTTGGAACTTGGAGGGCAATTGGGAATAGCTCCTTAGGCGTAGGTGCTAACACACTCCTGTGAACACAATCTGAGCATACATGAGGAAAGCTTGTTGGTCACAGCCTGAAGGCCCATAGGGCGTCATTGCTATTCCTTCTATAGTGAAGGGAAATCCAGCCTAATGAAGAGTACAGGAGCAGGTGTGTGGAAAGTGGAAGGCTGGTAATGAACCTGATAGCTCTGTGGTAGAGGGTGTCCAACTTAGCTAGTGCAGAGGCAGTGTAGTGGCTGTAGAGCAGGTCCACGTAATCTATTAAAGATAGGAAGGTAGCTTGAACCAGTTGAATCTTGGCCTCCTTTGTGAGCAGGTGGTTAATTCCTGTAGAATAGTCCTAATCTTTGCCTTAGTTTCTTCTGTAGTTCTTCGAGATGGTCATCGAAGGAAAGTTTATGATTGAGCCAAACTCCTAGATATTTGAATTTAGCTACATACTCTAGCGTTTCTCCAAGAACAGTGGTAATTTGTGGAAAAGCTCCCCCCCAGCAGGAATTGCCGCATGCAAGGAGGTGGAGAAGAGCATGGCTTTTGTCTTTTCGCATTGAGCAAAAGTTTTTTTTTATAAGCTGGTATTGTTGAAGGTTAAATTCATATGAACATACAAAATTTTCCAGCAGATAAAGGCCTAGAGGTCTATCAAGTCTGCTCGAATGTGCAGCTAGCACCCCTTATTCTGTAGCTGCCCCTCCCTTCCACCCTTCCCCTTTATTAACCATCCCCCTTGTCCTGTCCCATCCCCTTTTGAAGCAGTCCACTGTTCTACTGGATACCACTTCTGCAGGTAATGCATTCCACCCAGCCACCACCCTCTCTGTAAAAAAGTGTCTCCTCATCTCCCTCCTGAACCTTCCTCCCTCCAGTCTCATATCATGGCCCCTGGTGTCCCTCCCCTCCCTTACTTTGAAGAGCCCCTCTGTACCTGTCTTGTTTATTCCTTTCATGTACTTAAAGGTTTCAATCATGACCCTGTCCCTCCTCTCCTCCAGTGAGTACATGTTCAACTCCCTCAACCTCCTCTCGTATGATAAGTCCCCCAGCCCCTTGATCATCTTTGTCGCCCTGCGCTGCACCCCCTCCAGTAACTTAATGTCCCTCTACAGATATGGGTGCCAGTACTGCACGCAGTACTCCAGGTGCGGTCTAAGTAATGACCTATACAGTGGCAGAATCACCTCCTCCCTCCTCGAGGATATACCCCTTGCAATTCAGCTTAGAGGTCTTCACAGGCTGCTTCCGGCGTGGGATGACTCAAGTACAGTACAGCGTCATCCGCGAATAAGTGGATGTTGGCTTTTTTGATGGGGTCATTGTTGTTGTTAATGTAGACTGCAAAGAGGAGGGGACCAAGGATAGAGCCCTGGGGCACGCCCCTCAGCATAGGTTTTAATGGAGAAAGATAACCTTCAGTTTTAACCTGCTGTTTCTGTTCTCCGAGGTAGTCTGCAAACCATCACATTGATTTATGGTCCAGGCCTTAGGTGCTTAGGGAGGAAAGAAGCAGGCTGTGATCGACTGTGTCGAATGCCTTACGAAGATCCGAGAAAACAGCACAGACATGCTTCTTGTTGTCAAGGTCTAGGAGCCAATCATTGGTCACCTTAGCTAGGGCTGTTACAGTGGTGTGCTTTGCTCTGAATCCAGACTGAATTGGGTTTAATAGGCTTCTGGATTCTAAGTATAGCCCTAGCTGGCCACACACTATTTTTTCTAGTAATTTAGACAGGATGGGGAGGAGGAAGATCGGCCTGTAATTATTTAGATTGCAGGGGCACCTGCTTTTAATAGAGGAATGACATGGGCTATTTTCCATTGAGGGGGGAGGCTACCCTGGGAGAGTGGCATGTTGAATAGGTGGGTGATTGGCACCGCAAGCACATGGTAGGCACATTTCAGACAGTATGGCTCTATGAAGTTGGAGCCTGCTCCTTTCCTGGTGTCCAGTTGCAGCAGTAGGTCTTCCACCTCTTTTAGAGAGACAGGCAGGAGGGAGAAGGCCTCCTCGGTAGAGGTGGACTCGTGGGTTGGTGGGCCCTGAGCTGTGCGGGGGTCATTGGCAGGAGAAGTATCAAATGCTAGCCCTGCCATTGCAAAATGGTTATTGAGTACTTCCAATATCTCCGATTGGTTTGTGATAATGCTGCCACCAGACTTAATTTTTGCTGGAATGGAATTACCAGGTGCATGTCCAGACATGTCTTTTAATGTTTTCCGGAGCTTTGAAGTATTTCTTGAGGCAGAGGCTAGCTCCGAATGATAGTAGGCAACCTTGGCTGCTCTGACCAACTTGGTGCACTTGTTACATGCTCTGTTAAAAAGACACCAATCCGATTCGTTCTTGCTTCTTCTGGCTTTTTTCCATAAAGTATCCCTTTCTAACAGGGAAGCTTTGAGCTCAGCCGAGAACCAATGGCAGGTGCTGCTCCTGACCCGCACCTTAACCAAGGGTGCATGCTTATTTAAAGCCTCACTTAAAATATCGTAAAAAATAGTATATGCCCTGTTAACCGTCTTGGCTAGGAAGAATTCCTGTCATCGCATTGAATGTTTCAAGTCGCGGCTGTAAGCAGACAAATCAAAGTTGCATATTGGACAGGTTTATTTTTCCAGGATTTTTCTAAGTATGGGCACTTGTGGATTGAAAGTATTGGTAAAGTTGATAAATCTGGATTCCCCTTCTGTGCTTTTGTAATAATGAGCCTCTCCATATTATCCACCTGATCTCTGGTTCTTGCAACACAAATTGGATAATATCCCTGTTCCTTAAAATGCTTGGATAACTCATTTTTACCCTCTGTGCAGTCTCTATCACTTCTACAGTTCCTCTTTAAACTGACCAACAGGAGTATTGTCCACCACATACCTGAGATGTCAACTTTGGTAATGTATCAGTAATTTTCCTGTAAATTGCCTTGTGGTGCAGGGTAGTTTTAAGCACAACCCCCCCCCCATCTTTTACAGTAGTTATATCTACAGTGTTCACCTTATACCGATCTTCACACAGAGAAAATTTAAGGTGTTCATGTAACTGTCTCCAGGTATGGTACAAAATCTGACAGTTCTTCCCTTTATTCCTTCCACACCAGGAATATATCATCAATAAAACACTTGTAGAGGTCAATTTTGTCAAAAAAAAAATGTGTTGTTTCCAACAAGACTGATCCCTCCTCCCGCATTCAGATATGTAGTGGCATAACTGGGTGCAAAGATGCACCCATCACTGTCCTCTTAGTTTGAATGTTGAACCTATCCTTAAAATGAAATGGCTTGCTAGTAAGTACTACTGTAGCACTGTAAGGATCCCCAAAAATTCCATAAAAGGAGCTGATAGGTTAATCTTATTGCACAAAGTGTCCTGATGTGCTATGTTGGTGTGCAAGGACTGGATGCCCAAAGTGGCCAACCACCAATCCTTGTCCACGTACAAACCTCCAAGTACCTGTAAAACCTGTATGGTATGTCTAATATAGAAATAGCCTTGAATGGCTATTGGTTTCATTTCATTTTATTCCATTTTAATTTTTTGTATTTGTTAGCTGATGAGCAATACTGTCTGTTTTCACTAGTGACTTGTGTTGTAACATTTAAATATAAGAACAAATGGTCGGATAATCGGGAGGTCAGCTAAACGAGAAGTCAGCGTTAAGCGTTAAGCCAACTCACTTGCATATGTTCAAAACAGTATTGCAAGATCAAGCAAATGTAACCTGTTCGTTATAACTCAGGTGGGGGTGCAACAGAAGAGGCCATGCTATAAAGTTGAGTAGAGAAATTTGCAAACTGGATGAGAGGGGGAAAAAATTTCATTCAGAGGGCAGCAGGGGTTTGGAGCAGGCCACCAGAGGACATGCTGTTTGCAGAATTCATTCTTTGCTTTGTGCCAGGCAACACGAGGAAACAGAGCCATCTGATTATGAGAAGTCAGTCCAATTACCGCTATCCAAGTGAATCATGGTGTGGGGAAGGGGGGACCCCAAGAGTGCTAGCAGCTGCCATGTAAACAGCATGGATGTTTTTTTTATTCTGTTACTCCCTCCACTCAGTGTTAAGCATTGCGCCAGCTCACATGCATGCAGCGCTACTCCAGCCACTCCTACTCCTGATTGCCAGTGTCCCAGGGTCCACACCTGAAGCTGGGTCACTAGCACACGTCAGCCCCATGTATAGCCCCTTTCTGACAATTTCAGTGTAGAGGCAAAAACAGCTGTTGCAACAGAAACATAGAAACATAGAAACATAGACTTTGATGGCAGATAAGGACCGCTAGGCCCATCTAGTCTGCCCATTTCCCTACCTACAGGATAGGCCACAGATCCTAGTTAACCAACAGCCTATTTCTTCCTACCCCCCTCAAGAATTGCCTTATGTCTGTCCCATGCATTCTTGAATTCTCCCACAGTTTTAGACCCCACAACCTCCTCAGGAAGGCTGTTCCATGCATCCACTACCCTCTCTGTGAAATAATACTTCCTCACATTGCCCCTGAACCGCCCTCCTTCTATCTTTAAATTGTGTCCCCTTGTTCTTGCAAGTCTCTTTTTCTGAAAAATGCTACCCTCTTGGACTTTGTTGATTCCACTGGAGGTACTTAAAAGTTTCTATCATGTCCCCCTCTCCTTCTTTCCTCAAGGGTATACATATTAGCTCTTTAGTCTCTCCTCACATGGATTCTCTTGAGACCCTGCGCCATTTTAGTTGCCCTCCTCTGGACTGCCTCTATCCTGTCTATGTCTCCGGAGATGGGGTCTCCAGAACTGGACAGGTACTCCAGATGGGGTCTCACCAACTGTACAGAGGGATAACAACTTCCTGTTTTCTGCTGCTGATGCCTCTCCTATACATCCTAGTATACCCTAGCCCTCCCTACTACCTTCTCACATTGCTTGCAACCTTAAGGTCATCTGATATGATTACCCCCAGGTCCCTTTCCTTTTGTTGTTGTTACTACCTCCCCACCCATTGTGTATTCTTCCCTGGTTCTTGTTTCCCAGGTGCATTATTTTGCACTTCTTTACATTGAATCCTAGCTGCCATACTTCTTGACCATTCCTCCAACCTTGCCAAGTCCCTTTTCATCCTTTCCGCCTCCTTGTGTATCAACCCTGTTGCAGATTTTGTGTCATCTGCAAAAGGCATACTTTTCCTTCCAGTCCCTCTGCAATGTCACTGATGAAGACATTAAAAGGACTGGACCCAATACTGAACCCTCGGTACCCCACTAGTAACCCCTTTCTTCAGAATGGACTCCATTTACAATTACCTTCTGTGTCCTGTTGTCCAGCCAATGTTTTACCTAGGCTACCACCCTGGGTCCCACTCCCAGGCTGGTTAATTGACTATTAATCTTTTGTGTGGGACTGTGTCAAATGCCTTGCTAAAAGTCTAGGTAGGCCATGTCCACAGCCCCTCCCTGGTCTACTACTTTGGTCACCCAGTCAAAGAAATCTATTAGATTCGTCCTGACATGACCTTCCCGCTGTGAACCCATGCTGCCTTGGGTCCTGTGCTCCACTGGCCTCTAGGTACTCGATTATTCTTTCCTTCACAAGTGACTCCATCACTTTCCCTACCACAGAGGTCAGACTGACAGGTCTGTAGTTTTCTGCCTCTGTCTTGGACCCACTTTTGTGAAGGGGAATCACATCCGCCTTCCTCCAGTCCTCGGGTACCACACCATCCTCCCATGAGTTATTAAAAAGAGTAGCCAGTGGTTTCACTAGTTCCTCCCTTAATTCTTTTAGAATTCTGGGGGTGAATTCCATCAGGACCCATTGCTTTGTCCACCTTCAGTTTTAGGAGTTCTTGCAGAACCCTTTCTTCTGTGAAAGGACTGGGATCGACCCCCCTATCAAGAGTGCTTCTGTTAATTGGATTAGGCACTTCCCCCTCCTCTTTTGTGAATACTGAGCAGAAAAAACAGGAGGACCTTACTGCAGTTATTAAAATAAAGTTGTACAGTACAAGAAATTGTTTTCATTGCGCTGCTTACTATCCCCCCTCTCTTGCCTGAAGAGGTCTATGCACAGGATACTTGTGGTTGCAGCACCTTTAGCACGGAATTTTTAGGTGTGATGTCTAAGTGTGATATTTGTGGGGGACAATCCAACCGTCCATTAGATAAGGAGTTCGGATGAACGGAGGTCAGATAATCGGGGGAGTCTACTGTACCTTTAAAACCTGTATGGTATGTCTAATATAGAAATGGCCTTGAATGGCTATTGGTTTCCTTTAATTTCATTCCATTTTTATTTTTTGTATTTGTTAGCTGATGAGCAATACTGTCCGTTTTCACTAGTGACTTGTAGCATTCAAATATAAGAACACAGTACATACAAACTTTTTAGAGTACAATATTACAAAGGTGTCAGTAACACACAATAAAAACATTAATTACAAGTACATTCATTAACTAATTCAAGCCACTGTTTCAATCTAGTTTTAAAAGAACTATCCTTTGTGCAATGAGTAATTTTGTCTGGAATAGAATTATAGAAGGAGAAAGCCCTATATGAAGTTAATTTTTCTGGCCTATTTCCTTTTTAAATAGTGGTATTCTAAAGACAAACCTGCTTTGAGCTGGTTCCACCATTCCACAGTGACAAGAATATCGCTGACCTACCCCACAGCGACATATGGTCACTGACATCCTAGACACCACCAGATCCCGACCTTGACCAGGGACCACACCAACACCTGTTCTGTGTTCATGTGGGGGTGGGCTCTGCACCCTGCGCCCCCAGACTTATAGATTCCAAATCTGGGGGGGCCAGATGTTGGGGGAGAGCAGCCAAACTTTGGAGTCGATGACATGGTCATCGCTCTGACAACCAGGATCTGCCCTGTGGGTGTCAAGGGTTGGTGTCACTGTAACAGCTTCACTGTTACAATGGTATACACTTTGCATCCTAGTCCCGTGAGCATTTACTAATCTGAAAAACAGTGCCTGAACCTTAGTGGGCAAAATACCTTTAGTACGTTTAAAAAGAAAAGTACCCATTTTAAAAGTAATCCTATTTTCAAGAGAAGGACACTTTGCAGCTTTTAAGAGATTACAATGGTGGGTTCTAATTGGTAGACTCTTCATAAAATGGGGGCACTATTATAGGTAACAGTTTTGCTAATATTCTTTCATTAATACCAGAGTACACAGTTAATTCATAGTCAAAAATGCTAAAAAGAAAAGTATGTGTCAAAAGTTTCTTAGATAATGGTATTAGAAAAGCCCTTGCTCTAAACAATAAACCAAGTCTTTGATGAACAGTTTTTTATGACACTACAGTCACGTGGTTCAAAAGTAAGACTGGACTCAAGGGTTATCACGAGATACTTAAAATTTTTGGCTAGTTCTATTTTTCCCCTTTTAGATCAACAATTAAGCAATAATGCCCTATAGGGTGTGTGTCGTGCTGGGATAACATTATGCCTCAGGTGGTTGGGCTCGAGGCCGCAGGCCGAGTGAGTCCAACAACTGAGGCATGACGTTATCCCAAATGATACACACCCTGGAGGGCATTATTGCTATTATACAATGGCTCGTTGTTATATATAAAATAAAAAAATAATTTTAAAGAATGTTTTTATTAGTGTGGAAAAATATTTTTGTTTCTTAAGAGGAGATGCAAAAAAAAAAAAGCTCATCATCCAAAACATCATCTGCAGGTTCACAGTGAGGTTGAGACTAGACCCGTGATGTTGTACTGGGATAACATCATGGGTCCAGCCCAAGACTGACCAATCAGAGTCCAGGATTTTTTCTTGCCATTATATAATAGAGGTTTTAAATTCCCTTTTCTTTCTTGGTCCAGTAACAACCATAACTTCTATTTTATTTGTGTTTAGTACCATACGTCCAGCCAATCACCATTTTTGAAAGAATTCAAAATCATTCAGAATCAACATCATGGCATCATCAGGTTCAGCCCCTATAGTAAAAATTACTGCATCATCTGCATACAAAATCATGACAGTTTTCAAACAAAAATTTGGGGCAACATTCATAAACAGAGAAAACAAGAGAGATCCTAAAATTTAACCTTGTGGCACTCCGCATTTGATTGGAAGGGATTCTGAAACACTTCCACATATCATTGTACAATGTTCCCTTTTATTTAAATTGCTTGCAAACCAAGTTGGAACATATGGACGTACAGAGCTTAGTAGACATGGGTCCATATACTGTAGCTCACCCTAATTCTGTTATATCCCTTTAGATGCCCAGATTTATAGTAAACATCTAGTTTAAGCTTAAACTCTTCCAAGCTCCTGCTGCCTATAATCTCAACTGGGAGTGAATTCCAAGTTGATACCACTCTTTGATTAAACCAATACTTCCTTTTGTTTGTCTTACAAATTTTACCTGATAACTGTAATATATGTGTCTGACTATCATATGTCTGTTTCTTCATTTCCAACCCTAGACAATTCCACAGATCATCATTTGTCATTGCCTTGAAAAGCAGGTACATGTCACCTCTTAGCTGGTGATATTCTAATGGGAACATATCTAGATTAATTAGTCTATCTTCATAATTTAGGTCCTTCAAACCATAAATCATCCTAGTAGCCCTTTCCTGTACCTTTTATACAAAATTGATCTCAGTTTTGTTGCTAGGTGCTCAAAATTGCACACAATACTCAAAATGAGACCTGACTAGGGCTGCATATAATGTCACTAATACCTCTTTTCTGTTACTTTTAATTTGTCTGCCTATAAAGTTTAATATGCCTGTTGCTTTCTTTACAATTGCTTTACAGTGACCCTTAAAATTAAGTTTGTTATCTACTAATATGCCCAAATCCCTCTCTTCAGTTACCACCCTAAGATATATATTATTCAACTCATATTGTACTGCCCTATTATGTCTCCCTAGATGCTTAATGGCACATTTACCCAAATATAATTCTAACCCATGTTCTTTTGTCCAGGTACCCAATTTTGCCAAGGCTATTTGAAGTTTCTGTGTATCCTTGCCACTATTTACCACTGGTCCCAACTGCATATCATCAGCAAACTTTGCCTCCCAGATGCCATCCCCACTGCTCATACTGGTGACATAGATGTTAAATAAACATGGTCCCAACATGGACCCCTGAGGGACATCACTAGACACAGAAGTCCAACTGGTGTATTTGCCCCAATACACACTCTCTGTTTCCTATCTGACAGCCAAGCCTTTATCCATTTGGTTACTTTACCAGGGATCTGAACCACAAATAGTTTATCAATCAACTTTCGTGTGGTACCTTGTCAAAAGCCTTGGAGAGGTCTAAAAACACAGCATCTACAGACTGACCTTTATCTAATGCTTTACTTACTTTGCCCCAGAATTCCAAAAGGTTTGTCTGACAAGATCGGCCTTTAGTGAATCCATGTTGTGAGCCATCTACTGCCCTAATCTTTCTGATGTCTCCATGATGTAGTCATTTATAATGCCCTCCATAATTTTCCCCAGCACAGATGTAAGACTAACAGGTCTAATTTTGTCCATCCTTCCTGTTGCCTTTTTTGTAGATTGGGACCACATTGGCCCTTCTCCCTGCCTCCACCACTACCTCTTCAACCAAGGACCTCTGGAAGATGGCTGTCAGAGGTGCTGTCAGTATACCTAACATTTCTTTAACTACCCTTGGGTGAATATTATCTGGATATTGTGCTTTATTTAGATTTAATCTTGCCAACCTGTTACTAACATCAGTTTTATTACATTTGATATTATCTTCCTGCACATCTTCCTGATGTTGCCTAGACCTGACTGCATTTTTATTTATTAAATACATTTGTGAACACCCTGTTTTGAATATCTACTATCTTATTCAGGTCAGTCTCTAATTCTCCATTAGTGCCCAAAAGTGTTGTAACCATTGGCACATTTCCCTTCTTTCCATTAATGTAGTTATAAAATAATTTCTTATTATTCTTTTCTGTCTTGATTAATCCTGGCTCATTCTGTATCTCTTTCTGGCAAGTGTAATTCCTCTTTTGCAGTCCTTCAGGGTTTTCTTGTATTTTTCCCAGTTTTCTGAATTATTACTAGCCATAGCCTTATCATAAGCTCTCTTTTTTTTATTTATATGTTTCTTTATTTTAGATGTCTTCCATGATGGTACCTTGCCTAGTTTCTTATATTTGGCTCTTTCGGGTATATTCTTATCTGGAACTTCATTTATTTTATAGTTCAACAAGTTTCACATTTCATTGACTGTTTTATTCCTATAATCCATTTCACAGTCCCATTTATCAAATTCTTCTCTCATGCTGCCAAAGTTTGCCTTGGAGAAGAGTTGAATTTTAGTAGTGCCCATCACTGTTTCTTTAAATCCTAAAAATTTTAACTGTATCTTGTTATGATCACTTGAACCCAAAGGGGACGTGACCTTAAAGTCCTGTATTTTCCCCCATATTGCTTAATACTACATTTAGGATACTAGAGCACCTTGTTCGTTCATTCACAGACTGTTCCATACCGAAATGCATGATTACCTCTAGAAATTCTATTCCAGATGTTGATTCTGATGTATTATTTTCCCAGTTAATTTGAGGAAAACTAAAATCACCTTGTAACACAATATATTTTCAGCTGGGTTAAGTCTATCTAGGTATTGACATAATTTAATGTCCTGCTCTTTTGTATATGATAGTGGCCTAAATACTACTCCCAAAATAATTGTTGCACTATTTTTAGGTAATAACATAATCCAAGTATGCTCAATACCATCATCCTCAAGATTAATTTGTTCAGATATAAAATTATCAACTATATATATGGCCACACCACCACCCTTTCTATATCTCCTATTTTTATTATATAAAGTGTGTCCTGGTATTTGTTTGCCCCAGTCGTCCTCACTGTACTACCATGGTTCTGTGCATATCTGTATTTGTTCTGTGGTCAGAATATAGACTAGCTGTATCAAACGTCTGGCATTAACTAATAACACCTTTTGGCCAGTATTGCTTTTGCAGATGGATTCCACCTATCCTATTTCTCAGTTACTCAAGTGTCTTCCCCCTCCCTCATACCCCTCTGCAGTCAGTCTAAATGCATACCAATTACATCACAAAATTAATTTGCTAGTAGTCTTGTGCCTAGTCTACGTAGGTGTAACCCATTGACTGTAAATCATTGGTTGTGGCAAAACCTATCCCAGTTGCTAATAAATTCACGTGCGCACCAACTTTGGAGTCATTAATTTAGATAAAGTATCTCCCTTGTTCTGGCTTGGCCTACTCTAGGGACTGGAATTATACCAAAGATGATTATATTGCATCCCCCTTCCTTTAATTTCCATCCAACCTCCTCAAAATCCCTCTGTATGTGAATCATCTGCCTGCGTCCTACATCATTGAGGCCAACATGCAAAACAGTAATGGGATTTATAGAATGTTACATAAGTCCTGGCAGCATATTACTGATGTCACTAATCTTCATGTCCCTCAGTGCGTTCACCTTTGTACAGTCTTTCCTACCCCTACACAAAACTTGGTCTGTGTATTTCAACATAGAATTACCAGTCATTAGCACAGCTCTGTTTTTTTCTGAACTTGAGGTTGCGACTCCTGACTGCTGCTTTGTACCCCATGTTCAATCGCTGCAATACCATCTCTGTTGTTGTTCACCAGAACACCCCCAGTGCAATGTATTTTATTCTCTTGGGTATTGCATTGCTCGGCCATTCTGCATGTTGTATTTTCAGCTCCATTGCTGTCCAAGTCATCTTCATTTGAGCTGTGTGATGAACTGCTAGTTGCTAAACAGCTGAATCTATTATATAACTGAAGCTGACCTATCTCTATGTGTCTTATTTTCCTCCTGTTTGCCCCACCCTGCACTAAGCTCTAAGCCTGTATCACATCAAAAGAAAAATGCACATCTAAGATGGAATTAAGCAACAAACCATGAAGTACAAGATCAATGGCCTTGGTGAGGTCCACAAATACAGCTTTGACAGAATTTCCCTTATCCAGGGCACCTTGAATGCAGCTTGTGATCCCCCACCAAGGCTGTTTCAGTATTGTGATTCACTCTTAAACTATGTCGGCAGGTTTGATGACAATCTAGGAGTTTTCTTGTAAATTCTTTTTTTTGTCATAAAAGATTTTAATTGTTTTTCAGTTTTAACAGCATACATACCACCAAACGGATGGATTTCATTATGCAGGACTACTACATAGTTATTCTATTCAGCTTTTCGGTACTGACAGGAAGAGTGTCTATACAATCATGTTAACAATGTAAAAACATGCTACTTCCACTGTGCAGTCTGTTTATACAACCTTCTACATTTCCAGCTGTAACTGAATATAACGGACCCTCTTTCCCTTGAATGTGTCTTGCTGGTTATCAGCCAAACATGTTACATTGAGAAGGGGTAATTAATAGTGGGACACCGTATAGTTTTATATACAGAAGAGGGTTGCCAGGTAAAGGTAAGGGTACTGAGCATAAATGAGAATTAAAGAAAGGGACCCCATTGACTGTAGAATGCTTCCAATTGATTCTTACTGGAGAAGGACAGTCTTTCAAAAAGTGCCAGCCTGGCCACTGCCATGTGCCATGCCAGAAGTGTGTGTCAGGGGGTGTTCTTGTTGCCATTTCATTAAGATCACTCTCTTGGCCTCTAAGAGCACTGCCATTAACTACCTTTTTGGTCAGCACTGGTTGGTCTGCAAGGCAGTGGTGTCTCCTAGGATTATGAGGGTCTGCATAATAGGGATAGGCTCCCTCAAAACCTTGGAGCAATCCTCCATGACTCCTTTCCAAAGGGGAGTTAGCATGGGACATTCCCAGAGGATGTACATCAGGCTAGTATTTGATGTCCCACATCTCCAGCAGTTAGAGTGGGGGAACATTCCCATGTGATGCAGTGCCTCTGGGGTATGGTGCCATCATAACAGCAGTTTTAACTGAATTACCTTGATCTGTGGAGATCAAGTGAGTATCCCTCACACACTTGTCCCACACTTTCTGTGTGATGTTTGCCTATAAGTCCTGCCCCCATTGTGATCTGCATTTGTCTGTGGGGTTGGGCTGGCTGTCTCTGACCACCTTGTACATCTTTCCTGCCACCCCCTTCTGTGCCCCTTTCTTGTGCAGCTGTGCCAGCCATTCCCATCCTTTTTCTAGAGTCTTAGTGTGCTTGTTGGCTCTAATTGCCTCTCTGACCTGAAGATACTTCCAAAAATCTTGCCTGGGAAGTTGATACCTTTCCTGGAGTTGTTGGAAGATCATCAAAATGTCTGAATTTCCTTCCCAGAAGTCAGCAATGACGTGTATCCCTTTCACTATCCATGCTCCCCAGTGGATATTGTCTGTACGGCTGGATTATTCCAGAGGTATGTATACCTCAGTGGTGGCCCCCTGTCCTTCTCTGGGGTCTTAGTCATTGCCGTTCCCCTCAGCCAGGCTCCTCAGGTTTCCCACATCACTTAGGATGTGGTGGCCTCCAGGTGGCTTTTCCCCCCAGTAGAGCTCCTAGCCATTGGCTGTCCACTAAGTCCCCCCCCAGTTGCACTCACGCAGGTACTGAGCCTTGTACTGGTAAGAACCTCCTTGTGGCTTGAGGCATTCTGTATGCTATCAGGTATGCATAGAACCAAGGGAGTCCTAGCCCTCCCTTCTTCCAATGAGCCCTCAGCTTTGTTCTGCTAAATCTGGGAGATTTGCCTAACCACAACAGGCTCAAGACCAGCTTATCTAAAGTTCGGGAATCCTGGGTGGTGTTTCTACTGGTAGGTTGCAGAAAAAATACTATACCTTTGTTAGTGTAAACATCACCTGAGCTTCTATTTTTCCTTTAAGGGAGAGTCTCTTGTTTTGCCACCTCCTTAGATCAGTCTCAGTGGTTCTTAGGAAAGGGCCATAGTTTTCATCTATTAGGTGTCTTGAATTGGATGAGATCTTTACCCCTAGATAAGTGAAACTCCCCAGGGCCCATGCCACCTGTATGTCCTGTAGGTCCATTTTTATACAGGGGAGATTGAGGGGTGACAAGGTGGTCTTTCTCTTGTTCACCTTTAGCCCTGATCTCTACATACTCCTGCAGAATCTTGAGTATGTGAGGCAGTGATGCTTCCTGATTTTCCACTTTCAGGAGAATGCCATCCACATGAGTTTAGCAGATACTGTCTCCCCTTCACACCTATGCCCCTCTTCCCCTTTGTGCATAGTAACTTTCTAGTCAGGGATCTATAGCTGTCAGGAAGAGCAAGGGGACAATGGGCATCCCTGCCTTGTCCCTTTTTACAGTGGTAATTCTTGGGAAATGTTAGCACAGGAGCTGTCGGCGCATTGTACAGTGTCATGATCCAGTTTGTGAAATACGTTCCAAAGCCATAGGCCCTCAGTGTGGTATGCAGACTCCCCCAGTCTACTTAACTGAAGGACTTGCTGAAATCAACTGCCAGTGCTGCCATAAGTGTGGAGGAACTCAGCGCCCACCATCTGAGGTTTAAGACTGTGTGAATGCTGTCCACCCCTGTCTTGCCCTTGCTGAATCGTGCCTGTGAGTGGTGTATTATGAACAGCAGGACCCCCTCCAGCGTGGTTACTAGTACTTTGGATAGCACGTATGTATCTACAGAAATGAGGGAGATGAACCGAAAGTTTGTGCAGTCCATTGGGTCTGCCAGTTTCTTGGGCAGCAGTGTGATGATGGCCTCCCTCAAGGTGGGGTGTAGGACTTGCTTGTCCCCTGCTCTTTCAGGGACTCCCAGAGCACTGGGGTAATTTCTGCTGCTGTTTGCTGGTGCAGATCTGCTGACATACTGTCAGTGCCTGGTGCTTTCCCCTTTGCAAGCCTGCCTAAGGCCGAATGCACCTCTTGCTCTGAGATGGGCCTGTCTATGTCCTTGATCTCCTCCTGAGATAGTTGTGAAAGCTAAAGTGAGTCCAAGAATGCCACTGTCCCCACCTCGGGCTCCCCAGTCATTGGGGGTTTATTGGAGGAATACAGGGCCTGCTAACATTGTTGCTTTACTCTGTTGATGTTCTCGGACTTGTTGACCATATCCCCATTCTGGGTTCCTAGGGCATATATTTGGGAGCTGGCTTTCTGTTTCCTTAAATGATTCGCCAGCAGCTTGCCCCCTTTGTTGAAGCCTCCCAGAATCTATGCTTAGATTTGAGAATCTGCCACTATGCCTTTCACTGCATAATTATATTGATTTTGTATTTTAGCCCTGTGATCTGAGCCACCAGCCCTCTGGGGGCTGAGGGGGTTGCTCTAAATTGGCTCTACATTTCTGCCAGTTTCCTTTGTAGCTGCTCCAATTCCTCCCATCTTTTCCCATTCTGGAGAAGTCCAAGAAAAGTTCTGTGCTCGAATCAGTGGTAGGTTCACTAATAACAAAGCTGCCAGCCTGTACTACATAAAGTCCAAAAGCAAAAGCGCTCCAAAGAAACACAAATATTCAACTTGAATTGTTGCTTTATTAACCACAGTGGGGCTCCCACTGTGGTTAATACATTAACAATTCAAGTTGAATATTTGTGTTTTTTGTTTCCTTGGAGCTCTTTTGCTTTTGGACTTTTCCCATTCTGGGCAGCCATGTAAGAGATTATACAACCTCTTAGGTAGGCCTTGAAGGCTTCCCACACTGTACCAGCTCCTATTTCCCATTTGGCATTTATTTCAAGGTATGTCTTGGTATGTTTTGGCTTGTATTTTAAGCCATTTGCCAAACTTTGGGTCCCTTAGCAGGAGAGGATCAAACCTCCAACTTATTGAGGTCTGCTTTGTCCCTGATGGGATGAAGAGCAGGCTAACTGGGACATGATCAAATATGACAATTGGCTCTATTACCACTTCTTGGGTTCCCTGGGATGCCTTTCTGTTTGTCAGCAAATAGTTGATCCTGCTGTGCATCCCATGGACAAAGGGTTAGTAAGTCTAGTCTCTCCCTGTGGGGTTGTCTCCCTGCCATGGAACCCTCATGACCCATTCTTTCTGTAGGAGTATCACAGCTTCCCTGGATTTCATGTGGGAGTCAGTGGAGGGCTGCACTTGTCCAGGAAGATGTCTTAGACCAGGTTAAAATCACCCCCACCATTATTGGCATGTCCTGCTCATTCCCTTTGGCATCTGCTATGGCCTGGCTAACTTGCAGGAAAAAATCGGGCTCATCCAGATTGGGGGCATACATGTTGGCCATAACCACTTCCCCCCCTGTGGAAGGCAAAACGGACTACCATCCAACACCCCTGTTTGTCCGTTTTGACCCATTCTTCTGTCCATTGGCGTGCTTTATGCACTAGTATTGCCACACCCCTTGACTTGGATGTCATAGAGCTGTGCAGCACTTTCCCCACCCATGCCCTCTGAAGCCACAGGACCATCCTGGATGTGAATTGTGTCTCCTGAAGCATTGCCACATCATTTTTCAAAAATTTGAGATGCTGTAGGACTTCAGTTCATTTAACTGGGTGGTTCAACCCCTTAACATTCCTGGAGACACACCTCAACACCTTCTGCCTGTCCATGGATGCCATGTCAAACCATTATTACCCACATACCACTTACCTCTGCAGCTCCGTTCTCAGGTCCTGGGATAGTCCTACTTCCTTCTTCCTGGAAGCGAAGTATTCACTTATTCACTGTGCCAGGGGATCTGAGCAGTGGCCTACAGGGATCTATGCAGAAATAACCTGTAAAATACAAAAACAGTCCAACAGCAGCAGCCCAGACAAATTGACACATCAGGCTTTTTTTCAAAATAGGTGCAGTGTGGCTCTGCCTGGTCTGTTCTAGCCTTTCAGTCCCTTCCTTTTCATGTTGCTGCTGCCCCTTGCTCCCCTTATGATCAGGGTACCTTTGAGATTGTGAAATAGCTCACCCCTGTCCTGCTATCCAGCAGATTACTTTTGTGTGCCCACTAAAGTACTGAAGGTGCAAACGAACGGAGTAACTGTGCTCGCCATACCCCAGCTACATCACCTAGGTACCAGTGAGTAATGGGGTTAATATGGAGCCTTCAACACTCCTGCCCATTTTACCTCTTGTCTGTTAATTACACGCTGAAGTGAACATAACCCTCAGTTCATAACTCCTGGTGGGCCTGGGGTCCTCTCGGGTCCCATTCCGTAGGGTGACTTGGGTTCCTCCTTGCATATCTGTGAAATGTGCAGGTAGAAAATGGGGGTCATGGGTAGAGTGGTGGGTCGTAGAGGGGAATGATTGAGACTAACACTAGGAACCTTCTGTTTGGGGCCTATGGTGATCCAAACCTATAGGCTATTTTGGGGGTGGGCTACGTCTCATCACCAAACATTTCTACCCATTCGAACCAGCCTAGCCTCATGGTGCCTTTCTTGCGCCCTTAAGCGGCCTGCTCCTCCACCTCTTTATCCTCCCATCAGTCCTTCAAACAACACGAAGTCTTGCTGTATTCTGACTATTGCAGTTAGGTCCTGCCTTTCAACTGCCCTGGAGAACAAAGAGTTAACTTTCCATGGCCAGCATGGAACGTTCAGCGCAAGCTCGGTTGAAGCCCCTGTCTGCTGTTGTTTAAACTCCAACCATCAGATTCTTTACTCCGCCTCACTGAACAGTCACTCCGGAGATTTCTCCTTTGCTCGGTTCAAAAAAGTTGGTTAAAGTGTTGTTTTTTTCACTCGGTTTCTACCGAATTTCTGCTACTGAACCTGTCGGTTTAAGTCTCTGTCTGTGGTACCATGAGTACTAGTTAGGTTTGACATTTAGTTTCTGTGTGGAACTTGTAAATTTTGTATCGGTTCAGTTTGAACCGATCAGATTGGTCTTAAAAAGTTTTGAATTTATTAGAGTGTGGTAACCGGTCCGTATCGGTTCTAAAAAAACAGATTTAATTACGTTTTTTTCCAAGACCAGTAACACGGTCAGGAACCGATAGGGGTGTCTTGCCTGGTGGATTGCCGAAAAAAGGGTAAGTTTTGGATAAGATTGGCCATGTCTGAGAAACCCAAGATAAAACCGGCCCACTGGGTTTCAACACTGCAGTGTGTGTGGGGAAGCCTTTGCTAAGACTGATCCCCACACCACCTGTGTTTATTGTCTAGGGTTTGACCACCTCGATTCAGACTGCCAAATTTGTAAAAGTTTTCCCAAATCTACCCTGGATAAGAGAGTAGGTAGACTGAGGGAAAGGGAGGCTGAGAAGTCCGCTGACCCGGATGGCCAGCCCGGTTCGGTTCTGACCGAACCAGAAGGAGTGCCCTCTGACCAGGGCGAAACTTCTTCGGGCAAAAAGAGAGCCGATTCTGAGGAGTTGGTTCCGGTTAAAAGAAAGAGAAGAGAAAAATCATCCGGTTCGGATCCACAAATTCTTTCTCCGATCGCTGATGAAATAGCCAAAACGATAAGGATAGTTCAATCGCTAACTTCGGTTCCGGCCGAACCGGCACCATCTGGCAGGGGCTCAGTTCGGTCGGTTCCCCCGGTTCCTGATTATACTTTAGAAGAATTTTATGAACTGGAGGAGGAGGAGGAGGAGGAGGGAGAGAATGAGGATAATGATGATGATGGTGATTATGAAAGTCTGGATGCGCCTATTGAACCGGACATCTCCCCAGACAGACCTTCAGGTGTTTCTCCTCCTAGGCTTTCTGAGTCCCCTTCCCACTTTATGTTTTACAAGAAAGTGGCTGAAACCCTCCAGCTTCCAATGGAAGAAGCAGTAGAGGATCAGGAGGAGCCTGATTTTGTTGAAATGATGGACATCCCAGAGTCCAGGAGATTGTCTATTCCCCTCCATAAATCTTTTGGGAAACAGATATTTAAAATTCTAAAGACTCCTAACTCCATACTTCCTGTGGACAGATGAATGGACAAGAGGTATACCCTTTCAGGCTCGGACACGGAGTTCCTTTCTCAGCAATGCAGCCGTGTTGGGGTAGTGCAGGCTGCTGCTGTGATAAGGCAAATATTCCCTTGGCATCACACCCCCCAGATAAGGACTCCAGGAGGATTGATGCCATGGCAAAGAAGCAGTACATGGCAGCATCTTTGGGACTCAGGCAGGCTAACTATATGGCCTACACAGCTAGATACCAGAAGTCCAGGTGGGACACTGTGCTGGCTCTGGCTAAAGAGGCCCCTGACCAGCTTGCCAAGGAGCTGGAGCAGGTGGCTGCGGATGGGACTGAGGCATCATAGGTGCAATTTCATGCTGCTGTGGACTCCAGTGATGTTTCATCTAGAGTCATGTCTACATCTGTGGCCTTTCAGAGGATGGCTTGGCTCAGATGTACTAGCCTATCACAGGATACCCAGGCTAAGACCATGGATTTCCCTGTCATTGGTAATTCTCTGTTTTGAAAGCAGACAGAGAATTACATGAAAAAGATGGACGAGTACAGGACCACCTACAGGAGTGCTCAGGCCAAAGAAAGGCAAGCCACTCCTCAGAGACAGCATTCCAGGGGAAGGGGCAGGCCCTTTTAAAGGCCTTTTTACCAAGCCCAGGCCTCCTCTTCTGCTTATGCTCAGAGGGGGTTCTTCAGAGGGAGAGGCAGATGGGGAATGAGCAGGCCTGCTTCCACCCCTCAGCCTAAAGCTCCTGGCAAGCAGACACCCTGATGGGTCTGCCTGGGCCGATTCTCCAATACCTGTAGGGGGCAGGCTGTCTTACTTTGTCCAGGACTGGAAGTCTCTGACATCAGACAAGTGGGTCCTGGAAGTAGTAAGCCAGTGACTGGTTCTCAGCTTCAAAAAATTTCCCAAGATGAGAACCAGATCCTTTCCACCTGCAAATCCATCAGAGACCCTTGCCCTAGAGGCAGAGGTTTCTTCCCTCCTGGCTCTCAGAGCCATAGAAAGGGTTCCTACCCTACACAAGGGCAAAGGATTGTACTCCAGGTACTTCCTAATCCCCCAAAAAACAGGAGAATGGCGGCCCATCCTGGATCTAAGATATTTGAACAAGCACCTTTTAAAACCAAAGTTCAAAATGGTGACTCTGGGAATAATTCTGACCTTTCTAAGGCCAGGGGACTGGCTAGCCTCCCTGGACCTCAAAGATGCCTATTTTCACATTCCCATCAGGTGCTCCCACAGAAAGTACCTCAGGTTCGAGTTGCCCTCAGGCCACTATCAATTCAGAGCAATGCCCTTTGGCCTAACATCAGCCCCAAGGGTGTTCACAAAGTGCCTGGCAGTAGTGGTGGCTTTCCTAAGGAGAAAAAAGATCTCCATCTTTCCATACTTGGACATCTGGCTCATAGTGGGTCAGTCTCCAGACCAAGTCAAGTCACATCTGTAAATAACTCAGCAAGTGCTCACTTCCTTAGGATTCCTCCTCAACCTTCCAAAGTCAGTTCTTGAGCCAGTACAGCTCCTCACCTTTATAGGGGCAGAGCTGGATACAATAAGGCCAAGAGCCTTCCTTCCCCTGGACAGGGCAAGGAACCCTATGGAACTGACCTCTTCATTCACCCTTCAGGTGTCTCGACCAGCAAGGCATTTCCTGCAGCTCCTGGGCCACATGGCAGCCTCTACACCAGTGGTCCAGGGGGCAAGATTTCAGATGAGGGACATTCAGTTCCACTTAAGAGCCTTCTGGTCCCAAAGAAAGGATTCCCTTACCAAACTAGTCCCAGTGACTCAAACCCTGATCCAGGCTTTGCAATGGTGGCAGGATCAGGACAATTTGAGACAGGGAGTTCCTTTTGTTACTCAGTCTCATTCAGTGATACTCAACACAGATGCCTCCCTGCTGGGCTGGGGAGCCCACTTGGGGGATCTTACCACCCAAGGGCTGTGGTCACCTCAAGAATCTCTGCTTCACATCAATCTCTTGGAACTCATAACAGTGTTTCTGGCACTGCAAGCATTTTCCAAATCTGTACAGAACAAGCTGGTCTAGATCAGAACAGACAATACCACCACAATGTGGTACATCAACAAGCAAGGAGGCACTCGGTCTATGGCTTTGTGCACAGACGCAATGAAGTTGTGGTCTCTGGCCTATTCCCTACAAACCTCTCTGATAGCAGTTCACCTCTCAGGGAAGGACAATGTCCTAGCAGATGCTCTCAGAAGGATATCCCAGGGCCATCATGAATGGACCCTAGATCCCCTAGTTTTGAAAGTGATTTTCTCGAGATGGGGCACTCCACAGATAGCTCTTTTTGCAGTCCCAGACAATCACCAACTTCCTCTCTTTTGTTGCAGACCCCCAGTCTTGGGCTCAGTCCCCCTGGATGCTCTGATTCTGAAATGGGAAGGGAAATTCCTGTATGCTTTTCCCCCCTTCCCTCGCCTGTTCAAAGTGTTAGTCAAGATCAGGTCTCAACCATGCAAAGTGATTCTGATTGCTCCAGACTGGGCCAGACAGCCCTGGTACACACTGTTGCTGTCCTTAGCAGTCCACCTTCCCCTGTCTCTTCCCAGGAATTACAACCTGTTGACATCCTCTCAGGGGAGGATTTGGTATCCGAACCTCAAATCTCTCAATCTCAAGGCATGGCTCTTGAAGAGTTAGAGTTTGCTGATCTACACCTTTCTCAAGGGGTTCTGGATATCCTTAAGGCTTCCTGAAAGCCTTCTATCAGAAAGTCTTACAACTCCAAATGGAAAAGGTTCACTATTTGATGCTCTAATAAGTATATTTCTCCAGAATCTGCTGGGTTGCCTACAGTCCTGGACTATATGGTTCATCGTAATGGCTTGGGACTTAGGCCAGCTACACTTAGAGTGCATCTGGCAGCTGTTTCTGCCTTCTTGTCAGTAGGCAAGCCCTCTCCTCTGTCAGCCATCCTATGTTTTGTAAGTTCTTCAAGGGATTGCTGCACACCAATCCCCCCTTTAGGGATCCTGCTCCTGCTTGAGACCTTAATGTTTGCATTGCTCAGCTTATGCAACCACCCTTTGAGCCTTTGTCCTCTGCACCGCTTAAGTACTTTACTTGGAAAACTGTGTTTTTTGGTAGCCATTACCTCTGCCAGGCGTATCAGTGAATTGCAAGCCCTGTCAGTGGAGCCTGATTTCATCTCTTTCCATAGAGATAAAGTGGTCCTAAGAACTAACAGGAAGTTTTTGCCTAAGGTGGTTTCAGATTTCCACCTTAATCAGTCTATGTCTCTCTCTGTTTTCTTCACTGACCATTCCTCCTCAGGAGAGAGGAGGCTGCACAGCTTGGATGTTAAAAGGACCCTCAGCTACTACATAGAGCGCACCAAGGATCACAGGTTTGAGTTCCTCCAGTTGTTCCTCACAAATGGAGAGGTCGGTAAGGGCAAACCTGCCACTAAAAGATCTATTGCCAGATGGATTGTCTCTTGTATACAATTCTGCTATGAAAAACTGGGTAGAACCCCACCATCAGGCCTGAGGGCTCACTCTACTAGAGGCACAGCTGCTTCCCTGGCTGCTTCCAGGGATATTTCTATCTTAGAAATTTGTCAAGCAGCCACCTGGAAAACAGTCCATACATTCACCAAGCATTACTCTCTGGATATCCAGGCTAGGAGTGATGCTCGGTTTGGCACAGCAGTACTTCAGAGCCTATTCCCAAAGTAGGTTCTGTCCCTCCTCCATGGAGGTACTGCGAGTAGTCTGCAATAGTCAGAATACAGCAAGACTTCATGTTGTTTGAAGAAAAAATTACTCACCTTAGTAATGTTGTTTCTTCTAATGGAGTCTTGCTGTATTCTGACCTCTCCCTCTCACCTCTTAGAACCTGGTTTTTGGGATGTGGGTGGGCAGGAGCAGTGTTGGCACCCTAGAGGTGACCCTTTTTCACCCTCCTTTATTTTGGGTGTGTGTTGTGTTTTGTTTTTTTGGGTTTCCTGACTTGAGTCTTTGCTTTGAAACCAAAAAACCCTTTTTTAATAAATTTAGTTGCCAGTTGGCTAGTGTGAGTTTTACAGTTTCCACACAGAACTTCTAGTGAGTATTGCTCATAAAGATCTGATGGTTGGAGTTTAAACAACAGCATACAGGGGCTTCAACCAAGCTCGCGCTGAACGTTCCATGCAGGCCATGGAAAGTTAACTCTTTGTTCTCCAGGGCAGTTGAAAGGCAGGACCTAATTGCAATAGTCAGAATACAGCAAGATTCCATTAGAAGAAACAACATTACTAAGGTGAGTAATTTTTTTCTTCTCTACCTTGACCAGCCTATCCCCCTCCTCCTTGCCCAGTTTCTCCCCATGGCCCATGATTTCATCATGATCCCCCCTGCTATCCACCCCTTCCATTTCTTCGTCCTTTCAGGGCTCCCTGTACCATCAACTCTACCTCAAGATATCAGTGTGTGTGTGTGTGGGGGGGGGGAGTACTATTCTGCCAGTACTTGCTTTGCATTGCTATCTTCATCCATCGAGAGTTCATCCCAGGGCCATCTGTTTCAGGTATTTTGGCCCTTCCCCATGCTGGTCATTTCTGCTCTGGGCTATTCTCTTTGATCATGAGCTGTGTAGGGTTTGCCTGGATGGGAGGAGACCAATCTGCTCTTCTATGGATCACCCACCCTCCGCTCATTGCTTGGGTGTGTTCCTTCCCCTTTCATTCCATCTTGGAGTTTATCCCCAATCACTAGTCATTGGCCCTCCCATCTGTTTTACCCCTTTCCATTGCTACCTTTCCCCACATTGTAGCTGTTCAGTATTTAATAACTATCAACCGCAGCAACATGCAATACGTTATATTAAACAGTTTAAACATTATTTTTAACTGTGAAACTTGTTTCTCCACTCATTAACCTGAACATTTTAACTTTTCCCCACATATTGTGATGCCATCCAATGATTAGTGGCAGAGTTCAGCTGGCTATCACCTTTGCGGCTCCCTCTTACTGAGAAACACACTTTGAAAAGTTCCTCTGGTCTTCAGCCTTGCCTCGACGCCATCAGCTCTGCAAAGGAGCAGGACCCAGCCTGATCAGTTCAAGTGACGCTTTGGAGCTGTCCATATTTTCTTCAGGAAACTCTTCTTCAGCATCAGCCAAGTCTATCCTTGTTGCTCACTGCTGCTGCTCCTTGGGTCCTTTGTTCCAGCTGGCCCAGACTTCCTCCTCACTGCTGGAGTCATCCCACAGATATTTAGCTGGGAGAGATGCTTTAGAGCTAGGCAACATCCTTTCTCTACCTGTCCTGCTCCGTGACCTTGGTCTTGATCTTTGTGGCTGTGGCCAGGGAGTGTTCTTGCGGCAATCTGGAGCATTCTGGGGGA
The DNA here is from genome assembly GCA_016271365.2 of Neoceratodus forsteri. NCBI lineage: Eukaryota > Metazoa > Chordata > Ceratodontiformes > Ceratodontidae > Neoceratodus > Neoceratodus forsteri. The sequence goes on from CM057455.1 coordinate 1,380,557,622, forward strand.
GTTACACTTGATTTGAGGATTGCAGATCTCTGTACAGCAGGTTGGTGTCCATCATTTTAGATGCTGCCATGGACGCTGCCATTTTGTCCCTGCCGGTCTCCCTGTATTTACTGTTCTCCGCTCTACAGCTGCCAGCACCTTGGTTCCATTGTGACTCTTCTTGGTCACGTGATTACCAGAGTTTTCCTTGGCTTGTAGTCCCTCACCAAATGTTTCACAAGAGTTTTGCAAATCATGAGCAATGTCCTGTGGAGTATTTCCAACTATCTCTTTGCCCTCCTTTGCAACCCAGAGTCCGCTCATCCCCCAAAATCCATATTTAAAATCAGCTGCCATCGGGTCTTTTTTCAACTGTCTGAAAGCCTTACATCACATGGCCACCTCATGTGAAAAATCCCTGAAGAATAAGTTTCTGGCCCCCTCAAAAGAATAGCTCACCTATGTCTCGGGCTGCTCTTAGGGCTCTTCCTTTGGTGGAGTATCTCAGAAGTAGGTGATGATTGGCCTTGGTGGGTTTCCCAGTGCAGCTGCCTGTCCCTGGGTCCTGTGCACCTTTTCTATTTCCATTAGACCCCTCCATCTCTCACCCAGCAGCCTGGGTAGAAAGTCATTTAAAACAACCTCCATATTCCTCCCCTTCAAACCTTTGGGGATGCCCGGGATTCTCATGTTGTTGTAGCATCCCAGATTTTCCTGATCCTCTGCTCATTCCCATAACTTCTGTAGATAGGCCTCGTGTTCCTCCAGTTTCATCATGATATTGTGTTGGTGCATCTCTAGCATGTGAGACCTCTGCCCTACCACATTCACTTTGTCTTAGAGGACCCTGACATCCACTATTGTTCCAGCTAATGAAGTTTAATAACAGCCATGTCCACAACTAATGCCTCCAGCATCTATGTTATGTAGCCTAACTGATCATCCACCTGATCACCCGTTGCTTGGGCCACCATGCCCTGGCTTTTGTCTGTGTGCTTTATCTGCTCGGAGGTCCGTAAAGGTGTGGTTGCAAATTCTGAGTTATGTTTCACTTTGAATAGTCAGTTTGTAAGTCCCTCTGCTCCATTCAGGTAACAGGTATATTTGTTGACAGCTCCTCTACTGTGGTTTTCTGTGAAATCTCTGTGCATGGCTATTGTGCTCATGCTCTCAGTCCCCCGTTTTCATACTCCTGCCATGTGGTGATCAGGATAGTGCCTGACTTTGCAGATACACCTACGTGTCAGGGCCACTGATCCATTATGCCATGATGCTAGTCCCCATCAGCAATGAAGATTTGTTTGCTTTAGATCGTCTCAGCAAGTATGGCTAGGGGGAGCACCACGGTACCTTTTGGGATCATACCATTTGGTACTGCTACAGATTCTCTCACATCTGGCCTGAGTCAGGAGTGGATCTAGCAAACTAAGCAGTAATTTGCAATTGCGGCCAGACCACCCACTTTCTTGTAGATTTTTTTCTAGCCAATTTCTCTTTGCTGGTGCAGTTGTCGTACCTTGGCTGAGGTAAATTAACTGTTCTTGTTGAAATGTCTCATTCACTGGACCTCTCCAAAAGAGGACAAATGCATTTGGGGGGCTAGAATAAATGTAGTCCTTTTCTTTAGCCTGTGTCCTTCAATGGTTACCATGGCACTGTCTCCACTTTGTGCTGGATTAGAACTAGAGGAGGTGTCCTCTTGTATATGAAGCAACATATTGATCAATGGTGCAAGTTCAGGTAGGTTGTTCCTGTTATGTCTGCCTGTATTTTCAGAGTCACAGTATAAGACTTTCAAATTCAGATTGTGAGTTTATGCAGATCGATTATACAATCAAACTCATTTATCCTATTAGTGAAAATGAAGATTAAAATGCATTCCAAAATTGAATTCTGCATCCTGCAGTTCGTATTTTGAAATATTCACTACAATAGAGATCCCTTCAGTGCCTGCATTTTCATTACTAATGTCACTGACAGTAGAATAGTCTGTGCTAATCAAATGTTAGTTACTATCAACAATTTAGTTTCCACTTTTTAATAATGACCTCTCACCTGTGGGTATCTGGCTCTGAAGTTGTCCTGGTGTTGCTGTTGCTGCTGAGGTGGGCCCTGTGGTCTCCCGTGTCTGCCTCTGGGATAGTGACACTTTTGTCTTGCCTCCACCCTTGCCTCATGTACCTTATATTGTGAGTTTTCATTGAACTGGGCTATATGGGAGCTCCACTACAACGGACACTGTGGGAGGGCATTCTCTAGTGTTGACTGGGGTAGCTTTGTCAGTAGTGGATTTTGGCTAATGGCAAGGGCATGCTGATTCAGAGATATTTGTAGTTTGTACCTGGTTTCTTCTAAAAAACAGTCCTGCTCCAAGTAAGTGGCAGAGACACTATGGTTGGGGCTGGGCCTGTTCCTGGGAAAAGGTAAAGATATAAGGAGAATAAGCTGTAAATAAAAAAGAAATGAACTGTGGTTTTGATAAAGAGTAAGTTACCCTCTACAATAGAATATAAAACAGATCTCAAAAGATGCCTCACTGACTCCTTTGGAGAGTGTTGAAGCACTCTTCAGATTATGACATCAAGAAACATTGATGTATGGAAGTGGAGTCAAGTGATAGGGAGACAGAAAGTAATGGGATGCCAATGTCATGAAGAAAAATACTACCCTTGGGAGGAGGGAGTATAACAAGTGCTCATTAAAAATTCATTATATAGCTGGCTCCATGGTGCCCCACAGTGAGGCACCTGCTTGGCACTCTGATGAACCAGATTCAAGCCGCGAACCTGGGACATCAGGAGTGTAGACCTGCAAGGAGGGTGATAGAGAGACCATATGGATGCTCTCCTCCCAGGGGAGTGTGCTGTGAAGCACTGCTTGGAAAGTAACACCTGTTGTTCAGCACAACCTCGGTCACCATGGGTGACCACACATCAACTTGTTCCACCTCAAAGGCATTGCCATTGTGCATGCCACAAGAGAAAAGGGAGGGGCCCATAAAATGGGAAAATAGCATCCATGCCAACAGTCCCCCAAGTGCATCGTCCTTGCTACCTCAGCCCTGTATACCTCAGAGAACTCTCTTCCTGGAACTGTCACTCATTTCTCCCTGCCCAGGGGAGGCCCCCCCGATAGGGGTAAGCTACACCCACCAATGATGCAGGGATAGCTTGTGAAGTCAGGTAGCAGGGAATTAGCGTGGGGGGTGAGACTAGTTGGTGGAATGAGACACTGTACTGACCAGAAGTGTCAGACTATGGGGTGCAGGTAAGGAGCAAAAAAATAATGCATGGACGTGTATATTTTATGTTGAGAATAGAATCACACCTTGGGTGCATTGTGCATTATGGCTATCAGGCTGTGTGACTGCCTGAGGTAAGGCACCTACTTAAGTGGAATGGCTTTTTTTAATTTCAGCTTGGTCATGACATGTAATTAAGAGCATTAGATCTACTGTACATGTTAAATCTATTTCTATAGTAATCTTTTAATCCACCCTGCCATATAAAGACAGTAAACGGATTAATACAATAACGTTTCATAAAGATTTGACCCCAGAGCTAGTCACATTTCTTTCTGTCAGTGGAGCTAAATTTTACTAGCTTTTGTTATTAACAGACTATGCTCTCAGAGAAACAGACACATAAAATGCTTATTCTAAAATTTAGGAAAAAAAACAATATTATGGTGCCTGCGCTTTGATCATTTGTAAAATTGGGTGGTTGCATCAGGCTTTGGGAGCTAAATTTACTTGGAACTTTATTTACTGTGTCTAAATTAGGCAGCACATCAACCTATATACAGTAGTTCACATGCACACAATATAATATGCTGTACACACACCAAACCAAGTATTTCCCATGCATGCATTTAAAGACACTTTACACACACCAATCCAAAGCAGTTCACATGCACACACTTCAGTATGCCATACATACACTAAACCAATATAAGTCCTACACACAATTCAGTATGCTTCACACACACACCAAACTAATATAGTTCACATGGACATAGCCTAATAAGCTTCACATGCCCCATACCAATGTGCTGTATTTTACACTCACACAGTCCAATATGCTTCACACACAAAATCAATTACGTGCACATGCACACAATCCAACATGCTTTACATACACCAAATCAATATACAGTAGTTCACATGCACACGATTCAGTATGCTTCACACACAAAACCAGTCTCGGTCGCACATAGAATGTAACATATTTTACACTAACAAAACCAATGCAGTTGAAAAACAAACCAATTTAGTTCATGAGTAAATCAATAGTTTACATGCAAACCAATATGCTTCACACACAAACATTATAGTTTATATATACTGTATGCCTCATACAAATGTCATCAATATAGTTGTAATGTTAACCAATATACTTAGTGTACAACCCAATATACAGTAGCAATATACAGTAGCATGTAAAAAAGGATCCTATCACAAACCCTGACAACTTTAGAACAATTTACCTGACTTCTATAGTGGGCAAAATATTTGAAGACATTCTGAAAGACACATTTTAGCACATGTAACATTGCATGGACTAACTAATGAAATTCAACATGGATTTATAAAAACAAGATCCTGTCAGACTCATTTGTCAACCTTTTATGAAAAAGTGAACAAGCCTTGGATATGGGGAAGGCAGTGGATGTTGTGTTCCTGGATTTTTCTAAGGCATTTGATAAATTGCCACACAAAGAACTGACTGGGGTACTAATTGGTTTCAATCTACCTATTAATACAGTTAACTGGGTTGAGGCGTGGCTGAGGGATAGGAGGCAGAGGGTTGTTGTTAAAGGGGTGATGTCAAATTGGGAAGAGGTTATGAGTGGAGTACCTCAGGGATCGGTGCTGAGCCCATGTTTATTCAACATATATGTATCCTCTGTTAAATGCATATTCCTGAACATGTGGATGAGCAAGTTTGCAGATGACTGTAGGGTGGGGGGCATTGTAAGTACTGTGAGTGAAATCCAAAATGTGCAAAAAAGCCTAAGCCGGTTAACACAGTGGATAGGGCACTACAAGCTTGAATTGAATTTAGACAAATGTGTGGTGATGCACTTTGGTAAAGGCAATATTACTTATAATTACACGCTGGGTGGAAGTGTACTTCACAAAACAGTGGCTGAAAGAGATCTGGGGGTGAGAGTAACAAATTATTTAAAGTTCAGTGCTCACTGTACTTTGGTTGTCAAAAAAGCAAATCAGGTATTAAATTGTATTTTTAGACATATAGGCAGTAGAGACAGCAAGGTAATCTTACCCCTTTATCAGGCATTGGTGAGGCCACATCTTGAGTACTGTACGCATGTATGGTCCCCATACAACAAGGCAGATATCAGAAGGTTGGAAGGGGTTCAAACAAGAGCAACAAAAAGAATTATGGGATGTGAGAAATTGACATACCAGGAGAGATTGCATAAATTTGGAATGTTCTCCTTACAATACAGATGGTTAAGAGGAGATATGTGTATGATATTCAGGGCCTTTCAAGAAAAACATTTGAGGGAAAATCTAGGACTAATAATAAGAAAGATCTACCTTTTTAAACCTAGAGGTCATAGGATGCATATAGAACAAGACAAATGGAATATCTTAAAAAGAAAAACATGGTTTAGCCAGAGAGGGGTTCAATTTTGGAATGCTTTACCAGCTGAATTGGTTATGAGCAAAACTATGGACGCATTCAAGCAAGGTCTTGACAGATTTTATTTGAGTAATAAATTAAGTTAATGTAATCAAACCTGGCAAGCAATAAGGCCGCAAGTCTATGTAATCTTGAAAACCAATGAAACCTATGAAACCCAGTAGCTTAAACCAATTCATTTTGCAAGCAAATCAGTTTGCTTTGCACAGACCAAACCAATACAGTTTGTGCACAAACCAATGTCATTCACATGAACCAATCCAATATACCAAAGTTCACACATAAATCACTATACTTTACAAACCAATGTGGTTGCAAAGAAATCCATATGATTTACATGAACCAATATGATTTGTATGTAAACAAATGTTGTAGGTTGCACATGGTTCTCTGTCATATCAGCAACTGCAGAATGGCAATGACGATAAAAGCTAGTGTACATCGCTGAAAGTCAGAAACAGCAATGTACACTACACTGACTACAAAAATCAGTGAAGGATCCTAACATTCTGTGCAGGGGCGATATTTACTTACTTTTTATGCGGGGTGCTATGTCCCTCATATCCCCTTTGCAGGGGTTTAACTCCTGCACCTCCCCATATTTATATAACCAACTTCGGGGGGGGGCAGTTCAGGGAGGGAGAGAAACTCAAGGAGGAATGCAACTTGGGAAGGGAGACATAAGTCAGGAGGGGGAGAACATTGAGGAGGCAACATGCAGGTGGGGGGGACAAAGTCAGGGGAATGTGACTTCAGCAAAGAATAAAAAAATGATACACCCCCCAAACATACAAAAGCTATACAAAGCCATACCCAGTCCTGCACCTGGGTCCACCAGCATTGAAGGTGGTGACTGCAGCCACAACACTAGCTGAACAACTCAAAACTGGCTTGCCCAACGAAGCCCCATAACCTTACCTAAGTGACTCTGCCTTGCTATTTAACATGTTATTCCCTCACTCTTGCTATTCCTCCACAGTCGCTATCCCCACAGGTGTTCAAACTGAGCCACTCAATCTGAGTTGCCCATAACACGGGATATCATTGCACACATGAACCAATATGACTCAAACTCAAATCAATGCATTTCAACAGTAGCCCCAATCATGTGAATCACGCAGATTCTTTTATAAGCCAGTATGTTACTCACACAAATCACTATGCAAAGAAACCAACATCATCTGCATGAACTAATGCATGACAAACATTTCGCTGTATGGTCATTATCTGGCACCTCATAGAGAAGAATAGAAATCTGTTGAAAGAAAATCTAGTGTTTGAGACTCATCAGAAAGTAAAAGTCAACCACTTTACTTTGAGTAAAGATAACTATGTGCTGTATGATACTGTATTGTTACTAGTTGTGTTAACAAAGAGAACACAGTTTTCTATAATCTGTTGCACTAGACATTTTTGTCCAACTTAAAGCCTACTGTACTGTAAAAAAACAGATGCTCACAGCAAATAACTCTATCAAGGGATCCTGGAATTTCAGTCATCACAATAGCAAAAAATCTGGACACATGGGCCCAGATATTCAGACTGCGCAGGGCAGTGGTGCAAGCCTGGGCACAGCGCAACTGGGCTGCGCCAGGGCCAGGACCAGGACCAGGCAATATTCAATAGTGATGTGCCAAGGCACAGCACCACTGAATATGGCAAGGGCAGTGCACATAATGTGCATTGCGCAGTGGCACTGTGCAGTGCAAGCCACAGATACGGAGCACGGAGATGCGCCAGTGCAAGTGCAGTTGTGCTAGGTGCATCACCCATGATATTCAGCAGGGGGCATGCAAATGACGCTGTACTATATGCAAGGCACAAATGGGGCCATTTGCATGTCATTATGGCCCTATTTGCATGCCTTGTGCAGGGCAGCCCGGCGACTTGCACCTGGCACCCTGCACAGCATGATGTGGGCATGGGGATCCCAGGGCATCCCTCGCCCCATAGCTGAGATCTCTGGCATATGTGTACAATGTAATCCCTGGTAGTCTAGTGGCTCCCCCAGTCCCTGATTCCCAGAGAAATCAAACACATGACCAACCTGGTGGTCACATGGTCCCCCCTCCCAGCCAAGTCCCTGATTCCCCAAACAATATCAATACCTCCATCACTGGTGGTCTAGTGGAACCCCCCCCCCACCCATTGCCGTGATCACGGTACATGTACATTAAAACAGCCCCTGGTAGTCTAGTGGACCCCCCTCCTTCCTGGATCCTCAATTGCAGTACAGCACCCACACGTAATTCCCCGGTGCTCCAGTAGTACCCTCCACCTCTCCCACCCACACAGTACCCCTTGCCTACCCCGCTCCCCCCCCATCATCGGTGGGCAGCTGCATCCCACCTGCATACCACCCGGCAGGCCACCGAATGACAGGTACAGTATGGGCTGTAAGCCCATTGGTCCTCTGTGTGAATCTATGGGCTTGCAGGGCATACTCTACTAGACAGTCCCAATATGTGACTGACTCATTCACATATATTGGGACTGTTTAGTGCAGTATGTCCTACAAGCCATTAGTCCACAGAGACCAATGGACTTCACAGACTCATACTGTACCTGTCGACCGGTGGTGACGAGATGTGCGGTGAACATTTCTGCTGATGGCGGAAACGAGAGCAAGTGAGGGTCCTGGCTGGGTGGGAGGGGTGTTGAGTGCCACTGGATCACTAGGGAAAAGAGTGTGGAGCTGTGTACGCGATGAGGACTCGGGCAGGAGGGGTCCTCTAGACCACAGGATGGATTATAATTACTATAGCTCGGGGATTGGGACTTGGTGTACCTACTAGACCGCTAGGGATGTCGTTGTATACGTTTACCGCATGATTGCAGCTACGGCGGGGATCCAGGTCAGTGTGTGCTTGTTGAAAGTGTTCTGGGTGGGCGGGTGGCAACCCAAGGCTGGGCTGCTGTGTTGCACACTGCAGTACTACAGCCCGCCTTTGGGTGGCCGGGACTTGCTCCTACTCTGCAAGGGTTCAACTTTGAGCCCTCTTTTGCGGTGCACTGCAGGGTTGTGCAGCATATACGCCGCACATCCCATTCTGAATATCGGGATGTGCCGCATATGCATGGGCACGCCCCCTGCATCTGCGCTTCATACCATTACATTGTGCACTGGCACATTTGGGTTGTTTTGTCTTGGGGCAGCCTTTCCAATATCCACTGGGGGCGCACTGTGGGGTTGTGCCAGCGCACTGTTGTGAGGCGCCACCCCTTTGAATATCCCGGCCGTTATTTGTATCCTGCTGCCTGATATATTGCCTTCTGAGGCTTTTTCAGGTAAATCCTGTTAAAGCAATAAAGAACAGTGGTTATCAGAGGGGAGAGTGAAATGATCGCAATGTGACTACGGGCTTAAGATGAACAGAAATGTAGAAACATAGAATTTGTTGGCATAAAATCGTTGCTTGGCCCACACAGTCTGTCCATATGTTCCTTGAGTAATCTGTCTATGCAGACCCTAACTGTTCTCCAGTGACCCTCCACTCAACCTACCCATTTTCTAATATACCACTATGTCTATCCCACGCATTCTCAAAGCCTCCCACTGACTTCGCCTCCACCACTTCTGCTGGCAGTCTGTTCCAGGTGTCTACTACCATTTCAAAGAAGAATCATTTTTGCACATCTCTCTTAAACTCCCCCCTCCCCACCATCTTCATCGCATGATTTCTGGTGCTTGTCCTCATTTGAAAGAGATTTACTGCCCTGCATCCTGTTTGCCCTGTGAGACACTTGTAGGTTTCTATTATGTGATCTCTGAATGAATATTAAGGTGCAAACTACACCATTTTGAATAAAGCCATTCTGCTATCAAAATTCTGAAAAAGCGAAAAAAAAGACAATCATTTTTTTTAATGCTGTCTCACTTTTTATGTTGGCTCACACATGTGCAGCCAACATATTGAGGTAGTGTAGACTTGGGCGTCACGGTCACTGTTGGTGAATGCAGGTCGCATCAGTAGTTGTGTCCCTCATTCCCCAATAAGCCTGCATGCTGGCACCACACCATGCATACAAGAACATCTAAGGAAAGGTCCACTGCAATGTGAGCAAAGCTCATCATATGCAGTGGACCTCACGACGTGCTTTCCCTGGTGGTGAAAAATAGATTAAAAATGGCGGCGCAATGCTGACTTCGGGGGCCAATCCCTGTCGGCATGCCATGACCCTTGTATGTGCTGATGGGGGGACCCCACTCCCCATTGGCATAATGCACACCCCCATTTGTTATGTGTCGAGGGTGGTGCCCAATCCCCCTCAGCTCTCCCCCCCACTCTTGTGTGCCAAAGGGGGTACCCAATCCCTGTCATCTACAGCATCTCCCCCAAAACATTTAGGTGGCATGCTGGGAGCCCACCCCAGCATGCCAAATCTCCTGAAAAATAAAAACTGTCCTGCAATGGTTTTTTTTTTTTCCTTTTAACCCTATGAAAGAATAAAACGGTCCCTTACGGTCTCCCTGCCCCCCCATAACTCACGCCCACCCTCTGTGCACCCTGCCTCCCCACACACACCCTCACCCCATACTTACCTCCGGAGTCTGGCGCGACGATCTTCGGTGGACCGTGAACACGTCTGCACTCTTCAAAGTCGACGACCACGAACTGAAGAAATGCTGGTAAGTTGTATAATGGCATACATAGGGTTTTTTCAACTTTGGTGCATATTTCAGGCATTTTGGGGAATTTTTGTACCAAATTTTCAACATGGGGTTATTGTGACCCCTCCTCATGAATTCAGTCACTGTCATGGTGTTATTCGGTCCAGAAAGGTGATCTCATGGTCACTGCGTGGAATCACCTTTCGGGACTGAGTAATGAAATGACAGTGCCACTGTTCATGGGGGGAATCTCAAAAAGCCTATGATGCAAATTTGGTGAAAAATATCCCAAAAATGGCTGTTTTATGAGAGTGCATTGTGCTGTTTCCATGCACGCTCGTAACTCCATAAATCTGTAATATTTTCACTTCAGATTTTCATAATTGGCATTTTTCCACACCTTCTGATGAACAGTACAGCTGTCATTTTACATATCCTAGCTGAAATGTGTTTTGGCACGTCCGGTGCAGAATAGCGTGGTTGCTTTGTGAAATCAGTTTTCAGGACAGTTTGAAGAAATAACGGTGACACTGTTCATGAGCAGAGGTCTTAAAATGCCTATGCTGAAAATTTGGTGCCGAAAGTTCATAAAATGACTGTGTTACAAGCGTGCATTGTGCAGTTTACACGCACCCTTGTAACTTCGCAAATTTTCGATATTTCCATGCCAGATTTTCAACAGTGTCATTTTTTCACACCTCCTTATGAACAGTACAGCTGCCATTTTTCACATCCTGCCCAAAATGTGTTTCCGCACCTGTGGCACACAATGGCGTGGTCACTGTGGGAAATCAACTTTTGGGACAAATTAACATTACAGCACCACCACTGTTCATGAGGGGAGGTCCCAAAATGCCTATGTTAAAAATGTGGCTAACAAACTCCCAAAAATAATTGGGTTACAGACATGTGTTGCGCAGTTTCTATGCAAGCTTATGACTTAACCACTTTTTCATATTGTCACTCCAGATTTTCAACATTGCCATTTTTTATGCCTCCTATTGAACAATACAGTTGTCATTTTCCACATCCTGCCCAAGATGTGTTTTTGTCCCTGTGTTGCCAAATGGCACTGCCGCTGTGCAAAACCACCTTTCAGCTAACAAACTGATTGTGCCGCTTTTTATGCGGTGGGTTCTCAAAAAGCCCATGTTGAAAATTTGTAGTGAAAATACCAACACATGCCTACAGTGTTAGGGTTTTCAACTGTTGCACCCCACCCTGTAGAGACTGACAGGTGTCAGGGGTGTGACTTGGGATCATCGGCTGTAATGCTCACGCCATTCCACCCCCAGCCCCACCCCCACCATACAGCCAGTGACAGGCATCGTAGTGTGCCTTGCACTGTTCAGTCACAAAGTTCACCCCATTCTCCTATACTGCACCCACCTCAGCATATTTCCTTATGGAATGGGGTAAGTATAATGCCCAAAGACCCCAAAGCACACCACAACACTTGTCAGCGTCTACAGGGTAGGGTGAGGTACAATGCCATGAGCGTTATAGCTGATGACCCAAAGGCACACCCCAATGCCTGTCAGTCTCTACAGGGTGGGGGTGGGGTTGGCATCACTTCAATACTTCACTGCCATGCCTATTATGCATCTCTAACTCTGGCACTACCAATGTCAATGCCAGCGAGACAACATTCGGCATTGACATATGTTTGTTTCTTAATGTTGCTATATATAACAAGCATTTGTCAATGCCGAATGTTGTCACGCTGGCATTGGCAGTGGCGGAGGTGGAGAGGCATAGCTCTGTGAGTTTGTTAATGTGTCCCAAAAGGTGATTTTGCACAGCGAGTATGCCACTGTGCGGCAGAGCTGCGGAATTGCGTTTTGAGCAGGCTGTGGAAAATGGCAGCTGGACTGTTGATAATGAGGTGTGCACAAATGCCAGTGGTGAAAATGTGGCATGAAAATATTGCAGACTGACAAAGTTACAAGGGTGTGTGGAAACTGTGCAATGCACGCTTGCAACACAGTCATTGTCTGGACTTTCACCACCAAATTTTTAACATAGGCATTTTAGGACCTCTGTTGATGAATAGTGTCACCGTCATTTCCTGAAAGTGTCCCGAAAAGTGATTTCGGACAGTGACCGTGCAATTCTGCACCGGACGTGCGAAAAAACATTTCAGCCAGCTGTACTGTTTATAAGGAGGTACGGAAAAATGGCAATGATGAACAGCTGGAGTGAACGTATTACAAATTCACAAAGTCACAAGTGTGCATGCAAACTGCGCAACACGTGCTTGAAAAACACTCATTGTATTGACTTTCATCCCTAAATTTTCAACATAGGCATTTTAGGACATCTGCTAATGAACAGTGTCACTGCCATTTTCATAATGTGTCTCGAACACGGGCTTTCCACAGAGACTGCGCTATTGTGTGCCAGAACTGCGAAAACAGATTTTGGTCAGGATGTGAAAAATGACAGCTGTACTATTCATTAGGAGGAGTAGAACAATGGCACTGTTGAAAATGTGGAATGAAAATATAAGTTTGCGAACTTACGAGCGTGCGTGCAAACTGTGTAATGCACGCTCGTAACACAGTCATTTTATGGAGTATTGTCACCAAATTTTCAACACAGGTATTTTAGGACCTCTGCTCATGAACATTGTCACTGTCATTTTTGTAATGTGTCCCGAACAGTGATTTCACACAGCGACTGCGCTATTCTGTGCCAGAAGTGCAAAAACACATTTCAGCAAGGATGTGAAAAATGACAGCTGTACAGTTCACAAGAAGGTGTGGTAAAATGCCAAAGTTGTGAATGTGGTGTGAAAATATTGCAAATGCGCTAACTTACGAGCGTGTGCTGCGCAGTTGCTACGCACGCTCATAAAACAGTAATTTTATGGAGTATTGTCACCAAATTTTCAACATAGGCATGTTAGCACCTCTGCTCATGAACAGTATCACTGTCATTTTTGTAATGTGTCCCAAACACTGATTTCATCCAGCAACCGGGCTATTCTGTGCCAGAATTGCGAAAACACATTTTGGGCAGGATGTGAAAAATGACAGCTGTACAGTTCACAAGAAGGTGTGGTAAAATGCCAATGTTGAGAATCTGGCATGAAAATAGTCTGCGAATCGCTAACTTCTGGCGTGTGTTGCGCGGTTACTTTCACGCTTTCGTAAAACAGTAATTTTTTGATTTTTCCTGAAAACTTGCAACATAGGCTTTTTGGAGCTCCTCTCATGAACAGTGGCACTGTCATTTCATTACTCAGTCCTGAAAGGTGATTCCATGCAGTGACTGTGAAATCACCTTTCAGGACCGAATAATGCCATGACAGTGCAAGAATTCATGAGATGGGGTCCCAAAAACCCCATGTTGAAAATGTGGGGCCAAAATTCTCAAAAATGCCCGAGATATGCATTAAAGTTGAAAAAAAACCTATTCATTCCATTATACAGCATTTCTTCAGTTTGCGGTCGGCTTTGAAGAGTGCAGACGTGTTCCCAGTGCACAGAAGATCGTCGTGCCGGACTCTGCAGGTAAGTATGGGGTGGGTGGATGAGAGGAGGCAGGGTGCGCAGTGGGTTGGTGCGGGTAGGGGGAGGGGGGCATCAAGACTACGAGGGAGCATTTTCATTTTACAGGAAAAAACAAGAAAAAACCCATCTGGACAGTTTTTTGCAGGAATTTGGCATGCTGGGGTGGGCTCCCAGCGCACCACCTAACTGTTTGGGGGTGTCTGTAGCTGATGGGAGACTGGGCACCCTCGCTGGCACACAACATGGGGGAATAATGCCGGCGGGCACCCATTGACACACAAAAAGTGGGCGCGAGCTGAGGGCGATTGGGCCCCACGGCATTCAACAATTGGCGGGGTTTATGCCGACAGGATGGGATCCCCATTGGCACACAAAGGGGGGTTAACTGACGGGGATTGGGCACCCCTAAAGTCGGCATTAGTTGAAGGCGCCCTTGCTGACCATGCGCACATAATAGCGATGAGCATGGCAAGAAAGGACCACTGCGTATGACGAGCTTTGCTCGGATTGCAGCAGACCTTTTCTTAGATGTGCTTGCCACATTATGTATGCATGGTGTGGCGCCGGCATGCAGGCTGATTGGGGAATGTGGGATGCAACTACTGGTGCGTGCCCTGCATTTGCCCAACTGCAGCCCCGCCTCCAAAGCTACACTGTCCCATGATGTTGGCTGCACAAGCATACTAACATAAAAATAAATGTATGGGTGACCATACACAACAAGTCTGTTTTCATTAGGGGTGAAGGCAACAATATATGGACCTCAAGAGCAAAGCTTGAGAGGTTCATGCTGTTATCTTGACCCTGGGATGGAAACACAAGGTGAGCTGTTTATTGTCACTCAGTTTATTCGTTGTAGCATATGATTCCATTGATGGAACTAATAAGTGGTGCCATGAACCAGTACAGAGATAGAGAGTGAGCCAAGGAGGAGCTCTGCCAGAACAGTGCTGCCAGTACATATTTTAATTTACTTTGTCAAAAAAATGTAAAATGCAGTACAGAGACAGTGAATGAGCACTAGTGCAGAAAGTGCAAGTGAACAAAGAAGCAGCTCTGCCTAATAAGTGCTACCATACTATGAGGGGAATCCCCTCACATACCCTGAGGGCAGGCATGAACCACTAGTGTGGTCACAAAGGCAGCCTGTGGCCTGCATAAGTTCCAATCAGTGAAAATGAGAGCATGCCAAGCAGGTGTCAGTGCAAGCAGGGATACTGATGCATCTGATGATAGAATGTGCACTGCAACTTTTAAAATGTGCAGAACAACTTTTGAGGAGCAACTGATTTCCATATACAAAAAGCCCTAGACATATACTATAAAATTATTATAGTAGTATGATTACTGGTGATCAATTTTTTTACGGGCTTATCCAGTTATGGGAGTGCTAAAGCCCGAGGTTCAGTGTGGGGGAATAGCTCCTCCCACATCCCCTACAAAGGCCAGCCTCCCATGGCAGTTCCCTACTTAGCGCATTGCAAAATATTCTCCCTTTGCAAGCGCTCGGCTGCCGGTGTGACTTGTGGGCTGAGCCTTCTCCCCTTTCATCCCTCACTCTCCCTCTGCCATTCTCTGTTTATGTTCCCTATCGCTGCTGTTTTGTCCCCCCCCCCACAACCCTGTTGTTTGGGTTGTGGTTTTGTTATCTCCTTGCTGTGCATTTCCTCCCATGTCCCTCATTTGTTTTTTCCCCCTTTTCCCCATCCTTGTTTCCCTCCACCATTCTTTCTCTGACCCTGTGCTTCTGGGTCTGCGTCCTCCCAGTGCTTGGTTCTTTACTTTCCCTCGGCCCCACCCTTGCTCTGCATGTATCCATCTTCTGTCCCAGTGCCTGCTGTGCCTCTGACTCCTGAGCATCCATTATGTGCCCTTCACATTGCCATGCTGTCCTCCCCTCGTGAGTGACTCCTTGTGTGACTGTGAGCCGTTTTCAGCCTACTATCTACTTTGATGCTATTGCACATCCCATTGCTCTGTCTCGCCCTGTGACTCCTCTCCCTCCCCCTTGCTTGACCCCTGCTGTCTCATCTCCATGCTGCAGCTACCAACTGTCTGACCTCCTTACACTGCTTTTAGAACTGATATCACTGGTGGATGACGGCTGCTGCTCCTGGGCAACTTGGCCGTAGGTATTTGTTTCCTTTTGTTGGGGTGTTGCTTCACTCTTCAGCTGTATGTTTGGTTGGAGGACAATTTCCTGAGGATATTCTAGTGTTTTTCTCTGTGCCCCAGCTATGTTGAGGGAGGGCTCATACTACTTTTCTCCCTCATATCTGTCTGTTTTGGGATTTCTGATGGTACTGCCTATTTTCTTGTTATTATTCCTTTACCCTTCATTTATTTGCTCGCTCACATGCTCCACCCTTCTGCACCACATCTCAATTTGACTCAGAATAAACAAACGCACACAAAACAATTTCCTTTTCCCTTGACCCCCCCCCCGGCTCTCCCTGGCTGCCCCTGCCCTCCCCTTTCCAGGCTTTGCCCCCTTCCCCATTGCTTTTCTGGTTCCCCCATCCCTCATTCTTACCCTTGTCCCATGCTCCCCATGTTTTCTTTTGGGCTTCCCACTCCTCCCAGAGATGCTCCATATCAATCTGCTAGCCTCTTCTACTGTGTTAATCCCATGCCACCTCTGCCCTAGTCTGAGACCTGCAGTCCCTCATATTTCTTCCCTTTAGACCACTACTTCGATCCATCTTCCCTAACAGTCATGCCTGACATCCGTGCTGCTTATTCCTTTCCATTTTTTGGTAACTGCATTCATATTCCTTGCGCAGCCCATCATTTCTATGTTACCTTGCTTACCCCTGGTGTATCCTACCCTTCTAGCATACCTATCACAAGCACCACTCATGCATGGTCCCCCCATCTCTGCCCCTCATAGTGTTCACTCAGTCCTCATTTCCCTTGGCCCTGTCTTTCCTGAAGCCTCTTTCAGGTACCTCCCCCATTTTCATTTTACTTACAGTTTGGTCTCAAGATGCTCAGCTTGTGGCTCCTCTGTTATTCCCATGGTGGGGGACTGGGGTGTCATGGTGGGGCATCTTGGCTCCAATTAGGAGGAACATGCTTTATGTTAGCCTTATGATTTGCCCTGCTTTCTCACCGACATGGCTACCGCTACCCTTGCATATATCAATAGTCTTGCAGCTTACTCAGCCTTCAGTTATTCATTGTATTCCATTGCTGTGCCACATGCTCATCCCTGGATTACCCTATCTCCACCTTATTGGCATTTATGATAACTTCCTCCTCCCATTCTATACCTTCTGAATTACTACCTTCCCCTTCATCCTGCTTTTTGTTTACTTACCTCTTACTACACAGCTGTCAGCTGCCCTTTTCAGCCCATACCAGCAGTCCAACTGCCTGTTCCCTAACTCTGCCTATTGAGGCATAACAGTGCAGGTAGGCTTTGCCTGTCTATTGGGGAGGGGAGCATGTTTTCTCTGCCTCTGTCTCAATCACTTTATACCTGCCAACTTTTGACAGTCTCTGTCCTTAACTTTACCTGGTGGCATTGAGTGAAGGTTAGCTCACCTCAACTACCAGGGATGAGAGCCTACAACTTCAATCTACTGTTTCAACCAACTGCATGTACTTGATAACCAGTTGCTGCATTCTCTTTGGGAATGGGATCCCTATACCCCACTTGCCTTCCATCTTCTACCTCACCCAACTGCAACCCATACCTCCATGGGCTCTGTGTACTTGTCCCTGCTTTGTCCTCCTCACATTCTGGTTTGGACTTGGCCAGTTTGTTCAGTCTCCATCTCCACTTGGACCGTCAGATTCCTGGATTTCCTCACTGCTTGCATTCCACCTCATTCCATTTAAATTTGTGATTTTTTTGAAATAGGTACTTTTACCTTATGAGAATTTTCTGTTTTTTTTTTTTTTTATGTGTGATCTGGGTGTTAATAGAATATGACTCTGAACAATTGTCATAAGTCTCCAAGGAAGGACGTGGTTGGTCCAAAAGCTTAGCCATTGTTTTCTTTTTGTAACATCTATGTCAGTCCAATAAAAGGTATCAAACCATTTGCTTCTGGATTTGTTCTTACAAGGACCAATACGGGGACTAAACTATTTCTGTATCCCATGCTCCTTTGCATTGTTGTTGTGGCTAGCCTTATGGCTCCACCTCCTCCATCTCCAGATCTTCAGCTTCCTGCTGCCATCTTCTCCTTTCTCATTACTCAGATTTCTGTGTTTCCCTATTGCCTTCCTCTTGGACATGTTTGCCTGCATTCCCCTTGCTACCTGCTGGATGTGTGCCTTTGCTAATCTTCGAGGATGTGTGCCTGCTGCTTCTACAATTTCCCCCTGCTACTGCCCTCATCCTCTCCAGTGGCCTTCCAGTGATGATTCTAGTGCCTTCCCTATCAGCTATTCCAGTTTGCCATCTCCTTCAGAGGTGGAGACCTCCTCCACAGCCCTGCTGCCTTTTTGATGCCTGCAATGCAAGTTCACCATCTCCTTCAGAGATGGGAACCCTCTCCCCATCACTGCTGTACCTTTGCTATTGGCAATTTATGTTTGCCAGTTCCTTCAAATATGGGAACCTCATGCCCCATCACTGCAGTGCCATTTGTTATTAGAATGTTACTTTTATCATCTCCTTTGGAGATAGGAACTGCATACTTCACCTTAGCAGCACCTTGTACCTGGATTCACCTCTTGGTTGTACATGGACCTACCACCCAAGGCCTGATTCAGCTTTCCTGCATCCCATTCTGGTATGCTGTGGTGCTGTCCCCAGTCTTGTACCTTGCCTGCACCTGCCCATTTCAATACAGCTTGGCCTCTTCTGTCTCCTTCTCAGACTCCTTCCAACCAATCAGCTGCCTTCCAATTTGGATGTTTTCCTCCATCCTTGGACTTCTGCCTTCCTCCTCACTGCCCCAGCGGCTAGGGGCTCCTGCACATTTGCCATGTCTCTTTTTGGGTATTCCTGCAACTGTCAATGTTCAGTTTCCATGCCTGAACATCTACTCCATCCTATTCATCTGCCTCATACTCCTACCTCAGCCATCATAACAGCTCCCTTCCAACATTATACAGAGTACCTGTTCATCTCACCTGAGGAAACCCCATTCTAGTGACATTCCTTGAACAGCATGTTCTATAGGCCCATTTCTGGAATCTCATTTGACTGGACTATACAAGAGCTCATCTTTCAACCACCTCTGCAGCATGTTTCCTTCTATATTCTATTAATTCAGGCAGTATGGATATCACTACCTACCAATGTCTTCATAAGATCCGGAATTTAGTGGAGTCTCTTTCACTCCTATCTTCTCACCAGGAAAGGTGACCCCAATTCCTTCTGACATGTAACAAATCTGTAATATTCATCACTGTTAAGGATAATGGGAATCTCAGAATACCTCATAGCAGCACTGGCATCATCTGTTATACCTTCTTCTCATAGTCTTCTCCTAAAAGTGCTGACTCAGATCGACCATGTTATTCAATTCGTGTACTTGGAGGAGGTGGGAGGTCTGGATAGTCAGCAACATGGGTTTGTGCCAGGTAGATCATGTGAAAATAACCTTGTGGAGTTCTATGAATGGGTAACATCAGAAATGGGCAGGGGAAAGCCTGTGGATGTAATATTCTTGGACTTCAGCAAGGCGTTTGACTCTGTCCCTCACAATGGTCTGGTGGAGAAACTGATGGGGTTAGGAGTAGGCCCTTTGATGGTCAGATGGATTGAAAACTGGCTAGCTGGACACACCCAGAGAGTAGTGGTCTGTGGGGAGCTCTCGAAACCTAGAGAGGTTGGTAGTGGGGTACCGCAGGGCTCGGTCCTGGGTCCGATCCTGTTTAATGCATACATATCATACATCAGGGAGGGTACAGGGTATGAAATGAGTCTCTTTGCAGATGACTCCAAGATGGGAGCAGTAGTTGAGGGAGAAGAGGGGAGGTTGGCCCTGCAAGGGGACCTGGACACCCTGAAAAGCTGGGTACACACATGGAAATTAAATTTCAATATCACCAAATGCAAGGTGTTGCATCTTGGTTGGGAAACCTAAACACAGGTACACCCTGGGAGGGAGACTGAAGGCCTGAATAGGGAAAAGACCTAGGGGTCATGGTGGATGCATGTATGAATAACTCTGAGCAGTGCAGGAGGCGCTAGCAAGGCAAACAGGATATTGGGATGCATCATAAGGGGATCACCTCCAGGAGCAAGGAAGTGATTCTGCCGCTGTACAATGGACTGGTTAGACCACACCTTGAGTACTGTGTACAGTACTGGAACCACACTTGAAGAGAGACATACAGCTCCTGGAGAGGGTACAGAGGAGGGCAACAAAGATGATCACGAGGGCTGGGGGATTTGGCGTATGAGGACAGACTGGAGGTTCTGCCTGTTTTCATTGGAGGAGAGAGAGACAGGGTGGACATGATTGAGGTCTTCAAGTACCTCAGGGAATAAATAGGGTAAACATGGAGGGATCTTTAGACTAAAGCAGGGGAGGTATCACCAGAGGGCATGGTTTGAAGTTGGAAGGTGGAAGGACGAGGGGAAAAGAGGAGTTTTCACTGAGAGGGTGGTGGACCCTTGGAATGCACTGCCTGGTGAGCTGGTTCAGAGATCCACAGTGGAGGGCTTCAAGAGAGGGTGGGACAGACACAGAAAGTAGATGTATCAGATGATGGCCTGTCCCAGGGGGTGTGGATGGATGATGGGGGTTTCTGGAGCACAAGGGATGGGAGGGTCTCGGCACCCAACTAAGGATCTAAGGTTTCGAGCAGACTCGATAGACCATAAGGCCTAATCTGCTGGCAAATAGTATGTTAGTATGTTAATTCATCTTCCCCCAAATATCCTTTGGATATTCTTAAGACTTTCTCCAGCTACTATCATGGAACATGTATTGCTGGATATCCAGTGCCTAGTTGCCTTGCTAAAGTTACTCTTTCCAAGTCACCGTTCCATGACCCCTGGATATCACCATACTTTCTAAAAGTTATCTACATCTTTTTAACATATTACCTTAAATCATACCAGCTGCCCATATGGTGATCCTTCTAACTCATCCATCTGAATTTACTTCCCATCATCCCTCTAGCAGATACCATCACCAAGAGCAGGTTCCCATTGATTCTTCAGTCTGCACATTTGCAGCTGACCTGGCTGTCTCACTATCCCAGTTATGCTCCACAACAGTCCTGAAGCTGACTAAGCATGCTAGGCACCCATTGCATTTTACACTGCTCCCAACTTCCCTTTGCTACGACAGTCCATAGACTTATTTGACAACCCATTCTTGGGCTCCCCTCAGCATTCAGACATTGGATGCTCCAGCACTACAAAGTTACCATGGCCACTCAAGATCCTGCCTCAGGGAGTGAAGCTACAGCAATACCCACATCCACCATTTCCCATTAGCAATCCTTCCTGGATATGAGTCTATACATATTACATTATCACAACAATACCTCTATTCAACCTTCAAACTCATTGTGCTGAACTTTCCAATTAGTCTCGTCGATATCCAGTTTCCTTCTCTACAGCATATACCATCCTTCCTTCATTGGTCTACAATTTTCCATGTTACTGCTTCTACCTGGTACCTAAAGCTTCTGTCTGAATCCTTGATCATCTCTATGGATGCTTACACAGCAACATATTACTCACTGCTGGAATCTGAACCTTCAGACTCTAATCCAATTCTCAAGTCTTCTACTCAGTCTAATACATTCCTTTATGAATTCATGACCCATAACTCTTCCTGCAGTTCTAAGTCTGGCAGCCTGTTTTCTCAACACTTGCTCTTCATGCTCACACTGCCTCTGTACCCCATTGAATATCATCTGATTTCATATTGGAATTCTGGACAATGTTCACCCCTTCTACAACTGGATCTAATCCATATTCAAGATCCAGATGCTCCTTCAGAATAGACCTGTTTCTTCAGCCTCAAAATCATCCTTCCAGATCGCATCATCCAACAACCTGCAAGTGGAAAGTCATCTCTCCAAGCAGTTCACCTCATTCAGAAATTAGAACATGGTTGCCAGAACTTAGGTTCATCTCCTCTTAGTTTACACAGAGGATGGGCAGGTTAGTAGCCATGGGTCCTCAAAGGTTTCCTCCACTTGGGAATTTTCCCTCTCCTGCATGCTACTGGTCATACTCTCCATGAGCTGGAGGAGATAATCTTTTGGGCTTTCTCTTGGTACTGTTTTTGGGCTTTCTATTTCATACTCATTACCCGGTTTCCCTACCAAGGTTGGGAATAGAGAAAATCAAAAAAGAAAACAAACTACAGTTACATAAGCACTGCTAACCCCATATTCTATTCACCAAAACATTGAATGGGAGGGCTAAAGCCTGAGGTTCAATGAGGGGGGATAGTTGCTCCCACATCCAGTATAAAGGCCAGCCTCCCATGGCAGTTCCCTGCTTAGCACATTGCAAAACACCCACCATGCACACCTGCCTCCTCCTTCTCCAGCACTCTGCTCACCCTTGGTACTGGGCTTCCTATTCCCTACTCACTAACCAGTTTCCCTAGCAAAAGTGGGAATAGAGGAAAGTCAAAAAATAAACTACTGTTACATAAGCACTACTAACCCCATACTCTATTCACCAAAACATTGAATTATTTGCCATGATAACCAGCTCATTATTATGGCAAATAGGCACTCCATTTGACACTCTGAACACAAGCCCCATTCTCACAGCCTTGCATCATCTTTCTCTAATCATTCATGCCACGGCTGTGAGAACATTCCCACTCAATGTCTCATTAAACATAAAAATGAAAGCCCTGACAAAACCAATGCCTTTTCTAGCTTCAGACAAACACGATTTGTCCTTCATAAAAATTCTATGAGAAATATATTTGCTGTAGAAATGGTAGAACTCAGCATGGAAAAGATAGCATTGTACTCTCTATGGCAACCAGATATCATGATTGCAAAGGAAGAAAACCAGAAGAGAAAAGATGAATACATTTTTAACTTTTTTAAGGGTTCCTAATGTGTTTTTGATACTTTTGTTTATTCATAGTTTTTGCTTCTCACACACCAGGGGACGGGAACTTAGCCCTGTATCACTGCCCACACCCCAGCCCACTGCCAACCATCCCCAAGACCCCCCACAGCTTGCCCCCACATGGCAGGGCCAGGAAGAGAGATTCCACCCTCCCCAGAGCACAATTCAAATCTGGGGAGGGAGCAGAGGCACAGCAGCAGGATGGGAAGGCCTTCATGAAGCTCCCCAGTCACCATTTTCCTTTTTTCTGACTCCATTCCCTCACTGCACATGGCTGCATGCATATAGGATGCACGCACACTGCAATCATTGGCTGCTGTACCCTCCCTAGCTGTGCTATCCCTCAGCCTCCAACCAGAGGGCAGCAAGAAGGTGGAACAACAATTCTTCCCTCCCTGAGAGAGGAGAGCAGTCCTCTGCATGCTCAGTCCTCTCTCACTGTTGCCGATCCCCGGCAGCCTGGGCTCATTCCTGAACCCAGTCACTGGTGTTATGTGAGATGTGGTGCCTGCAGTGCCACCGGGCCAGCTGTGTTTTTCAGACTTTAATTTATAAAATCTAAATATTAACACCACTCTCCTTAACACTGTGCTGTTCAATTATTCTTTAAAAGCAATAAAAACAAATACAATTTTCCAGTGCTCTCCACCCAGTTTCTGCTCTGTTCCTGACTTTGCCATTCATTCATGCTGCCATTCCTACCATGTTTCCTCTTACCATTTCTGCACAATAGGTATTTCTCATTAAAATGTCATGACTCATTAATCTGTATCGCATTACTTCCTCTTTAAATATAGTAACAACATACTACATTCTCTTGCTACTGTGCTGTGACAAAGTGACACAACTTTGTACTCTGGTTGAAAAAAAATTGCTCACCAGAAATTTTAAAAAGAAATATGGAATGGAGTGAAACTCAAATTTAATATACGATCTCAGCGCTTTAAATGATAAACCCCCCTCAAATTTCACTGTCTGGGTTTATGAAGCATCACACACTTCAGCTGTATATTCTCATAATACATTCCAACCCATATATTATTCTCTATATAGTTATTTATTGATGTAAGGAAATACCTTGCACTTCCTATTTTTATGTTATGAAAATTCAGTACTATTACAGAAAAAAGTAAAAAAGTAGTTTTGATATACATTGTTTTTACTAACTTACTACAGACATGAATAGAGTAGCACTGTATCAACATAATAACATCATATTGATACAATCTATTCATGTTTACCAGACCCTAAGTTTTAATTTAAAAATAAGATTTTGGGCACCAATGATTCAAATGCTAGCACTTTTAAAAGTTAATTTGTTTACTTGGGCTATCGTTGGAATCATTATGGATAGGAATTTAATTAGCTTTTGAAATGAATTCTTTAAGTCAGCTAAGTTGATATATTGATATAACATGTTGTTATCATTTCCATATATCAATATGCAAAAATGCTAAGTGGCAGTTGTGCCATATTTAGTACACCACATGAAAACAAATTTCTTTGTTTACAAATAGCTGTGGGTGGAAGAAGCTCTATTGACTGGAACATGAAAAAGTGAAGATGTCTAAGAAGCAGAAAGAGCTTCAAGACACGAAAACTAGGGGAATGGAATGGAGAGGCAAACAAACATGCCAAAATGGGCAGATACTGAGGATTTTACATAGTTTAGGATAATCAAGGTCACTGATTTATGATGATTGAAAGACTAAAATTACATTTTTTAAATGAACATTTCTTCTTTTCCTACCTTGTCTCCTTAGATACTTGAGTCCTCTCTATCCTGGAGTCTATATCCTATATACTGTATGGTGTTCCTTCCCCAAACTGGACTCAGATAACCTTCTGATTCAAAAATTGTTCTCCCTTGTTCTTAGTTCTTTACTATAAAAAGGCAGTATTATAGTGGCATAGTGGTACCATAATGCTTAGGGTAAAGTAACCAAACCCCATTGTCACTAAAGACCCCACCCCCATTCTGATACCAGTTGCCCAATCCCTCTGATGGATAAAATGAGTAGAAAAAAATTAAAAAATAATCTGCCCACATCCTCAAAGGATTTGCTGAAGGAATTTCTCCAACCCAAAAACCTACTGAACAGTGTGATTTGAAGAGCATTGGGAACGTCTCAGGTTACAGATCACACTGTGTACATGCACAAAAATGGGCCAAAACAGAAAGTTACACTGCGCATCAAATGACCAAAACCCATGAAGGTGGAGGGGTATGGGACCAGGAAAACTGACACAGAGAGAAAGAGGCAGCAGCGGCTGCATGTAAACTGTTTAAGGACTGGGGTCTGCTGGGTCCACAGAACGAGCTCTTAATAGGAAAGCACTACAAATCCCTCACTGAGCAGTTCAGCTCATTAGCTGTCACTCTTCCTGATGAGAGGCGGGATGGCAGAACAGGACTGGGATTAGAGAATGAGTCCTGCAATGGGATCTCTCAGTTCCCAGCCCCAAGCCTGGCCCAGAATGGACAGCCCAAGAGGAGGGCCCTGTCAGAGATCACAGAAGGTGAAGAGATGGAAGATGAGGAGCTGGAGGAAAGGATGATGGATGTTACATATTTTCTCTCCACTACACAGCAGGAATAGCAGTGGGTGAGCTCTGTGCAGCTTGACAAGACAGATGACTCTAGTGCCATCAAAGCTCTGATCCAGTTCCCCAACCAAAAAATCTGCTCACAGAGGTCATCCAGATTGCAACATCCTCCTCTTCACCCATGGACTTCCTTACATACAACACAGATGGCAGTGCCATGAAGCATTGTAACCTAAAAAACCCAGGGGAAGATTACACAAAGGGGGGGAGGTAGTAACAACAACTAAAATGGAAAGAGATGTGGGGGTAATCATATCAGATGACCTTAAGGTTGGCAAGCAATGTGAGAAGGTGGTAGGGAGGGCTGGGGGGATACTGGGATGTATAGGGAGCGGAATCACCAGCAGAAAACAGGAAGTTGTTATCCCACTGTACAGACAGTTGGTGAGACCCCATCTGGAGTACTGCATCCAGTTCTGGAGACCCCATCTCTGCAAGGACATAGACAGGATAGAGGCAGTCCAGAGAAGGGCAACTAAAATGGTGCAGGGTCTGCAAGAGAAGCCATATAAGGAGAGACTAAAGGAGCTTAATATGTATACCCTTGATGAAAGGAGGGAGAGGTGGGACATGATAGAAATGTTTAAGTACCTCAGTGGAATCAACAAAATCCAAGAGGGTAGCATCTTTCAGAAAAGGAGATGAGTAAGAACAAGGGGACATAATTTAAAGATGGGAGGGGGGGACGGCTCAGGGCAATGTGAGGAAGTATTTTTCACAGAGAGGGTGGTGGACACATGGAACAGCCTTCCTGAGGAGGTTGTGGGGCCTAAAACTGTGGGAGAATTCAAGAATGCATGGTATAGACAAAAGGCAATTGTTGTGGGGAGTAGGAAGAAATAGGCTGTTGGTTAAATAGGATCTGCGGCTTATCCTCTAGGTAGGGAAATGGGCAGACTAGGTGGGCCAAGCGGTCCTTGTCTGCTGTCAAAGTCTATGTTTCTATGTTTCATCCCTCCCTCCCTCTCCTCTTACCACCATTCTGCAATACAATTCCTTCTCTCTGCCAACTAGAAACCCATGCCAACCCTCCTCTCCCTTGCCACCCATAATAAAAAAAAAGATAGTTATTGGTGCAGCCCTCCTCTCACATCCTTGATCAGCTGCTATCTGATCGAATGAATGAATGAATGAATGAAACTGTGATCAACTGTTTGTGAATGCAGTTTCAGTCATTTAGATAATGGCCAGATATAAAGGTAAGAGGTGTGCTGCACTGGTTGTCATCTGTTTTACTTTCTTAAGTTATGGGTGACATGGGGAGAAGGGTTAGATGGTTTGCTAGTGGATTGAGGGAAGTGTTTTACATTGCAGTGTGGTAGGAAAAGGGAAGCAGGAGGGATTGGTGCACATGGGTGGGGGGGTTGTTTATTAAATTGTTTTTTACTTTCTATATCTATGACACTGAGGTTGGGCTTCCCTGTGTCCAAATGGGGAAAAGGTGCCTGTGTGAGGGATGTGGGAATTGCTGGATGCTAGGGATATAGGGACATGGTGTGGTGTTTCTCAGGTTTTGAGTGTTTGTGGGATGTAGTATTGGCACTCCGTGAACTTTTGCACCCTGCATCCAAGCACTGGTACATATTTTACTATGACTAGTTCCACAGTTATAAGGTACTCAACTTAATTACGGGTCACACAAAATAGTTTGTTTGTAAATATTCCTTGTTTAATCCATCGAAAGGAAACTCTTCTTCTTGTGCATTCTTTTTACAAATATGTCAAATATTCATAACTCCACCCATTTCAGTTTAAGTTAGGCTTCCATTTCAAAACCCTGAAGGCTTCTTCTTCAGAACGGGGGCTACCTGTAACTAAAAGAAACATATAAACCTACCAAAAACATTTTTAATTTCACATCAACTATAATCAGTTTTTAAATTATATTATAATTATTATTAGCACTGATTCACCAAGACTCAATGGAATTTGTTTATATCCTAGTGCTGCATTTCCTTACTTTTATTTTCAATACGGCCTTTTTTTGATTCCACCCAATGAACAAGGATGGTGAACTATTTAAATGTGGCCCAAAAGGTGATTTCACACAGCGACCGCAAAATCACCTTCTGGGCCTGATTAACATACTGTAATTTCACCATCAGTGTTCATAAGGTGGGTCTCAAAAAGTCTGTGTTGAAAATGTGGGGGAAAATATGGAAAAATAACCAAGTTATGAAGAAATGTTGAAAACGCATTGAAATACATCATATAACACTTACCTGTTTTCCTCAGTTCCCAGTTGAACATTGAAGAGTGAGGATGTGTCTTCAGTCCTGAAAGGATAGCAGCACTGGATCTTAGCTGAGCAAGTATAGGGTAAGAGGGTTGTAGGATGGTGGGTGCTGAGTGGGAGGGTGGGAATGTGGGGTTGACTGTGCTCCCTTATTGATTTAACATTTTCCTTGTAACTTTAGGGCAATTTTATTTAAGCAATAAGCCACGAAGGGGTGTGGGTTATTGAGGGATTTACCACGGCTGGGGTGGTTTGCCCATGAGACGCAGCCAAGTGGGTAAATCCGCCCTAGCCGTGGTAAATCCCCCGATAACCCACATCCCCCGAGTGGCTTATTGTGATTATACCTTGGATCTAGATAACATTCAGTTTGAAATTTATTTTTATTACTGCTTAATTGTATTGGAAATACATTTTTTTATGTAAATATTCTTACTCCACATAAAATAGTCCATGCAGTATATGCTGCCTTATATAAGCATGTTATATGTGTAACATTTAACAAGGTTTGAAATGTAGAACTGTTTTTATTACTTTCAACATTATTTAAGCTTTAAGTTGTCTTGTTGTACTTGCTTGAGGCTTGGGGGAAGGGTTACAGATGTTCATGCCTGTTATGAATTGGACGGGCCTGGTGCATGAGTGATTTCTGCGGAGTTTGACTAGGGCAGAGCCATGTTTCCAGAGGAAGGAATCGGAAGGAGCACGTTTGCTGTGTCAGTGCTGGGGGCCTGAGGAGCAGCAGCTGGAGCAGCGGGAGCAATAGGTAAAGCTGTTTGGGTTACTGCGACTGTTTGGGGCTCACTTGACTTGGGCAAACGGAAAATTTCATCTAGTTCGCTCAGATCCATTAATTCAAAACTTGATTCCATGGCTGTTTGTTGTTGTGTAACGGGAGTGCGGTTTAACTTCGTAGCAGGCAAAAAAAAAATGACAGCCGTTACGGGGCGAAAACCTGCTTGGATGGATTTACAGTTTGCGGGGCATGAGGGTACAGCTGGTTGGTGAGAGAGAGAGAGAGAGTGGGGCAGCAGCGAGCGGGAACGGAGTGGAGCCAGAGAGCAAGTGGGAGTAAACTGAAGAGAAAGAGCGAGGAGTGAGGTGGGTGCAGCCAAGTGTTTACTGGGGAACAATGTTAAAAGTACTGAAATTCCGATATGGTTTTGGGACTGTTTATTTTGAATTGTGGAGCACACACAAAGACAGGAGGGGGGCACACAAGTTTGTTCGGGCTGCACTGTTTTAAAAAAAAAATGCTGTTGCTGCATCTCATTTTGCGGGGTTTCAAGATGGCCGTTTGCTGCTGCCAACTTCGGGGTTCGGATGGATTTTAGAGCTGCGGCTGACTGGCACCTTTGCCGTGGGTATATCATAGGATTTACAATGGTGGTAAGGTGCCAGTCAGCCGTTCTGATTCGTTGTTGTCTAAAGTCCATGGTATAATGAGTTTTACTATAGATTGCATTATTTTCTACGGAAGCTGAATTGCTCTGTTTTCCTGTATAAGCAATGCAAGTCTATGGGACCAATTTTCCTGTAAATGGCTCCAGATCCCTGTATAATACAGGAATCCCTGTAGATATGGGAGCCCTAGGCGTGGGACAGCAGCAGACAAAGAGGGACCATTTTCTTTATTTCAGGGTTAAAAAAACAGCAATGTGTGGAATAGTTTTCATTATTACAGGGCAGAACACTAACACTCTAGGTTAACACTACTTCAGACACTGAGGGATTGGGCACCCACTTTTTGGCATGATACTCGGGGACACCAGGCACCTTTGTGCTCCAGACTGCTGGGTTGGGGAGAGGGGCTGTGTATCGCTGACACCAGGGATTGAGCACCCCAGTGTTGGGAACTTCACAAAACAGGGTTTGTGGGGGCAGGACCATATGGAGGGGGAAATGAACCAACACAATGGGTGGCATCCCAGTGTCTGACTCCCCTATAATAACTGGGGAGCATTTGCTCCCACAGGGAAACCCAGTTATAATTAGCTGTTATAACCTGTGGGTTATAATGGTGAACATGTGCTGGGTTTCCTTCACTCCGTACATGCATCAGTTGCGATCTTCTCTTTGTCTGTGCCAGCCCTACTCCTCAGCGATAGACTGTTGCACTGACCTTACTTCTCAGGGCTAGACTGTTCACTGCCACTTAGAGTCAGTCAGGGGGTGAGTTCTTTTTACAAAAAAATTAACTGGGCTAAAAAAAATACTTTTATACTGTCTGTTAAAAAGAAAAAGTAAACCTACTCTTCTGTGAGGAGCCTTCAGATCGTGCTGAACCCTGACCGGTCTGCGGCCCCATAGCTATGTCTGCTTATTTTATATAATTGCTGTGGTGAAAAAAATGATCCCCAGCAATTATATAAAATAAAGTCTGAGAAGAGGGTCATACCTCAAATTTACATTCACCCTTGGTGTGGGATGCCTTCACAAACCCCTTGAGCTTCCCTCTCGGGGTTTATCTGGCATCCCACACATCGGGTGTGTGCAAAGTTCTCATTATGATCCCCTACCCAGACATTATTCTATACATATTGGTAATTAAACTGGCACTGAGGATTGGGCACTTGGTATCAATAAATAAAGTTGCTCAAGCAGCTAATGATGGCTGCTGCTAGAAAACAGCAACACAATAATGCACAGCAGGCTCAGCAGGGGGTGGGGCTACAGACTGATAGGTGGCCCTGTCCCTGCTGAATGAAAACAGCAACTGGGCATACACTGACAGGGAGCTGGACCTGCAAGCTGAGAAATGGCAGCATATCTGTAATAGTACATCGTAACTTTATGTTGTCGCAAAAATTCAGTTATCTTTAGAATGTTGATTTTTTTTCTTTTTTACCAGGAGAGACCCACTAAGCTGAAAGCTTGTTTACTGGTGCGACCTGGGAGCACAAGGAAGTTAAGTGACTTGCTCAGGGTCACACAGCATTCAAGTGGGGGCTGTGGGATTCAAATTCAGGTCTCCAGCTCAGAGCCTTAAACCACTGCGCTATACCACCTCCTATGTTTTTAAACTGTACATGCTCACAAACTGAACTGTTTTTCTTAAATAATTAAAAAAAATTACTGAACATTGGGATATAAAACACAAAAGCACAAACCTTGGACCAAACTCTATAAATCCTCCTGGCTTTTTAGTTATAGTTGAGAAAAAAAAAAGAGATCTGAATTTAGGTGATTTTTGGAGTTTGTGGCCCTCTGTAACTTTGCCCACAGTAAACCGATTTACAAAACATTTACTGGATTCAGAGATCCTGGTACCATCTTTGAGATTTTCAGATTTCATGTAAATCAGCTGAATGGGGGAAAAGTTATTAAGGTGCAACAATTATGTATATTGTTTGTATCATTTGTTACTCATCTACCATTCTAATGCAACTGCAAGCAACAGAATAGAGAAACATGTTATATCTTATTTAGTTGCACCCTTCTTTTTTCTCCTCTCTCACCTTATAATTCAAAAACAAAGAAGCTCCCTCCTCTCAGATGATTTCTTTGTAAGGGAATTCCTTCATTAAACATGTTTCTACTTTTGATTGGGAACTATAATTAATAATTTTCCCATGGACCATAGTCTTAATCACCCATCAGTAGAAACATAGGTCACGATGGCAAAAAATGATCAGAGCTCCATCCACTCTGCTCATATTCCCTATATTCCCTGGAACCTATTGTTCCTCCAGGGTACTAACCCTCCCCATCTTTTCCCCATTCTCCCTGGTCTTGTCATGCTTTCTCAACTCATTCTACTTACCTCATTGCTGTAGTTTCATTGCACTGCCGGGTGATAGCTTCAGAGCTTGGTGTCTCCTTTTTTTCTGTTTATTGAAGTTTAAAACTCAGTGTACTCAATACAGGTGCTGCTTCTATGTTTGTAAACTGTTATACTCTGATGTCAGCTAAGTTACTGCTGATGCTGTCAACTAGTTTCAATACCTGCATGTGGGCCTCGGCCCTTCCATCACTTTCTTGTTTTTCCTACAGCAGGGACTTGGAGGTGTTTGGGGAGTTGTGGCCCTGTGTGGCTAATTACTTATGTTCTAAATCCTGTCTCCTCCGTCAACAAATCCTCAGAGTATGTATCACCTTTATTGGCATTTTGAATACCTGGCTGGCTTACCCCAATATGCACAGTGCTGCTTCATTGCTACTATGTTTTACAAACCTACGTGCAGGTCCGACTATTGCTGCACTGTTACTGCAGGTCCACTCTTGCTTACATAATCTTTGCTTCATGCCTACCACCATCCCCTCGGCTTCAGCCTCTGGGATGCCTGCTGTGCTCCCTACTGCATCCAACCTTTGCAAGGTGTCAGCACCTAATGCTCATTCAGCTCTTTATCAGTTCTGGGGCATGCCAGCCATACCATTCTGGTACAGGGTTTCTTGCTCTGCATTTTAAGTCCGCATCTTGAGCGTGTCTGACTTGGGGCAGGGTCCTTCTCACCTGGCCCATAGCTGGGAATGTCCTCGCTCTGGGCTTGGCTTTAACTGTTTGCTGATGCAGCAGCAGCAGCAGCAGCAGCTTCTGGTGTAGAATTTAAGGCCAGCTGTGAAAGGTGGTTACTCTGATCTCCTTTGGCTCTAGTTGTTCCACTACAATGGTTATCCATTGGCTTTAGTGGTTTCCCTAGCAAGGCACCTTCACTGCATACTCCTCTGGTTTACCTTGTTTGTGTTTAACGTGAGTAGGTCAGGTGAGTGCCTCAGCAGTTGTTGCTCTCCTCCTTCTGCCTTGGTTGCCCCCGATGTTGCAGAGCACTCCTGCAGCCTTCCATGGCATTCCCACTAGAGGGCTTGAGCGAGAGCTTTTCACCAAATTGGAATATTTTCCACCTCCCTTTAATTAGGTTTCCAAATTGAGCTGCAGAGCTGTCACTAAATAAAATACCCCAGCCTGGAGGGAAGGCGACCTAGGCCTTGGATTCCCAGAGATTTCCTTCTCAAAGGGTTTTTCTTCTGTCCTCCATGCTCCATGCTCCGTGTCTCCTGTTGTTTATACCTGCATATTACTGTGTGCTAAATTTTCCCTTGTACTGCTGCTATATGTCAGGTAATTGTTATATGCTCCATACAATATCCAATGTACTCCATGTGTTGTTGCTTGTAGTTTAATGCAGTTGTATCCATATGCTGCTATTTGCCTCTGTTACTTGCTCAGTTGATAACCTGTGTGTTATCCAACCCCCTTGTACCCCCTCCCGCCGGATCACACCGGGAGAAGAGCATCTTGTTGCTCAGTGTGCCTTTCCTGGTGAAACTATTTCAATAAATAAATAAATGCCTCGGGTCATCGGGTCATAAAAGATAGTTAGCTGTAGTTAGTGTTTCCTAGTTGTATTAGGTAGGTTCCGCTGTTGAATGGAGGGGGATGGTGTCCCTACTTGCCATTCCCTCTCTCCTTAGGAGGTCTCCTCATTCTCCAGTGCTACCCACTGAACTCATGCTATTATTAACCTGTGCATCTCATTACATCATCAAGGCATCTCATTGTGTTATCAAGCTGTCTGATGCTTTATCTACTACTACTTCACAGCTGCTGCTTGCTTATATGCTTCATACTATTTCGTTCTTTTTGGGGATCCTTCCTAAGGTATCTTTAGCCACAGGATTCATCCCACGGCACCTCTAGGGGTGGAACCCTCTTTGAGAATTCCTTGCCTTTGGTACCGCTACAGGGTGGTAATTCCTTTGGAATAGAGAGTGCGAATGGCCAAAACCAAACTAACACAGTTGTACAAGCATAACACCATACTGGCTGTGTAGGCCATTGAATAACAATTAATATACAGTAAAAGCAACAAACATAAAACAAAGAAACCAGACCCACCCCCTAACTTAATAACCAACCTTAGAACCCCTTCCCCCTAATTCCTCACTCGTGCATGTCTTAGATAAAGGTGAAAGAAAAAAGCGGTGACCATAAATATGTGACCGTCCATGCCAACCCTATTTCAGTAAAACTATCCCTAAACAGTATATATAAATAACAGGAACTAGAAGGGATACAGAATAATATTAGGTCCACTGCATAACATAATAGTATAGTAGGGTCCAGCAAGTCTGGAACTTATGCCACGTTTGATTGGCTGAGGCTACTGCACGTTCAGCATTTAAGGATGTCAAGAACTCCTGAAGCCACTCAACAGACATTGGTATCCAATTGCCTTGACTGTGCCTCATAATTAACAATTTTGTGACTAATGAAATTAGAGCCATATATTTTTTGGCTGTAGTAGATGGGATCAGAACATATTTTATTTTATTTGAAAAAGTTTCACCAGGAAGAACATCATGAGCTGTGATAGTTCATTTCCAGATGTGTCTTGGAGGAAGGGGTATACATTGGAGGGGCAGTAAATAAAGCGTTACAGATTGACTACAATAAAATACAGTTCACTCAATCAGCTTGGAGACAGATAAGAATAATACAGTAGCATACAAAATCAATTAGAAAATACACAATTGTGTTACAGAGGTATAATCACATGTGAACTCACAGAGCAGGTTATGCATTTCCAGGTAAATAGTACAGAACAGGCTTAGGCTTTATTATAAACATTTGATTTACAGTGAATCCAAATAACACTACAAGCAAAGTGCTAAATTATACATTATGAACCGAGGATCGTAAATAGAGGAATCTGATTGGCTGAGAGCTATTTGAAGCCGTGATGATATCGGGCTACATCATCATGGCTTCAAAAAAGTTCCAGTGCCACCAGCCTCCTTGCTCTCTACTGTCTGAGAACTATTTTTTCAAAATGTACTCCTACACCACCCAAAAACTCATTCATAAAACATTTTAAAACCTGTTTCTTTTATTTTTTTTATTTATAAAACTTGAAACTCAGTTCATGATAGCAATAAGTCACTCCAGGGTGTGGCATATCATGGGATATCATCACTTCTTGGGTGGTTGGACACACTCAGCCTGCAGCCTCGTGCCCAACCACTCGAGGTGTGACGATATCCCATGATATACCCCACCCTGTTATGCCTTAATGCTTAATTATACATTGTTACGACCAAAACAAAGTCTGCAAAGTGCTAGAGGCAACCAAATTAAATTGTAGTAGTACAGTCACAAGAGTACAGTGAGGGATAGCTACAGGAACAAGGGGTGAGGGGGGAAGGTAAAAAAAAAAGCCAAAAGTCTTTTCCACTTTGGGATGCTAAGAACCCTGCGGGGTCAGGGAAATGGCATGAGAGAGGGGAATTAATCAAACTTGCTGGGCTTAGTAGAAAGGGAGAGTAGAACTAGAGGAGGAAGAGGAGAATTAAGTGTTGTTCCAGGAGGTAGCTATGTGTTGACAGAGGAGGAGGGATAGGGAGTGGGAGAGGGGTCTGAATGGAGTGGATTTCTTATGGGAGGGAGTTCCAGATACTTGGGAATTGATACGAGAAGGCAGCATGCCATAACATGGTACACTGGGGTAGGGGAGAGCCTTGTAGGCAGAGTTATGCAGAAAGAAAAGGGGGGTGGGACCAAGATGAGGGAATGCAAGTAGTGTGGCAAAGAACCAAACCAGAACTTCCCAATTAAAGTAGCACTGTGAGCAAGGAATCTGGCACTGAGGGAAGAGAAAGAGAACGAAGTGTAAAGGTCACAGTGGTGAGTATGAGGTGAACACAGAAACATAGAAACATAGACTTTGATGGCAGATAAGGACCACTTGGCCCACCCAGTCTGTCCATTTCCCTACCTACTGGATAAGCTGCAGATTCTAGTTAACCAACAGCCTACTTACTGCCTTCCCCTACTACAATTGCCTTATGTCTGTCCCATGCATGTTTGAATTCCCCCACTGTTTTAGACCCAACAAACTCCACAGGAAGGCTGTTCCATGCATCCACCACTCTCTCCACGAAAAAAAATTTCCTCACATTACCCCTGAGCCGTCCCCCCTCTATCTTTAAATTGTGCCCCGTTGTTCTTACACATCTCTTTTTCTGAAAGATGCTACCCTCCTGGACTTTGTTGATTCCCTTGAGGTACTTGAACGTTTCTATCATGTCCCCCCATCCCTCCTTTCATCAAGGGTATACATATTAAGCGCTCTCATTCTCTCTTCATATGATTTCTGATGCAGACCCTGCACCATTTTAGTTGACCTCCTCTGGACTGCTTCCATCCTGTCTATGTCCTTGCGTAGATGAGGTCTCCAAAACTGCACACAGTACTCCAGATGGGGTCTCACCAACTGTCTGTACAGAGGGATAACCACTTCCCTTTTTCTACTTGTGAGGCCCCTTCCTATGCATCCCAGTATCCCCCTGGCTGTCCTTACTGATTTCTCACATTGCTTACCAACCTTTAGATTGTCTGATATGACTATCCCCAAGTCCCGTTCCATTTTTTTTGTTGTTGTTAGTACCTCCCCTGCTATTGTGTACCTTCTCCTGGGTTTTTGTTTCCAAGGTGCATTACTTTGCACTTCTTTGCATTGAATCTAAGTTGCCATATGTCTGACCAGTCCTCCAACCTTGCCAAGTCCCTTCTCATCCTATCTACCCCCCCCTTGTGTATCAACTCTGTTACAGATCTTTGTGTCATCTGCAAAGAGGCATACCTTTCCCTCCAGACCCTCTGCAATGTCACCTATAAAGATGTTAAAGAGGACTGGACCCAGTACTGAGCCCTGAGGTACTCCACTAGTGACCCCCCTCTCTTCGGAATGTGTTCCACTCACTATTTCCTTCTGTGTCCTGTTGTGCATCCAGTTTGCTACCCAGGCTACCACCTTGGGACCCACTCCCAGGCTGGCTAACTTGATTATTAATCTTTTTGTGTGGGACTGTGTCAAATGCCTTGCTAAAGTCTAGGTAGGCCATATCCACAGCCCCTCCCTGGTCTATAACTTTGGTCACCCAGTCAAAGAAATCCTATTAGATTTGTCTGACATGACCTTCCTGCTGTAAATCCATGCTGCTTTGGGTCCCAGCCCCACTGGCCTCTAGGTACTCAACAATTCTTTCTTTCAGAAGTGATTCCATAATTTTCCTACCACTGAGGTCAAAACTTACAGGTCTGTAGTTTTCTGCTTCTGCCTTGCTCCCACTTTTGTGAAGGGAATGCGATTTGCCCTCCTCCAGTCCTCAGGTACCACCCCATCCTCCCATGATTTGTTAAAAAGTGTGGTCAATGGTGTCACTAGGTCCTCCCTTAGTTCTTTTAGGATTCTGGGGTGAATCCCATCAGGGCCCATTGCTTTGTCCACCTTGAGTTCTAGGAGTTCTTTCAGGACTCTTTCTTCTGTAAATGGACTGGTGTCAATCCCTCTACCCAGAGTGCTTCTGTTGTCTGGCTTAGGTAACTCCTCCTCATCATCTTTTGTGAATACTGAGCAAAAGTATTCATTCAGTATCTCTAGCTTTTCACTGTCTCCCTCTGCCCACCTCCCCTCTCCCTTGTTAGTCTTCACTATTCCTCCCTTAACTTTTCTATGCTCCCTAATGTACCTATAAAAGGTTTTATCCCCCTTCTTAACTGAATTGGCAATTTTATTCCTCGGTTTGGGCTTTTGCTATTCTGACTGCCTTCCCCACTTCTTTCTGCTTTAATTGATACAGTTCCCTGTCGTGCTCCTTCTGTGATGCCTTATACTTTTTGAATGCAGCCTTTTTCTCCTTAACCTTCCCTGCCACCTCTTTTGAGAACCATAGTGTTTTTTTACTCTGGTTTGTTTTCTTTATCTGTTTCACACAAAGGCTTGTTGCCTCTATGATGGCAGTTTTGATTTTTCTCCATTGTTCTTCCACCCTCCTTTTTGGCCATTTGCTAGTGTATTCCTCAGGTATTCACTCATTTTGCCAAAGTCAGCCCTTCTAAAGTCCAGTATGCTTGTTTTTGTATGGCTTGTCTTCATGGTTGTGCTTATTGTGAAGCACACTGTGCAGCGGTCACTTGTTCCCAGATGTCTACTGACTTCTAAATTTGTGATCCTCTCTCCATTTGAGAGTACCAGGTCTAGTATTGTTCCCTCCTGAGTCGGTTCCAACACTAGCTGTCTAAGGCCTGCCCCCTGCAGGACATCGAGAATGACCCTGCTCTTGGATGTGGCTGCAGTACATGTCATCCAGTTAACATCTGGCATATTCAGGTCCCCCATCAACAGTATCGCCCCTTTTTCAGCCATTTTGAGAATGTCCTCTATCATTTTCTTGTCCATTTCCTCCCCTTGTGATGAGGGTCTGTATACAACCCCTGTGCAGATTGTGATGCCATTCCCTGTCTCCAAGGTGACCCAGAGTGCCTCTTGTCCTCCCCCTTTACTTTTTAGTCTGTAGCTTTGATCCTTTCCCTTATATATAGAGCTACTCCACCTCCTCTTTTCCCCTCCCTGTCTCTTCTGTAGACTGTGTACCCCGGTATGTTGACTTCCCAGTCATGGTTCTCCATGTACCATGTTCCATGTTTCTGTGACTGCCACAATATCCAATTGTTCATCTTCCATCAAGGCTACTAGCTCAGGAAGCTTGTTTCCCAGACTACGGGCATTGGTACTCATTGCCCTCCATTTAATGTTGGCTTTATCCTTTTTTCCCCCATGCCTGCTCTTTTTGCCTATGTCTATTTTCCCCATTTACCCCTGTCCTGCCCTCTGTTGAGCACTGTACCTCAGTGTTTACCTTACTACCCATCATGTTTTGTGGGGAGAGGCTTGAAATTTCCTGCCTCTTATTAGCACCTCTACCCATGGCTAGTTTAAAAGCTCACCAAAGAAGCATTTAAACCTGTCACTTAGGATCTTGGTTCCCTTCGTGGACAGATGCAGACCATCATGCAGTATAGACCATCATCTCTCCAGGTGTACCCCCAGTCCCCAATGAAGCCAAAGCCCTGTGCTCTGCACCAGTTTTGCAACCATTCATTAAACTGCGTGGTTTGTAGTACCCTAGCCTCACCCCTGCCATGGACTGACCGCATCTCTGAGAAGCTAACCGTACTTGCTACCTGTCTGAGGCCCCTTCCCAACTCCCCAATTTCATCCTGCACTGCACTGATCCCATGCCTAGCTAGGTCATTTGTCCCAAGGTGGACAATGATATCTAGTTCCCTCTCCTGTGATGCTGCTTCTGCAATCCTGAGGATTCACTTCATGTCCCTCCAAGCCATGGCACCAGGCAGGCACCTTACTTCCCTCTTCTCTCCCTTCCCCAGGTCTACCCCTCTAACAATTGAGTCCCCTGTCAGAAGCTGTTTCCTTCCCCTGTGGTGTCCCTTGCCACCCTTCTATGGGTCTCCCTTGTGGGTGTCCTCAGCATTCATCTTGGTCTCCACTGAGGGTGCCATCATAGAGGAACCTTGCTCTGCCAGACTGGTGTATGGTTTGTGTAGAGGTACAACTATGGGGCTTCGCCTCTGTTCCACCACCCACACCCTCCCAGAACCCATTGTGGTCCAACTACTATTCATACTTGGCAGCCTCTGTGGCAGTGGTTGTGGCAGTGGTGCTTTTTGGGAGGGGGAGACCTCCTTAGTCCTTGCCAGTTCAGCCTGGAGGTGGGCAACCTCCTCCCTCAGAGCTGACAGTTGCTTGCAAATAGGACAGCAACGCAGTTTCCAGAATGTCTCCTGGAAAACTGCTGCCTCACAGCCAGTGCATTGCACCACTCCCCACATGTCCCTCTCTCTTATAATATACAATATGTAATAAATATATATAAATATATATTTTTTTTCTTCTTCTTCTTCCTTTTTGTGGTGTGTACATACCCTTTATGCACTGTGCTGGGTTATTAAGAATGACAGTTTTGCCCCAAGACCTGTTGAGGAAGTGATGTCAGAACATTGACTATAAAGGAAACGTCACACCTGGGGGGGGGTGGGGTGTGGGGAACGGTGGGTGGGTGAGTAGTCCACAGCCACTGGTGACTGTTAGAAACAATCAAATACACCACTGCTCCACCACCTTGGTGAGTACTGCCCTTTATAGTAATTCAACTAACCTCCAGTAACTGATTTGTCAACTAGTTAAAAGTAATTTGATGCAAACTGTTACAGAATACTACTGGACAGTTGAGATTGAAGTGGCAGAAGGAGTTTAAAGGACTGTCCAGTCTGGATAGGGTCAACTTGGTGGCAGAGTTGTAGATGATACCTCCAAACTCAAAAATAGGAAGAATAATCTTTTGGATGATCTCTCTATGGGCTTGTAGTGGAAGGCAGCTGTGGTGCCTGTACAGAGCACCAAGTTTGGGAAAAAGTTTTTTGTAGATGGCATCCACATGCACCACAAATCAAGGTTCTTGTCAAACCATAGCCCAAGGTATTTGAAAGAAGAGACATCTTCCAGTACAGAACCATTAAGGGTATGGAAAGTGGGGTTGGCATCAAGCCTGTCAAGCTTTTGCCTTGTGTCCAAAGTCATGGAGACTGTTTTTTCTGGGATAGTTGATTTGTGCAAAACCAGTGTTGGATGTTGTTGAAGTCCAGCTGAAGGCTGGTCGCCACCTCTGAGGGGGAAGTATCGGGGGCAAATAACATGGTATCATCTGTGTACATGTGGATACTAGCAGATGTGCAGGCATCAGGAAGGTCATTCAGGAATATGGAAAATAGTATTGGGACAAGTACCAACCCTTGGGGGACACCCATGTTGATTGGGAGAGAAGAGGAAAAGGAGTTGCCAACCCTGACAGACTAGGACCTGCCCTGGAAATAGATCCAGAACCAGTTGGTGGCGGATGTGAAGAGGCTGACCACAGTCAGTTTGCTGAGGAGAAGGGAGTGGGCACCAGTAGTGAAGGCTTTGGTCAGATCGACAAAGATGGCAGAGGTGACACGTCCCTGGTTCATGCCTGACAGAATGGAGTCAGTGAGCTGAAGTAGGGAAGTGGTGGTGGAGTGGGTCTTGCAGAAGCCAGACTGGAAGGGGGTTAAAAAGGAGGAAGAGTCAAGAAAAGGGGAGAGCTGCACCAGAGCCAGGTGCTCCTGCAGTTTAGCCAGTACTGGGAGCAGTGATATAGGGTAGAAGTTAGCTCTAAACCCAACCCCCTTATCTCCTTAATTCCTTTTAATTCTGAACATGGGTAAGATTCCACCTGAACCAGCCTCGACCCATCACTAACCATCTAATTTCTCCTGTACTAAAACCTTGCTCTGCTACCTGATACTGACTGTCTGTAGATTAATTGGCTTAAGCTTCTCCCTGCACCTCTCCCTCTGCCACAAAAAGGCCCCTGGTGTCCCTGACTAAAATTGATCTTGGTGCCAAATCAACGGCCACCCATTGTGCTGTCTGAGCTCCTCCCCTCCTGCCTGCTTCTCGACTATCCCCGTACACCTTCAGCGCTAATCCCTTCTCCCCACCCAGCAATTAAGCACCCAGCTAAGCCTTTTTCTTTGGGCTGTAACTGTAATTCTTTCCTGTCTTTCCTCCCCAAGGTGAAGCCCCTTCCCAGGCCAGCTCCACTTCCATCGACCGTTGGGAAGAAGCCACCAGCCAGACCCACCTCCGCCTCCACCTCCGCATTCTCGGTGGACTCTTCCCCACTCCTAGCCCCAGGTATGGCACCTTGGAACTGGCTCCTAAGCTAGAGAAATGATTGGTTACCAGCCACTGAAGGATGAAACTTCTTGGCTGCTTTTAGCAGCAGACAGGCTCTGGCTTCTTCATATACTGACTCTCTAGGGCTGCTTCTCCATGGTTTTTCAGCTAAAAGGTCCCTGGCAGCCTGCTGTACTCTCTACTCTGTGTTCTACGTTGTTTGCGGCCCTTCTCCCACCCCCTACCTAGGCCACCTTAAATATACATTGGCCCTGTCTGCTTCACAGGACAACTTCTCCATTGGACAATATTCTAGCCTTAAAATACATATCCTTTCTCTCCTCATGGTAGGTCTTTTTCTGGGCTAATGTTCCCAGCTTCAGGGTTAATTCAGTGTTAACTCAGCTCTCTTTCACTGATGAGAGTAAATATCCCTGTCAGTCGTTCCCTTGCCCTCTCCAACTCAGCTCTCTCTTACTGACAAAGTTGAATATCCCTGCCAGCCTTTCCTCTGCTCTCTCCAACTTTGAACACCATTTTCAAGCAAACGTGCTCCTCCCTA
This sequence comes from Neoceratodus forsteri, assembly GCA_016271365.2. Classification (NCBI taxonomy): domain Eukaryota; kingdom Metazoa; phylum Chordata; order Ceratodontiformes; family Ceratodontidae; genus Neoceratodus; species Neoceratodus forsteri. Next base: position 1,380,599,326 of record CM057455.1, read on the forward strand.
GGACAACAAGTTTATTATTGCTTTGCTCCCTCCTGGCCTGTCTCCAGTATTACATAAATTATAAGAACAGGGCATCTACTTCCCTGCTCTTCTCCTCGACCTCTCTCTGTCTCTCACCTCCCCATCACAATATACCTCATACCTCAAGCATGCCAACCCATAACCTCAGTTATCCTGTCTTCACCCTGCATGCCAAAACAACTATGTTTGTGCATCGGCCACAGAACCTGCATAAGTCTTCATTTATATACCCACCTGTTATCCGTTCCCTGCTCTGTTTACTCCTGCTCTCTGGTGACATCAAATTAAACCCTGGACCTAGCAAGAAGGTTCTGCACAACCTCCAATCTCCCTGTCCAACCTGGTTTGAGATAAAAGGATTCAAATTAGCCAACATGAATATCCAAAACATCAGAAGAAAAATGGTTGAACTTGAATGCTGAACTCAGCACTACAAACCCACTGTTATTTGTTTAACAGAGTCCTGGCTAAAGCCCTCTATACAATCTCATGAAGTTGCTCTCCCAGGTTACTCCTCCTACCGTCGGGACAGACCCAGAAAGAAAGGCGGGGGTACTTATCTATACCAGGGTTGGGTTGGCTGTCAATGAACTGTCCGATGTAAGCATTGACCATGATATTGATCACCTACTCATCTCAATCACCCTCAGCCAAACAAAACGGTTGACCATCGGGTGTACCTACCTGCCCCCCAAACTTGCACCCACCTCCTTCACAGAACTCTTCACCAGTCTCAACACCCTCCATCACAATGAAACTATAATCTGTGGTGACTTAAATCTTGACTGGCATGGCCCTAAAAATGCTCTCTACTTGTCGGCTATATCTGATGCCAGGTTAGAACAACTTATCAACCAACCAACTAGACTTAATATTAAATCAGGGAATCACACACTACTTGACTGGGTGTTAACTAACAACAGGTCCCACATCAGGGCTGCGGGCATCCTCCAGTGTGTTAAGTGATCACTGCCCGGCTTTCTGTATCTGGAAAAATAACCTTTCCCACCCTCCCCCAAAAACCTTCAAATCCAGAGACCTGACATTCTTTAACACCTCTGAATTTCTGCATAGCTTTGCTTCCTCTGACTGGACACCTATCACCACCCTTCCTGATGTTAATCAGGCTGTAGAATACTTAATCAACATTCTCACCTCCATCCTTGACATCCATGCCCCCTTCAAGTTGAGAAGGGCTAAAGGAATTCACTCCCCCTGGCTCTCCCAGGAGCTCCAGCTCCTAATGTGCTTCACAGACAAGGTATGGCGATCCTACAAAAAGACAGGACTCCTTATTGATTGGAATTCCTATCAGCAGTTGCAGAATGCCTGCAAAGCTAAAGCATCTAAATCTAAGTGGCACTATCTATAGTCCCTGAAAACAAGCAACCTTGGTGACCGTAAATGCTTCTGAAAACAAATCAACACCCTCCTTAAGGGCAACAAGTGGACCACCCTCCAGGTCATGATTTTGAAAGGCTCAGAACTATCCTCACCCTCCGAGATCGCTTCAGGAATAAACTTATTCTTCATCGACCTTGACATCTACAAGGTAGGTCTCCCAGATACCTGCCCCATGCTGCAATCCCCCTATACTGAAGCTCACCACCCCCTCTTTCATATAAAACTTACCACACGTAAGGAAGTCCTTAAGCTCCTAATGGGTCTCAACCCCAATAGCTCTCCCAGCTTTGACACCCTGCCTCCCAGATTCCTTAGAATTGGTGCACCCATGTTGGCTCATCCGATTGCTCAGTTGATGAATTGATCTTTCCTCACACATTCTATCCCAAACAAAAGGAAAACTGCCACTGTTGTCCCTGTGCACAAATCAGGCCCAACTAACCTCTTTGAAAATGACAGACCTAACCTCTTGAGAATGGAAGGAAAAGTATGTCTCTTTGCAGATGTCACAAAGGTCTGCAACAGAGTTGATGCACAAGGTGGAGTGGAAAGGATGAGAAGGGACTTGGCAAGGTTAGAGGAATGGTCAAATGTATGGCAGCTTAGATTCAATGCTAAGAAGTGCAAGGTAATGCACCTGGAAACAAAAACCCAGGGGAAGAGTACACAATGGGGGGTGAGATACTAACAACAACAAAAATGGAAAGGGACCTGGGGTAGTCATATCAGATGACCTAAAGGTGGGCAAGCAATGAGAGGGCAGCAAGGAGGGCTGGGGAATACTGAGATGCATAGGGAGAGGCATCACCAGTAGAAAACAGAAGTTATTATCCTCTGCACAGACAGCTGGTGAGACCCCATCTGAGTACTGCATGCAGTTCTGGAGACCCAATCTCCGAAAGACATAGATAGTATGGAAGCTGTCCAGAGGAGGACAACTAAAATGGTGCAGGGTCTGCACTGGAAGACATATGAAGAGAGACTTAAGGAGCTTAATATGTATAGCCTTGAGAAAAGAAGGGAGAGGGGGACATGATAGAAACTTTAAAGTACCTCAAGGGAATCAACAAAGTCCAAGAGGGTAGCATCTTTCAAAAAAAGAGGTGTGCAAGAACAAGGGGGCACAATTTGAAGATAGAGGGGAGGCTCAGAGGTAATTTAAGGAAGTATTTTTTCACAGAGAGGTTTGTGGATGCATGGAACGGCCTTCCAGATGAGGTTGTGGAGTCAAAAACAGTGGTGGAATTCAAGTATGCATGGGGCAGTCATAAGGCAATTCTAGGGGGTGGGGGTAGGAAGAAGTAGGCTGCTGGTTAACTAGGATCTGCAGCTTATCCATTAGGTAGGGAAATGGGCAGACTGAGTGGGCCAAGTGGGCCTTATTTGCTGTCAAATTCTATGTTTCTATGTTTCTAGACCTATTTCCAACTTGTGTCCTATCGCAAAAATCCAAGAAAGACTCCTATATAATCAGCTGTACTCTGTCCTTGAACAGACTAACACCCTTACAACACACCAGCATGACTTCAGGAAATCTCATGGGACTGAATCTGCTCTTTTGAAGGTCACCTCTGACATTTTTCATGCCATGGACCAAGGCAGTGCCACTGGGGCTGTCTTCATTGACCTCACAAAGGCCTTCAACCTTGTTAACCACTCCATCCTCATCGCCAAGCTGCAATCATGAGGTCTAGACTCCAACTCCCTCTCCTGGATCTCAAACTATTTATCCAACCATTGCTAGTGCGACAAATGGGCTGGTGCCCTCTCCTTCCTATCTCCAATCATGGAGGGGGTTCCCCAAAGATCTATTCTTGGGCCCTTACTTTTCTTAATCTTTATTAATGACTTGCCTCTAAACTGCAAGACATCAATCCAGCTCTCAGCTGATGATGCCATCTTATACTGTCATGGCACAGATGTTTCCTCTATCAAATCTGATCTGGAAAAAGACTTACAACAACTGGAAGACTGGTTCAAAAGGAACCTGCTGGTACTGAAAATAAAGAAAACTAAATCCATGTTGTTCCACCATACATCCTTTGACTGAACATCTCTGCCTCCTCTGATTATCAATACCTCTTCTGGTCAGCCTCTAGAAGGGGTGGGATCTTTCAAATACCTGGGTATGACTCTCGAGGAACACTTATCCTTCAACACACATGTATACAGTGCTATTAGAACTACAAATCAGAAACTCGGCCTCCTCCATTGCACTTCCCTCTACTTTAATCCTTGTGCTAGAAAGATCATTGCCTCGGCTACCCTCCTTCCTGGTTTATTCTATGGTGCACCCATAATTCACTCAGTCAAGACCACCACTCTTGCCAAGCTCAAACAGGCCTACCACAGGATAGCTCACTTTGAAAATGCAGCACCAGCTCGGGCACACCACTGTGATGTTCTCAAGTTACTAGACTGACCATCCTTCAAGCCCAGAATGGACTTCCCTGTGTTATGTATCATGTTCAAACTCACCCACCTTTCCTTCCCCACTCATCCTCTCTGGGCTGCTTACTCTGAAATCCTTCCCCAGGACCCTTTGCCACTCCCAGCTCCCACTGCTGAGTCTTCACAAAGTTCACCTAGCCATTGGCAGGCGATACTTCACCTTCTCAGCACCTCAAAAATGGAATACTCTCCCACAGTTACTTTCATGTATGTCTCTTTCACTGTTTAAAAGAAGCTACTAGGAAATCTTCTTCTCCCCCTCCAATCTGCTGTGACAACTGTAATTAACCCCCTCCACTAACCACTATGCACCTCTCACCTGTACTTTGTGGCTCTCCAATCTTCTGCTTAACCCTTTCTCTTAACCCTAGTGCTCCCTTTACCTTTCTCATGCCCCTCTCTGGCTTTCCTATCTTCTCCTAAATCCATTCCCTCCCTTGCTCCCACCTTTTCCACTCTTACATTTTGTAAATATGTTAATTTATAGCACTACAGTATGTATTGGTATTAAGATGTAATGTCTACTGTGCAAAATATCCTGCCTTAGTACAGTGGTCCCAAGCCTTCGTCACAATGGTCCCAAGCACAATCAAAGGATTATCAACATTGGACCCTTCTGGACCATCATGGAATCATCACCCTGCAGCTGAAATAACTGTCTGCTCATTAACATACCTTTGTAGATATATATATATATATATATATATATATATATATATATATATATATTCATGGCAAAACCTCCATTAATACATCAGTTAGGGTTGTTACACTGTTACAGCGACAAAAAGCAGGGAAATTCAATGTTAGGGTTGAAACCCTAACTCTGCATCCCACCCCCACCACCACACACAAACATACATGCAAGTACGGGAAGGACCAAAGAAACACTAACAATCACAGACAACCAGCAGCAGGTAACAGAAATAACATACAGCTCTCTAAATCACAACACCCCACACCCATGCTGCCATCTTCTATGCAGTAACAGATGTCAGGGTCTCGCATGGGGTCATCAGTCTTAACTCTCATCCTAGAAGTTTCACGCTCTGCCAAACACATACGATTTCAGACAACTGGTCAGCTTGAGCACCACGCTGCCACCAACACACAACACAGACTACACACATGCTTTTTGGGGCATTAGAATCCCCAAAACAGCATTGTGGACATTTTCTGAAAACAGTTTCACAAAACACTTTTGCAAATGCGACAGTTTCGTGCTTCACATTTGCGAAAGTTTCTTGTTTGTGAAACTATTTTGCAAAACCACTTTACATACCTTTGCAAATGTGAATGTTGTGCTTTCCATTTGTGACAATTTTGTGTTTGTGAAAGTATTTTGTGAAATTATGCTTTAGATATCTGCACATCTTTGCCATCCTCCTGCAAGCAAACAGTTGGGTCCTTTGGGCTTAAATTTGCAGGGTGGCAAACCCTCATCCCACAGATGTGTCTTTTGCTGGTTTGGTGCAAATATAGTTAAGGCTCACAAAGTTATAGTGTTTTTAAACTGAGCAATTTGTCATAGGCTAACTTTGCGGCATCCATCATGCCTTTCGACTACCGTATGTCGAAAACGAAGCAAGGTACAGAGTTTTCGATACTGGCAGCTTGCTTCACCTTTAGGTGAACTAACCTGCTGGAACAAGTTGCTGGTGGTGGGGGTGGGGAGGAATGCAGAGTTAGGGTTTTGAACCCTAACACCGAATTTCCCTGCTTTTGTCGCTGTGTAACAACCCTAAGTGATGCATTAATGGAGTTTTTGCCATGAATATATATATATATAAATATTAGTTAGGGTTGAGTAGTGACTTCTATGTTAAACCCAACTGTTTGCACTTTAATAACTTTGCAACCATTTGTCTGATTTGCTGAAATGTTGCATGCACTGTCTGCTGCCATAGATCTCTGGATCTGGCAAGTTGTATTCCAGTCAGATGTGTGGTTGTGGAGCTGTGGATTGCCAAAAAAAGTGAAAACCAACACTTTTGCGGCCATTTTTGTCAAATTCCTTGCTCATCTCTGCAGCCCAAATGGTTTGTCCATCAGGTCTGAAACTTTCAAGGTATATGGGGGCAGGGTTAGGGAAGTGCCTTTTAAAGGATTGGTGAAAAAATATTAATCTGTTCAAAAGTTATTAAAATTTGAAGTTTCCCATTATAGCCTATGGGAAAAAAATATTTATTAGCTTTTGGTAACTGGGTAAGTGCTCCAGGCAACAAACCTGCCTATTTTCATGCACGACCCTGGAGAGTACAACATGACACTACAGTAATGACAAACAGTAAGGTACAGCAATTACAACAATTTGGCATGTAAAGAACATACCTGCCAGGACAACAATATCACTAAATATACAAACAGATAATAATAAGCAATAAATACATGATTAGGGTAGGATACAATATTGGCATAATTCAGTGGAACAGTCAAAAATAGTCTAGCTAGGAGAGAAAAAAGTTTATGAAAACTCACAAAATAGACAAAAATATACTTTAGATCATTTTCCACCAATACCATGAACACCACTGAGGGCAGTACAGTGGTCACAATCAGTCACAGTTACCAAGCACATAGAGGTGAGAAAACAGTGATCGCTTAAATGTGAGGTGAGATGAGTAATTCTTAATATGATGGGGAGTGAGTTCCAAAACCTAGGAGCAAAATAAGCAAAAGCTTGCTCTCCCATTTTAGAAGAGCAGGGTCAAATGGCGAGCATTGGGAAGAAAGAGGATCTAAGGGATTGGGAGTGAGAGACCAGAGTAAGTATGCCACCCAGAGAGGCCGGACAAGGGGTTCTGGTGAGGGAGTCAATAAAACACCCTAGAGCATATGAACAGAGGGCATTGGGAGACAGCCAGTGTGAGGCAGCATAGAGTAGGCAGTGATGTGTTAGGCGAGGAGCCGATAAGGCGAATCTACAGATATTGTTATAAGAAGTGTCCCACTTGTGGAGAACCCCAGCATTGGCATAAGAAAAAACAGGGAGGGCATACAGGAGCTGAGGGAGTAAAACACCTCATGCTACCGAGATCCAAGCAGCCGGGATGAGTGATTGGTGCACTCTATAGGCTGCACCAATCTTAGCATTAACAGAGCAGCATACTTCATTGATATGTGCACCACAATCAAGTACCAGAGTCAAGCATAACCCCAAGGTATTTGAAGGTTGAGGAGTTAGAGACACCAGAACCATGGTAACAGCGGACCAAAAGCTTGGAGGACTCGGAGGACACTTTTTTAGCTGATCTGAAAAGCATGGCCTGGGTCTTAGCCATGTTTAGGATTTGATGGTTAGATGAAAACCATGACTGAAGGGCCTGAAAGTCCATGGAAAGATTATGATTTATCTCCACCATAGAATTGGAGGCAGAGTAAAGCACTAGGTCATCAGCATACAAAAGTATATTGCTGTGAGGCGAAGGGACAGGGATGTCATTAAGGAAGAGAGAAAAGAGTAGGGGACCAAGGATAGATCCCTGTGGGACCCCACAGGTGATGGGGCAGTGGAGGAGAGAACCTTACAGAATGAGACAGACTGGAAGTGATTATAAAGGTAGCTAGCAATCCAGGACAGGGTATAGCTGGAGGCACCTAGAGCCTACAGCTTAGCCAGTAGTAGAGGGTGATGTACCATTTTGAATGCTTTAGAGAAGTCTATAAATGCAGCTCCAGTGAGTATGCCCTTGTCCATGTTGCATTTGACATCACTTATAAACTGGGTAAGGGCAGACACTGTGCTGTTCCCTGCCCTAAAGCCATGTTGTACAGGGGATTGAAGATTGAATTTGAGATGGTAATCAGAGACCTGATGATGGACACATTTCTCAAGCACCTTGCTGAGCGTGGGGAGAAGTGATATGGGGCGATAGTTAGATAGGATCTTGGCATCACCCTTCTTAAATACAGGTATAATTCTGGCCATTTTCCAGACCAAGGGGACAGAGGCAGAGCAGATAGACAGGTTAAAAAGTCTGGTTATGGGCACTGCAAACCAAATGGCAAACTGCTTAAGAATCCCTGGATGAATGCCATCAGTGCCAACACTACCACAGACAGGATAGATCTTAGTAATTTAAAGATATCATGACATGTGACCGATGACAGCTCCGAAGGGGGGGGAGCAGTGACCAGCGGGGATGAGGCAGCCCAGTCATAGAGGGACGTGGTAGGGGAATGGGTGGGAAGAGTGGAAAAGAGGGCATTGAAGGCATTAGCAATGGTGAGAGGGTGGTTGCAATAGGTATTATTTATATACATATCATTAGGGGTCAGAGGCTGATTGTTCCCAAGAATTTCCTTAATTTGTGACCAGTACCATTTAGGGTTGGAGGTGGAGGAACCGAGGAGGTTCCTGTAGTATGTACTCTTGGCAAGGCGAATCTCCTTTTTACAGGTATTCCATAAAGCCCTATAGGCCTAAAAATCGCATATCTGACAGGATGACTTCCACAATGACCAGAGTTTGTCCTTTTGCTTCAGAAGCTGGCGCAGGGGACGTTTGAGCCATTTGGTGACTTTTCCATTTACCCTACATGTAGTGACCGGGATATGCCAGTTCTGTAGAGAGAGTAGGGTAGAGTTGAAATAGTCAGTTGCAACATTAATATCACAGGTATTATAAAGGGGAGACCAGTCGACCAGATTTATATCATGAAGGAATGTACCCATATTAAGATTAGAGAGACTGGAAAAAGTTAAAATGTTCGAGGGGAAGGAGGGAGGTGAGGTGTCCCAAACACAGTAAATCGGGCAATGGTTACTTATGGAGTCAGGTAGCACACTGGCAGTGGGAAAGAACTCCTTATTATTAGTAAGGACCCAGTCTAAAACAGTGTTGCAGGCACCATGATGGGAGATCCTCGTGGGGTCCTGTATAAGCTGAATGAGAGTGGCCTTGCTGGTCAGGGAGGATAGGAGGGAAGAGCTAGGCTCAGCCCAGTCCAGATTAAAATCCCCCAGGCAGATTATCTCATTTTTACCAGTCACAGACAGCACATATTCTATGAATTCTTCAAGACCTTGCCTGGAGTTTCTGGGAGGTATTTAAATGCAAAAAATATGAGGTTTCATAACACCCCTAGCAGTAGCAGGGAGTGAAGAACCTTACAGTCAGCAAGACGGGGATCCTGCATTATAGATACATTCAGATGAGCCTTGTAGTATAGAGCCAAGCCCCCACCTCTTTTGGTACCTGCATGATCCGTCTGAAGCATATTATAATCCTGGATGGAGCACTGGGAGTCCGCAATGGAAGGTTTAAGCCAGGTTTCCAAAAGGGAAGTATATCTGGGTTATTTGCACACACCTAAGCTCCAAGTTCCAGATGGTCAGCCATCAGGCTCCTAATGTTAAGGTACGCAAAGGTGAAACCCGCGGATTGAGGCAAGCAGTTCACAGGGTGAGACTGGGTGGGATTGGTAGCAGTAGCATGACCTGGATTTGCCTCAATATCCCCAGAAAGAGCAAGGGATAGTGTGATAATCCATATAGAAGCAATAGCATATGCCAGAGAGGCACCCCCTTGGCAGACAGAGAAACTACACAGGATATATCTAGTTAATATTGCAAGTTGCTTATTATAAAGCCCAGGCAGAGGTAGTGGATTAGGGGAGGGGTCAGACAGTAGGTTGGAGAAGCAGAAATTGTCAAGTGAGTACACTCCACTAGACATGGAAAACACAACAGGACCAGGAGAAGCTGATAACAGAAACAGTGTGCATACTAAAGGCAGTAGGTATAAAATAGCCCTAGCGTCCATGGTTAGGTAGTAGAGCAAGTGGAATAGAGAGGAGAGAATGGGCATGAAGAAGAGAGGATTAAGGGGAAAAAGAAGCAAAAGAAAAGTATCACAGATAGGCCCTAATGTAGAAAGAGAGAGAGAGAGAAAGAGAAGGTAAGAGGATTCCTAAAGCTAATAGGCGACCACTAGTGGCAGCTTATTTTAACGTGCAGATGTCAAACAGGGGAGATAGAAAAAAACACTTCAAATCTCACGAGACCATCAGCTATAAAACTAACACCTGCTAAGGGTGGAAGGGTATTGGGGGACTGGGAGCAGTCACAAAGCGACTGCGGGGTGAGAGCTAGTGCAGAGGACAAAGCAATCTTCCAGCCTGTTGCACACAAATGTAGTAACTGGAAGCCACTGTCCAACGCCAAGTTCACCGTACTCGAGAATATTTTGTGGGTGGGGGACAGCAGCTCCAACTCAGGCCCTCATGACTGGACCGGCAGCTGTGGAGACAGAAAGAGGAGGTATGGAGTTTATATGGAACCCTGAGAGTATTAGCTTATGAGGTTTCAAGTAACACAGTTAGCTTACTAGGAACTAAGGTGAACTTAGGAACTTGAAATACGATGCATTCAAAGCTCGGAGAACTGGCTCCACTTAAGAATCGGGCAAGCAGAGGAAGAAATTGCAAATGCTGACAATTTAAAATATTCAGCATGCGAGTTCAGCTTTAAAACCCTCAGCAAACAAGCTCAACTTAAATCACTAGCTATGCACATTGGTTTAGCAGACCCTGAAAATTAAAATTGCTCAATATTAGTTCTAGTGCAGGTACTGTTTCTGCTTTAAAATACAGGCTTAGGTAACAGTCAGCTTGGGTAACAGTCAGCTTAGGCACAATGAGTTAAAGTTAATAGCCAGCTACAGAAACAATACAGCAGCATTTCTGGCATTGTGTAACAGTCTATTACAGAAAAGTTGTAGGCTTTCTTAAGGCAAGAAGTAGAAAGTGCAGGAAACTATAATAAAAGTTCATTAAAATAGTCTTGTATCAGAACCTATCTCTACTGTTGTGACATCAGAAAAAGCCGAACTCAGTTCAAATTTAAAAAAAGGAACCAAAGGAGCTAGTGCAGAGGACAAAGCAATCTTCCAGCCTGCTGAACACAAAGGTAATAACTGGAAGCAACTCTCCAACGTCAAGTTCACCGTACCTGAGAATATTTTGGGGGGTGAGGGAGGGCAGCTCCAACTCAGACCCTCATGACCAGACTGGCGGCTGAGAATATTTTGGGGGTTGGGGGAGGGCAGCTCCAACTCAGGCCCTCATGACTGGACTGGTGGCTGAGAACATTTCAGGGGTGAGGGAGGGCAGATCCAACTCAGTCCCTCATGACCAGATCGGAGGCTGAGAATCTTTCAGTGGTGGGGGTTGGGCTGCTCCAACTCAGGCTCTCATGACCGGACTGGCAGCTGTGGAGGTATATGTCCACCTCAAAAGCAGTTTTTACTTTTGTGAAAACACTTTTTACTTTCACAAATGGGTTTGATACTTTTGTGCTGCTGCCATCTTGTTTCAGTAACAAGGCAGAAAAAACATTGTAGTTCAAAAAATACTGCCCCTTGGTAAACACCAACAGTTGGGTTTTCCTAATCGGGGCCCTAGGAACATGACCCTGGTGTTAGTTTTTCACTAGGATGCCCAGAAATATGTTTTTAAAGATTTTCCACCATCTTAGCCTCGGAACTTTTGCAAAAGTTCCACGGACTTTAGTGAAAGTCCCACATCTACAGTGGTGGGACTTCCACAAAAGTTCTGCAGTACTTTTGTGAAAGCACCCCCATGTAAACCAATGGGACTTTCATGAAATTCTGTGGAACTTTTACGAATGTTCTGCAGTTCAACATCCCCAAAAACATCACTTTCTTTGCTACTTCATAGCAAGACAAGGGTTAAGACTTTTGGGCTGAAATTTGCAGGGTGGTAAGTCCTTGCCCCACAGATGTGCTTTGTGCTGGTTTGGTGAAAATATTTTCACCAGTTCCAGAGTTACAGCAATCAGAAGTTGCACATTTTCCCATAGGATAAGATTCTGGTGGCTGTGGCGCCTTTTGGCACCTATATTTCTAAAACGGTTCGAGATACGGATTTTTCATTAAGTGCAGCTTAGTACACCTTTAGGAAGCATACATGGAGGTGGCTAGATCATGAATACAACTGCAAAATAATTTTTTCCACAGTTGCTATGGTTACTGAGATATTGACAAATAAGCATTACAAAGGATACTTGGATTGTCTCTAGGTTTGCACTATGTTTCTGTACTTATGGATAGGTGGAAGCACAGGGCCCAGAGGGCCCACACTCCCCCATGCATACTATTGATGCTAAACTGGGACCACAGGGCCCTCTTGTGATATGAATCTACACTTATGGGTGGGTGGGTGGGGTGTAGTGCCTGGGGCCCACACTCCCACCTATGGATACCATTTTGCAAACCTGAGGACATAGTTATGGGTGGGTGGGTGGAGTGCAGGGCCCAGAGGGCCCACACTGTCATCTATGGATACCATTTTGCAAACCTGAGGACATAGTTATGTGTGGGCTATAGCTACCATTTTGTAAATTTGAGAACTTAGTTATGGGTGGGTGGGAGTGCAAGGCCCAGAGGGCCCATGCTTCCAACTATGGATTCCATTTTACAAACCTGAGGACATAGTTATGGATGGGTGGGAGCGCAGGGCCTGGAGGGCCCATGATCCCACGTTTGCATTCCATATAAGTAGCATTTCGCTTTCTCAAAAAGAAGGGAAATTAATTGCAAAAAAACTCCATTAATGCATCACTTAGGGTTTATTCCATATCAACAAAAGTCTGGAAATTTGATGTTAGGGTTACCAACCCTGTCCCTACACACACACCCACCCTACACAGACCAACAGGCATCATGGGTGCCTTGGGGTATTCGAGCCTAACTTTCACCTCAGTTTCTTATACTGCACCATCTCAGCTTGTTTGCACATGGAATTGGGTGAGAGCTAGGGATGACAACTCCAAGGCACACCTTGACACCTGTTGGTCCATGTAGGGTGTTGGTGTGTGTGAGTGTATGTGAGGGGGTGTAGGGTTGGTAACCCTAACATTAAATGTACAGACTTTTGTTGGTGTGGAATCAATACTAAATGATGCATTAATGGATAATATATATATATTTACACATATATATCTATTCTATATCTATATCTATATCTATATCTATATCTATATCTATATCTGTATCTGTATCTGTATCTCTATCTGTATCTATCTATATATATATATATATATATATATATATATATATATATATATATATATATATATTCATGTCAAAAACATCCATTTAATGTATCAGTTAGAGTTGTTCCACAGCAACAAAAGTAAGGAAATTCAGTGTTAGGGTTGCCACCCTTGCACCCACACCTATCCGCCCCCACCAACAGGCATTGGGGTGTGCGTTGGGGTCCTTGGCCCTAACTCTCACCCCATTCCATGTGTGAAAAAGCTGAGGTGGTTCAGTATAGGAGAATGGGGTGAGAGTTAGGACTGATGACACCAATGCACACCCCAATGCCTGTTGGTGGGGGCAAGGTAGGTGTGAGGTGAAAGGGGTGGCAACCCTAACACCAAATTTCCTTGCTTTTGTCGCTGTGGAACAACCCTAACTGATGCATTAAACTGTTTTTTTTTGCCATGAATTTCACTTCTTTTTGAGAATGTGCATGCTCCCACCATGTTAATTTTTGGCACTTCACTGCGCTAAACCTGTATGACCGACTGAAATGAAAACTGGTAAGTGAAGACATGTACCATTCCACAACATGTATAACAAATGTTATCTGAATCTGTTCAACAGTTGCACAGTGTCACGCCGTGAAAACTGTGCAGGAGAGTAAAAAATAACATTTTTGCCACTTCACTACACAAGAACCATATATCCAAAGGAACCAAAAATTGTAAAAAGAAGACAAGTACCATAGCACACCATGTGTCCATAACTGTGTGTACATCCATTCAATGGTCACACAGTGCCATGAGCAAACAACGTAACATGAACAATTTGGGAACTGTAAGTGCCAGTGACCTGAAAGTTGGCACAGTCAAAGATGAATTATAAATCTTTGTACATTCCAAATGCCAGACAAAACAGACACACAGTTCAGAAGTTATTGAAGTGTAATGAACCAAATTTTCATTCATCAGAGTGGCATAATTCAGGACCTGTTAATGTTTTACACACCAAACCACTGCAAGGCACCTCCATACTACTAGGGCTACCTAAGTTATAAATTTAAAGCCAGTAGCACCATGCAGAACGCTATGCACAAAATGTTAACTGTGTCATGCAGTATCTCTGCAGCAAATTATTTTTCCAACATCATAGTATCATAGTAAAAGCCAGCAGAATAGGCCCCATGGTCTATCGTGTCTGCTTGGAAGCTAGCCCCCTACTGGGAGCTCACTCCTCCACCCCCCAGACCCAGAGGTGGCCCTCTCTGGCCTCAGCTTCCCCAGTACCTGTCCCAACCCTTCTTGAATCCTTCCACTGTGGTCTCTTCCACAGACTCCTGGGCAGTGCATTCCATGGTTCCCCAACCCTCTCTGTAAAGAAATGTCTCCTGCACTCCCCCTGTACTTCTCCCTTCCAGCTTCCACTCATGTCCCCTGGTAGTTCCCCCCTTCTTAAGCCTGAACACTTCCCTGGCTCTGCCCTTATTTATCCCCTTTACATACTTGAAAGTCTCTATCATGTCCCTTCTGTCCCTCCTTTCCTGCAATGCATAGAGATTGAGTTCATCCAGTCTCTCCTCATAGGTCCTACTCTCCATGCCCTGAATCATCCTGGTCACCCTCCTCTTGACCCTCCCTAGCAGCACTATGTCCCTCTTAAGATTGTGTCTCCAGAACTGCACACAGTACCCAAGATGTGGCCTAACCAGGGCATTATACAGAGGGAGGATCACCTCCCTCCTCCTGGAGGTAATCCCCCTGGTAATGCAGTCCAGTATCCTGTTTGCTTTTGCTGCAGCTCTTCAACAGTTCTCTGTGTTATTCATTTTGCTGTCCACCACTATCCCTAAGTCTCTCTTGCCCAAAGTGACTTGCAGTGTGGTCTCCCCACGGGTGTATGCATGTCCCAGGTTTCTGACCCCAGATGCAGCACCCTACATTTCTCTGCATTGAACTTCAACCTCCACTTCCTTGCCCCCCAGGGCATCCGGATCCCCCTGCAGGGCCTCTCTCCCCTCCTGCCCATCTGCCAGTGCTCCCAGTTTTGAGTCATCTGCAAAGAGACTCAAGATACTCCTAGCACTCCACCCTATGTCTGAGACATAGGAATTGAACATGAGTGGCCCCAGGACTGAACCCTGGGGGACCCCACTGATGACCCTTCTGGGGAGGAGACTATCCCTCCAAACCACCACATGTAAACATCATTATTCACATACCCAGGACATTCACTCAACACCCTCCAAATTTCATGTGAAAAGACCAAACCATTCCAGAGATATTCAATATTTATGTTTCTGTACCTTTAAGAAGTCTTCCAGCACAAAATGGCAGAAATCACAGCTGAAAATGCGCTGAAATGGTGGACCTACTGGATGAAAAATCTGCAACTGTGAGGGGTCACAACTTCAAATGGTAATAACTCTGGAACAGAACACCATTTTTTTCACCAAACAAAACCTGGCATGTTCCTTGAATACAGGTCTTTCTATGTGCCAAGTTTCAGATCAATCAACCACATACTGGCTGCGCTATGCATCATGGAAGACAGTGCAGAAAAATAGCAAAAACATAATGTTTTGTACTGCACTGTGCAAACACAAAAACACAAATGGTAATGTTAGCACAAATGGTGATGGCAACAGTGAGGTAAAATAAATAGTAATGCTAACAGTAATGCAAACGCAAGCTCAAACGGTAACGCACATGGTGATGCAAATGGAAATGATAACACAAATGGTAAGGGAAAATCAGGCACAAACATAAATGAAAAGAGAAATGGTAATGCAAATGGTAAAACAAATGCTAACGGCAACAGAAACGCAAACGGTTACAAAAACAGTAACGAAAATGTAAACGGTAACAGAAACACTAATGGTAATGGCAGCAGTGATGCAGAAGGAAATAATTATGCACTCGACAACAGAAATGCTACTGAAAATGCAAATGCTAAGGCCAATGGAAATGAAAACACAAATGGTAACGAACACACAAACAGTAACAGTAATGCAATTGGAAGCATGAAATGGTGGTAACACTAACGTGGCCTTAAAGGGAAACAGTAAGTGTAATACGCCAAACACAAATGGTAACGCAGACGGTGATGCAAAAGTAAATGTAAACAAAAACAGTTATGGAAATGCACACGGTAACAGTAACGCAAACGCAAGCGCAAATGCAAACACAAAGGGTAACGCACACAGTGGCGTAAACGGAAACGCTATTGCAAACGGTAATGGAAACGCAAGCGGAAACGTTATCGGTAACAGTAACGCAAATGCACACCCTTTTTCCCCAAAAAGGTGCATTCAGAAGCACAGTGAATACAAAGAATGTATGCATAATAATGGCCCTCAGAGCAGAAAATGAGCACTTGGAATACTAAATTCCTTATATCTCAGGAACTGTACAATGTATAAAAAAATGTAAAATGTCATATTATTTATGACTTTCCAGGCTAGTTTTGTACTAAGCTCCCTAGCAGGGGACTAAGCATTCATCCCTAACACTGAATTTCCTTGCTTTTGTCGCTGTGGAACAACCCTAACTGATGCATTAAACACAGTTTTTTGCCTCTAATTTCCCTTCTTTTTGAGAATGAGGACGATAAATAGTGAATGGAATGCAGTGGGAGGGCCCCGCGCTCCCACCATGTGATGTCTTGTTACATAGTAACAGGAAATGCAAAGCAAACACAAGTGGCAATGGTGACGCACATGGTAAAGCAAACGGAAATGGTAAAGCAAATGGTAATAGAAATGCAAGCTCAAAGTGACACCAAAGCAAACAGTGACAGACACAGAGATGCAAACACAAGCGCATACAGAATGCAACTGCTGACACACACGGTGACGGTACCACAACTGGAAATGCAAATGGTAACGGCAACAGCAACAATAACACCAAAGAAAACAGATACCAAAAAGCAGACTCATACAGAAATGCAAACTGTGACACGCACGGTCATGGAACCAGTATTGTAAATGCAAATGGTAATGGTAACATCAACAATAATGCCAAAGGAAACAGAAACGGAAAGACGCATGGAAGCGAGTATGGAAACACAAACTGTAACGCACACGGTCACGGTACCGTAATTGTAAATGCAAATCATAACGGTAACAGCAACAATAATGCCAAAAGGAAACAGAAACACAAATGCATGCGCGCACGAAATGCAAACTGTTACGTGCATGGTCACAGTATTGCAATTGGAAGTGTAAATGGTAACAGTAACAGCAACAGTAATGGCAAAGGAAACATAAATGGAAATGCAAATACAAGCACGTATGGAAACGCAAACGGTAACATGCATGGTCATGGTAACGTGATTGGAAATGCCAATGGTAATGGTAACAGCGACGATGAAGCAAAACAAAAGACACATGCAAACGGAAATTCTTCCACAAATGCAAATGGCAATGTACAGGCTGATACAAAAAACCCTGAAAACATAAACATTAATGAAAATGCAAATGGTAACAGTAACACAAACAGAAGTGCAAATGAAAATGCAAACCGTAATGCACATGGTGGCATACACGGGGAACGGTGACGCGAACGGTAATGGAAATGCAACTGGAAATGCTAACTGGCATAGTAACGAAAGGGCACACCTTTCTTATCCCCAAAAACTGCATTGAAAAAGACAGTGAATACAAAAAATGTATGCATAATAATGAGCCTCGGAGCAGAAAAGGAGGACTTGGAATACTAAATTGCTTATATCTCAGGAACCGTATGATGTAGAAAAAAAATGAAAATTTCATATGAATTATGACATTCCTGGCTAGTTTTGTACTTAGCCTCCATTTAGGGGGCTAAGTATTTTTCCAACAAAAAGTCCGTATCTCGCACCGTTTCTGAGATTCAGGCCCTGAAAGGCGCGACGGATACCGTAATGTTATCCTGTGGGGAAAAGCATCCAATTCGAAGTGTCATAACTTTGCAAACCTCCAATATTTTTTTCACCAAACCACAAAAAGGCATATCTGTGGCATGTTGGCTGTCTTTCCTCCCAATTTCAGCCCAATAGACCAAACCATTCTTTTGCAGCAAGGTGGCAAAGAATCCTTGTTATTTTGGGCACAGTGTCGCAAAATAGTGTCGCAAATCACGACACTTTCGCAAATGAAATCATGAAAGTGTCGTGAGTGCGACACTACTTTGCGACACTACTTTTTCCAGAAATTTGAAAAACATATTTCTGGGTTGTTTAACCCCAAAATAAAGACATGTCTAGCATCCTGAGGGTCCGACTAGGTAAACACAAAAAGAATTGTGTCCCTAGATGGTCACAATTTTAAATGCCAAGCATTTTTCTGATCAACAACTGAAAACAAAATGGCTTATTTGTGACACTACTAGGGCCATTTGTGACACTAAAAAGTGCATTTGCGACACTGTCAAACTTTTTGTTAACTTTTCCCCTTTGACTTATAATGGGAACTTGTTTTTTGAATAACTTTTGAACCATTTAATATTTTTTTCACAAAATCTTCAAAAGGCACATTGGGGACCCTGGTCGCACGCTCCCTGAAGTTTTCGGACCGGTCACGCAAAGTATGCGACCTGTAGGCGCGAGCAAATAATTCACCAAAAACCATAAATGCGTGCGCAGATCTCACTTAGTAACTCTGCAGCTGTATATCCAACCACTACAAAAGTTGGCAGATCCCAAGATGTACAGTGTGGTTCTTGATTGTGCATGCCAAATTGCAGGCAAATCCGTTGAGTGGTGTCAAAGTTATTAAGGTGAAAATTTTGACCCTTTAACCTTAAAAGGGCTACTTAACCCTAACTATGGCAGCACTACCGTGCTACCATAATATAGATATATACTGTGTGTGTATATATATATATATGCAAAAAAACTGTGTTTAATGCATCCGTTAGGGTTAAAGCAACAAAAGTCCTCCACAGACTGACAGACGCTGGGGTGTGCCATGGGGTTGTGTGGCCCAACTCTCACCCCATTCCATGTGTAAGCAGGTTGACATGCTACAGTAAAGGAGAATGGGGTGAGAGTTAGACTACATGACCCCATGGCACACCCCAGCGTCTGTCAGTCTGTGGAGGAGGGTGTGGGGGGGTTAGGTGCTCAACCCTAATGTCTAATTTCCTGACTTTTGTCACTTTAACCCTAACTGATGTATTAAACACAGTTTTTTTCCCATAAATTTCCTTACTTTTTGAAAAAGTGTAATATAAGTAGTAAAAAAAGTATTAGTGGGGCCCCGTGTTCCCATCAAGTTGTCCATTACTGCATAACAATATACATCTGTGTTGGCCCAAGTTTCCATGTACGCATTACTATGCAGCATCCCTATATGACAAGGAACCCTTGGAAAACAAATGTAACAATATCTCATGAACTGTGCAACCTATGAAAAACATTCCATTGCAGGCTTACTGTATGATTAAAACTCTTGTTCCAGCAGCATGGATCTAAGCTGCCAGTACCAAAAACTCTGTATCTCACTTCATTTTTTTTAATATACGGCACCAAAAGGCATGACAGAGACCTCAGTGTAATCCTAGGGGAAAAATGTCAACTTCATCATGGAATATCTCTCTAACCAATTAATTCCCCAATGCCTAAACAGCACAATTCACACCTCTAGGGCATCCCCTCAACACCCTCTAAATTTCAAGTAAAAAGACCAAGCCATTAATGAGATATGCAATTGTGAAATGTTTACACCTATAAAAATATTTCGGCCGTGAGATAGCAAATTTTTCGGCCGTGAGAGAAATCCTAGGCTGCGAGCGGACATCTAGTCAAGCCAGTCTGGGGCATCTGGTCATCCCCAGGGACATCTGGTCTTTCCCAGGGACATCTGGTCATGAAAATCTGGCTATCTGGTCATCCTCTGATGAAGGAAGCTTGTGGCTGAAGATCATCTTTCAGCTGAAGATTTTGCAGGCTCGCGAACGAAGCTCGTTAGTGAGCCATGAACAAAGAACTTTTTATTTTTAAAAACCTATTTTTTGACAGAAACAAAGCAAACCAAAGGCATTACTTTGTAGAGGGTTCCCCTGAACAAAACCCATGCCTTATTTGCCCCAAAATTCACCCATGGAGAAAGCTACAGCATTTTGTTTGATGGGAAAACTAAAAGCAAGATGGTGGCTTGCAAACGAAGAATTTCTCTCATAGCAGAAGATTATCCTTCACGAGCCTGTAAAATCTTCGACCATGAGACCATTTTTATTTCGCAAAATATACATATCAATTTTTGAATGAACTGAGCATGCACAGAACTCAAAATTAAAAAAAATAAGTAACTTCAGAATGGATTAATATTTATTTACCAAACCAATGGCAAATTGTTCCATGACCCAACCTCTTTCTATGTTCCAGGTTTCAGGCCAAAAGACCACACAGTGTCCATGCAGCACCATGGGCATAAAACATGTCAAAAGTGGCACAAAGTGCATTTGTTTGGCATTTTGCTGTGCAAAAACTGTATGTCTGACTGAAACACAACTTTCCAAATCATGAGATCTTGCATACCAGAGTGTGTATGCCAAATTTCGTGCAAATCCGTTGAATGGGTTCAAAGTTATTAACACGCAAAAATTGAGGTTTAACATTAAAGTTCCTACTCAACCCTAACTATAGGGGTGCCCCTATGAAACATATATATATATATATAAGACAAAGAACCTCTGTGCACAAACACTGAGGCAAGGGTTACCCCAAAGGGCATTTGGCTGGGAAGCCAAGTTTCAAGAAAATACAATATTGACATGCTCTTATTCGCAAAGTATCATGGGCTGCATATGCAAATCACCACAGAATGTTATGCTGGTCCAACTTTGTTGATGTCTTCTGTTAGCACCCTTTGCAAACTATGTGAGAGGCCTTTCGGCACCATGCATTTCTGCTTAAAGTTGGACCAGCATAACATTCTGTGGTGATTTGCATATGCTGCCCATGATGCTTTGCATTGTGTGGGCATGTGTGATTTGTATTTTGAAACTTGGCTTCCAGCCAAATGCCCTTGGGGTAACCTCTGCTAGTGTTTGCTAATAGAGGTTCTTCTATCTTTAAATAGTTTTTTTTTTAATGGATTCACCACAACATATCCAAGACACACTGTCTTAAGGGTAGCTGGTCCATTCCACTGGGGTGTTAAACAGATGAGGCATACTGATGAGTCCTGGTAGGATGAAACACGTGTCTATGTCTTCTATTAGCACCCTTTGCAAACTGTGTGAGAGGCCTTTCGGCACCATGCATTTCTGCTTAAAGTTGGGCCAGCATAACATGCTGTGGTGATTTGCATATGCAGCCCATGATGCTTTGCATTGTGTGGGTATGTGTGATTATATATATATATATTCTTTCAATGCATAATTTAGAATTAAAACACAAAAAATCAGGAAATGAGACCTTTAGGGTTGCCCCCCCTCGTGTACCCCCATCCCCCTGAGATTGACAGATGCCGGGGTGTGTCATTGGGTATTGTGATGCCTAAATGTCATCTCATTCCATGTGTAATCATATTCACAAGCCACAGTAAAGAAGAATGGGGTGACATTTAGGCCTCACAACCCCAGTGACACAGCTCAGCATCTGTCAATCTCAGGAGGATGGGGGGTACATGGGGGGGAGGTGGCAACCCTAAAGGTCTCATTTCCTGACTTTTTGTGTTTTAACCCTAAATGATGCATTAACGCAGTTTTTTGCAGATAATTTCCTTACTTTTTGAGAAAGCATAGAAAAGTACAAACTCGTGCTCCCACCAACTTGCAAATTTCTGCCTAACATAACAGTACAAGTACTGAATATCATATCTATTAGTAGGAGTGCATGCTGAGGTAGGAATATTGCTTGGACCCCATGCTCCCACCAGCTTGAAACAAAACAACTTTTCATTCGAGTGAAATGCCACACCTGTTTACATGTCAGACACCTAACCCCTGAAAATTACCTCCATGGCGGTAAGGCTAACTACCCTATAAATATTAAGCCACTACCACAATGCAAAATGCTAGATGCAAAATATAAAGTGTGTCACACAATATCTCTGCAGCAAATTAATTTTCCAAAACCTAAACACTACAACTCAAATCTACAGGACATCCCCTCAACACCCTCCCAAATTTAAAGTTAAAAGACCAAACCGTTTCCGAGATATTACATTTTAAAGTTTGAGATTTTTATTCATCGGGGTGGCATAATTCCACACCTGTTTACATTTGCACACCTAACCACTGAAATGTACATCCATGGCAGTAATACTAGCTACCCTATAAATTTCAAGCCAGTACCACAATACAAACGCTCTCTGCAATACGCAAAATGAGCCACACAATATCTCTGCAACAAATGTATTCTACATCACCTAAACACCATAATTCACATGTACAGGAGATCCCATCAACACCCTCCAAATTTCAGGTTAAAAGACCAAACCATTTCTGAGATATTTAATTTTAAATGTAGTGAAAATTGGGCTATCTGGTCCCTCCCAAATCTGGCCATCTAGTCCCTCCCTTGTGAACAAAGATCGTGATCAAAGAATCTTGCGATCAAAGAATTTGCAGGTTCGCAACCAATGAACTTGCAGGTTCATGATCAAAGAATTAAAAAATGTTAACTCAATTTTTTCAGGGAAATACATTAAACCCCAGGCATGACTCGATAGAACGAAGCCCCCTGAGCAAAACCCATCTTAGTTTGACTTCATAAGTCACCCTTGGGCTGAGATATTTTATTTTTTAATCTGGCCATCTACTTGCTCCCTCGTGATCAAAGATCACGGTCAAAGAATCTCGCAATCAAAGAATTTGCAAGCTCGCAACCAAAGAATTAGCAAGCTCATGATCAAAGAATAAAAAATGTTAAAACTAAATTTTTTCAGAGGAATACATTAAACCACAGGCATGACTCAATAGAATGAAGCCCCCTGAGCAAAACCCATCCTAATTTCACTTGGTAAGTCACCCCTCAGCTGACGTATTTGATTTTTAAACTGGCCATCTAGTCGCGCCCTTACAATCAAAGATCACGGTCAAAGAATCTCGCGATCAAAGAATTTGCAGGCTCGTGATCAAAGATCATTAGCGAGCCATGATCAAAGAATTTAAAACTTTCAAACTCTATCTTTTGACAGAATTAGAAGAGACCACAGGCATGGCAAGATAGAGGGAAGACTCCAGAATAAAACCCATCATAATTTTACTTCAGAAGTCACCCCTGAGCCGAGATATTTGTTTTTTTCCGACCGCAAAATGAAAACAAGATGGCAGCCATCGCGATCAAAGAATTCCTCGTGATCAAAAATTCTTTGATCGTGAGCCTGAAAATTCTTTGATCATGAGGAGGTACCAGATGGCCAAAACCCCATTCTTCTTTCTCAAAATAACCATATAAATTTTCCCTTAGACTTATAATGGGAACTTAAAACTTTAATAACTTTTGAATGGATTAATATTTTTTCACCAGACAAAAAGTGGCATGTTCCTTGACCCAAGCTCTTTCAATGTGCTAAGTTGCACAGTGGCATACCACACAATGACTGTGCAGCACCATGGGCAAAATCCAAAAAAACTGCCCACAAAATTGGCGAAAAGTGCATTTTTCAACATTTTGGTGCGCAAAAGCAGTATGTCTGACCAAAACAAAATTTGGCAAATCAAGTGATCTACCATGCCCTACTAGGCATTCCGAGTTCCATGCAAATCTGTTGAACGAGTCCAAAGTTATTAATGTGCAAAAGTTCGAGTTTAACATAGATGTGGCTTCATAACCCTAAATATAGGGGCACAACCACTCCCTATTTTATATATATATATATATATATATATATATATATATGTAATAGAAAACCCACTCTTAGGTGTGCGGTCACGCTGTGATATACGCACGCCTTGATGTGCGTCAACCACCCAAGGTGTGCATATATCAGAACGCAACCGCACATCCAAGAGTGGGTTATCTATCTTTAAAATGGTAAAACTATTTTTTAGGGAGGTTAAAGTGCAGGTGTGTGGTCACGCTCTGATATATGCACAGTCATGTGATGTGTTTTATACAATCAAAACACTGGATTTGGAGGAGGATGCCCTCCTCCAATTTATAAATATATACATATATATAGTATACATATAGATATATATATATACACACACACACACACACGTGTGTGTGTGTGTGTGTGTGTGTGTGTGTGTGTGTGTGTATTGTTCTCCTATGTTTTACCTCTTGCATCCAGCTGTATATTGTACCTACTCATGTAATTGTCTTTATTCCCAGGTTGCCCCTGAAAAGGGACATGACTGTCTCAGTGGGCCCACTCAGTTATCAAAATTCAAATAAATAGGCGACCCACCAACACAGTGGATTGGATTTCCTTACGGCGCCAGCAACCCGGTTCGGAACGAGCCCCTCGGGAAGCTGGAGGGCTGGCGGGGAGAGGGTGAGCCCCAGGGACTGCTTGTCCTCTCCGGGGAGGGGGACACAGAGCTCAGCTCTTGTCTGACCTCGGGTGGAGACCCGAGGTATAACAAGACCGATGGCTAACAAGGGGGGCGATGTGCCAGACGTCGGTGCTTAGCTCCTTGATGTCAGGGGACATGGCATATCATGAGAGAACACCCAAAAAACACCTCGTGGCCTCCTGGTAGATGGAGCACCAGGCCCTTACCCTCAATGCCCCTACCTGCCCAGAGACAGCATCCCAACGAAAGATAGACGTCTCGGGGTGCATGGGCCCCAACCCCATACCCCGCCTGGGGATAACCACTGCTCCATGGGGATGGACTGCACTGGTCACCAGGTAGGTGGCGAGAGAGCGAGGTCATAGAGTGTGTCCCGGGAAGGGAGGTCATGGGGAGGAGGGGAGTAAAAAAAAAAAAAAATTCAAATAAATAAATAAGTTGCCAGGGTTGGAGGGGTCCTTGCTCTTTGGAAGGGGGGACAGCAGTGGTGACCTTCCAGGTATTGGGGACAGTGGTGAGTGAGAAGAATAGGTTCAAGAGTGTGACCAGTGGGTGGGCAATAGTTTAGGCTGAGAGGTGAAGTAGCTCGGGGTCAAGCCCATCAGGGCTTTTGCCCTTATGAGGATTTAGGGGTAGTTTTTCTCACAGTGTGTCTTCAGGGGAGACAGGTTTGAAGGAAAAGCATGATGAAGAGGGGATCCGAGCAGAGTAGGCTGGTAAGAAGGCGATGGGGCATAATTTTCCAAATTACAAATTTCAACTGTAAAATACTCGTTATGGCCAAAAAATGGAGAGAACAACTGTTGTACAATGGCCAAGAAAGATTAATTATGGGCAGGCCCACAAAATATGGTATAAAGTACCTTCTTCTTTAGTACAGTGGACACATGTTGAAGATGATAATCTGTCCATTTTTAACAATTTACTAGGAGAGTAATATGAATCTTGTAAGATATTAAATTGGAATAACCTGAGTTGGTCTTTTTTAGTAAACCTATATATGTCGTACCATATTACGGTCCATTGACTCAATGAATAATGTAAACCCAAAGTGTTATCCCTATAAAAGGATGTAGGAAGGACTTTGTTCCAGGCTTGCTGGTTTATGGTTTGATAAATATGGGAAATAAGCTTGTCTTGATACAAGAAATCTAATAACTTAGAAAAGAAAGCACCTGCCAAATTTGACCATGGGAGGGGGCCAAAAAACCTTGCTATGACAATGACGAATCTGTGCATATTTAAAGAAATATTGTGGTGAAAGAACAAATGTTGCCTGGAATTCTTAAAATGAGAGAATCTTGCCATCCTTGACTAGACCTGCAATAGAGTCAGTTTTAAGCTCTACCTAATGGTCAGCAAAAAGGGTTTGTCTGCTGTACAAAAATTCTGATTATGAAAGAATGGTTGACTAAGATCTTTTAAGTGTGAAAGCTTTAGAAATTTTTAGAGTTGTGAGCTTTAATAGACCATCCAATCGGGGTGGGTCTTAACTCTCTCTGTAATTCTGTTAGAGGGGTGTACAACAAAGAGGGAAAAGAAATATGGTATTGTTTAACTAGATTATTTTCAATAGACAAATTGGAGTATAAGAACAAGTGGACTCAAGGGTATCCCCTTGAAAGCATTTAGCACTGTGCAGGGCAAGTAGTAACTATAAAAGTCACTGTTATTGAGGCCACACAATTGCCATGGCCTACAACGTTTGTTAAATGCTCTTCATGGAGGTTTGCCTACCCAAAGGAATGCTGAACATAAGGGTTGTAGGCGACTGAACCAGGTGTTTGGGAACATTAAGTTCAACATGCCCAAGGGATACATTAGGTGGAGTAAAACATGCAACTTGAGGACATTTGCCATACCTCAAAGGGAAAGGGGTAAATGTCACCAGTGGGACAAATCTTGTTCAATTTGTTTCACAACCAAGTCTAAATTCAATGACTTCAACAAAGTTGTGTCCCAAGTAATGTGATACTCAAATACATCAGGGCCTTCAACTCCCATTGAAGCCCCAATTGTGTTATTGCCTCCTTCATGCAAGAGAGAGATAGGGGATGTACCACAATTTTACGTAAATAGAGCTTGCACCCCAAAATTGACTGAAATGGTAGATAATCTGGAGGGCAGCTGGTAAAGAAGTTTGCCATTGAGAAACAGCTATATGGAGTAGAATATTGTCAGCTAAGGTAGACAATTTTAACTCTATTCAGCCAGCAACTATTTTCTTAACCATTCCAGACAAATTGATTTTGCATGTCAGGGGTTCTTTATACAAGCTGAATAAAAATTGGGACAGGGGACAGCCCTGATGAGTTCCTTGACCTAAATAAAAAGGGTCAGAAAGCTCATTATTACATACAATACATGCAGAAGATTTGGTATACAGTACTTTGATCATCTGCACAAAGTCTTGAGGGTTACCGCTATTGTTCTCAAAAGAGGTGGTAGGGAAGGTTAAGGAGAAAAGGATAGCATTCAGGAAATATAAGGAAACACAGAAGGAGCAGGACAGAGAACGTTATCAGTTAAAGTAGAAAGAGGCAGGGAAGGCAATCAGAATAACAAAGGCCCAAACCGAGGAAAGGATAGCCAACTCTGTTAAGAAGGGGGATAAGACCTTTTATAGGTACATTAGGGAGTGAAGAAAGACCAAAGCAGGGTACTGAGGCTTAATAAAGGGGAGGGAATGTGGGCAGAGGGTGACAGTGAAAAAGCAGGGATACTGAATGAATATTTCTACTCAGTATTCACTAAGGAAGAGGAAGAGGAGGGGGAGGTACCTAAACCAAACAAGAGAAACACTCTGAAGATGAGGGTCGATTCTAGTCCATTTACAGAAGAAAGGTTCTGAAAGAACTAATAAAATTGAAGGTGGACAAAGCAATGGGGCCTGATGGGATTCACCCAAGAATTCTAAAAGAACTAAGGGTAGAACTAGTGACACCGCTGACTACTCTCTTTAACAAATCATGGGAGGATGGGATGGTACCTGAGGACTGGAGGAGGGTAGATGTGATTCCTGTTCACAAAAGTGGGAGTAGGACAAAGGCAGGAAACTACAGACCAGTTAGTTTGACCTCGGTGGTAGGGAAAAAGATGGAATCACTTCTGAAGGAAAGAATTGTTGAGCACCTAGAGGCCAGTGGGGCAGAGGACCCAAGGCAGCATGGGTTCATGATGGGAAGGTTGTGTAAGATGAATCTAATAGATTTCTTTGACTGGATGACCAAAGTAGTAGACCAGGGAAGGGCTGTGGACATGGCCTACCTAGACTTTAGCAAGGCATTTGATACAGTCCCACACAAAAGATCAATGCACAAGTTAGCCAGCCTTGGAGTAGGTCCCAAGGTGGTAGCCTGGATAAAAAAATGACTAGACAACAGAACACAAAGGGAAGTATTAAGCAGAGTACACAGTGAAGAAAGGAGGGTTACTAGTGGGGTACCGCAGGGTTCAGTACTGGGACCGGTCCTTTTTAATGTCTTAATAAGTGACATTGCAGAGGAACTGGAAGGAAAAGTATGTCTCTTTGCAGACGACACAAAGATCTGCAACAGGGTTGATACACAAGATGGAGTGGAAAGGATGAGAAGGGACTTGGCAAGGTTGGAGGAATGGTCAAATGTATGGTGCTCAGATTCAATGCAAAGAAGTGCAAGGTAATGCACCTGGGAAACAAAACCCAGGGGAAGAGTACACAATGGGGGGTGAGATACTGACAACAGTAAAATTGGAAAGGGACCTGGGGGTAATTATATCAGATGACCTAAAGGTGTGCAAGCAATGTGAGAAGGCAGTAAGGAAGGCTGGGGGGATACTGGGATGCATAGGGAGAAGCATCAATAGTAGAAAACAGAAAGTTGTTATCCTTCTGTACAGACAGTTGGTGAGACCCCATCTGGAGTACTGTGTGCAGTTCTGGAGACCCCATCTCTGCAAAGACATAGACAGGGTGGAGGCTGTCCAAAGGAGGTCAACCAAAATGGTGCATGATCTGCACCAGAAGACATATGAAGAAAGACTAAAGGAGCTCAATATGTATACCCTTGAGGAAAGAAGGGAGAGAGAGGGGGGACATGATAGATACTTTCAAGTACCTCAAGGGAATCAACAAAGTCCAAGAGGGTAGCATCTTTCAAAAAAAGAGATGTGCAAGAACAAGGGGGCACAATTTGAAGATGGGGTGGGATGGCTCAGAGGTAATGTGAGGAAGTATTTTTTTCATGGAGAGGATTGTGGATGCATGGAACAGCCTCTCTAAAGAGGTTGTGGAGTCAAGAACAGTGGGGAAATTCAAGACTGCATGGGACAGACATAAGGCAGTCCTAGTTGGGGGGGTAGGAGGAAGTAAGCTGTTGGTTAACTAGGATCTGCAGCTTATCTGTTAGGTAGGAAAATGGGCAGACTAGGTGGGCCAAGAGGTCCTTATCTGCCATCAAATTCTATGTTTCTATACCATATTTCTGTAAAACTAAACAAATAAGGTTAGGCTACCCCATCAAAAGCTTTCTCTTCGTCCAGGGAAACAAGCACCATATTGTTGTCACTCTCTCTCTGGATGCAAAGAAAAGATTAAATAATTTCAGGAAATGGTTACTGGAGTGATGACCAGCTATGAAGCCTGCCTGCTCTTGCTCAGTTAACACGGTCCAGACATTGCTCAAATGAGTTGCCAAGATTTTTGCATAAATGTTGATTTCTACATTTAGTAGAGAGATAGGGTGGTAATTTTCTGCCCTAGTGGGGTCTTCCTGGATTTAGAAGTGAGCAATATACATGTTTCAAGTACAGAGGTTTCACGAATTTCATCGGTATGCAGATAATTAAATAATTTAACCAACAGAGGAAGCAGTTCCACCTTAAAAGTTTTATCATGGGGGGGGGGCAGCCAGTCCTGGATCTTTCTCTGGAGGGAGAGATGGAATGGCCTCAGAAGCTTCCAAGTCAGTAATAGAACCACACAACATATCCTTCTGGATCTGAGAAAGCCTTGGTAAATTCAAATCAGAGAAAAAGTCCTCTAGGCCCTGTAAGGTAGAGGTATTGTGATCCATGGGAGAATATAAAGTTTGATTAAATTCTTCAAAAATAGAAGACATCTTTTTTGTCTCACATGTAAGTGTTTATGTCTGGGGATTGACTAAGGAGGCACTTTGTTGTTTAAGGTGAAGAGCCATCAATTTACCTGCATTGTTACTCTGCCCGATATAGGTGGCCTTGATACGAGCTGCAGCCCATCCACTTTATCCAGAAGATATTCTGAATATTTAGCTCACAACTGTATCAACTTAATCCTAACATCTTTTGAAGAATGTGGCGAGAGGGATTTCTCCAATGATCTAATATTGTGGAGCCAGTCTTTGACTTGAGCTTGTGATTTTTTTGTGCCTAATAATGGCCAGCCTGATCATCTCTCCCCTCTGCATTGCTTTAGATACCCACCAAAGGACATTCCAAGCCAGAATTGAGTCCTCATTGTCTATAATAGATTGCAATAGAAAATGTATAAGATGGACTACTAATAGGGGGTCCATCAGAAGCTAATTGTTCAATGACCATGCATGCAGTCTAAGATTCACATTAGGGGGTACCAGGGATAATATGACAAAAGAATGGTCCAACAAAACCAGGGCTACTACTCAACAGTCTTGGATAACGGGCAAAAATTGCTGACTGATAAAAAAGTAGTTCAATGTAGAAAACTCTTTATGTGGGGTCAAATAGAATGAGAAACTTTTATCAGTATGATGGAGTGCCCTCAAGTGATCAGCAAGTCCCAACTCATCAGAAAATTCTCTAAGGGCCCTTTGGGCTAGGGACAGTCCAGCACTGCACCTCTATCTTCTATCCAAATCATTGGCAAACACAAGGTTCCATTCATCACCTATTAATAAGGATACGTGCGCATAATCTGCCAGAGCAGAAGACATCTTGGGGAAAAAAGCAGGGGGGATCTATAGTCAGACCATACTCTGAGCCCAGTATAGGTTCTACATGGCCTAACCTACTGTGTACAAAACTGTATGTCACACTAGAATCACAGACCTCATTTAAAAATGCAAACAGGACAGATTTTGCTACCAAAATATCAACACCCTTCTGTTGAGAACTGTTGCCTGCACCAAATACTTACCCAACCCAAATTTTACATAAGTGTTTCACCAGATCCTCGGATAAATGAGTATCTTATAAACAAACAATATGAGGTTGGCAGGCACTTAAGTGTCTGAGAATTGCAAATTTGTTTGAATTATCCCTTTTGCCTTTGATATTCCATGTAAGGATATTAAGTTTGTTAACAATGGAATACTAGCAAAGGTACAATAAAGTAGGCACAGTCTAGGTCACCACCAATATGTACGAGAAATGTCCCCCCTTCCCATAGTCCCCCACTACCCGTAACCTCCCATGAATAATGCTAACTAACTTAACACAACTAGCTAAGAAAGCAAAACCTCCACCTAAAACATTAAGTACCTGGGCCAAATGCCCACTCCTCTTCTCGTGGTCCATAAGGCAGACCCACCCTGATCCTACAATAAATGTTAGCTCAAGAAAAACATTCACCCCAATACAAGCTATCTGGAAAAGAAAAAATAATCTGAATTGCTTCAATAAATAAGGAAAGACATTCTTGGCAACATGAAGTTCCAATGATTACTGATATGCTGCAAGGGCAAAAGAACCTGCACATATTATAATATATATTAAGCACTGTTGTCATGAAGATCTTATAACACAGTCTCTTAAATGAAGGCTCAATTATTGAAATGCTAAATAATAGTCAGCAAATGAAACAGATCCATGGCAGAAATAAAGAAATAAAGCAGAAATAATGAATTAATAAATGCTAACTGCTCAGCCCAGCAGAAGGAGCTCTAATGCTAGTATTATAAATCAACAAGCTGCTTCATGACCCCACAATAGAGCCTGATGTCAAAACCTCTAGAAAAGCTGAAGGCTAGTACTGGTACAAATAAAAAGAATGCTCCCTTAGT
The DNA here is from genome assembly GCA_016271365.2 of Neoceratodus forsteri. Classification (NCBI taxonomy): domain Eukaryota; kingdom Metazoa; phylum Chordata; order Ceratodontiformes; family Ceratodontidae; genus Neoceratodus; species Neoceratodus forsteri. The sequence continues at coordinate 1,380,630,657 of CM057455.1, forward strand.
GATAAGACAGATAAAACCAGTTCAGAATTCTTCTACTCCCTCATGCAGGAGATGACTGCAGTAAACTTAAAGTTCAGGGTTCTATTTCATGGATTCAACAATGAAAACAGTCCCTTTAATCAGAGGCAGGGCAAATCCAAATGATCAAAAGAAAAGGTCTCCTGAACTCCATACAGTCACAATTGAATACAGAGATTTGGAGCCCAACAGTACTTATGAGAGGGAATGTCTCTGCCAGTGATAGCAGCAAAAAGAAACAAAATTACAGTCATTCTAGGCACTCTGTGAAGAGGTAGCTCCCATTGAAATAGCTGCAAAAGCCCTCAGCCCTTATTACCAAGCAGGTTTGGGTATGGTTTCGGGAGTTCAGCAGCTGCCTAAATCACAGAGTCATACCACTGGGTTTCCGCAGTGGTGTGGACTTCCAACCTGGCTGGGTATAACATCTTGTGCTGGATATGAGCTGCCAACAGTTTTGATTGTATCAGATGGTATGCTGCACGGGTTTGGTGGACCTTATAGGTGAGGTTCTGAACAATGGGCAATCAGGATCCAGACCACTGTAAGGCATCTAAGTGGCATACCTCCTGCAAGATGTGGTACCGGTCCCAGTAATTAAGCAATTTAAAAATTAGTGGTTGTGGTGATTCTCCCAGGGCAGAACTTGCTCTCAATGCCAGTTGGCCCTTTCAGTTATATGACTGGCAATTATGTGGTACACTTTAAATAAAAAAAAAATTGACCAAATACTAAGAATAATATACCATGCAGGATTAAGTATAGTAAAGGGGGTAAATCACCATTTTGCTTAACTAAAAGGATCAAGAGGTTGATAAATAAGAAACATAGGCTGTACAGAGCCACAAAGTGCAATAAAAATGAGGAAGGATGGAATCGATACAGAAATATACAAAGGAAAGTAAAGAAGGAAATCAGGAAAGCAAAGGCAGAATGTGAGATGAAACGGGTTAGTAAAATCAAAGATAACTATAAAGCCATTTTCTCATATGTAAATAACAAAAAGGGTACACAAAATGCTGTTGGGCATTTAATGAATCAGGATAGCTCAATAGTATCCTCAAATAAACAAATGGCTAATATTCAAAGTAAGTATTTTGTTATAGTTTTTAATGCAAAACAAAAACAGGACAGGGGGATAAATTAGTTAAGAGTTACAAAAAGCCCAATCCAACTAGACCAAAAAGACATTAGGGACAGACAAAGTAAAATAAACCCAAACAAATCCCCGGGCCTGGACAGTTTTCATCCTAGAGTTATTAAAGAGCTGACTGATGAAATAACGTTCCCCTTAACTTTTATCTTTCAAACCTTCTTAGACATAAGAGAAGTAGTTGATCCCTGGAAAATAGCTGCAGTGATTCCATTGTACAAAAAAGGATGTAAGAACCCAGCAAACTATAGACTATAGTCCAGTTAGTTTGACGTCAGTCCTATGCAAGATTCCGGAAGGGATTATTAAAGACTACATAATAAATTACTTAAATTATAATAATTTAAATGACAAGACACAGCTCGGCTTCAAGAAAGACAGATAATGTCAAAGAAATATACTGGAGTTTCATGGTAGGGTGAGTAAGATCTTAGATGGAGGAAGATCAGTGGACGTTGTTTTTTTGGATTTCACCAAAGCTTTTGATAAACTACGCCTTCAGGAACTAGTGCAGGTTCTCACTAAACTTGGAATTTGTGGGACTATCACTTCATGGATTTACTCCTGGCTGTCTGACAGAAAACAGAGGGTTAGTGTAAGAGGTGAGTACTCAGACTGGACGGACATGTTGAGTGGGGTCCTGCAGGGGTCAGGGGTCAGTCTTGGGTCTGTGTCTGTTTAATATATTCATCTCCCTGCAATACAATCAGGAAACTTTTTAACAAAATTTGCAGATGACTGCAGCCTGGGAGTTGAGGTAGACAGTCCTGCGGATTCTAGTATACTTTAAGATGCATTAAACCATATCTAAGAATGGTGCAATACACACAAATGTTATCTTAACTTTGATAAGAGCACGGTAATGCACATAAGCAGAAAAAAATCCAAATATTACTTATTACATGGGTAATACTATCCTTAGATGTGTAACAGAAGAGACAGATCTGGGTATCACTGTAACAAATGACCTATAGTTTAAGACACATTGTAAAAATCTAGTCCCGAAAGCAAACAGAGTTCGAAATTGTATAATCAGACACATTTCAAGTAGGGAGAGGAAAGTGTTTATGCCGCTGTATTGTTCCTTGGTGAAATCAGCCTTGGAGTACTGTGCACATGTGTGTACACCATATAATAAAACTGAGATTGACATGGTGGACAGGGTACACAGGAGGGCAACAAGAACTATTTCATATATTAATGGGATGGATTATGAGTCTAGGCTGAGAGAGCTGGACCTGTACACCTTGGAGTACAGGAACACTGGGGGGCATGTGCTTCTTGTACAAGGCCCAGACAGACTGCAATTTATGGGAAAAGACTGGATCTGACCTTTAGGGATCAAATCTACAGCATAAGAGCACATACTCTACAACTGAGGGGGTGAGACATGTTATTCATTCAGAAATGGTTCAGTCAGAGGGTTGTACCTATTTGGAATGCTTTTTAATAAAGGAAATAGTGGGAGGCTCATCCTTAGAGAGTTTTAAATTTAAGTTGGATATACATTACAGAACTAGTGGGCTTCCTTTTTAAGTTATAGCGAGCACCATGGATGTAAGTCTAACAGCTTTGTCAGACCTATGAAACCTATGAAGTGGGCCATCAGGAGATGGGCCAACCACTTTGTCATAAAAAATCCTGAGGAATTTGATAGTGTGAGTCCTCTCTCTTCACTTTCAGGCAGACTCAGAAGCACAAGACAGTTCCTCTGACTTCATCCCTTGAGTTTTATTTATTTTTTATTTTAGTCTTTGGTAACTGGATAAGTTCATTCACCTTGCCTTCCAATTTGGATAAGTTCCTCTTCAGGATAACTACCTCAGGATCCATTCTGTTCTGATAGTCCTATAAGAAAAGATGAGGACGTCTGTGTCTGCCACCCAATGGGTGAGTTCCTGTAGAGCAGGTTTTATATCTTTCATGTCGTCGATAATAACAAAGACAGCTTCTTTTATGGCCATTAGCTCTGAATAGACCAGTTCTGGAGAAAGCTCTGTAGTGGGTGGTATAGCAGGCTGGATCGGTGATGTACTATGGCGTGGTCTCTTCAGCTCTAACGCCAAGGCCTGCACTGTTACTTTATCCTAAAGGGATGTGGTAGCTAGATTTTCCCGAGTTTGAATTTCCATTTTTCTAGTGCACAAATGAGTTCTTAGTGCACTTAGGGACCACAATATATAAAAAATTAGTAGCAGAAAAGACCTGGGAGAGCAAATTGTAATACAATTATCCAGATCAGGATGGAGATCCCAACTAGTGCTGCTCTCATGTTCAGACATCACATGACTTCTTTAGCACTGAATTTTTTAACTGCCAGACCTTTTTACTACCCCTCTAGTTTCTGTAGGTCCCTCTATATCCATTATTCCCTCATGACTGTCTACTCTCCCACATAGTTTTGTGTCATATGTAAAGAGACACAACCTGCCCTGGATTCCCTCACCACTGTCACTAATGAATATGTTGAAGCTGGCCAGATTCAGGACAGAGCCCTGTTAAACCCCACTTGTAACCTCCCTTTCCTCTGATTTAACCCCATTGACTATCTCCCTCTGCTGCCTCCCTTCTAGCCAACTACCAACCCAGTTCACCACTGTTTAGCCCCACCCAGGTCTTCCATCTTTTTGAGTAACCTTTTGTGCATTACCGAATCAGAATCCTTTCTGAAGTCAAAGTGCAGCAGATCCACAGCATGGACCTTGTCTACTTCTTTAGCCACCTAGTCAAAGGAAAAAAATAGGTTAGTCTATTAAGACCTTCTTGCCATGAAACCATGTTGCTTATTATCCTGGAGCCCTTGTTTTGTTTCAAAGCATTGATCTACTCTACTTGCATACTTTCTGAACACTAGGATTGCCCCCAAACAGTACTGCCACTCATGATGTAATAGTCTTCTCTCCTCTCCTCCCCTCCCACTGTATCATTAGTTGCTAGACTCTGAATAATATACTTTTTCACCATTCCTAAAATATTTTTGTTTTATGTCTCTATGAGCCATCCTCAGTTTTTGCTCTTGAACTGAATTATCAAAGTACATGAAAAATGTTAGTCCCATTAAAATCTATATATCTGCTTTTCTTCATTTCCAAAAGTTGTCATTCTTTTTCTTGATATCTTAACAACTTAGAAAAAATATACTTGGCTTAGTAGTAGTTCCCATATTTTATTCCTTAATCCAAATGGGTATTCCATGAGCACATTCAGTTTCCTCTTCACCTGACAGATCTGTGAACATATAACCATGCAAACATGGGAAATAAGACCACCAATACATCAAGTTAATTCCTCCATCTACTCAACTGGCATACCATGCCCCTCTTTTCATCAAGGTGTAATACTTATGGTACACCGTCAACCACCTTAGGACTCGGTGTCTTTAATTTTAAAAACACATTTAATGATCAGTCCCATTCTGTAGATATTGCTGGAAAAGCTAGCAGTTTGATTCTGATTCTTTTTGATTTTTAAAGTGAAAAACAGACTGACCACTATACTTGTGTTACCACACAAAACATGTTAGTTTACATTCCTTGATCAAGTCTCACTGCCTCTTTCCTGGACTTGGGAACACCCCTAACAGAGTCTAACAACTTATGATGCAATGGGAGAAGAGGATACTGTTGCATCATGAGTGGGAGTACTGTTTGGGAGTGTTCCTAGTGTACAGAAAGTATGCAAGGATTTGAAACAAAACAAGGTTAGGCATAATTACACTATAAGCATGCATTTCAGTTCTATTTAGAAAAGAAGCACATAAAAAACTAGCAACAGCAACACATTTTAGAGAAGGCAGGCAATAATAAATTGCGGGGTTTCATCTAGAAATAAGATATTGCACAACTGGTGGACAGTATCCCTTATAAGACTGAAGGTTTAAACAGTATTGACTGGCACCACTTGATCTGGAAGCCTGTTCCAAGTGTTCTCAACTCATTCTGTGCATTTTTCTTCTGGTATTTATTTTGGGGCTCAAATGTGAACTTTTAGCTTGATTGGTTTAAATGGTGTATACAGGAGAACCACAGTCTGTTCAAGATCATGAGATTGCTAGAGAGGCAGTCACATCATACAGATCATTGTTTTTGTATCAGCCTCTCACTCCATTGCAAAGAGAAAGAGAGAGAGAGAGAGCACTCTCATGCTAGGCATTGCTCTGGTACTGTACATCTGGTATCTAGACAGATCTCTGATTACAGTAGCTACAGTAGTTTAGCATCAAAAACCGCACATGACAAAAAATTCATGTCCATAAAAATACACCACAAGACAGAATTTTTTTTTGGTGCAGGTAAATCCAACCTGCCAGCACTGAAACGCGATATTTAACTTAATGTGGGGGTGTCAGGCTGAGCTGTGCACCAGGCTCAGGAGCAGGAGGCCATTTTCTGGGCAGTGGGCAAGGCTAAACATTGAATATAGGAAATGTTGGTTGCCGCCATTACTACCTACTTTGCAGCTATCTTCCCAAGTAATTATAAAGCTATTTACTCTGTCTCAACTTTGCTTGACCCCATTAATGTGATTTTGCACTCACCACCACTGCCAGTAGGCAGTTTCATGACTCAACCACTCTCTCTATAAAGTAAAACTTCTTCACATTCCTCCTGAATCGACCCCCTGCAAATTTACATACGTACCTTCTAGTGTTTGACCCACCATTCCAGATAATTGTTCTTCACAGTTTACCTTGCTTATTCATTTTAGGAAGTTGAAGGTGTCAGTCATGTTGTCCTTCTCCCTTCTGGTCTCCAGTGAGTACATATTCATTATCCTGAGCTGATCCTTATATGATCTGCCCAGCTGGCCATAATTCATTTTGGTTACCTGATACTGCATCTTCTCCAGCCTGTTCCTGTCTTTCTTTAGGTAGGGACTCCAACACTTGGCACGGTATTCTTGATGGAGGTCTCAGCACTGATCTATAGAGAGACAGTATTATCTCTTTCCTCCTGCTATCAAAATTCCTCCCAATACACATCATCATTCTGGTTGCCTTGCTATAGGCCTTGCTACATTAGCTAGTTTGTTTTAAGGAGTTGCTAATAATGATTTCCAGGTCCCTTTTCTCAGAAGTAGTGCCAGACTTAAAAACACCAGCCAATATTTCATCATGAGGTTCTTGTTCCCTATGTACATTGTTACATTTTTGGTGTTGGATGTCAGTTACAAAACCTTGGATCACCTTGCCAACCTTTACAGATCTCTCAAACTCTCTTACCTTGTATTCACTGTTTACCCTACCACAGAGCTTAGTGTCATCTGTGCCATGAACTCCTTTCTCCCATGCCACTAATGAAGATTGACCCCTTCTATGACCAACAAGAGATCTCCCTTGCCCCTATTTGACCCTGTTTACCACCACCATCTGTTGTCCCTCCCAACCAGCTCCCACTCATCTAGCTAGTTACTTCACTGCTTCCCCTTGTAGCTTCATTTACCCTATGTGTAGGAATGCTGTCCTGAGAGACATCCACAAGTCTTTACCCCTTCTGACTCATAAACATCCCTTAGTCTGCAGTTCATCTTGAAGGCTGAAGTAACCCATTAATACTATTTCTCCCAATTCTGCTTCTTTCATTATTATCCATTCCAGAACTTCATCCATTTCCTCTGTTTAATCTGACGGCTTGTACACTGCCTCTACCCTGTTTTTTCTTCCAACCCCTTCATCACATGTATCTATAGTGAATTTGCCTCTACCCCCTCCTTGACTGCTGTATCTTCCAACACCCAAGTATCTTCCCTCAGGTACACTGCTACCCCTCCCCCTCCTGTTTTCCCTGTTCTTCATGAAGATCTTGTACCCTGGAACATTTAGACCGTGGCAGTTATTTGAATTAGCCCAAGCTTTAGTAATGGCAAATATGTCTATTTCCTCTGCAGCTGTCACTGCCTGCACTTCATCCATGTTGTTACAGTACTTCTGACATTTGCATACAATATCTTCCATTTTTCTCCCTCCCCCTTTTAGGACAGAAACATAGAAACATAACATCTGTCATCAGAAAAGGAAAGCTTTCCCACTCTATCTACCCCAGTGTTCCCTGCCTATTCTTGCTCAGCAGACCCTATCGGGTCTCCAGTGAACCTTCCCTCTCGATACCTCTGTTCTGATATACACCTATGTTTATCCTATGTATGATTGAAGCCCTCCATCATTCTAACATCTACCATTTCAGCTGGCAGTCCATTACATGTGTCTGCCACTCTCTCACTGAAGAAATATTTCCTCACATCTCTCCTGAACTTCTCCCCTCCAGCTTCATTGCATCACCCCTAGTCCCAAGAGCTCATCCTTATTTGGAGGAGGCTCCCCTCCTGGACACAGTTCACCCCTGTATAGTACTTGTACAGTAAGTCTTGATCATGTTACCTCTCATTCTCCTCTCCTCTAAGGTGTACATGTTCAGATTCCTCAGTCTCTCCTCACAGGGCTTTCCTTACAACCCCTGCATCATTTTGGTTTCCCTCCTTTGCACGCCTCCACACCACCTCCTTCCTTATACCCCATCTGCATTGTGCTAAGCTGTCCCCCTCTTAGCCACATCCCTCTAATAGTCCCTTCCATACTGCTTGTTTGAAGGACCTACTAGGATTCCACAGTGCTCTTGTTCTGGTTTATGTGCACTATTACATCCACTCCTCTAATGAAAACATGTAATATCTGCCCTAGTGCCACCCTCCACTAAAATGCAGATAGTCCCTTCAAAACAGTATTGTGTTGACTTATGTTGGGGTGGCCAAAAATGATGGGGTAATTTTAGCTATTTAATTAAAGCACAGAAGCAGTTATATAAGATTCAGCAGAAGAATGCCTCCCCTCCACCACATAAAAAAGGTGTGCCAACATTTAACATAGAAACAGAAAGTGATGGCAGATGGGGACCAAAGATCCATCTAGTCTGCCCTGAGTGCTAGCCACCCCCTTAGAATTTCTTAGAGACAATCCCTTTATGCCTATCCCAAGCAGATTTGAATTGACCTACTGTTTTAGAGTCAATGACTTCTGCAGGTAGGCTATTCCATGGAGCCATCACCCTTTCCATAAAGAAGAACTTATGCATCTTACCCCAGAACCTCCCTCCTCTTAATTTCATTTCATGACCCCTTGTCCTTCTGGAGCTATTGATCAGAAAGAGTTCCTGGGTTAGGACTCTGTTTACACCCTTAAGGAACTTGAATGTCCCTATCATGTCACCCCTATTTCTGCGCTGCTCCAGTGAGTACGTGTTGAGTTGCCATAATCTGCTTTTGTATGGCAATTCATGAAACCCTTGTACCATTTTTGTGTCCCTCCTGTGTACTTTTCTCTAGTCTATCTATGTCCTTCCTGAGATAAGGCCTCCAGAACTGGTAACCCATGAAGTGGGAGCATGAGGAAGGGCGCCATTCATTACGGTGACACCTTTCTCGCACAATCCACTCATGGTGACCGATGGGTAGGGTGACTGGATGCGGGGGTGGGCGAACTAGGTGACAGGATGTCGCTATACGTACATGTGTGGGGGGTGGGAGTGAGCATGTCGAGCATGGGCTGGGAGGTGGAGAGGCTGTAGGGGGTGGTGCTGCGGTTGTCGGTCAAGCTGCGGCATGACGTCGTGGATTGGGCTATGGCTGGGGTGGCTGAGGTACTGAGTTTGGGTCCGGGCACTGGTGTGACTTTTATTGCGCCCGGCCACAAACCTTTTAATTTTTACTACTTTCACCCCCGACATGCACTTCCCCTGGAGTTGAGAATCCTTAAGTAGGGGGTGGGGAGTAACACCCCCGAGGGGTGTGGAAAGTAGTAAATATGTCCTGGCACCGTTGTGCTGGTGTGTGTAGTTGTCAGAATGCCAAAATGTGTTCGCACTCTGACTGAGCGATATAATCATGATTGCTTTTAGGCATTCACCATTATCACATAGACCCTCCAGAACTATATGCAGCACTCGGTTCCATGTCAGAATATCGACAACCATGTTGCTGACATCCTGAACAGTGGCGGGAACAATGCCGACAGTCGGCATTGTTCCCGTCAGGACACAGTGTTTTGTTTGCAGGGGGCTTTGCTCACCGCACCCCCATCTCTAAATATCCAACTCTGAGTCAGAGTTTGTTCGGGGTCAGTGTGAAACACTGGGTGTCACGGTGCCATTGCACAACAGACCACCACAGTGACCTGGCTAGATCAGTCCCTGTGGTGGACTTTGCTGCACTATTTTCATTTTGCTGATGTGATAATGCTAATGCAGTACTCAAAGTGGGGCCTTATCAGGGGCTTGTATAGTGGCATGATCACTTCCCTCTTTCTACTTGTGATGCCCCTTTCTATGCATCCCAGCATTTTGACGGCTTTTTGCACAGCTTTTTGCACCGCTTTTTCATATTGTCTGACCACTTTTAAGTCATCAGAGATGATGACCCCAAGATTCTGCTCCTGTTTGCTGGCTGTTAGCTGCTACCCTCCCAGATAGTAGACAGTCCCTGTGTTGCTCCTGCTCAGGTGCATCACTTTGCATTTTTTTACATTAAATTTCAACTGTCACATGTTGGATCCTTTTTCTAACTTGAGCAGGTCACTTTTCATTTGCTCCACTCACTGAGCAGTGTCCACTCTGTTGCAGATCTTTGTGTCATCTACAAATAGACTCACCTTCCCACCCAGCCCCTCAGTGATGTCACTTATGAAAATATTGAAGAGTAAAGGACCCAGATCAGACCCCTGTGGCACCCCACGGGTCACCCCCTATCACCTGATGCTGCCCCGTTGACCATCATTGACTGGTTCATCTGACTAAGTCAGCTCCTAACCCATGATACCACTTCCTGAACTACTCCTGTATGCTTGAACCTATTTAGTAGTCATCTGTGTGGGACTGAGTCAAAGACTTTGCTAAAGTTGAGGTAGATAACATCCACGGCTCCCCCCGGGCCACTAACTTAGTAACCGAGTCGAAAAACTCAATCAGATTAGTCTGGCAGGACCTTCCCTCTGTGAAGCCATGTTGTCAGCTGTCCAGTTGTCCAGTTTCTTCCAGGAAAGTTGGAATTCTTTCCTTTAGCAGGGTTTCCATCATTTTGCCTACCACCGAGGTGAGACTGACAGGGCAGTAGTTAACCACCACCTTCCTGCTCCCTCCTTTATGTATGGGACCCCCTATTGTCCTTTTCCAGTCTTGTGAAACAATTCCCTCTCTCTGAGATCTGCTAAAAGGATCTGCTAGAGGTGCTGTCAATACATCCCTAAGTTCTCTCAGTATGTGTAGGTGGATGTTGTCTGGCCTCACGGCTTTATCTATCAGTAGTTTATTGAGTTCAGTCCTTACCCTCTCTACTGTGAAAGGGCGCGTGTCTACCCTCCTTTTGCAATTACTGGTGTGCCCATTTCCAGGGTCCTCCTTTGTAAAGACAGAACAAAAGTACTCATTTGAGACCTCTGCCTTCTCTCTCTCTCTCTGTCTTCTTCTATTTTCTTTCCCTCACTGCTTATTAGTCTAACAATACCCCCATATTTTACCTTTTGTCACTTATGGAAACATAGAAACTTAGAAAGTGATGGGAGATGGGGACCAAAATCTAGTCTGCCCTGAGCCCTACTCCCCTCCAAAGGATTTCTGTGAGATAATCCCCTTGTGCCTGTCCCCAGCTGCTTTGAATTCCACTACTGTTCTGGAGTCAATGACTCCAGCCGGTAGGGCATTCCATGGGTCAGCCACCCTGTCTGTGAAGAAAAACTTTTTTTTGTTGCCCATGAACCTTCCTCCCTTTAATTTCATCTCATGTCTTCTTGTCCTACTTGTGCTATTGTCCATAAAGAGCTCCTGGGTGGAGACTCTGTTTATACCATTCAGAAATTTGAATGTCTCAATCATGTCCTCTCTATCTCTGTGCTGTTCTGGGGAGTACATGTTGGTTTCCTGTAACCTCCTTTCATATGGTAATTGATGGAGACCATGTATCATTTTTGTTGCCCTCTTCTGCAGTTAGGATAGAACATTAGGTAGAAGACAGATTTACAAAGTTGTCTTGTAAAATGTTCAGGCAGTACCATATAAGTTACATTCACAATAAAACATACTTATAAAAGACATAATGAAAATTCACACCAAATTTATCTACAATATGTCCTTCCTAAGATAGGGTCTCCAGAAAGAACTGGATGCAGTACTCAAGGTTGGGTCTCACCAGTGACCTGTATAGTTGCAGGATCACCTCTTTTCTTCTACTTGTGATGCCTCTTCCTATGCATCTCAGCATTCTACTGGTCATTTTTGCTGCATTTTCACACTGCCTACCTTCAGATTGTCTGATATGATAACTCATAGATCCCTCTCCTGCTGGGTGGTTGCTAGTTTCTCCCCTCCCAGATAGTAGTCCATCTCTGGGTTGCTTCTGCCCAGATGCATAACTTTACACCTTTTTGCATTGAATTTTAACAGCCACAAGTTGGACCAGTGTTCCAGCTTGAGTAGGTCACTTTTCATTTGCTCCACCCCCTGTGCTGTGTCCACCTTGTTGCAGAGTATAGTGTCATCTGCAAATAGGCACACCTTCCTGATCAACTCCTCTGTTATATCTTTGATGAAGATACTGAAGAGTAATGGTCAGAGTATGGACCTCTGTGGCACCCTGCTTGTCACCTCCCTACCCCTGATGCTGCCCCATTTACTGTCACTGATTGTGTTCTCTGTTCAAGCCAGTTGCTCACCCATGTTAATGCTTCCTGCCCCACCCCAGTATGGGTGAATTTGTTTAGTAGCCTTCTGTGTGGCACAAAGTTGAAGGCCTTGCTAAAGCCTAGGTAGATAACATCAATAGCTCCCCCCTGGTCCTCAGCCCTATTAAATCAGTCAAAGAACTCAATCAGGTTAGTCTGGCAGGACCTTCCTCCTGTAAAGCTGTGCTGTTGCACATCTAGCTTCTGCCAGAGAACAAGCAGAGCACCAGAAGGAAGGAGCAGCTGGTATAACTAAACTTATCTACTGGGACTAAGAACTAGAACTCTTGTACTGGGACCTTCAATTTAGGGTAAAAAAAACAGTGTGTTTGTCAGAGTTAGTTGAAGTGAATTGTTATCTGTGTTATCTATGAAGTTATCTAGGTGCTTGTCACAGGTAGCTGGAAGGAATTATCTGTGAAATTAACTAAGTGTAGAAAGATTTACAAAGTAGGGGGAGTGGCTTAGCTAGAAGGAACCAGGTTAAAACCAGATTTAAACATGGCCCCAGATAGCTTCTGCCAGAGAACAAGCAGAGCACCAGGAGGAAGGAGCTGCTGGTATAACTAAACTTATCTACTTGGACTAATAACTAGAACTCTTGTACTGGGACCTTCAATTTAGGATAACAAAAAAGTTAGTGTGTTTGTCAGAGTTAGTTGAAGTGAATTGTTATCTGTTATCTGTGTAGTTATCTAGGTGCTTGTCAAAGGTGGCTGTAGGGAATTATCTGTGAGATTAACTAAGTGTAGAAAGATTTGCAAAGTAGGGTGCAGTGGCTTAGCTAGAAGGAGCCAGGTTAAAACCAGATTTAAACACTGCTCTAGATAGCTTCTGCCAGAGAACAAGCAGAACACCAGGAGGAAGGAGCTGCTGGTATAACTAAACTTATCTACTTGGACTAAGAACTAGAACTCTTGTACTGGGACCATCAATTTAGGGTAAAACAAAGTTAGTGTGTTTGTCAGAGTTAGTTGAAGTTAATTGTTATCTGTTTTCTGTGTTATCTGTGTAGCTATCCAGGTGCTTGTCACAGGTGGCTGTAATGAATTATCTGTGAAACTAACTAAGAGTAGAAAGATTTACAAAGTAGGGGGAGTGACTTAGCTAGAAGGATCCAGGTTAAAACTAAATTTAAACACTGCCCTAGATAGCTTCTGCCAGAGAACAAGCAGAGCACCAGGAGGAAGGAGCTGCTGGTATAACTAAATGTATCTACTTGGACTAAGAACTGGAACTCTTGTACTGGGACCTTCAATTTAGGGTAAAAAAAAGTTAGTGTGTTTGTCAGAATTAGTTAAAGTTAATTGTTATCTGTTATCTGTGTTATCTGTGTAGTTGTCTAGGTGCTTGTCACAGGTGGCTGAAGGGAATTATCTGTGAAATTAACTAAGTGTAGAAATATTTGCAAAGTAGGGGAAGTGGCTTAACTAGAAGGATCCAGGTTAAAACCGGATTTAAACACTGCCCTAGATAGCTTCTGCCAAAGAACAAGCAGAGTACCAGGAGGAAGTAGCTGCTGGTATAACTAAACTTATCTACTGGGACTATATTGACCTCCTTCGCTCCCCTCCACCCCCCCCACCCAAAGGCGGTTCTACTTTTACAGGCACAGGATTTAACTGACAACAGGAACTTACTGTTTGGGAGCAGGAAGTGAGTGATCACAGAGCCACCAAAGACTCGCCATCCTAAAAGGGCAAGAGTAGCTCTCCATCCCCCCTAGCTGCTGGAGGTCTGACTCTGAGCAAGTAAGGAGACTACTGAGAAATATAGGAACTTCTTGTCTCAGAACAGGAAGAGCAGGAGCTAAAAGGGCACAGAGGCAGTATGTAAGTAGGGACAGAAAAAAAAGAAATAGACAAACAGAGGCAACAGTAAGTATTCCAAACAACAATTAGGGGGTCAGAAATAAGACATAATGGGAGTGGTACAGTGCAGTGGTAAGCGCAGCAGTCTTCCAGGAGACATGCTGGAGGATGTGGTGTTGTCCCATCTGCAAGCACCTCTCTGGGCTGAGAGATGAGTTCCTCTCCAGGCTGAGTTGGCCAGGTTTTGTGGGACCTCCTCTCCCACCCAGGGGCCACCAGGGTCACTTCCATTGCCTCAGAGAGTGCCAAGAAAGAGGAGCGCTTGCACCACAGTAGGCTCAGGGAGGGTGAGGGTGGTGGAACAGAGGCACATACCTCCAGTTGTACCTCTCCACTATTTCTATGCCATTCTGGAAAAGTGTGTTTCCTCTATGGAGGCACCCACAGTGGAGACCAAGGAGGATGCTAGGAACCTCCACAAAGGAGACCCACAGGAGGGTGGCATGAGACCCCACAGGGGAAGGAAACAACTCCTGGTGGGGGACTCCATTGTTAGGAAAGTAGAACTGGGGGAAGAAGGGGAGAGGGAGATAAGGTACCTGCCTGGTGCCATGGCTTGGAGGGACAGGGAGCAAATACTCAGGATCGCAGGAGCAGCTACACAGGAGAGAGAGCTGGATGTCATTGTCCACCTAGGGACAAATGACCTGGCTAAGAAAGGGATCAGAGCAGTGCAAGAAGCATTTGTCGAGATGGGGAGGGGCCTTAGACAAATAGCACACACGATAACCTTCTCAGAGGTGCTGCCTGTCTATGGCACAGGTGAGGCTAGGGTGCTCCACACCATAGGTATCAATCAGTGGTTGAAAAACTAGTACAGAGCTCAGGGATTTGGCTTCATTGGGGATTGGGGGTCCACCTGGAAGGATGCAGGCCTATACTGTCATGATGGTCTGCATCTGTCCAGGACAGGAACCAGGATCCTAGGTGAAAGGTTTAAATGCTTCATTGGCAAGCATTTAAACTTGCCAAGGGGGGAGGCACTAGAGAGGAGCAGGGAAATCCTAGGCCCCCCAAAAAAATAAGGGTACTAAGTGAGGCAGACACCAACATAGAGATGTTGATAGGGAGAAGTGCAGGGGTAAATGGAGAAAGTGATAAATGCAATAAGGACAGGGATGGGGCACAAAGGGGTAAGGCCATCAAAAATGGAGGGTAATGAGCACCAACACCCATAGTCTGGGCAAAAAGCTCCCTAAACTGGTGGCCTTGATGGAAGAGGGATGCCTGGATATTGTAGCAGTCACAGAAACATGGTACACAGAGAACCATGACTGGGATGTTAACATACCAGGGTACACAACCTATAGGAAAGACAGGGAGGGGAGAAGAGGGGGCGGAGTAGCTCTCTATGTAAGGGAAGGGATAAAAGCAACTGAACTAAAGAATAAACAGGGAGGAAAGGAGGCACTGTGGGTCACCTTAGAGACTAGAAATGGCACCACAATCTGCACAGGGGTTGTATACAGACCCCCTTGTCAGGGGGAAGGAATGGACAAGGATATGATAGAAGGCATACTTAGGATGGCAGAGAAATGGAAGATACTGTTGATGGGGGACCTTAATATGCCAGATATCAACTGGAGCACCTTTGCTGCAGCCACATCCAAAAGCAGAGCCATTCTCAATGCTCTTCAGGTGGCATGCTTCAGACAGCTAGTTTTGGAACCTACTCATGAGGGAGCAATCTTAGACCTCATACTCTCAAATGGAGACAGTGAGAGGATCTCAGATATAGAAATAGGTAGCCATTTTGGAACAAGTGACCACCAAACAGTGCAGTTCATGATAAACTCAGCTATAGAGTCAAGACATACAAAAGTGAGGATTCTGGACTTCAGGAGGGCTGACTTTGACAAGATGGGGGAGTGCCTTAGAAAAGCACTAGCAAACAGGCTAGAAGGAGGGGTGGAGCAACAATGGGGAAATATCAAAACTGCCATCACAGAGGCAACAAGCCTTTGTGTGAAGCAAATAAACAAATCAAAATGAAAGAAAAAGCCACTATGGTTCTCAAAAGAGGTGGTGGTGAAGTTAGGAGAAAAAGATAGCATTTAGGAAGTATAAGGAAACACAGAAGGAGCAGGACAGAGAACTGTACCAGTTATCGCAGAAGGCAGAAGGAAACAGGGAGGGTAGTCAGAATAGCAAAGGCCCAAACTGAGGAAAAGATAGCCAACTCAGTTAAGAAGGGAGATAAAACCTTTTTATGGGTATATCAGGGAGCATAGAAAGACAAAGGGAGGGATAGTGAGGCTGAATAGAATGAACGGTGGGTGGGCAGAGAGGGATTGTGAAAAAGCAGGGATACTGACTGAATACTTCTGTTCAGTATTCACAAAACAGGAGGTGGGGGAGGTGCCTAATCCAGTTAACAGAAGCACCCTGGATAGTGGGGTCGATATCAGTCCTTTCACAGAAGAAAGGGTTCTGAAAGAACTTCTAAAACTGAAGGTGGACAATGCAATGGGGCCAGATGGAATTCACCCCAGAATTCTAAAAGAATTAACCAGAGAACTAGTGACACCACTGACTACCCTTTTTAACAAATCATGGGCAGGATGGTGTGGTACCTGAGGACTGGAAGAAGGCAGATGTGATTCCCCTTCACAAAAGTGGGACCAAGACAGAGGCAGGAAACTACAGACCTGTCAGTTTGACCTCTGTGGTAGGGAAAGTGATGGAATCACTTCTGAAGGAAAGAATTGTTGAGTATCTAGAGGTCAGTGGGGCACAGGACCCAAGGCAGCATGGATTCACAGTAGGAAGGTCATGTCAGATGAATCTAATTGATTTGTTTGACTGGGTGACCAAAGCAGTAGACCAGGAGGGGTGTGGACATGGCCTACCTAGACTTTGAGAGGCATTTGACACAGTCCCACACAAAAGATTAATAGTCACATTAACCAGCCTGGGAGTGGGTCCTAGGGTGATAGCTTGGGTAAAACATTGGCTGGACAACAGGACACAGAAAGTAATTGTAAATGGAGTCCACGCTGAAGAAAGAGGGGTTACCAATGGGGTACCGCAGGGTTCATTACTGGGTCTAGTCCTTTTTAATGTCTTTGTAAGTGACATTGCAGAGGGACTGGAAGGAAATGTATGCCTCTTTGCAGATGACACAAAGATTTGCAACAGGGCTGATACACAAGGAGGCGAGGAAAGGATGATAAGGGACTTGGCAAGGTTGGATGGAATGGTCAGAAATATGGCAGCTTGGAATCAATGCAAAGAAGTGCAAAATAATGCACCTGGGAAACAAAAACCCAGGGGAAGATTACACAATGGGAGGGGGGGTAGAAACAACAAAAATGGAAAGGGACCTGAGGGTAATCATATCAGATGACCTTAAGGTTGGAAAGCAATGTAAGAAGGCAGTAGGGAGGGCTGGGGGGATACTGGGATGTATAGGGAGGGGCATCACCAGCAGAAAACAGGAAGTTGTTATCCCCCTGTACAGACAGTTCATGAGACCCAATCTGGAGTACTGCGTCCAGTTCTGGAGACCCCATCTCCACAAGGACATAGGCAGGATGGAGGCAGTTCAGAGGAGGACAACTAAATTGATGCAGGGTCTGCAACAGAAGCCATACAAGGAGAGGCTAAAGGAGTTTAATATGTATACCCTTGAGGAAAGGAGGGAGAGGGGGACATGATAGAAATGTTTAAGTACCTCAGTGGAATCAACAAAGTCCAAGAGGGTAGCATCTTTCAGAAAAAGAGATGTGCAAGTACAAGGGGACACAATTTGAAGATAGAGGGAGGATGGCTCAGGGGCAATGTGTGGAAGTATTTTTTCACAGAGAGGGTGGTGGATGCATGGAACAGCCTTCCTGAGGAAGCTGTGGGATCTAAAACTGTGGGAGAATTCAAGAATGTATGGGACAGACATAAGGCAATTTTTGTGGTGGGGTAGGAGGAAATGGGCTGTTGGTTGAATGGGATCTGCAGCTTGTCCTCTAGGTGGGGAAATGGGCAGACTAGGTGGGCCAAGCAGTCCTTATCTGCCATCAAAGTCTATGTTTCTATGTTTCTAGCTGACTGGTTTCCTCCAGGAATGCCATAATCCTATCTTTCAGCAGAAACTCCATCATTTTTCCCACCATTGAGGTGAGGCTGATCGGGCAATAGTTCCACATCTCCTCACTGCTACCACCCTTGTGTATGGGGACCACTATTGCTTTTTTCCAGTCCTGGGGGACAGTCCCATCTCTCAAGGATCTGCTGAAAAGATCTGCTAGTGGTGCAGCCAATTCATCACTACATTCTCTCAATATGTGTTGGTGGCTACCATCTGGCCCCATGGCTTTATCCACTTTTAGTTTCCATAGTTCTATCCTTACCCTCTCTTCTGTGATTGGGCTAGTATCCACCCCCATGGTGTTTCTTGACCCCCTTTGGGGTGGGTCCATTTCCAGGTGCCTTCTTAGTAAAGACTGAGCAAAAGTACTCATTTAAGACTTCTACCTTTTAGCTATCTTCTTCTATCCTCCCATCCCTGCTTATGAGCCTGACAATTCCCCCCTTTTGCTTTCTTCTATCGCTAATGTACCTGAAGAAGTTCTTATTGCCTCCTTTAAACCCCCATGCTATGTCTTCCTCAGCTTGTGATTTTGCCTTTCTGATCGCCCTACCTGCCTCCTTTAATCTGAACCTGTATGCCTCCTCATCTTTTTCACTGTATGAGCCCTTATATCTTTGGAATGCCACTCTCTTTTCCCTTGCTGCAGCTGCTACCATTTTTCTGAACCAGAGTGGATTCCTTGTTTTCTTTGCTTTACTGACCATCCTGGATTATTTTGTTGTAGCTTCTACTAGATCTTCCTTTATGTTTACCCAACTTTCCTCCATCCCTCCTTGTGCCTTCCTCTTCAGGATATCCCTAAAGCATATTCTCATCTGAGTGAAGTCTGTTCTTCTGAAGTCTATGACCCATATCTTAATGTGGCTTGTTTCCTTGACCTTATTGACCTTGAACCAGACAGATTTGTGGTCGCTTGACCCCAGATGGCATCCAACCTCCACCTCTGGGACCTTGCTGCTGTTTGTGAGCACCAGGTCCAGGACTATGTTTTCTCTAGTGGGGGCTGTGACGAGCTGATGAAGTCCAGCCCTTCCCAGGGTGTTTAGTAAATTTCTTCTCCTAGCTATGGATGCTGCACAGGAGTTCCAGACTACGTCCGGGAGGTTGAAGTCCCCCATCAGCATGACTTCTCCTTTTTCTGACATATTTACTATGCTTTCCAGTATTCCTTTGCCTCCATCTTCCCCTTGTGAGGGAAGCCTATATATCACTCCTAGTCTGAGGGCTGAGCATGTCCCTGGTTTGAGAGTGACCCAGAGCACCTCTGGTTCATCTAGTGTCCTTTGGACCTCCATTGCTTTTATGTCCTCCCTTATGAATAATGCAACACCTCCAACCCCCACCCCAACATCCTTTTCTGTCTTTCCTGAATAATTTTTAACCTGGGGTAGAAACATCCCATTCATGGCTATTATTTAGCCATTTTACTGGTACTGCAACCCAGTCCAACCCTGCA
Source organism: Neoceratodus forsteri (assembly GCA_016271365.2). Classification (NCBI taxonomy): domain Eukaryota; kingdom Metazoa; phylum Chordata; order Ceratodontiformes; family Ceratodontidae; genus Neoceratodus; species Neoceratodus forsteri. Next base: position 1,380,649,941 of record CM057455.1, read on the forward strand.
TGTGCTATTGTGGCTGAGAGTTCTGAGATTTTGCTAGCTGGACTCCGGGCATTTGTCATCATTTCCTTTCAGAGTCCAGCATTTTTGATCTTTTGTTCCTTTGTTTGCAGTTGCTGTCTATGTTATGTGATCGTGAGAGTCATGCTTTCTTGGTCTTGAGGGTGGTGGCTGAGGTTCTATGTTCCTGCTTCTATCTAGCCACCACCATCTTGTCCTTTAGTTTAAAGTCCTGGCAAATAAGTTGTGTTTTTGCCCTAATGCCCTTATGCCCTCCCTGTTGAGGCAAAGGCTGTTATATTTAAAGTAAGTCCTTCCCAGAAATCTTTCCAGTTGCTGAAGAAGGTGTGTCCCTTTTCTGACCACCAAGCGTGGAGCCAACTGTTCACTTCTGTGATTTTGGCTTATCTTACCTTTCCTTGGTCTTTTCTCTTCTCCCATATTTGGAGTACTTTGGAGAAGGCCAGGGCAAATGAAAAGGAGGTCAGTCTTTTCCCTAGACTGGAGATATGCACCTTGGCTTGTTTGACAGAATGGTTTGTGATATTGTTAGTTCCTATGTGAACGACGATGGTCTTGATATCCCATTCCTTACTGATGCAGTACTCTATGCAGCCTGTATCCCTTGCTGTGGCCTCAGGGAGACAGCTGATCACTATGTCCGTTTGGTTGGTCCCGTTTAAATGTGAATCTACTCCACGTATCATGGAGTTTCCCACAAAGATTAGTTTCTTCCTTCTCTTGGTGGGAGTGTTTGTCCTGTTAGTTTTGTCCTGATGATGGATTTGGTGCTGCTGCATCCCTTCCCTCTGGCCTAAGTCAGGGTGCTTATCATTCTCTGACTTGAACACATGTGAAGGGCCCCACTCTGGCTGCTGTCAGGTTGATGCTGCTGAGCCCTAGAACCCTGGCATGAGCAGTTACCTGGTCCCTGGCATATCCGAGCTAGTAGTGCAAACCTGCTATGCAGCTGTACACCTGCCTTTCTAGAGCTTTCCACTTGGTGAGCCTTGCTGCAGTACGCTTTTCCTCCTTACACTACCTGCCAACCCCCATGGGTGGCCAGTCTTCTGTGGTAGAGGGCTAGTGCTGGGGTATTGGTGGTGCTGGGGCTGGATTCCAAGTTCTTATGCTGTAGTTTAGTTCCTGCTTTAGGTGGGTTATTGTTGTCCATGCCTCCTTGAGTTACACTCAGAGGTCACTTAAGGCCCAGCATATGGGACAATAGCCTATCTCCTGGATCTAAACCCTATAAGAGAGTGCCCTGCAGTGGTTACAGAGCCTGATATCCATTTCTGTTAGTCCCCTACTTGTTTTAACAGATCTTTAATTCTTTTTAATTTTGTATTTTGTATTTATATGTGTGTTTTTTTTGTTTATTTTGTTTGTTTTTTGTTTTATATTGATTTTTATTTTATTGTTCTCTTATCTTTGTGTCTTTCCCTTACAGGTTTGCTTTCTTTTGAGAGAGGATGCCAACTGTGATATGTAGGTGAGATGCAGGAATGAAGTCACACCCCCTTCTAGGTATGGCAGGAAGTGTGGAGCTATAAACGTGGATCACCCTTGGGAGGGTGGGATTGGTGGAGGGAGTGTTTAGGTAGTCTGATGATGCCACTGTCTGCCATCAAATATCAATCTCCTGAGTTTGTGGTGTACTGCCCCAGTGCTGCTACTATAGGCAGGTGCCTTTGTAGGGAGTAAAAGAGAAAGATCAGGATAAAAAAAAAAGTTAGTAATTACAGCTCCTTTGACCAAAGCTGTTGGGGGAAGATAAGAAGCCACAGCACTTTGTGGCGTTAACCGTGAGATAGAAGTTTCACTTCCTTAGGCCAGAGTCCTGCCATTGGCAAGTGTGGGTGCTTCCGAGGGTGAAGTATCAGCTCTTTCTATTTGCAGCTCAGCAGACTGGAATGAAAGTGGTTTAGAGTCTCTGGTAGCCTCCTCTCCTCCTAGCCCAATATGTCTGCTGTGAGTCCTTTCTGTCAGCTGCTTTTAAGGGAGAGTTCTCCCTCATTTGAATGTGGTGCCTGCCCTTATTCACTGCTACTTCAGTGATGTCACCTGTGACATGTCCACCAAGTCCCCATGCGGCAACTGGTATTCTGACGATGCCACTGTCTGCCGCCAAAAAACAATCTCTTGAGTTTGCAGTGTACTTCCCCTGTGGTGCTTCTACAGACAGGTGCCTTTGCTAGGGAGTAAAAGAGAAAGATCAGGCCAAAAAATAAGTAGTGAGTAATTACAGATCGTTTTACCGAAGCTGCCTGGGTGAGATGAGAACCCACAGTGCTTTGCGGTGTTAACTGTGAGATGGAGGTTTCGCCTCCTTAGTCCAGAGTTCTGCACCTAAAGAAGGTTTTTCTTTCCTCCTTATTCCCCCGTGTAATTTCCACCTCAATTTGTGCCTTTGCCATGCTAATCACCCTAGAAATCTCCCTTAAGCTGCTTTTCTAAGTGTCCCTATCCTTGTTGCTATTTGAGCCCATGTATTTTTTGAATACTAGCCTCTTTGCGTTTACCGCAGCTGCCTCTGCTCTTACTTGATGCGGCATCTGCTTGAATAACAGAAGGCCTTCCACCAGTGTATAGTTGAGCACAGTATGGGTAACAAAGGCCAAAATTATCCCGAAGAAGTGATGACTATTGCAGACCCTCTGCTGTGTGCTAAAGCACTTTAAGGAAGACACACATGTGATAAGTAAAGTACTGATGCAGCTAGTCTAAGTCAGGTACTGCCCTCATTGCCCTATTTTGTGTCTTGTTCTCATGAAGACTAGTATGAGAAGAAGGAGGATACTACTTTTTTAATGTAGTAAAAAGACTTAGAATGTGTTTCTTTGGTGACAGACAAATTAGGAAAATACGTACAGCTGACCACTACATCATAGCCTCCTGATTAGAACCTCAGTTTAAGAGCACATTTAGACATTCATTCATGTGGAAGATGGTAGTAAGGATGAGCAAGCCAAAAAAAGACTGACAATCATCTGGTCTGTACATGTCTGGCCTGCAAAATACTATGGAGCCACAGCACAAGCAGATTAGAAGAGAAACAGTTGTCATGAGCATATCGAGTAATGGGCCATGCTAAGGGGAGGGACCAAATGGATCTCAAGCTGTTGATATTGCAGCTTTGAGAGGGGTCCCTATCCTTGTTCTTGAGTCAACACAGAACTACTTCTGCTGCTGCTGCTGCTCCAAAAGCAGGCCTAAATTGACAAGCCGCTATGGAAATAGTGGTCTAAGTATGGCTTGATTAAAATGACCTTCAAATCATTGTCTTCCGTAGTGGTGCCTGAGATTACAGAAAACAAAATAGTGCAGTACTAGCTGGATAAAAATGTTGCACTGGCAGAAGGAAATCTGTTTCTATTGTACATATGCCAGTACCAGCTGGCCCTCTTTGACAGAGATAACCATTGAGTACTTCAGTTGTCCACTTGCAAGAACATTCTCAAAGAGAATCTTCTGTTCTGCAAACAATGCAGTCAGCAAAAAGAGAATGTTTCTTTTCACAAAAATTGCAAAGATGGTCACTTTTAAAATAACATATACATTTTAAACAAGGCCTTCTGTACTCCAAGGTTTAAGAATGATGAATCTCCAATTGTACTCTACCAGTTGTCACTAAGGAAAATTATGAGGTGGATGGTGAGGACATATCTGTTCATTAGTCACACTCAATACCACAAATCTTTCTTCATGTTGCCCCCTGCTATATCTGAGCAATAATCCATGGCAGGGTGTGGATTGTTACAAGATTTAAGCAATTCCAGTTGGTTCAGGATGACCATTACATCTCCAAATAAAGTCATCAACAATGTCTGGGGTCATCCAAAAGTAACCAATCCAAACTGTGCAAATCCATAAGAATGAACACACAAAATCAAGTTCAAAAATGTTGTTTGTTTATTTCTCCTCTCCTAATGGGCAGTGGTTCCATGGCCGTGCCACTTCCTCAGGCCCTCAGTGATGTTTCTGTCTAGCACATTTTTTACAATGTTTTAAAATCATATATGTGATCACTTTTTTACAAAATACTCCACATACACCACTATTTCCCCATAGATGCTTCTTATACTTTAAATGTGTCTATGGTTAAATGTATCCTTTTATACATTCTTCACATTTTAAAATTGCATTCTGCATTTTTATGGCTGCGGGGTGGAGCTCTCCAGATGTTTTTCTAGGACAGTAAAAATAAGGAGCTCACCATATGTCTAACAGACTTCTTTTAATTGGACTTTTATAGCAATCCCTGCACTCAGCAGTCTCTTTACAGCACTTTTTTTCTCTGTTAGTCAACGTTTCCCAGTGAGGAGTGAGGTTCAGATTTTTCAGGTCAACACAGAATGACGTTTTGTTATATCACGGCAGGAGATCTTGGCTCATAAATATGTCAAGTCACTCTGGCTTTCCCAAGCATAAAGTTTAATTGAGAGTGGGGAAGGAGGTTTCAGATATCAGATGCTGTGTTAAAAGGCCTGAAGCAGGCCAGAAAAAGAGAAATCAGACAAGAGACCCACTTTCACATGAAGTGTATACTGTGGTTTTATTTTTCATCAACCAATATTCTTTATTCTAAACCAGGCAACATTTTGAGATCATAAAGACTACTCCATAAGGGAACTGGCTGAAATTCACATAATTAATCATAAAATTAATATGCAGTGTTTCACTGCTACTATACTTCACAAAATAATTTATATAATCATATTTTTTTTCTTTTGGTAACTGGGTAAGGCCCACTAGACACAAGTGCCTGTTTTCAAGGACAACCAGGGAGCACTGGGGTGGTTAAATGACTTGCTCATGGTGACATAGTATGCATGTGGATGATGTGGGAATCAACCCAAGTCTTCTGGATGTACCAAGCTCATTCATAGCTCATTAACCTCTAATTATTCTTCCTGGCACTGGGTGTGCATGAAGGATCACCACCATCATCAATGGTTACTATAAAATCAAAGTGGCTAACATTTCTATGTTCCCTTTCACCTCTGTGGATAAGACATTTTGATGAATGTGGCTGAAAGGTGCTGGCTGTTGCACCACACCACACCACACCACACCACAGCAGGCCAACACTGTCACATCCATCAGTATGTTTGGTCAATTGATGACATGCAGCAGAGCAATTTTTTCTTCACAAACATCATGAGCAGTCTACTAGAGAGTGCAAGTTCACTCACTGCTATCCCTTGAGAACATGGTATCTGTCATACTAGATCTGGCACAAAACAGTGGAGAACCCCAGGATGTTTTAGTCACAGGGACAAGAAATCAGCATCAGACCCTGTTTGTAGAGTGGCTAATTCAATTCACAAGTGGCTAAAACACTGGGTGCGTAATAGCCAGTGGCTAATTTTTAGACACTAGCATTAACTCAACTGGCATGAAGCAGCACTGGACCAATTGCTGGATGTGTAAGGGAAATATATTGCAGCCATGTTACAAGTGATTTCTCAAAAATGAATAAAGTGGTTAAAACAAAATACAAGGTCTGAAAATGTAAGCAGCATCATTGTTTGTATGTTATTACTGTGTTGAGAATGTCTGGGTTATTAAAAATAAAACAAAAATGAATAAAATCCATTTTTTGTAGCTTATTCAACATTGGTATACAGCTGGATACTATCATAATACAGTAACTTCATACAGTACGTACCTATCATCATGGTGTGACCACTCTATGAGTAGTATATTTCTTCACACTAGAGATGCAGTGAATTTAAATTCTGCTGGTGAAGTGCCCGTGAAGTGGGCACTTCGCGTTGTCACTCCACTACGCAGAGTGACCCATATGAAAGGCTCACTTCACCTTGTAATTATTACTTCGCATTGTTGTTCCGCCTTAATGAAAAATAAGGTGAAGTGACAATATTGGCAGCCCCACACACACACACACACACACACACACACAGTCACCAAAATTAATGTGCATCCCCAAAGTGCTACTGTCTTGTGTCCAGAAAACTCCCCAGTGCTGACGAAGTGAAATGAGAGCATAACAAGAAACGCAAAGTCTCCCAGAATTAATGGTGCACTGCAAATGTACAGACAGAGTGAGATTATGCTGTGCACTCAAGAGATGCATACAAAAAGGTACAACAACACCTAACCAGTGTTCACAAGTCACAAATCCAAATCTGGAAAGGAATACCTTTTGCTGGTTGAGGGATTAGTGCATGACAGTAACAATCCACTTCCAGTAAAGATACCACAAAGCAGTATAAAAAAATATTGTAGGTGCGGTGGATAGCAGGTTCACACTGCTGCAATTACTTTGTGGCACAATAAAAGGTGTCTGATTTAATGGCACGCATCGTACACACACTCACACACACACTACAAGTAATGCATAGCAAATTGAAAACCGTTAGTAATATAACCAAATGTTTTAAATAAACAAATTATACACTGCTGCACCACAACAATCAGCCAAAAAATGTCAAGAATTACTGAAAATATTACTGTGTGTACATTAACACAGTTATACAAGAAAAATATAACCAAAACAGAAAGACTGCCTTTTTCTCCCAGTTCATCTACCTACACCACAAATACGCCCCTCCCCTGAAGTACACTTCACAGTACACAGACTGACTGTTCTAAATGAACATTCAAAATCCACACACAAACAATAAACACTTGACGATATAAGCACAGAAGGGTTTCCTACAATTGATGTACTAAATTAGGGTTTCCTACAATCGATGTACTAAATTTTGGGCGAAAAAAATTGCTCAAAAAGGCATTTTTAATAGCTATTAGAGGTTTTGAATTGCAGAGCTCTGAGAGCAAACTGTCTCCAGCTACCAATACACACATACTACCCAGGCCAGAACTGAGGTTGTGCAGAACAATCTAAAGCCCATGTGACCTGCAATCCCATGAATCACTGCAGAATTTCATTTGGAGCTCAATTACAAGGCAAAGTGAGGTGAAGTACATTGATTTCAATGTACTTTGCCTTAAAATTGGTGAAGAAGTGGTTTGGGGAAGGCGGAATAATGCAAAGTCATTGGTTTCAATGGACTTCACGTTCCTCATTATGGCGCGAAGTACTCTACTTCACATTGTGGAATACTCTGTGGATTCTGCGTTACTCTGTGAATCACTTCATGGAATGATATGGGGCCACTTCGCCCCACCACTATTTACAGTACTGTAACTCACATGCTGTACAGGAAGGAATGTGAATGCCTATGGCTGTACTTCCCTGATGAGCTTAGCATGTATAATAAAACTCCCCAATTTAAAAACTCCTATTAATGAGTACAGTGGTGGTGATTGGGTGAAGCCTGGAGAAACACTACAAAACAGGCTTACAATACATGCAAGTAACTAGTAAAAAAAAATTAATTTTGTGATTCGTGACATGATCATGAATCAATGATTTGTGACTGCATTTATGACCGTGATGAAGAATGTGATTCGGTGTGAGATAACCAATATGAAACTGTATGGGAACACAAATGCCTATGGCTGTACTTCCCCAATGAGCTGTAGCACAAAACTCCCCAGTTTAAAAACTTTTGTTAATGAGTGCAGTGGTGGGGTGGTGAAGCCTGGAGAGATACTACAAAACAGAATTATAATACATCCAAGTAACTAGTAAAAAAAGAATTTTGTGATTTGTGATGTGATCGTGAATCGTAACTGCATTTGTGACTGTGATGATGAAGAACATGATTTGTATCATGAGTGACTCGTGATGCTGGCCCTGACTTAAAAATGCATATTAATGAATACAATGTTCATGCAGCGATGTGCACCACAACAATCCAGTACTCTGAAGGGAAGTCAAAAAAACAACTGTGACTTAAGTTACAGATGAAGATTGGGCCCTAAAGAGATGCAAATGCACAGACAGATTAAGATTGCATTGCACACTGAAGAGATACAGACACACAGGCACAACACCTAACCAGTGCTCACCATCAGAAATTCAAATCTGGAAAAGAATACCTTTGCTGGTTGGGGTGGGCCAAGGGGGGGCAGTGTACTGCAGTAACAGTCACTAGTACTAGTACAAGTAAAGATACCACAAAGAAGTACAAAAATCACACAGCTGCAGTGGATAGCAGGTTCACATTGCTGCAGTTATTATGTGGCAGAATAAAAGGTGTCTGATTTGATGACACATGTCACACACACACACACTCACACACACACTAAGTAATGCATAGCAAATTGAAAACTTCAGTAATAGAACCACGTATTTTAATCAAACTAAATTTATGCACTGCTACACCACAACAATCAGCAAAAGAAGTCAAGGATTATTGAAAATATTACTGTGTGTACATTAACACAGTTATACAAGAAAAATATCACCAAAACAGAAAGAACTGTGATTTTCTTCAAGCTAATCTACCTACACCACAGATACGCCCCTCCCCAAAGCACACTTCCAGTGTCTTCTGGTACACAGACTGAATGTTGTACATTATCATTCAAAATCCACACACAAACAATAAACGCTCAATGATATGAGCACAGGAGGGTTTCCTACAATTGAGGAACTGAAGTTTGAGCAAAAAAAATACTCAAAAAGGCTTTTTTAACAGCTTTCAGAAGTTTTGAATTGCAGAGAGCTCTTGGAACAAACTGTCTCATACAGCTTTCTACACACTAAATACCCTGAACTGAGGCTGTGCAGAACAATCTAGAGCCCATGTGACCCCAAATCCCATGAATCACTGCAAAATTCACCTTTGGAACTTAAAACAAGGCAAAGTGAGGAGAAGTACATTGTTTTCAATGTACTTCACCTTAAAATTTGTGGAGTAGTGGCATGGGGGAAGGCAGAGTAATGCAAAGTCTTTGCTCTCAATGGACTTCGCATTGCCCAACATGATGTGAAGTACTCCACTTCACGTTGCAGAGCACTTCGCAAATTCACCTTGACTCTGCGAATCACTTCGTGGAGCGAATTGAGGCCACTTCACCTACCACTACTTCACACATGTTCCCCTTGATTTTTTCTCCCTTACTCAATGCATACATTATTACATAGACAATGACTGCAGAAAAGGACCAAAGGTCCATCTAGTCTGCCTATACTTCCCTATCTGCCCTGGGACCTAGTGTCCATACAGAGCACCCCCTGCTTCCCTCCTTAATGCTGCTGACCTGAGCAGCCACCAGGCCTTTCACTCACTCCCAGCCATGCTTGAAACCATTCATGGTCTTGATACCCTCCACCTCTGGTGGCAGACTGTTCTACAGCTTCACCACCCTTTTCATAAAATAGAGTTTCCTCACATCTCTCTTCAACCTTCACCCCTTCAGTTTCAACTCATGACCTCAGGTTCTTGTTTGTCAAAACATGTTTGTTTACATTACTCGATCAACTCCCACTGCATCGTTCCTGGACTTGGGACCCCCCCAAATATAATATCATTATGCAGGTGGAGGGGAGGAGAATATGGCATCATGAGTGGCTGCATTGTTTGGGGCTGTTCCTAAAGTTCAGGGAGTGTACTGTAAGAGTAGGTCAAGGATTTGAAACAAAACAACTCTGGGCATAGTAACACCATCAGCATGCATTTCAGTTTTACTATGAAAGGAGCAGATAAAACAACCAGCTGCATTAATGAGTTTTAGAAAAGATAAACAATTAGAAAATATGGGGTTTTAGCTAGAAATGATATGATGTAAAAAGGGCTGACAGTGACCTCTTTAAAATAAAAATTAAGGAAAAAAAAGAGAGCAGTCCTGTTCCTTATTTATCTCAGTCATTAATAGGGGTTAATTTTTATTCTTCTTGGCACTGGGAGTGCATGAAGGATCACCACCATCACCAATGGATACTGTAAAATCAATGTGGCTAATATTTTAATGCTCCCTTTTGCCACTGTGGCTAAGACATTTTGAGGAATGTAACTGAATATGGCTGGCTGTCACACCACACCACTGCAGGCTGACGCTGTCACATCCATCAGTATGTTTGGGTAATTGTTGCCATGCAGCAAAGCAATTAAATTTTTTGTCTTTACAAAAGTCATGAGCAAAGCCTGCTAGAGAGTGGAAATTCACTCACTGCCCCTTGAGAACATGATATCTGTCAGTCCATTCCTGGTACCAAACAGTGGAGAACCCCAGGATGTTTGGGTCACTGAGACAGGAAAGCAGCAGCAGATCATGTTTGTAGAATGGCTAATTCAGTTCACAAGTGGCTAAAACACTGGGTGCATTTTAGCCAGTGGCTATTTTTTTAGACCCTAGCATTTACTCAGCTTGCATGAAGCAGCACTGGACCATTTGCTGGATGTGTAAGGGGAATATTTTGTACCCCTCCCCATTAAACATTCAAATTACAAGATCAGCATTAGCATACAGTTGTAAGGCAGGTGTTACAGTGTTACAACAGTGGTGTGCATAACATGTGGAAAGAGTGGACAATAGTAAGTGGCAGGTTAATAAGTAAACAAGTGCTTACATGAAAGAAAAGGGGGAAAGGGGAGGGAGGGGTGAGTTGGGGGGAGTGGGAAGAGTCATGTCCCTGGAGACCCCTCAGGGTGTGAGGAACCTCACAAGGGGACTGGTGGGACCAGAGAGAAAGGGATAAGGCAGTGTCCCAGACAGACCCCATTAGGACAGTGGGGGGAAAGGAGAAGATCAGAGACACAAGTCCCTTGGGGTGGTAGGTGAAGGTGAGGGTAGATAGACAGGGTTTGTCCAGGGCTTAGAGGAGAGAATTAGGGCGGGACATGGCAGGAACAGCTAGGTGCAGTATAATTATTGATGGAAGAGCTGATGGGGTAGGTGGAGGATGAGTGCAAGATTTGAGGTGGGAGGGAATTCCAAAGGTTTGGGAGGCAGTGACAGTAACCGTATTGGCCAATTTGGGTGGATCTGTGGGGGACAACCAGGGTAAGAGAATCGGTTGATCCAAGGGAATGGGAGGATGGGAGGGGTGTTATAAAGGAGGAGGAGTTGAGGTAGGAAGAGAGCTCACCCAACCAGTGCTTGGAGGTGAAATTAGCACAGTGGGAGAGTCACCTGTTTGTAAGAGATGCGAGGGATAGGGCACGATAAAGATTGCAGTGATGAGTGCGGGGGGGGGGATCCAGGGCAAAGCAGCAGAAGGAATTGAAAAAGGTGTCCAGTCTGGCCAGTGAGGACTTAGTGGTAGCACCATAGACTATATCACAGTAGTCAAAAATGGGCAGTATCATCAAGTTCACGTCTAGCGTAGAAGGGATGCAACTACAGTTCTTGAACAGGGCATCAAGCTTGGGGTGATATTTTTTCTGGATGGCGTCAATATGTCTAGAGAAATTTAGGTGTTGGTAAAACCAAGCACCTAAGTACCTGAAGGAGGATGTGTCCTCAAGTAAAGTCCCATCAAGGGTGTGGAAAGTAGTTAGGGAGGGAAGCCTAGAGAGTCTCTGCCTTGTTGCAGTCATGGAGACAGTCTTCTTGGCATTGAGGAAAAGTTGATGGTTAGCAATCTAGAGCTGAACCTTGTCAAAGTCTTGCTGTAAGCTGGTTGTAACCTCATCAGGACAGGAGCCAGATGCATACAGGACTGTATCATCAGCATACATATGTATAGTGGAGGATGGGGAGGAAAGAGAGGGAAGGTCATTTAAGAAGATGGAGAATAGGAGTGGCCCTAATACCAAGCCCAGGGGGTCACCAGTGCTAATCGGGAGGGGAAGTGGCATCCAAGATCTTAACTGATTGGGTTCTACCAATAAGGTAGGCCCTGAACCAGTTTATGGTGGAGGGAGATAGACCAGCTGCCATGAGTGAGTCAAGGAGAATGGAGTGAGAGATGTTGTCGAAGTCCTTGGCCAGGTCGATAAAAATGGCAGACATAATTTGTCCATCCCAATTAGGATGGAGTCTGTGAGTTGTGGGAGAGAGGTGGTGGTTGAGTGTTTTTTCCTGAATCCAGACCGGAAAGGGCTGACAAAGGAGGTGTCTGAGAGAAAAGAGGTGAGCTGGGAGAGGACAATGTATTCTTGAAGCTTTGCAAGGGTAGGGAGGAGAGAAATGGGGCGATAGTTGCCACAGGATGAGGTGTCACCCCCTTTGGGTAGAGGGAGGACCACAGCATGTTTCTATGAGTAGGGGACCAAGGCAGTAGAGAATGAGAGATTTAAGATTATTGAGAGCAGATAGGCAATGGCTGAAGAGGAGAGGGAGTAGAGTTTTGGGTCAAGGCCATCGGGGAGGCACCTTTAGAGGAGTTGATGGTGAGGAGGGCACTTGGGGCATCATTTGGTGTTATAGTAGCGAAAAAGAAGGGAAGGTGGGAGGGTGGTGGAGGGGGCACACTGGTAGAGAGTGGGAAGGGGGAAGGGTAGGAGGGGAGGGATTTTCAGAAGCTCAGTGGTGCAGGAGGTATAGTAGGAGTTAAATTCCACAGCTACAGCTGATGGATCAGACACTAGAGAGCTATTTACTCTACGTACCATGGGCTGTGGGTGAGATGAGGGGGTACATAGGGTGTGGACCACCTTCCTGAAGTTTGAAGGGGAATTTATGTTGGTGATGAAGACAGATTTGAAATATTTGGACTTGGCTAACCTTGTAGCCCTGGTGCAAGTGTTTCTGAGCATGTGGTAGTTTGTGAGGTCACTAGGATGCTGGGTAGCTTTATGGCACTTCCAGACTCAATCTCTAGCTCTGAGGCAGGCCAGATGTTCAAGGGTTATCCAAGGTAAGTGGTTACCTCTGTCTCTGGTTTGTTTGAGTGGGGCAAAGGCGTTCCAGTTTACAAGAAAGATTTCTTTGAACTAGGCAAGAGCCTTATCAACTAAGGGGAAGGAGGTTGGGGGGGCAGTCAGAAATGGGAAGGTTACTCAAGAGAGGTTCAAGGCCAAGGTCAAGGTCAAGGCTCCTTATCACAGCCCTTTGTGGGAATAAGGATCCTAGAGAAAACTAGACACATATATGCATGAGGAATAATTAAATAACCATTTTACATGATTATGAGACTATATATGTATATATAACGTCTTCTTTTGTCTCAGAATTCCTAGTAATAACTCCAAAGTATTAGAGAAAACAGCTCTGGAAACAGAACGATAAGTTCTTATCAGTTTTTTATACCTACAGTGTTGCGTAGAGGCATGACATCAGACTGTACAAGGATGACAGGTATCCAGGCATCCCTCTGCACTCTGTCCACAGAAAAATACATGTGATAAGCTATCACTAAGCTTGCATCACTTAGCTGTCTCAACTCCTCTATTACCCATTTGATTATCATGTCTGTGGAGCATAGTACAACATGAATTATGTGTGTCACACAGTTTACAGTATCAACATTGTACATATTAATAATTTTACACTGTAGCAATTTGAATCACATGACCTGTTATACATAGAAACATAGAAACTGATAGCAGATAATGATTGCTGGGCCCGTCTAGTCTGCCCATATTTAATTATGTTCACTTTTGCTGCAGACCCAACTTGATCTACAGTGCTGTCACATCCACCTCCTTCCGTCCTCTAAACCAAAAATTAATTGGTTGAACAGAATTGCAGTCTCATTACAAGTGATTTTCCAAAACTGAATTAACAAAAAAAAAAAAAACAAGGTTGCAAATTGTAAGGTGCATCCTAGGCTTTCTGTCATTACTGTGTAGAAATAAATAAATTCCCATATTGTAGCTTACTCAACATTGTTATACAGGTGAGTACCATCATAATACAGTAAACTCATACAGTATGTACCTATCATGGGGTCATGACTCTGTGAGTAGTATATTCCTTCACACATGTTCCCTTTGATTTTTTTCCCTTGCTCAATGCATTTATTATTACTGATTTGATTATCATGTCTGTATAGCATGGTACAACATGAATTATTTGTACTATACAATTTACAGTATTGACACTAAGCACAATAATAATTTTACACTGTAGCCATTTGAATCACATAACCTGTCATACATAGAAACATAAAAACTGATGGCAGATAATAACCGCTGGGCACATCTAGTCTGCTCATTTTTAATTATGATCAGTTTTGCTGGAGTCCCAGCCTGATTTACAGTACTTTCTTTTCAATCCACTTCCTTCCTTCTCCAAGGGTTCCTTTGTGCCTATCCAAGGCATTTTTGAAACCCACCACTGGTTTCACCCCACTGCATCCCATGGAAGACTATTCTAGGAATCCACCACCCTTTCTGTGAAGAAATACTTTCTTACATCTCTCCTGACTCTACCTCCTTCCAGCTTCATATCATGACCCCTTGTTCTATAACACCTTTTCCTCTGAAATATACATCCCTTCTGTACCTTATTAACCCCCATGAAATATTTAAAGGGCTCCATCATATCCCAACTCTTCCTCCTCTTCTCCAGGGTGTACATATTGAACTCTTTCAGTTTCCTCTCATAGGGCTTCTGATGCAGACCTTGCACAATTTTGACATCCGTTAGCTTTTTTATTGTCGTTTTCTCCTTTTTCAAATTGTTCCTCCTTCCTCATCTTTCTTCTTTGACTGCTCCTTCCCCCTTCCTCCTTTGCTAACCCCCTGCTTGGGATCTCCCTAATCTCTTTCTCCGCCTGTGGTGACCCACTTACGGTACCAGGTCAATATACTGTAATCTGTTGAGCGCAGTCAATACTGTGCAAAAGATACAGCATATGGCACTATTTCGAGAGGGTACAAAACACTGCAGCACAGAAATGCTGCATGCGCAGTTTTGTATCTTTTATGTTATTGGCTGAGAAGCCATGATGCAGATGGGAAGACCTCTGCTAGGTGGGTGGTTTGGCAAGCGGCTGCCATGGCTCAGAAGAATGAGCTGACAGCAGTAAACGGAAGTGATGCGTCTGTGGACCAGGGCTTGAATCCCAGTCCCAGACTACTGATGTTGTTGTGGGTTTTTTTTATTTGAAGAAATAAAACAAAACACTTGTGAGAGGACCTTCTTTTTCCCCGTCTGTGTTTCTTGCCACCCCGGAGTTAATCATTTTTATAAGGGGGAGTTTGGTGGATGTGGTGGGTGGGGCCCCCCACAAAAAAACAAAGTAGTGTTGTGTTGTTAAATATCTTTACTTGCAGTATAAAGGGTCAGCGCTAGCAATATACCCACTGTATTATCAGCGTTGTATACTGCTGTGCTGTTTTTGTTTACTACATTATGATCCCGTGGCCCAACTTGCTGCTTCCCCATTTGTTCGTCACCCCCCTCAACTACTTTGAATGTCCATTGAAGTAACATTTAAATGGTGCTGTAAGGACTATGGTTCCCTCCTTAATGAAAGCTGGCCATCACCTCAGTATAGGCTTTTATCCTTCCAGATTGGCCCTCACTCACCACTGTAGCCATACCTGTCCTCTCTGCACCATTTCTTCTACTGTTACCTGAAGGCTTTGGTGCGGAGCTCCCTCTGCTTCCCTGTATAGCACAAGATGCACTCACCGCTCACACTTTAAAGACATGGGAAACACAGGCTCAGCAAGATAAAGGATCTAACTTTACTAAAAATGAATATACACACAAAGCTGCCTACAGTAGTTCATCTTTACATTTAAGCCCATGAAACACTCTTATCAAGTTAATGCATTAGCAACTATAGTGGCTCTGACCAGAGTTTGTCTGACTTTGTAAGCTGTCCCCACAATTCCCAACTATTTCCTTTAAGTCCTCCACCAGCATGTCAAACCTTTATTTCACTCATTTAAATTTCTAAACCATGCATTTTCAACTCCACATCATGATATATCATTTTCATTGTAATCATACTAATAATTGTTACCCTTTTCAAACTTTTTTTCAGTATTTCAACTGATGATTTTTTTTAAATGATGCCATTTTTAATTCTGGAAACCAATACACATCCTATAGTAAAAACTCTTACTTGCCTTTATATGATGTTTCTATAGCAGGTGCAAGCTTTTCTTTTCACATTTATCAATGTAACTTCTTGCTCACCTGTATAACTGTGTCACAGCTCTTCTCCATTTTGTTTCTACACTCATTTTGAAATCTTTTCTTCTCCCTCTACTGACTCTAAAAAACATATATGTCCATGTTTAAGTTATTTTCACCTGAAAAACATTGTTTTCTAGATTTGTCATTTAGAACATAGAGACTGCTTACTCTGGGTCTACCTTTACAGCAGCAACTCTGGCACAGTGAAGACCACCACAGTGACAGGAGGCAGGCAAAACCCACCCATCGCTGTGGTGGTCTGTGTGCTGATCAGGACTGCCTCACTGGGTGTTTGCCCTCCCTCTCGGTCCAACTCTGACTTGGAATTAAAATCCTAGAGACCACGGGATGTGGGGGCAGATCCCCCCATGGGGGGGGTCAGTGGGTGCAGCCCCCAATTGTGTGTGCTGATATCCTTGTGGCTACAATATCAATAGTTGGCATTGCAGCCGTTGCTGTAGGGGATGTCGGCGCTAGTGCTGTCGAAGCGCAATGGGTAAATCCTTGCTGTGTCAGTGTGCTGGGGTGAACTCAGTCTCCTTCCAATGTTAGGAGTAGTCCATGCCCACACATGCATTCTTTAAATACTTTGGTAAGGTGGGGGGTGGTCCGACATCATGTGTGATGTCACTACTGACTCTTCTACTCAGTAATGCCACATGTGCTTGTGTAAGGCAATGGTGAAGAAGGTTGAAAGGGTAGCAGAGCCTCTAACACCACCTCCACCCCCAGGGCAGCGGTTCATCCCCCACCTATGGCTATAAGCAAAAATTGTTTATTATCTTTCAAATGCCATAGGAATATTACCTCCTTATGTTTTTATTTTGTCACATCTATGAGGGAATAGTGGTATATGTGGGGTAGTTTGTAAAAACATGATTACATATATTACTTTAAAACATTGTAAAAAATGTTCTAAACAGAGGCATCACTATGGGCCTGATGAAGTGGCACAGCCACAAAACCATTGCCCATTATGTGTGAGAAGAAATAAACAAACCGCATTTTTAAACTTGATTTTATGTGGAATTCATTCTTATCAATTTTCACAGTTTGCTACAAGATTTACCGATGTCCCAGTGTGGTGCAGTGTGAGGCTGCTAGCTGAGTGACAAAAAACACACCGAAAGTGGTTAAATCTCACAACAAACCACACCCTGGAATGGATTATTTTAATTATGCAATTGGTAGTAGATATAGATTTTTTTTTAAATACTACAGACTTTAGATTTTTTTAAATGTGTTTTTTATTGACTTTTATAGAACTATCCCTACTCTCTGTAGAAGTAGTCCTGTGTTGCTCGGTAGAATATGAAGGAGCCCCACCCTACCCACCCCACACACACATACAGATACAGGCGCATTCTGGAATGTTTCCTTCCTGTATTCTCTCTCTCTCTCTCTCTTATTTGCTTAGAATTAAAGAGTGGTACAAACAGTGAATGGTTCCTGTTGTTGAGTGATGAGAGACAGCGTGGTGTGAAATGAGCTCTAAGCAGTTTCCTTAGGAGACAGTGTGGTGTAAGTGAAGCTGGGAAGAAGCACTTCAACTGTGAGTATGGGAAGCAAGCAGTGGTACAGCTGAACCACGTAGAAAAAGAGAAATAGTGGAGTAGAATTTCTAACTATCGGCATGTTCGACACTGTAAAGTAAAAGTGCAGCTATGTGCTCATAGGTAAATGCCTTTTTGAGCATGGGAGTGAGTGCGATTGAGAGGGTTTTGAAAACTTTGGAGATTGTTGAACAGGGGGCTTTATTTGTGCATGTTGGGAGGCTTAGAGAGAGAGAGAGAGAGAGAGAGAGAGAGCCCCACTGAGAATTCTAACAGGCTGACAGATTTCAATAGTGTTTTTAGTTTCACAAATAAAAGCAAGACTGCAATTAAACAGAGCTCTTCATAAAGTAAAAAGGGAGTGATAGATGTTTTCATTCATCGATTGGCTTGGATGGCTGGGTCTTTACTTGTGGTTTGTCATGAGAATTACCTACCAGTTAAGACCACTGCCAACCAATCAGGTTGCAGGATTTGCAGACCCCCATTGTATAATTTCTTTCCTTCTTCCTAGCCCAGGCTTCTGCATGTAAGCAAGGTTAGTTTTTTTTAATTGTCTGCCATGCCAGACAGGGTGGCTGCTCTTCTCCTGTTGCACTCCATTTCTTAATAAAACTATCTAGCTACTACTCATTGTCTCATCCATTTGGTCTGATCATCTGCTACACACCTGAATTTTTTTATGGCATCAGCTGGGGCCTATGCATACTGTAGGACCTCAAGTTTAACTCTTGGAGAGTTGGACAAATATTTTAATTCATTCGGACTAAACATATTGGCTGCTCCATTGCACCATAGCTAAAACTTTATTATTCCAGCTTTATAGTGTTGGAAATTTTACAAGAATTTTTTTTATTTTTATGGCCAGTGTCTCATTACATATGGGCTGCTTGTTTCACCCTTTTCATTGGCATGCTTACAAATAATTACAAACATTTAACTTTAGGGGCAAGACTGACATAGTACTATGTGTACATTCTATCCTTGGTTTTGCCCAAGTTTGCAGAGTCTAAACAGACAGACGTTTTGGAACCAGTAGCCTTTACATACTATAGACTGTAGCACCATTACTTTCAGATTTCTGGACCTATGTAAGTGTTATACAAACTTTTTTTTCAGTGACATTGGGCAAATACCTCAGTGGACAGCAATTATCCTTGCCATAACCTGGAGCCTTGTTTCTGCTTGACACTTCCTGAACTGACAAACATTTTTGGAAGCCATGACCTTCATGCACTGAGGTGTTTTTTTGGCTTTTTTGCTCTACATAAATGATACAAACAATGTGTGGGGCAAAGTTAGATGGCTAACTTCTCTATGTGTTTAACACTTTGTTTTGTGGCTGCACATGTCAGGTTTGTCACTGATGAAGGCAGGCATCATTTTTGGAACCAGTAGTCATCATAGTGAGCTGCTGCACCATCTTCCAGTGTTGAGTGCTTGATGTGACTTGGAAGAACGGCATTACTGTCCTAGTATACTCTAAACACAAAGCATGGTTTTCTACAGGTAAATCAAGGTGAACAAACTTCAAACTAAGTGGACTTTGGAAAACATTTCCTGCTTTGATAGACAACATATATAAGACAGACTCTTGGGAGTTTCATACAGCTCTATCCAAAATGTACACTATACTCAAGATTGTATCTGACAAGTGATCTATATGGGAACATTATGATTTCTCTCAATTTGTATCAGAAGTCTTTCCTAATGCAGGCCATGATGTTATTTGCTTTGTTAACTTCTGCCCCACATCATTGCTCCCTTTTAATAATGCTGTTAATTCCAGAAATACAGAATCTGTCTACATGAAAAGGCCCATTGGCCCATCATATCTGCCTATTTCAACCTAACTCTTGTTGAATAAGACAACCCTAGAGGCTCTTCACTGCCCTCTTCCCTTCCTTTCCACTTTGATCTTCACCAAGCCCTTATACAGTATCTGTTCCTTGTTTGTTTTAATCCCTCAACTGATTTCATACAGATTACCTATTGTACTTCTTCAACCTATTCCACCCCTTCACTAGAGTCTCCCTGAAAATGCATTGCCTGGTATCACTCTTAAACTTGCTCTCAGCCTGCTTCATGAAGGTGCCACTGGTATCCACTAAGTAGGAACAATGTCCCAATCTCTGCTTTATTTAGCCTGTGGTGGTATTTATTTATTTATTTCAAAGTTTAACCAAGAAGAACATACTGAGCTGATAACAGCTTGTTTCCAAATAAGTCATGGAGGAGAGGGGAGGTGGAGATAGCTAACAAAATAATAACATGGTAAATACGAATAAGTAATATGAACAGAATCAAAAATGTTAAGCAAAACAGTAAATTGAGTCAAAACTAGAGAATTAAAACACTCTCAATATATACAGAAAGAAAAACAGAACAGCAAGAGATGGCAAGACTAGAAAAATAGAGAAAGGAGAAGGGATCAAAGGTAGTGCAAGTAGGATGACAAAAGTCAGAGAAAAGATACTTTAGGGAGGAGGTAGAAGAGGCAGAACAAATAGAAAGGGGAAGGGAGGACCAAAGCTTACAGAAGTGATAAGAAAAAGCAGATTGACCAACAATAGATTTTCTAGGAGGGATATTAAGAGAATGGAAAGTATTGTTGAGAAGAGTATAGGAGGAAGAGGGATGAGGGCAAAGAAGGGATTTGAGATAAGAGGGAAGGGTGCTAAAACAGAATTTAGAGAAAAAAGAGACACAATGGGAAAGATGTCTAGCATCAAGAGAAAGGAAGGAGACAGTTGAGTAAAAAGAGCATTGATGAGTATCATGGGGCAGTCTAATTCAAAGCAGCAGAAAGAATAAAAAAGGGGGTCAAGTCTGGCAAGGGAGGTTTTAGGGGTGCTACAATAGACTAAGTCTCCACAGAGTAAGATTGGAAGGATCATTTTTAGTACAATTTCTCAGCAGTCAGGGAGTGGAATACACACTTTGTAATTGTACAAGGCACCAAGCTTAGGATGAAGCTTATGTTGAATTGCATCAATGTGCACAGAGAAATCAAGATGCCAGTCAAGGCATATACCAAGGTACTTAAAGGAGAAGACATCTTCAGATATACTGTAGAACCATCAAGGGTATTAAATAGGGGAGGAGAAGTAAGCTTGGTAAGCCTCTGATGGGTACCAAAAGTTATACAGACTGGATTTTTTTTGGCATTAAGAGACAGTTGGTTTACCTTGAACCAACACTGAATGTTGTCAAAATCCAACTGAACTTTACATGTTTCAATCATGTCCCCTCTATCCCTTCATGTCTCAAATGTGTACACTCTCAGAGCTGCCAACACCTCATTTCTCATGCTGGCAGTCCCTTCCCTATATACCTCAGCATCTTATTTGCCCTACCCACTACCATAGTGTATTGTGCTAATACTTTCAGACTTTCTGATGTTATCGCTTCCAAATTGTTTTCTTCTGTTGTGCTTTACACTACTACCAAACCCAATCTGTATTATGAAAGATGACTTGAACAGATTGTAAATGTGGTCAAATGTACTGTGCAGTGTGTCATTTAGAATGAAATGCCAAGAAATATGTCCTTTCCAGCTGTCCCTTCTATATTGTGGTTAACCTCCTCTAAACCGCTTCCACTCTGTCTCTATCATTCTTAGATGTGGACTCCAAAATTGCACATAGTGCTCTAGGGAAATTCCACCACTCTTTTTTATAAGTGTCATGGGATCTTTAATGATCACCTGAACAACCACAAAAACAGGCATAGTGGACCTCTGTTTAACATCTCATCTGAAAGGTGGCGCCTCAGGAGAGCAGCAGCCCCCTTGTGCCGTACTACAGCGAAAATATTGTGATTTAACCCAAGTTTATGATGT
The DNA here is from genome assembly GCA_016271365.2 of Neoceratodus forsteri. Lineage (NCBI taxonomy): Eukaryota > Metazoa > Chordata > Ceratodontiformes > Ceratodontidae > Neoceratodus > Neoceratodus forsteri. Next base: position 1,380,671,250 of record CM057455.1, read on the forward strand.
GGGGCCAGAACTCACAACATGCCAATCTCCTGGCCTCAAAGGCGAGTGTGCAACCTGCTGAGCAACTGACACAGCTACTAAGGGATGTAAGCCATCCCTTTGAACAGTCTTCAATCCCTCCAGTTCATGTCCCTGTCCACAAGGGACTAAACCCCTTATCCCTGCACCACCCTTTTAGTCATATTTTAAATAAAAACAAGTAGAATTTTTCAGACATGGCCACAGTAATATCTCAGAGAAGGTTTCCGCTCCTGCTCTCTCCTTCACTAACTTTCCCTAAACACTAAAGTATGTCTTTACCTGCTCCATGCTCCTCATGCTTAGATAGTTTGTGCCCACATGCACAATAAGATCTTGCCTTCCCATCCATTCTCCAGTGAGTTTAACCAGCCTGGAAATGAGTCTGTCTGCTGTCACCCCTGGAAAGCAGCAGATCACTTCTTTGCCATAAGGTGTGAGACCCAACTACCTCTCATTGCCTCTGACAGTTGAGTCCCTCACTACATGTACCTTTCTTTTACTCCCTTTTGGACTCACCTCTCCTTTTCCCATGCTTTCAGGGAGTGCCTTCCTGTTATGTATACTGGTCCTGTCATACCTTGTGCGGGTAGATTTGGGTTTCTCCTGATGTAATAGGGCAGACCTATTACTTGTGCAAGGCCATGGTTCCATAGGCTTAGTCTTTCATTGTTCTTCTTCCCTTCTTCCCCAAAACTACTGCCCAGCCTCTTTCATGGGGTTCTGTGCACCATGGAGGTGGCTGTGACAGTAGTGCTTTGTGGGGCCCAGCAGCTGCAGCCCTCAGGTGACACATTTCAGTCCTTGCAGCATTCAAGCCTATCCTCATGTTCTTGAACCATCTACAACTGAGACAGTGGCAGAACTCCCAAAGCTCCCTTTGGATCACCACTGTTCCACACCTACTGCAGTCTCTCTACATCCCTCCAAACTGTCATCAGTATCCTGTGAAGTGGGCGACTCAATTTGAGTGACTTAATATAAGAGACTCAGACTGAGTGCCTGTCTCAATAGCTACCGCTGCATAATTGTGACTAGGTGCAGTGAGGGTGACTTGTGCCAGGGGTAGTATTACATATATAGTGGTGTTCAGCATGGTCTTGTAGTTAGATATAAATAGTTAGGTGGGGTTCGGTGGGTGAAGCTCCCCAGTGGGGGCATGTGGGGGGCTCCGCCTCCCACATAAAATATGTTTTACATATACTGTTGGCTAATCTGTGTTTTCCTAGCATGCTTGTGGGTATGTGATGCTCTGTTGGCTGTCTTCAGAGTGTGGTGCTGACATGACATTGTGGGTAGGGTGGGGGTGGGGTGTTAGGTAGGTAGGGTGGGTGTGCGTGTGTGTGTTTCTGCTGAGGTTTGTGCTGTAGGTTCAAGACTAGCGGTCACCGTATTCAGTGAACTAATCACTGTATCGAGAGTAGTGGTCACTGTGTTACCTGTGAACTAATTGCTGTGTCTGTTGAGCAAGTTAATGAGGTGTGTGTGTGTGTGTGTGTGTGTGTGTGTGTGTGTGTGTGTGTGTGTTATGTTGATTGTAATTTATTTTGCAGGTTTGGGCAGGTGTGTGTAGTTGTCTGGAATGGGTTTTGTCATCTCAGGTGTGGGTTGTCTAGAATTAAGAGGTGGATTACCGTGATGTTTGGTGGTGTTTAAATAGAGTTTGATTATGGGGTTGTTACATGAGGTTCCTGCACCCTTATTGGTACCCTCAGAGGTACACCGTAGACAGCTAGTGCTTAGGTATATGTTGTACTAACATATAGGGCTAAGGGCATCTACCGTATAAGAGTAGATGTCAGGATATGTACGCATGTTATTGTAATACACTTTGCTTGCTATATATTCTTCTATGTATTTTCTGTGTATTTCTTACTTATAAGATGTTAGGACACCTGTGTCCTTGTAATGATTATGATATATAAGTCGGCATTGCCACCTTTCGGTGATTTGTACTACTACACTGAGTTATGTAAGACTCTGTATAAGTACTCTTTTGTTTCACAAACTGATGACTACTACAAAATTGTATAATGTTATCTTGGACATGGAGCCTCCTCTAATTTAGCCAATAGGGCTCATCTCTGTAACTGGAAATGTTTCTATCTTACAGTAACCATAGTAATCATCATAGGTATATAATGTGAGACACTAAGTCTTGTACCTCGGAGATCCCAAGAGACACAAAGAAACCTTGAGGTATAGGGAACACTTAGCACTGGCTCCCAGTTCGTATTGGTAAGAACTGCTTAGGGCAACTGTGATTTTATCCTTTTTGGTAGTAATAAATAAGTTTATTACTCTAATGCAACGTGTCTGTGATTACTTGCATTCCCAATATTGCCAAGAACCTGATAGTGAGGTTTAGACCTCCTGACAAGGTGTTCTTGTGGTGTTTGTGAGTTGGTAGGCAACTGCTGGAGATGTCTGTGCAGTTTTTGTAGTGTTCCTTACCTTGTTCACTTTTTTGCAACAAAAGTCACTGTTTTGATGCTTGTTATAATAGGTATGGGTTGTAGTTGTCATACCTATTGTGTGTTAGCGTATGTGTTCAGCACTGTTTTATTTTTGCTGTTATGAAATTTGTCTATTTATTTATTTAATGTTGTTGACTTGGTAGGCCCACTGAGACTAGAAGCCCATTTTCAGGGGTGACCGGGGAGGGGGCATACAGATGGTAACTAACTGAAATTGAACCAGATTAAGCTGTTGGTGGTATTTTTAGTGAATGGGGGAAATTTGGCCAGGACACTGGGGAAATTCCCATACTCTTGCGCCAGGGGGCTCTTCTTCCTGTAAGCAAGGATGGAGGAACCCAGTTTAGAGCTGGACAGAGGAGGAGGAGGTGGAAGCGAATGTGGTAAGTTGGCAAAAAATCAAAGCTTGGCTTCAAAGGCCACAACTCCAGGATTTAGAAAGTAAGGAAGAAGGAAATGTGCAAGCTGCTGTGGCTCTAGGGGAATTGCTGGTAATTTCCAAGATGGCCACTACTGAGGAGACAGCAGATGGAATGGATGTGCAGGATACAGAGGAGCTGGTCTTTACCTCTGCTGCAAAGCCAATTGAGACAGATTGTTTTTTGATGCTCCAGGTGCTATGGAGATAGAGTGCACACAGATGGATGCAAGCCAGAATGAAATGAATAATACTGAGAGGGAGGCACCAGACTTAAACAAAGGTGTGGAACATCTACAGAAGGTACTCCAGATGAACAAGAAGGATTTTGGAAATGACAGCAAGAATTTCAGGCAGCTATTATGGCATAACAGAAGTGAGTGGTACAGATGTCTGCTCCAGCTGTGGAAACTCCACTGCCTCTCTGTGGAATGAGTGCAGCAGTTACTACTGAAGTACTGGGTCAAGAAAAGAGTGGAGAAGCATCAGGACTGAGAGAGGGCTCAATACAGCTACCAGCCTATGATTTAATTTCAGGTAATGGGCGAAAGCTGATTTTTTACTTTCTTGGGAGACAAACATTGTTCTGAACAAGGGGACCTGCCAGGAATGGCAAAGAAAGCTGCAACTGCATCTGGCCTAAGACAGGATCCCCAAACTGCTACAGGGACACTCCCTAAAGAGACTGCTTGGTCAGTAGATGCAGCACTTTAAGCTGCTGGTTGGGAAAAATCTAAAAGTGACTGGTGGCTGGGTTTCGGGTGGCTTCCCGATTATTGTAACATCCATTGTCACTCCAACAAATGCTAGAGTTAGCAAGGATCTACCGAACATTTTGGTAAATAAACCAACTGAATGGGGCTCAGTGATGGAGGAAGGGTATCCAGTGAACAGGGCGACCGCAATTGAGCACTTACAAAAATGATGACTTAATTATGGCACCTTTGTTCAGGGCTACCTGGCAGGGTAATGATCGGATGCCTGGGTGGGTGAGGTAGGGCAACAGGATGTATGCATGTATATGCACACTTGGGAGGGACAGGAAGAGGGGAAGGTATGTGGGAGGGGGTGTGGCGGGCAGCTGCCGAGCTGGTCCACTAGCATGGTGGGGAGGGTGCTCGGTTGGGAGGTGCAGGGTACAAGGTTTGGGTCTGACGTGGCATGGTATGTTTTTTGTTGGCAGGTAGCTTTTTCTTTTTTTAAGTATTTCTCCCCCCGACATGCACCCCCTTGGAGTTGAGAATCTTTTAGTAGGGGGGTGTGGAGGGCCACAACCTCCCACATTAAAGAAAATACCATGGATCTCTAGTGCCCTTTTCCCATTCACCACGAGTGTGCATTGCCGAAATTTATTTTCGTCAATGTACACTCGCCCTAATGGCAATTGCTATTCTGTAATTGCCATTATCACATGGAATCTGGAAGAAGAGGATGGTGATATACAAAACACATTATCACCACTCCACATACCAGACATTTTCCAGCTAACGTAAAACCTGATTTTTGGATATTGCAGGGGCTGTCCCTCCCCACACATGGGCTATGCAGTCTCAGACCCCACTACATGGCAGCTCGAACCAAATGGAGCAGGATACAGGGCCCTTCCACCGAGCAATCCTCAACTTCAGGCTCCATGGACAAACCTAGAGACAATACGAATCCAAGGTCCTATGCCTCCTTTTTTAGGGCTCCGGTGTTCCCTGCGAAATGACACAACATCGTGCGATTGATATATAAGGGTGGACTGGAACTGTTCCTTAATCGCAAATATGTGGCCCAAAAGAATCAATGTCTTTTTCAGCTGCAAAAGTATACGCATTGATACACGTGTCTGGGGAACCTTATTTGACATTAGTTTTAAACTGAGCAGTGGGTTACAAAAATTTTGGGCCAAATATTGAGTTTTAAAATCATTGCCTATTTGGGCCCCTTTTGATGTAGTGCCCCTTACTAAGCCTGTGCACTGTACCATTACAGTCTTGTTTAGGAATGAGGAGGTCAGCATTACTGACCTCCTCTTTTGGCTAAAACAAAAGTGCATAGTGATAGGCCATCCTGAAGCCATTCTTGATGATGATCAGATCTGGAGTGGAGGCTGGAGGGTTAAAATCATGTTAAGAGCAACAGAGGAAGGATTTCAGCATTTATCCAACTCCTTTTTTTGGGGTAGGGACAGGGGTGTTTTGTTTTATGGAGGGCAGCCTGAGGCTTGTTACAGGTGTGGTTCTACAGGTTATTTGAGCAGCTTATGTGACCGATTGAAGTGTACAAATTGTAATGAGTTGGGGCACACCTCAGGTCAGTGTAGAAGGGACCAACTTTGCAACCTATGCAACACTAGTGGCCACACCTATCACATCTGCTGTAACGCTGCACATAATCAGCACAGCCAGACAGATGGTGACGAACAGAGGCTGTTAATTGCCATTGCCCAAAGAAATAGGACTACAGAACAGGTTTCTGATCCACAGCCCCCTGATGCAGTACCTATTCAACAGGAGCTTCAACTTATTCAGCCAGTTCCTACCTGCACCCCCCAGAAGCTATGGACAAAGCAACCCCTGTCACAGAGGCACAAGATACTGTATAGCAGATTATATTAGCTTTCTGTTTATATTAGCTGTATTAGCTGAAAGTAAAGAGCCGCTAATATAAACAGACCGCTAATATAATCTGCCATGCTAACTGTACTGCAGCAGTAAGCACTGAGCGCTAAATATATCAGGTGCTGATATGTACAGCTGGAGTCATCACACTAAATATATCAGGTGCTAATATTACCTGCTATACAGTATTATGGAAACTTAGAATACTAACATTGAGATGCCCCTTCCCCCTCAGGTACCTTCTCAAGAACAATGGCAGAGTAAAAGGGCCGCAAGAAGGAGATCAGCATGACAGCAACCTATCTCGAAATTTCCCAAAACCTCAACAACCTCACTAGGGAATAAATATGGGATCTAATCTGCTGAAGAAGAGATCTTGGGGGATGGAACTGATGATTCATCAGTATGGTTTTCCATACCTGATGTAGAGTCAGAGGTAGAGGATCCAGCCACAGAAGCTACAGCCCAACCAGCTGAATCTTCTAAACATATAGCTCCACCACAGAAGGTTAAAGAGAAACAGAAACATGTCAGAGACACCAGGAAATCTAAAAGAAAACCCCGATAATAATGTACATTTTAAAGAGCACCTTACATTCTCCATTATGTGAATGGAGCACATTATTCCTCTCTACTCTTGCAATGTCAATAGTATAAAGAGTATAAGGAAAATAAATAGCTGTCATTTCACATCTAAGACAATATCCTGCTGGAATTTTCTTCTTGCAAGATACTAGATTACACTCTACCATTGAACTACAGTATGCACTTAAGCACTGGCATACTGGACCTTCATACTGGTCCTTGGGACAAGTCACTTGCTACTGTTTCACAATCTAAATTTCAGACTCCTCAAACTAATGGATATACACCCAGGGAGAGCTCTAATCTTAGATATTACCATACAAAATGTGTTTTTCCTCTGATTAATATTTACACAGCTCAGACTAAAGCTGAATGTATTTCACTTTTCAAATTTATACAGCCATATCTATACTCATCCCAGAACATAATCTTAGGTGGAGATTTTAATTGTGGGGTAACTTTACAGGATGGGGGAAAACAGCTAGAACCAAAAAAGTATTTTGTGACATGACCTTTTTAAAAAATATGATTGAGAAAACTGATCTCATTGTTGCATATTGAACTAGTAGCAGGCAATCACATCCCCCTTTCATAAAGGCCCATTGGCCACTAGAAATGACTACTTCTTCATTACACCCACATTATATATAATTAAGGCTCAACTTTTGGTAACAGAATTCTCTGATCATGACATACTGCATATTTCCTTGGAAACGTTTCTCCACCCCCACACCTGGGCCAGGAGTATGGAAACTAAACTCCTCTTTCTAATCACAACCTGAATTACAGCAAGAAACTGAATATTTTCTAGAAGCATGGAAATAGGTTATGAAACTTTATGATGACATTACTATTTGGTGGGAAGACACTTTAACATATCTTAAAACTCTACTCAAAACCTATAGTAAAAAAAGTACATCAGAACAGTTATCATATATATTTAAATAACAGAAAGCAACAACAAAAACTAGTAACTTTATCTACTACACTTTCTTAGTATTATACAGCCCAAATCCAGAGCATTAAACAGCATATGACTCAATACCACATGCAGCAGGCACAAAGTTTAGAACAGCAGCAGCAATTTGGGATGCAGGGCAAAAACGGCAAGATTTGTCCATATGAAAGCTTTTTACTAGGAGTAAACAAAAACAAATGGACAGCCTTATTAATCTACAAGGGAGGGTTTGTACAGAAAGCAAAGAAATAGCACAAATTGTATCACAACATACAATTTCTCTCTTCTCTGAGGAGGATTCTCAGATTTTACCTTATACTATCTTGGAAGAGGTAGTATTCCCACCATTTCAGCCAGAATGGGAACACGACTTACTTAAAAATATTGACACACATGAGGTTGAATTTGCTATAGCATCACTCAGTACTGACAAGGCCCAAGGGGAAGATGGACTGACCAGTGAATTGTACAAACTTATTGGCCCTTCGCATTGCACCAGAACTGGCCCAAGATGTTACTGCAATAATGCAATATTAATATCCAGCATTAAGATTTTCAAAGGGTTTATTAATTTATTTACATAAAAAAGTAATCGGCAAGATACAGTATTAACAACTGGAGACCAATCAGCATTTTAAACAGTAACTTCAAGATTCTAATTGAATACACATTTACTTAGAATACCTAAAACATTAATTTCCATGGCACAAAAGTGCAATCCCTGGAAGAAATATTATGGAACATCTCTTGTTATTAAGGGAACTTTTTGAACATCGTACCAGAAAAGCACTTACAGGGATAGTTTTATCGTTGGATCAAACCAAAGCATTTGATTCTGTACACCATGAATTTTTATGGCAGACTCTTGCAGCTTATGGTATACCACTACAATATATCTCTTGGCTTAAATGTCTATACAAAAATGCTTCAGTCATTCCCATCATACAGGGATGGAAAGGCTCTATGATACCTATACAGAAAGGGATTAGACAGGGTTGCCCAGTGAGCCCTTTATTATATGCATTCTGCATTGACCCATTGTTGAGAGTTTTTAAATTCCTCTTTAATTCTATGTCATACTAACATACTATTTGCCAGCAGATTAGACCTTATGGTCTATCGAGTCTGCTCAAACCTTAGATCCTTAGTTGGGTGCTGAGACCCTCCCATCCCTTGTGCTCCAGAAACCCGTATCATCCATCCTCACTCCCCTGGGACAGGCCATCATCTGATACATCCACTTTCTGTGTCTGTCCCACCCTCTCTTGAAGCCCTCCACTGTGGATCTCTGAACCAGCTCACCAGGTAGTGCATTCCAAGGGTCCACCACCCTCTCAGTGAAAAACCTCCTCCTCTTTTCCCCCCTCACCCTTCCACCTTCCAACTTCAAACCATGCCCTCTGGTGATACCTCCCTGCTTTAGTCTAAAGATCCCCTCCATGTTTACCCTATTTATTCCCTTGAGGTACTTGAAGACCTCAATCATGTCCCCTCTGTCTCTCCTCTCCTCCAATGAAAACAGGCAGAGCTCCTTAAGTCTGTCCTCATACGTCAAATCCCCCTAGCCCTCGTATCATCTTTGTTGCCCTCCTCTGTACCCTCTCCAGGAGCTGTATGTCCCTCTTCAAGTGTGGTCTCCAGTACTGTACACAGTACTCAAGGTGTGGTCTAACCAGTCCATTGTAGCCTGCAGAATCCCTCCCTTGCTCCTAGAGGTGATCCCCTTCAGATGCATCCCAACATCCTGTTTGCCTTGCTAGCCGCTCTCCTGCACTGCTCAGAGTTATTCATACATGCATCCACCATGACCCCTAGGTCTTTTCCCCTATTGAGGCCTCCAGCACCTCCCCTCCCAGGGTGTACCTGTGTTTAGGGTTTCCCCAACCAAGATGCAACACCTTGCACTTGGTGATATTGAAATTTAATTTCCATGTGTGAGCCCAGCTTTCCAGGGTGTCCAGGTCCCCTTGCAGGGCCAACCTCCCCTCTTCTCCCTCAACCACTGCTCCCATCTTGGAGTCATCCGCAAAGAGACTCATTTCACACCCTATACCCTCCCTGATGTCCGATATGTATGCATTAAACTGGATCGGGACCAGGACCGACCTGCGGTGCCCCACTACCAACCTCTCTAGGGTTAGAGCTCCCCACAGACCACTACTCTCTGTGTGCATCCAGCTAGCCAGTTTCAATCCATCTGACCATCAAAGGGCCTACTCCTAACCCCATCAGTTTCTCCACCAGACCATTGTGGGGACAGAGTCAAATGCCTTGCTGAAGTCCAAGAATAATACATCCACAGGCTTACCCCTGTCCTGTTCTGATGTTACCCATTCATAGAACTCCCACAAGGTTGGTTTGACATGATCTACCTGGCACAAACCCATGTTGCCCGACTATCCAGACCTCCACCTCCTCCAAGTACACCCCAATCGTTCCTTTAGTATACTTCCATTAATTTTCCACCACCGAGGTCAAACTGAAGTGGGTCTATAGTTACCTGGTACTTCCCTCGACCCCCTTTATGGATTGGTACCACATGTGCCTCTCGCCAATCCCTAGGTACCTCCCTGTCTCAAGTGACCTGCTGAAAGCTCCGCCAGGGTGCAGCCAGTATGTCCGCCAATTCCCATAGTACTCTCGGATGAATGCCATCTGGCCCAGGAGATTGTCTTTCTTTAGGGCCTTGAGGGCTAACTTCACCTCTGGCGGAGATAGCATCATCCATCCCTCCACCTTACTGGCCTTTTATCCTTACCCAGATGTGACATCCTGGGGTACCTCTCCTCCTCTTGCTCCATTTCTGTTGCTCCCCTGATCCCACTTACTGATGTTTCTATCCCTTTGTGCCTTGCTTTGTAGATATCCCATCCCCTCCTAGTGAACACAGAGGCAAGTACTCGCTAAATACCTCTGCCTGGTCCCTCGCCTCTTCCACCCACCCTCCTTCTGATCTCAATCTGCTGAGATGGCCCTTAGTTTTCTCCGCTCCCCAATGTACCAGAAGAACCCTTTTCCTCCATGTGTCCCCTGTGCCAGCCGCTGCTCTTTACTGGACTTTGCTCCCTCACCATCGGGTGACTTTTCTAGATGCAAGCTGGTACATTTCCTATCCCTATCCCCTCTTGTTGTTTTATATTTTTGTAGGCCACCTTCTTTTCTCTGACTGCTACCTGACCTCACTGGACCACCAGCATGGTTTATGTGACCTTGCTCCTTACATTTCAACTTAGCGCAGATCCTGGCTGCCTCATGAAGTCCCGTTTATGACCTCCCATCTCCTTTCCACACTTGTCATTGAGGTAATCCCTTCAAGTGATCCTTGAGAATATTTCCCATGCCCATAAAGTCTGCCCCCTGAAGTCCACTGCCAGTGTCCTAGATCTCACCCCTCCCCCATGCTTATTTGAAACCAGACAGTATTGTGGTCGCTCCCAGTCAGGGGTCTTGTACAACCATGTCCCTTACCAGATCCCCATCTGCCAGAACCACATCCAGGACATGCCCCTCCCTTGTGGGCTCCATCACATGCTGTGTTAAGAACACATCCTGGAAGCCATCCAGCAGCCTCTGCTCCTTGGTCACCTTAGAGGACATGGTTCCCCAGTTTGTACCTGGCATATTAAGGTCCCCCATCAACACCACTCTTTCTCCTTTTGGTCCACACTGGGCAATGATTTTGTCCAGCAAGCCATCCTCTAGAACATCACTCATCCCAGGGGGCCTATATACACTACACCCAGCTTGACCTTATCTCCTGCTGGGGATCGTAAGGTGACCCATAAGGCCTCCACATTTCCCTCTGCCTCTTCTACCCTAGCAATTTCTATGTCATCTCTAATGTACATAGCCACTCCACCCCCTCTGCCCTCCTTTCTATCCTTCCTAAGCATAGTGTACCCCTGTACGTTTAGGTCCCCAGTCATGGTTTTGTTGGCCCACGTTTCCGTGACCGCTGCCATCCACCCCCGAACAGCATGGCCTGGAACTCTGGCAACTTGTTTCTCAAGCTCCTGGCATTTACTACACCAACCCCACCCTTATCCCTGATCCTCTTTGTCGAACCCCCCCAGATTCCTTATACTTCCATCCTCCTCTGCTCCTCCTGAAACCTCCACCCCAATCTGTTTCCCTCCCCCTTGGGCTTGAGGCTACTCCTCATCTGGAGGAGAGGGCTTCTGGTCAGCCCCTCCCTTATCCCTTCCCCCCCTCACAAGTTTAAACCCCACTTCTTGTATGTAGTCAGCCATCCCCTGTTTAAGGACTTCCTTCCCTAATGGGGCAAGATGAAACCTGTCCTTGGCATATAGTCCCTTATCCTCCCAAACTCCATTCCAGTTCCCTAACACCCCCAACCCACTTTCTTCACCCCACTTCCTGAGCCAGTCATTAATCTCTGTGAGCTTCATTTTTTTCTCCACTGAGGCCTTTGGTACTGGCAATATCTCCGAAAAGGAAATGTTGCATCCATTATCCTGACAGACTCTGGCAAGTTCTTGGAACCTTGCTTGGATTTCCAAAATGCTATTTCCCTCTAGATCATTAGTTCCCAAATGCACAGAAATCCGGTTTCCCTCCACAATCCTAACCATTTCATACCCATGTACTTTGCTCTGTGCACTGTCAGCCAGATACTCACTACCTTCACCTGGCTAGGCATCCACCCCCTGTCCCTCCCACTGGATACCCTAATCATCAGTCTCCCAATAACAGAACCTTAACACCGCCATCATCCTTATGGTTCCTCCACTATGCCCTCTCAGCCCCCTCCCCCCTTTATTCATGATCTCAACCTCGGGAGTCCTTTCTGCCTTATTAGAGACCCCTTGTCACCCTCCTTTCTGCCTCCTGCTATTTTGCCCACTTAACTCAAACCCCTCTGAATAGGTGTCCCTTTAACCATCTCTTATCTGAGCCATTTATCCTGGCCTGATGGTTTCCCTTCCCCACACCACCATCCTCCCCTTGTAATGGTACCCCTGCCTCAGAGGCTCTCTGTGGGTCCCCTTTAGCTAGGACCCCATCCTTGCTACTGACCCCCTGCTGAAGAGGGGCTCCTCTCCCACCTCCTTGTCTCCCAGTTTCTCTCCAATCATGCTTTCCTCCCTCATGTCTGGAATATGTTGCATCTCCCCCATTTGTTTAACATATATGTTTCCCCTTCTCCCTCTGGGACTGTTTCTATCCTTTCCATAGCTGGTCTGTGGCAAATGTCCTATTACATTAAAAGTCACACCTATCCCTCATACAGTCCTTTCCTATGCAGGCAACCTATGCATCTTGGTAGCAGATCAGTACTCAGCAGAACAAGCTACACAGCTTTGTACCACATATGGAACACAGCCAGGATCCTCTTTAAATTTAGGAAAATATAAAGGCTGTTACTTAAGACAAACAGAAGATACACCAGCTACAGAAATTCTGTGTATTAAACTAAGCTCTTACACAATTCATATACTGATAATAACATATAGTGCAGTTGACTCAGATAAGTATAACTAGGAACCTATAATTCAGCAAGGAAAAGCAATGGTGGCACAATGGAATAAATGGCACTTAGGAAAACTCAAGGAAATCCATCTCATTAAATCATACCTCTTACCACTTTTTCTTTATATCAGCCATGTATTTCCCCCTCATAGGTCCCTAGAAACTTCTATATTTAGTGTGTTTTTCAAGCTGTTTGGGGAAGCAGATTGAATCCAAAAAAGTGTAATATCACTTTCTTCCCATCAATCGGGGTGGAGGGGGTGGTTGGGATGATAAACCTATTGTGTTTTTTACTGTATTTTTTTCAAGAAAATCTCATACCTATTTTTGTATTCACAGGACATAGCCGGGTATCACTTTTAGCCACGTCCTATGAAAGTTGGATTAAGCAATGGCAATTTGGGCCCACTTAGGCATGTAGTAAATGCTTCTACTTATATGAGGGAATATTTTTTAAAAATTTAAACTTGGCAGATTACGGATCAAATGGTCATAACTAAACATAGAAACAAGTTGTATAATGGGGTCATAATGCACTTTTTCCAAGAACCGGTTACATACCTCACCTGCCCTGTTCAGTATAGAGATTCATTAGTACTGTTGGCTAAGGAACCAAGAATCCCATGTAAACTATAGAATTTGCATAGACTAAGTTGTCGCAATAAGATAAATATCAAAGCTAATCATAAGCATAAACAGCAAAAAGAAAGAATGTGCAGTAGACCAGAGTGTGGCCAGACCTTAGAAACCACGGAACATCTTTTCTTTTCTTGCTTTTACATAAAGGGTTACTGAAAACTGCTAGTGGATACATGGGGGAACCTTGGTTTCAGACAATATCATATGAAGCATTAATTTTTGGATATTATCAGGGTATAGGAAATAAATGGAATAAACAGACAATGCATATCTTGATATTGGTTATTAAATGGTATGTTTGGAATGCCAGAAGCCTTTTCACACTACAACAGAAGGTAATGCTAAATACTGAATTGATTAAAAAAATAATATCTGAGATGAAATTAATATATTGTACAGAGGCTAAGAAGATGACACAGATGCAGTTACAAAGTGCATGGAAAAACTTACCTTGGGTGACAGATAATAACATACCCATTACATAATCATAAAAATAATTGTTAGTTTGCTTTTTCAGGATATAGAGAACTAACAGCTGATGTTAAATGTCTTTGATTAAGTTTATTGAATGTCACACTGGGATTGGTGGGGGTGTTGGTTTCTTTTTTTTAAGTGTACGGGTGTTATAACAAAGAATAGATTTGTAAATGTTCCTTTTATATTTCCTTTCTTGTTGGAATCAGGGAATATCCTGGGTTTCTTTTTCTTTTTTTGCTTTATGATTGAATGAACATTGATGTTGTATAATTTGGAAACTGTTATGATATTCACAGTCTTAATTTCTCATGATGTATATATGTATGATTTCTTGTCAATAAAAAACTCCCCTACTCTTGGCAGGGGGCACTGTCAGCTTCCTATCCAAGATGGCTGACTCTGAGTCTGAGGATGAGATTGAGGAGAAGTATCACCTAGCTGGTGAAAATACAATGGAAGTTGATATGGAGGAGATTTCTGACTTAATATCAGAAGCGAGGAAAGCTGAAGAAGAATTGAACTCACGAGTTGTGCAGTGAGAAAGTGCTCAGGCACATCCAGGTCTACATAACATATTTTTCCAGCATGCTTCTGAGGGAAACTCCTCAAAGAAGAGATTTGCAGTAGATTCTGCATCAGAAGACAAGCTGCTGGGTCTTGCAGAGCAAGAGACTGCCTCACAGCTGCATACTCCGGCAGTGAGTCAGCAGGACTTTGACGCTGTCAGCAGAGATGGGGAGAAGTCGGGGCGGTGCCTGACTGTAGCAAGTGTGACATCACCTGGCTCAGCCGCAGGCTCTAGTATTGTGAGCACAGAGCAGGATAGACCCATCAATTTAGAAAACTGGTCACCCAACGGAGCACTTCAGAATGCCAGGTGGAAACAAACCACAGAAGGAAGATGGTTACCAGATTTCGCAGTGGATGGATTTTTCGGGAACTCAGCTGACCAACAACACTGGGGAAACTACACAGAATACAAGCAGCAATGCACAGACATCTGCACAGAAATCCACAGAAGAACCTGTAACATGAGCTACAAGTTCTCCAACTACAGCACATAAGGTGACCATAGACATGCATGAACAGGGAAGAACTTTGCCTATTGATACTGACACTGTATTACCTGAAGGGAATAACATAATGGCTACTGACAATATCGGGGCTAGGTCTAATAGTGGGCCTGAACACTCCACCCCAATTTCTGATGATATTCACTCCATGTCTGGTGCTTCTGGGTCAGTACCACCAGCTCAGGTGGAATCAGATGAGGAATCATCCCCCCCCCCGAGGACCACCTTAGGGCTTCTACCAGAACAGGATCAACATTTTCTGAATTATTCAATAACAAACTAACTCAGGCTTCTAGAAAAAAATGCTGTCCACCTTAAATACAGAGGGGATTTACCAGAACATCCAGACAGAGTGTATATAGCAAGAAAACTTCTTAAAGAATTCATGTTATTTCAACCTTCAGAAATTTATGCTCTCATACATGTGTCTGGGGAGGACACTGATGACATTAGTTTTCATACACATTCTGGTTTGGATAGATTCTTGACTAAATACAATATGCCCCATTCATCACCACTCTGACTAATTTCATGGCAATACCTCTCACAAAACCACTCCTTAAAACTGTAACTGTGATGTTTTGTAATGAAGGAGTAAATGTGAATGACATTTTATTTTGGCTACAAAAACGCTCCACAGTTCTGGGACAACCAGAACCTATCATCAGTCCTGAGAGTATATGGACTGGGGGGTGGCGTTTTTGAGTTAAATTGTTTCAAACTAACTCTGAAATACACCACATACCTAACAGTTTCTTTCTTGGTCATGACGGGGGGTTGTTTTTATGCAGGCCAGCCAAAGGCCTGCTACAAATGCAGAACTCGCACCCACCTGAGCAGCTGTTGTGATAGAATGCAGTGTGCACTTTGTGGGGACTTTGGCCACATTAGTGTGGCCCACACAAATGTGTACAAGTGTAACTTGTGTGAGGAGATGGGGCATGCCTACCATCAGTGTGCGTGGGCAGGGTAGAACAGAGCAGATATTTTAAATCTGGAAAACTTAGTTAATTCTGCACAGGGAAAGTCTAGGTCCTAGACACCCACAAAACCTGGACATTAGCAACAAAATGGGGCTTCTCTGCCCCTTCAGAGCAGACAGATAGCCCAGTACAGGAGAACAAGAGAATCAGAACAGGCAGTGGGTATGCAGGACTGGTCCCAGACTGAGATAGGGACAGATGAGGCAGCACAAAATAGCGTGGACCTAGAACCTGAACTCCTACAACCAGGTCCTTCAACTGAATGCCCCTCCTCTACTTTCAGTACCCAAAAACTAGACAGATCACAAGGTCATCTGTTAAGACTCCCCTAAAGCCACCCCAGTGCCTCTACAGAATCCATATCGGGTACTGCAGGGAAGCAAAGATGGTGAATCTGATCTTGAATCAGATGTTTCTTCTAGGTCAGGATTGGTTTCAGATAGGAACATCAGCCTGTTACTTTAGAAATGATAAAAAAGAAAGGAAAAAAAGAGAAACACTTTAGGGAAGGACTGGAGTCCTGGTTGAATATAGGTTCATAGATATTGTACATGTCAATGTAGCTGAAAACAGCCATTGGTGACTTGCCACCTTTGAGTGGATGTATTCTACTTTTCTTTCTCCCATAAAGGAATCTAGCTGGAACTTGAAAGATGCCATACTCAGTGCTTCCACTACCTGCTCTGGCAATGAGTTCCACAGAGCCACAACCCTCTGATTAAACCACTTTCCTCTTTTTGATGTCTTATATAATTCACCCTTCAGTTGGTATTGATGTCTGCTTGTACTTCTAATTCACTTATCCTTTCTACAGAGACCAGATGTTTCCCAAATTATCTCATCCTGGAACACCTTATAGACATAACACAGATCACCCCTTAATTTCCGGTATGCCATAGAAAACATGCCCAGTTTTTGCAACCTGTCCTTATAAGAAAGCCTCTTTGCTTTTGAGACTTTCCTAGTTAATTTCCACTGAACTCTTTCTACAGCCATTGTGTTTTCAACATCTTTAGGGATACTTACAGGGGCAATTGTATTCTAATAATGGTCTTATGAGTGAGCAATAGAGTGAAATTAAAACCTTATCTTCTCTACTCTTAATGTTTCTTAGTATATTGCCCCACCCTTTATTCTCCCTATTAACACGTTCCTTATTATGTTTGGAGAAGCTCAGTTTATCTGTTATCCTCACATCCAGGTCCTTTTCACTATTTGTGGAGTACAACACTGTCTTTTAGTTTATATAATGCCCTTTGGTTATTTTTCCCAAAGTGCATTACCCTGCACTTCATATTATTGAACACAAGCCTATTTTCAGCTGCCCAAGTTTCAATGACCTTGAGTTGTGACTGGAATTTCTGAATGGAGACCTTATTATTCACTATATCACCAACTTTAACATCATCCATGTATTTATACAACCATGCCCCTTCCTGAACCTGTAATGTTGACACAAACAATCTAAACAGGACCGGTCCCAAGACCGAGCCCTGAGGCACCCCCCTATCCACACCAACCCAGTCTGACCATTGACCTTGGATGCCTGCCCTCTGTATTCTGTCAGTCAACCATGCTATAATCCAATTTATCAGGTGTCCATCTATACCCAAACCCATTAAATTATTCACCAAACTCATGTGGGAACTGAGTCGAAAGCCTTAGAATAATCGAGGTAAACAACATCAACTGGTAGCCCATTATCGAGGGCCTGACTCACTGGTTCAGAAAAGCTCAACAAGTTCATCATACATGTTCTTCCCTTCACAAATCCATGCTATGTTACATCTACCAACCCCAGCTGGAATAAATTTAATTCTATTTGTTCTTTTCACAAATTCGTCCATTAATTTACCAATCACTGATGTAATACTAATGGGGTGATAGTTTTGTACATTAGTTTTGTACCTTTTTTTTAGTATTGGGATAATATTAGTTTGCTTCCATTCTTGTACTACTTCCCCTTTGGTCAAGGACATGTTAACAGGGCTGACAGTGGACCCACAAGTTCCTCCACCATTTCATTCAATAAGTGAGGATGCATGCCATCTTGCCCACAGGATTTGTGTTTTTTCAGTTTCCTTAGCTTAGCATATATATCCTTTTCATTGATGTCTTTTAATGGGAGTTGGACATCAGGCAACTTCACATTTTGCTTAATAGTAGAATCCTTGTCATCACTCTTAATGATATTTGAAAAATAATTATTAAATCTTACTGCCATCTCTAAAGGATCATCTGTTACATTCTTATCCTCCACTAACTTAATTTTTTGTTGGTCTTTCTCTTTGGTGTGCACTTAAAACTCTTTGATAGCAATCCTACAAATAGCATCACTAAATGTGTGTAGCATAAAACATTATAGGAAGAGACTTAAAACTTTGTCTTATTTTCAACACACTACACATAATATCATAATGTTACAAGAAACCAGGCTTAACCCTCTTTTCTTTACAGAGCAAGCTAAAAGGGGTTGGATGTGGGGACCATCACTTTGGACATTCGGGACAGACACTGTAGATGGCTTAGGAATACTGTTTAGAGGGACCAATTTCACTCTACACAGACTGGTAGATATTTTGCCTGGGAGAGCCATGCTTCTGGACTGTGCATTTCAACATTATTCATTACGAATAATTAACAATATGCACCC
This sequence comes from Neoceratodus forsteri, assembly GCA_016271365.2. Classification (NCBI taxonomy): domain Eukaryota; kingdom Metazoa; phylum Chordata; order Ceratodontiformes; family Ceratodontidae; genus Neoceratodus; species Neoceratodus forsteri. Next base: position 1,380,689,627 of record CM057455.1, read on the forward strand.
CAGGCAAAAAACAGTCAGGGTAGAACTGTTTGAAAGTATCAGACCATACCTCTACACTGCCAGACACATTATCTGGGGAGGTGATATGAACTGTGGGTTGGATGTTAAAAACAAAGACGATTTACAAAGAAAGGTATACTGTGATTCTCCTTCACTAAATAACATAATTCAGACAGCCAATTTTTCAGATTCTTACCGTAAATTACATAAGGATCAGGGATACACATATTGATTTGCAACTAGAATTGATTTTATTTTTTGTTCTTGGTTTCTTATTCCACATAAATTTATCCTACACCAATGTGAATTTTCTGACCATATCCTGCTAGTCTGTACTTTGTCTTTAACGAATATCCCACCACATTATTTATCTGCTCCTAAATGCTGGAGGATGAATGTTTCATTTCTGGAACAGGAACAATCGTATTTGGAAATTGCACATTTACTTAGGATTAGAGAATTTGTCAGATGTTTGTATGATAGCCACTGGAAATGGTGGACTAACACTAAACTAGATATGAAAAATCTTTCAATTCATCTAGGCCATGTCAAATCTAATACAGTTGGATCCATGACAGTCAATCAACAAATTTTTTGTCAACCAACATTACAGCGACTCCCTTATGTCGACCGCATTTGCTGTTGCTATGAAGGGAGTCACAGGACAGATTGTTTTCTTCAGGGGCTAGCCCCTAGCTCTCTAAGGGGCTCTGCCCCTGCAGCCAGAAATAAAATAATCAACTCTGAGTCAAAGTTGTTTCGAGGAGGAGGTGCAATACCCCCGGAAAGCAGTGGCAGGGTCCTGTGCCGACACTACAGCGACCTGGCGTTGTTGTCACTGTAGTGTTAGTTGCTCTCAAATTGTCAAGGTAGTGTCGGCATACCAGTACAGACTATTTGCAATATTTAGATAATAGAAATAGACTAGATAGAGATATGTCATTATCACATGATGACAGACATTATTTTTTAACAAATATGATGGAACTGAAGACTAAAATGTTTAGTTTTCAATATGACAGGGCTTCATCCTTGGAAGCAGAATTGAGATATGGCATGGAAGCTCAGCCTAGCGCAGATCCATTTTCAGCTTGCAAACAGAGGCTAGATGTCACTATTATGCAAGAACTCCAGGACATGGATGGTACAGTAAAAACCTTAGACATGGACATCTTGACAGTAGCAGACAAACATCTATCTCACACATTTGGAACAAAACACAAGACCATGGCATCTATACAGGAATTTGTGCTTAATTACCCTCCACAATTGACAACATTACAGGTAGAGGAATTGAATGCTCCAATACACAAATCTAAAATTGAGATGACAATGAATTCTCTGAATGGAAGCTCTTCTTCTGGCCCTGAAGGGCTTTTAAGTGCAGTCTACAAAAATTTTCCACAGAATTAACAGATCCTTTGAAAATATTTTTTAATGAAATGCTGCAAGACACATATGATACACATTCCTTTGGTGAGGCAATTCTGATTTTTTTTATTTAAAAAAGGTCAAAAGGACATTTCTGAGAAACTGGAGACCCATTAGTCTTCTAAACTCAGAGTATAAAATACTGTCCAAAATCTTATGCAACAGACTCCAAAAAAGTAAGCAGTATTTTAGTACACCAAACACAAACATGTTTAATTTCGGACAGAAACATCTCCTCTAATCTTTTACTTTTAAGAGACATCTTTGAAAATGGCAGCCAGAATAAATGGCGGGGTTATTTACTTTCAATTGATCGGGCGAAGGCCTCTGACAAGGTCTCATGCTCCTATTTGTTCAAAGCATTGCAGCAATATGGCATCGCAGGGAACATGTTGACATGGTTAAAGCATTGTATGAAGGAGCTAACATTAGGCCATGCATCAATGGGCTACTGGGAGACTCAACCCCAATGCATATAGGGGACAGGCAGGATTGCCCAGTCAGCCCACTACTCTACACTTTTGCACTGGATCCTTTAATCTGAAATATTGTTGACAACCATAGAATAGTGGGGCTATCTCCAGGGTTTGGGTTGAATGAACTAAAAGTGGATGCATACTCAGACGATTTATGTTTCTTTATCAAAAATCAGGAAGCAGGATTGGAATTACAACAATCCCTGATACACCATTCTTAAGTATCGGGAGCTCAAATAAATAAGGAAAAAAGCCAGGTATTACATATTGGCACACCCATAAATCCTGGTGGAGAAACAGAATTTATGGGCATATCTATAACTCATACCACTATTCAAATTTTAGATATTCACTTTGGAAATGAAAACCTACAGGTTTTAAATTGGGAGAGTAAAATTAAATTGTGTAAAGCAAAAGTGCAAATCTGGAAAAGCTGGAAGTTTTCTAAAAAGAAAAGGGCTCTAACTATAAAAAAAATTCCTGCTACCAACACTTACATATTTGAGTTTGTGTAACCCCCCCCCCCCAGTTCACTTTGAGATGAGATTGTTCAGTTGCTTCTGTCAGATGCTCTGGGGAAGCAGGCTCAACCCAGTTAAGAGGGAATACACATATTTATATACAAAATATGGAGGTTTGGATATGATCAACCCTTGGGTTTTTTCCATTTTTTTTGTATTTCCACCATAAAAATTGGATGGAGGGATAACTTAACGCCATGGCAGAGCTAAACTTAATCACTATTTCAATTTTTTTTTGATAAATGGGATACATACACACCTAAACTACTGCAAATATATAATGTACCTGAATATGTGGACTCAACTCTTAGGAAACTTAAGCAGTATGCAAGACCTCTTTGCTTACATTTTCTAGAAAACAACTGTATGTACATATATCCACACAGAGTGCAGGACAAGTTGAATTTCCAAAATGTTTTCCTTCTAAACACTTGATTACAACAGCATTATTAAATGATAAATGAATTCCAACTAAAACTTGGGATGTTTTATGGCTCTGCTGCCATTGGAGGTTGGAAGTTAGGGGCAACTTAAAACATAAATCCATTGAGGAGAGATTATGTCCTATGGCAGATTGCCATCAGATAGAAGAATCATGCTCACATGTTTTTTGGAGTGCCCCACAACAAAATCTTTATTAGCTAGTCTGGCTACAAGATGGCATTGGTCACATCTGAGGAATCTTACATAGGAATCATTTATCCTTGGAGATTATTCAGGGTATCTAAAGTACTATCACCCTAGCATGCTTAATATTACTTTTGCCTGCATTAAGTTTTATCTCTGGCAAGCCAGATGTCAATTTATTTCACAACTATTGAATATCATTCCCTTAACCTTTGCTCTAATGATAGAGAACTACCTAAAACAGATTAAAGTCCAAGAATATAAAAAATTACCAACAGGTAGGGCTGATGTTTTTTGGAGAAGAATTGCCTGGCTGGATTGACAGAGTATATCACTTTTGTGGTTTTCTGTTTCTATTATGTATTAGGACACACATATATAGAATAGTGGATGGGCGACCATCCACAACAAGGCTGTGTTTCCATCGAGGGAGCTGATGATGTCATAGAGACCTCGAGAGCCAAGCTCAAGAGGTCTCTGGCATCATCAACTCCCAAGATGGAAACACAGACTTCGTTGTGGATGGGTGACCATCCATTGTTTTTTGTAGTATATGGTTCCCCGAAATAGATACAAGGTTCATACCTTGTTCACACTTCTGCACTCCTCCTCGCTCGAGTCCCTTTCCCTAAGATAATAGTCCTCCTCCTTGAAGCAGTTACACACTCATGTTCCGGTCATGTCCACACTCCTCACCATAGTCCCACTCTGCTTTTACTGAAACTCTGCCATTTTGTTAAAAAAAAAAAAACAGCAATTTGATATTTTTGACAGAACGACACGATTATGGTATTCTGTGTCCACACTGTCTGCTCCCCAGACCGCTCGCTAAATGAGTCCACCATTTTTGTATGTATTTTTTGAATCTCTGCCTGTTTCCACCAATCAGGTAGGCGCTCAAGGGGGAAAAGTTGTTGTACTATCGATGTGATGTCAGAGCGATAGTACAACAACTTTTTTGACATTTGAACTGTCCTACAACAGGATTTGGAAAACCTTTGTTTTCCATACACAATAAGCCCTAACCATATACTATATTCTTTTTCAGGAAATTATGAAGGAATAAACTCTGTTATTATTATTATTTGTATATAGTGTGTATATATTTTTTTCTGGAGAATACATAAATATTGTTTTTTATTTTCTTTTAGGGCGCTTCGTTATAAGTCATTAATATGTAAGTTAGGTTTCTAGGGGGCTTTCAGGAAATTATAGAGAAGGGGCTTTACTGTGAATTAACAGTTTTATTTTCTATATTTCATTTGTAGTTTTTTCCTCATTTTTGTTTCTATTATTGATATCTCTTGTTTAAAATCACAGAATGTGTTACTATGTATTACTTTTGTACTTGTTATGTTTATGTTTCTAATAAAATTCCCTTACTCTTTTTGAGGAGTGCCACGGGATTTTTAACATCCACCTGAACAACCACCAGAACAGGCAGATGGGACCTTGGTTTAACATTTCATCTGAAAGACTGCACCTCAGGAGTGCATCACCCCCCTCATGCTGTAGTACAGTGTCAGTATAAGGATTTTACTGAAGTGCCTGATGTGGGGATAGAACCCACAGCCTTTTTATCCTCCAGCCTCAGAGGCAAGTATGCAACCTGCTTAGCCACTGGGAAGTAGGGGTGGGGAGTTAGGGTGGAAACCCTAACGCCATAGTCCTCTACCTTTGTGGCATTAAGTTACCCTAACTGGTGCATTAATGAAGCTTTTGCAAAGAATTTCCTTTCTTTTGAGATAGTAGAATCAAATCCTAATTCATGCAGGTCCCTTCAGGACACTGCGTGAAGAGATGCAGCTGTACATGGCCATTTGTGCCATGCACCAAGGGAAGATTCTATCTGCCTATGGAAGTGCAGGGCCCTACTGATCCTGCCCTTCCATGCAGCACTGGATGCCAGAAAATACCAAAGTTATGAATGTGCATAGGAAAATGCAAACATATCTTCATAACTGTGTTGTTTTGTAGAATTTTAACCCAACATGTTCAAGATAGCCTTGATACGAGTCCACCTCAAAAACCCAGTAGTTGCAAAATGTAAGATCTCAGCCAAAATGTCATTCCATGACACAGGTGCAAAAACACATTTCAGCCAGGTTTTGAAAAATGACAGTTGTCATGTTCATGAGGTGATGTGAAAAAATGGCTATGTTGAAAGTTTGGGATCAAAATATTTAAAATTACCAAAGTTATGAGTGTGTTGCACAATTTCAACATATTTATTTATTTATTTGCACATTGGTTTACGACCTTTGAGCCAGAGGCTCATTTCCAAAGGTACCTTGTCACATAGAGCACAAATACAAATACAAGCATTCTCAATTCCAGGATATAGGTTACATAGTTTGCAGGTACATGTGGTAAAGAACATGACAAATACATATACAAGCATTATAGGTTCCAGAATATGGGTTACATAGATAGCAAGCACATGTGATGAAGACAGTTATACAGAGAAGCCAGTTTGCTTACAGTGGCGCATATTAGTACAACAGTATGAGCAGTCAACAGAGTATTAGCAGTTTAATCAGAAGTGGTACATACTTGCACAGAGAAAGGGCAAGCAACAGGAATAATGACAGTACAAACAAAAAAGGGAGTAGGATTTAAAGAGCTGTGGTAAGGATGATGCCCAGTGGGCATTGTCAGGGCACAGAATATTGCGCCTCAGATTATAGACAGGTGCAACTATGCGTGTTGAATAGTTCGTAACATTTTTTGTTTTGTAATATTTATAACCCAGATTTTCTACATAGCCTTCTTATGATCCCACCTCATGAACATGGGTGGAGAACATTTTCAAAAACTGCCCAAAAGGTGATTTTGCATAGCAACAATGTCATTCCATGCCACAGGTGCAAAAAACATTTTGGCCAGGTTTTGAAAAATGAGAGTTGTGATGTTCATGAAGTGATGTGAAAAAATGGCTATGTTGAAAATTTTGGGTCAAAATATTTAAAATTACCAAAATTATGAGCGTCTGTTGCAAAATTTCAATGTACGTTAATAATTTTGCCATTTTTAAATATTTTGATCCAAAATTTTCAGCACAGCCTTGTTATGAACCCACCTAATGAACAAGAGTGGTGAAAATTTTTAAATCCTGCCTGAAAGGTAAATTTGTGAAACAATCGTGAAAATGCCATGTGGGCCTTATTTGCATAATTCCACCACAATTGTTCATATGGTGGTGTCCCCCCCAAAAAAGGCCACATTGAAAATGTGGGCTCAAAATATGTACAAATGGCAAAATCATGCATCAGAGTTGAAAACCTCATTGAAATACATTGAGCCAGACTTAACTTAGTTTCTCATACTGCAGTCGGCAGTTCCAGAAGCAAGATGGGTCTTCGATCACAGAGTGGATCTTCACCCTGGGATCTGTTTAGGTGAGTGAGGATGTATGGGAGATGTAGTGGGGGTGTCAGGTGATGAATTTTGTATGGGAGGTTGTGGTGGGAGAGTCAGATTGGCGAGGGGCCATTTTCTTTTTTACAAGTTGAAATAAAAATCATTGCAGGATGGTTTTCTTCTTTTCAGTTGAACAGTCCAACACTAGGGATTTGGCACTCTGGTGGTGAACTACTGCTTGAGAAATGGGGGCAGGTGACTTGGAGGGGAGGAAAGGGGAGTCCAGTGAAGCAGTGCCATGGGTGGGCACCCTGGTCCACTACTATATTAAAAAAAACAACTAAACATTGGGTAGAGCTGGCTACCTGGAGAAGAGGGGAAAGCAACAAACAGAACTGGAGGTGGGCACCCTGATCTGCTTAATTAATTAAATAAATTGATAAATAAATAAATAAACAAACAGTCAGACAGACAGACATAGATAGATGGATAGATAGATAGATAGATAGATAGATAGATAGATAGATAGATAAAGACAAAGCGACAGACAGAATGGGGGATCAATGGCTCATTGCTCTCACTGCAGCCCGTAGCCACGACTTCCAGCTGCAGCTGTAGAACTCAAGAAAATCCTGTTGTTCTCATTCAGAGAATATGGGTGAACAGCTTGTTTCACTAAGCTGGTCACAGTGAATTTTTGGGTGCCCAGAAAATGTATTTCTTTCCATTATTTTAAAAAACTAACATTAGAATCTAGCTAAACAATCCCTGTTTAACTAGGTTCAGGTGTTTGTTTTTTAAAATTTCACCATTTAATGTATTGCCCATGTTTTTTATTTCTAGGGGGAAAGAAACAAGTTGGCAGCTCGCACAGCATAAAACATTGTTTTGTGCTGTGAGAAGCAAGTGGTGAGAAACCAAAAACAGTCTTGGGACACATCATTTTTTATGTTGTATCAGAATGTTATCACAAAAACCGTACTGAGAACAGAAAGAGTATAAAACTTTAAAGCCTCATAACTCTGGAACCATTTAATTTTTTTTCACAAAACCTTTCAAAAGCACTACCTTAGGCCATCATGCCTGTACACTGAAAGTTTTTTGAGGTAGATCCATTCTGTGCAGGCTGTAGGTGAGCGCAAAAAAAAAATACCATGTTAAGTAGAAAAAAATAAACATCAACAGGAAAATAACTGGATCCCAAAGCTGATGTCACGGATTTAGACCTTGCCTACTAGACAACACATGCAACATTTCAACTAATTTTGTCTAAGGCTGGCAAAGCTATTAAGGTGCAAAGTTAGGGGGGTTTAATACTGACCACCCTACTCAACCCTAAATACAGGGGTGCTACCCCTATAATATAATGTTGCATTACCCTAGATAGGGTTTTTCTAGGACCACTTAGATAGTCTGCTTTATAAGTAACTTCTTGTATTGCACTACATGCATTTTTTTTTTCAAATCCCTTATGAAGCCTGCTTTACTAATTTTTTTTTCTTATCAGAACTTTTTTTTGAGTTTAACAAAAATATGATTTTGTCAGTTTACTTCCTTTCCAATTGCTTAACTTTCCAGATCTGCCCACTTCCCTCCTATTTCTTCTGCTTGTGTTACTTTACTCATGCCACATCTAGTTTGCATTGGTGCCTGTTCATCGTGAGCCTTCTATCAGCATCCCCTGTCATTCTGTGGTCTTCCTACAGATGCTTTGCAGACTGCAGCAAATGTAGGTAGACATACACTCCTGTTCTGTGACACTCACACAGTGGGACACACAATGAATTGCTTGTGGCAGTATTCTTTTATGCCTCTCCGCTGCATCTTGGATGCTCCTGTCCTCTCCTGATTGGATGGTGTTAATCACATGATCAGGCAGCAGTATTATAGGGGTCTTGATATTAAAAGGAACAGGACTGGAGCAAGGGGGCTTGTGTCAAGGAAAAATGGTGCAAGGGGTGCCTTGCCTGTCACCTTGCACCAATCCTGATTTTTGAACACAACCTGTTCCATGGGGGGAACCACCTGCGCCAACTGGGCTTGTGCCATCCCTGTGATGGCTACACCAGTGCAACATGACAGAAGGGGGCTTGTGCCAGGGCAGGGCTGCAATATCCCCTACAATGAGATTTTGCAAGCCCACCCAAGAGGCACACAGACCCTGCAGTTACACCAGCCTGGAGCTGGTCTAAACTGCTGCTGTATGCTGCTGCAGCAGCTCATGCTGGATAGGGGTGATCCTGTGCCCCCCTGGGGAAGGTACCCAGACAGCTGCCAACACCTGCCAGATTACTACTGGAGCAGCTGGTGGTCCATGACATGCAAGATGATGGTGCTGGTGCAACTGCCCCCCACAGAACCATACTGTCCCTGCCATCTTTACATTGGGGCAGTTGTAACCCTCTCCCCCAGCCAGACCCATCCCACCCCAACCCCCCATGAGCCAGGGCATCCTCCAGATAACCAGCCAGCCACCAGGGTAACTGGCCAGTGGGTCAGCATCAGTAGCCACCAGTGCTGCATGCCAGTGCTGCAGCTTGTGGCAGTCTCCTTCTGAGTTTCATTTGGTCAGTGCATGGCTTGGTTTTTGGTAAACTGGGAGACTTTGGTGTCGGGACCCCTGTTCTTGCAAAATCTGGTGCACTGTCCCCAGTACACCCAGGTTTGCTGCAGGTGGCAGTCTGCCACACACTGCACAAATCAAAATTGGCCTTGTAAAATCATGCTCAGTACCTACTTATCCCTCCTTTAAAAATTGTTCTCGATGCCTCAGTCAGCTGCCACCTTGTGTTATAAGTACTGTTTCTTTTTCTTGCTCTGTGTTTCCCTTGTGTCTCCTAGCACTGTAATCCCTTCAGTTTGGAGGTCCTATTTTGTTGTTTTTATATCTGCTACATGACTTAGATGCCATTTTTAGTGGCCTAGCATTTGTGTCATGATTGCAACACAAATAGTTGATTTAAGTATTTATAATTGGTACTAAAGCAACAGGACCTCACCACATAATGCCAGATTCTGGTGATGGAAATTTATTGAAAGTTGCAGCACCATAGTGCAGCAAACAAACAGCTGAACCTTACTACACTGTGGTGCTGCAACTTTCAATAAATTTCCTGCACTGGAATCTGGCCTTGTGTAGTGACGTCTAATTGTTCTCTTGTTAACAGAGATTGAATGTAATGCACCAGTGACCAAGAGCCGCTTTACAATCTTTATTTAAAATCAGTGTAAGTTATTTTCCCAATGCAAATGCTTGTTACATTACAAATTGTGACATGACAGTGATGCTAGCGCAGACACAGCAGAGAGGGATACAACCATCTTTTAATTGTTGCACAATATTCTAATGTAGATGCAGCTGTTATTTTCATCTCATGCAATTTTTTAAATTTTGTTTTTATTCACTTTTCAATTTATACAGTACAAAAAGAATAATTTACTAATACTTAACATTTGTTTAAATTCCTTTAGCTGTATAACTTAATTTTATAGTCCCCATCAGAAGGGGGGGGGTTGCATATAATACCTCTCTATCGGTTAATCAAGATCCAGTATCTGCTCTAAATAATGCTGGAAAAAAGAAAAGGTTAATCCACAGCCTATTTTATGGAAGTATTAAGTACTAAAGTCTTTCTTCATCAAAGCATTATTCTCTTATACTTCATTATGTGTCCAGCATAGCATTTTCTATTTCTGTGGCAGCAACAACCAGATCTGTGCCAGAATCTAGGTCTGAAATATCCTGAACATAACTATGGCTTCTTACAAAATCCATGACCTGATCTGGAGCAAAGAAAATATAAACTCGGCCGTTGTGTGTTATTTTAACTTTAGCTGGTGACTGAAGTGTGAAAGTCACCCCGATTTCCAGAACATCTGCCCTCAGATTTAAAAACCGACATCTTCTTTCTTGAGTTGCATATGTGAAGTCTGGAAATATAGAATATTTGAATCCTCGATATTCAAGTGCTTTCCTCACACAAGCTAATTTCAATATCGAATCCCAATCAGTTTCAAAAGCAAATTGTGCTAGAATTGGAGGCTTCGTGTCATTGGGATTTCTCTTTGTAGCCACTCTATATGCTTTAGTTATAATGGGTGGATTATCTTCAGGAAGCTAAAAAGTCACAAGCAATATATCTTTAATCAATTCTCTTAGCTCAGAGTACTCTGAGTCCAGTACTGAGGGATGCCTAGAAGGTTTTTAAACTTATTAGCATTTTCAAGTGCGTCAGTTTTATGGCTTACTGCAGTCTGCCAGACAAAAGCAGTGTCAAATATAGCCTCTGTTGTTGTGTTCTTATTTTCTTGAGTTTCTACCCTTTTTTAATTTGATCCATATCTGTTTTTGTTTAAGCAATATCAATCTCTAAAAGGGTAGTTTTCATGTTAAGTGACTGTAAGTTAGATTCAGTGTTGGAAAATCTGGAACCAATTTTTGCCATCCACGTATCAAAATATTTTCAAACGCTCTCAGCATTTGAATAGAGATTGTCGAAGTGGTCCCATTTCGCTCCACGGAGTGATTCATGGAGTGAAGGCAGATTAGCGGAGTGCTCTGCAATGCAAAGCAGAGTACTTTGCATCATGATAGGTAATGTAAAGTCCATTGAAGACAATGACTTTGCATTAATCTGCCTTCCCAAACCACTACTCCACCAAATCATAAGATGAAGTACATTAAGAACAGTGTACTTCACCTCACTTCACCTTGTTTTAAGGCTCCAAAGGTGAATTTTGCAGTGATTCATGGGATTTCAGGTCACATGGGTTCTAGATTGTTCTGCACAGCCTTAGTTTGGGGTAGTGGGTATAGGAAGCTATAGGAGACAGTCTGCTCTGAGAGCTCTCTGTGATTCAAACCTTCTAAAAGCTGTTAAAAAAGTATTTTTGAGACTTTTTTTTGCTGAAACTTTAGTTCGTCAATTGTAGGAAACCCTCCTGTGCTATCATCAAGCTTTTATTGTTTGTGTGTGGATTTTGAATGTTAATGTACAACATTCAGTCTGTGTACCGAGAGACAGTGGAAGTGTGTTTTGGGGGAGGGGGTGTATCTGGTGTAGGTAGATTTAAGTTGGAGAAATAGGGAGTTCTTTGTTGGTTATATTTTTCTTTTATAACTGACTGTGTGATTGTATACACAGTAATATTTTCAGTAATTGTTGACATTTTTTTGCTGATTTTGTGTGTTGTGGTCTAGAGGGACCTGGTGCAGCATTGAGGTTGTTTAAATGCGTTGTATATTACTGAAGTTTAAAATTTGGTACGCATTACTTGTAGACAAATTCTGTGTGGGTGAATGTGTGTGCGGTACGTGATGTGACATCAAATAATACACCTTTTACTGTGCCACAGTGTAATTGCAGGTGCAGCAGTGTGAACCTGCTATCCACTGCAGCTGAGTGATGTTGTACTCCCATTGTGGTATCTTTTCTTGGTTTTGCACTGCAGTAATCTGCAGTCAGTACTTCCCTCCCACCGGCAAAATGTATTCTTTTCCAGATTGGATTGTTTGTGACTTGAGAACACCACTGGTTAGTTAAGGTGTTGTTGAACTTGTTGTGACTTTGCATCTATATCTGTTGTTGAAGCAACAGTTGTGTTTTTGGCTTCACATCCAGCATCACCCACCTGGCCCCCACCCAGAGTGAATGTTCCAAAATCTGAATTTATTTATAATATTCCTGTTGATCCCCAAAATGCCCACAAAGAGACATGCAAGCAAAGCTGTTTCTCACCATGGCACTGCTGCCAATGGTAAGATTGTCTGTGGATGTGGTAGTAGTACACAGTTGCAGAAGTGCATTGCTGATGTGAGGAAAGGTATTTCTCCTTCAGTGTTTTTTACAGTGCAATCAATAGCTTCACTCATAGTTGGAGGAGATGATGTTGTCCCAGCTGGTGCTGTTAGTGCAGTTGCTGGTGGTGGTATGAGTACTGCTGCCTCAAGTTCCAGTTCTAACCAGTTTACCATATTCAAAAATATAGTGGAGTGTAAATCAGTGGCAGTAAGTGACAGTGTAGATGAATTCATGCTCCCCAGTAACAACCCAGTAACTGAACATGAGGATTCTGATCATTATGTCATTGATAGCACACAAAGTGACATTTCTTCCACCATGGTTCAGGTCATGCATTTGCCATGCAGTGATTCATAGTGTGGTGAAAAAATTTTGGGTGATGGTGGTGCTGATGATGATGATGTTGCTGTGGTTGCAACTTGCAGTCCATATGCCAGTATCCAAGCAGAAGATGTGGATGATGTTGATGAATATGATGATAGAAACATGATGATGTCAGTGACCCCTGTTGGGAACCGGAGAAAAATGAATTCAAGGTGGTTGTGTCTGGGCCTGTTTGCACCCCCCCTCCATAGAACATTGTGATTTACCAGTTTCAGTTAACGATGATGACCCAGTAATAATGATAGGTAGTCGTGGTGGTCAGTTGCAGTCCAAGTGTGTCCTGCCTGAAAAATCGTGTAACACCCCTCCCCACTTCATGGCTTAAAAAAACAGAATCCAATAAGTAGCATTAGGGGGGACATGTTAAAACTAGAGCATCAAAAATCCCTTGTTTGGGATTTTATTTGTGGAAGATACAAATTATGAGTCAGTTGCAATCTGCCAGGTTTGCCAGGTGCGTGTAAGTTGAGGTAAAAAGGGGAGCCATCTGGGCACATGGGGACAGCATACACATCTTAATAATAGGCACATGGCACTTTGGACTCAGCACAAGATGGCAGTTAATACCTGTACCACAGTGGGGTGTTCACCCTCGTCATCAACCATAACAAGCATGTTATCCCCTTCCATGACTGTAGCATCAAGTAGAAAATAAAATACTTGCAGTAGTGATGAAGTAACAGCAGAGGCTTACTATAGGCATGATGAGATGGAAGAGCAGAATGATTTTGAAGTCTTGTCCAGTGGTGGTGAGAGTAGGAGTCTTGGTAGTGGTGATGGTCAATGCAGTATGTCTAGTGCAAGTGGTATATCAACCCCATTGGTAATTCTGGGAAAATAACTGCATTTCTGGGTCTGTCATCACCTGTGCAACCGTCTTCTTCACACGTCCACATTCCACCCCCTGCCATTCACAGAGCAAAACCATTTGTCATCACACCAGTGTAAAACCTTTAAGTCAACCCATATTACAGAGTGTTATTGTGCATAGGCTAAAGTACCCACCCAACCATACAGTGTCACATGAACTTAATGCTGCTGTAGCTGAAATGCTGGCAATTGATCTTTTGCCCTTCTCCTTTGTGGAGAATTCTGGGTTCCTGCAGTTTGCTGCAAATGCTTGTCCAAAATGGACAATCGCATCCAGGACATACTTTTTGACCCGTGCTGTCCCCGAGTTGTACTGTATTGTGTCCAACTCAATAAGACGCACCCTTCAACATTCCTCCTCTCCATTCATTCATTTAAGTATAGATATGTGGACAAGTGGCAAAACAGCAGGGAGTTCATATTTGTGCATAACTGTACACTGGGTGCAGGTGCTGGGTGTTGTTTGTGCTGTTGGTAGTGTGAATAATCAGTGTAGTAAGGTGGAGTGTCATGGTAGCAATCTTCCAGGAATCTGACAGCATGCAACGATTGCTATGTGCAATGTGATCTGTTCACACACTGGTGAAAACATGTTGGACATGGCACTGGCTGAAATGGAAAAGTGGCTGAACCCACTGTCCCTGAGAGCTGGGTTCATAGCAAGTGACAATGGGTCAAATGTGGTGAAATGCATCATGAATGGTGGCTTTTTTCGGTTCCATGCATGGCCCACTGTTTAAATCTTGTGGTGCAGGAGTTTCTGAAACACCCTAATATAAAGGAAATGCTGACAGTTGCATGCCATATCTGTTCTCACTTATCACACTCTGCAAAGGCCCGTGACCAACTTCAGCAGTTGCAGATCCGAAACAGCCTCCCACAGCATTTCTTGAAGCTGGAAGTTGTCACCCAGTGGAACTCCACTTTATACATGACAGAGAGGTTGTATGAACAGTACAAAGCCATCTCAGAATATCTTGTCATGCACACTAGCCATAACAATTCCTGGGCCTCCGTGTCTATGACGACTGAACAGTGGCACCTCATGGACTCTGTAATAAGAATCTTGAGGCCATTTGAACTTGCCACACAGGCCATGAGTGGTGAGTTGGCCTCCATTAGCCAATCAATTCTACTGATGAGGATGCTGAGGCAGACATAGGTGAATGTACAGCATAGCCTTGATGTTGCCAGAGGCAGTGCTGGCAGCGTGTTGCTAAAACACATGCTGACAGTATTTGACCAGAATCATCGCATCTTGAGCATTCAGCATAGTGACAACTTTGCAATAGGAACAATGCTGGACCCACGATACAAATGTGGAATAGGCTCAGTACTGGGGGGTGGGCCTGAACAGGTAAAAAATGTCAGTGGGCAACTGGGGTACTTGGTTCATGGGGCACCGAAGTCACGTGCCAAGGTCAGCAAACCTCAGCAGCATAATTAGGCTGAAGGTGAGCCTGGAGGAGTAGTATCAAGCATAGCCTGTAAGGTGAAGGGGACTGCAGTTCCAGGTGTTCTGTTATCAAAAGTGGCTAGTGTTGAGAGATCACGTGATGCAGAGTGCTGAGTAGATGCTCCTCCGCTAAGCTCCTGCCTTCCAAATATAAAATTGTTGTTTAATATCATTAAATTTCATCTAATTCCTCTGC
Source organism: Neoceratodus forsteri (assembly GCA_016271365.2). NCBI lineage: Eukaryota > Metazoa > Chordata > Ceratodontiformes > Ceratodontidae > Neoceratodus > Neoceratodus forsteri. The sequence goes on from CM057455.1 coordinate 1,380,704,749, forward strand.
TCAAGAGTTTTCTTGTCTCTGAACAGTGTGCGCTCCTATACTGGGTTCCTGTGTGGTAAATGGAGGCTTACATGAAGAAAGCCCCGCAGAAACATACCCCCCCAGCCACCCCCGAGAAGGCCTCAAAGAAATCCCGAGCCTCAAGTGGCCCAGACAAGCCTGAATCTGCATGTCAAGCTGGGGACCAAGAACCCCTAACACTTAATAGATTTTTAGAGGCATTCAAACCATTCCAGGAGGAGACGAAAGATATGGCAATTGAGCTGAAGTCCCTCTCCAGAAAGATAGAGGAAGTCTCCACGATAGTATCAGACAACACTGCCCGAATATTTTCGATCGAGAGAAAGCTGGAAAGCATGGATCCTGAGCTCCTACTAATGAAACACAGGTTGTCTAGATTAGAAGCAAAACTCGAGGATCTGGAAGGCCGTAGTCGGAGAAATAATGTGGTAATCCTCGGGCTCCCCAAGGGGGAAGAAGGCCAGAATACCGGTGTCTTTATTCAGAAGTTGGTGGAAAAAGTCACTGTCCCCTCTTCCTTTGGTCCAAACTACATAATAGAATGGGCCCACCGATCTTTGCGACCAAAATCCCCACCCGATGCACCTCCTCGCCCATCATTTGCCGCTTTCTCAATTATCTGGAAAGGCAGCATTTTTTGTAGAAAGCCAAGGCCTTGCAAGAAGTCAGATGGGAGAAGGTGAAGCTGAGAATTGCTCAGGATATCCCTGGCTCGGTTCGACTGAAACGGAAAGCCTTCCACCCTATTGTATCCAAGATTATAGCGGCTGGTTTAAAGTTCAGGATGGGGTACCCAGTGAAATTACAAGTCTTTATAAATGGCTCATGGCTTAATTTCGAGGATCCTGCTGCTGCGTTACTAAACCTTAAGTCAGCATTGCCTGACCTGTTTCGCATGACCTGAGAGGGCCTCATGATCTTCGGGGCTCACTGCAACTTCGGAAAGAACAGTTGTTCGGATCTTTGTGTGGACAGTGTTCTTTCCAGTGACAGACTTCACTCGACTTATGCCTCCTAATAGAACTGGTTTACTAGTAGAGGCTCAACCTTACTTTTAACAGGCCCTGGCCTGTTAATGAGAATAGTGTTACATGGAGAGTTCTGGGGGGGGGGGGCTCCTGCAGGGTTTGTTTTGGACTGTATCAGATATAACATTGAATACTCAGTATCCAGGGGAAACACACAGGGCTAGGTCTCGGGTTATGCCTCTGGTTTAGTTCTTGGTGGATGGGAACTCGGATTTTTGAGCGGTTCCGGGCTTTCAGGGTGCCTTTGAATGGTGTACTGGATCAGGTTATGTCCACAAGAGGGAGCGGCTCACCCGTTTAAATCAATTTTGGTCATCCAGCCTTGAGAGGGATTGCTTTTGTTATTAAGTCATGCTGGTTTCGTAGGGGGAGCTTCTTAGAGCTAGGTGTACACAACCCCTAGGTAGTTTTCCCCATGGGCTTCCCATTTCTGGATTTTATCTCACTTCTCATCCAGCTTTGTTTTTTCAGGTTTTTATCTCGATGATGGGCTCACCCTTCCATGTTATTTTTCGCTCTGGTTCTGGTTCAAGAAATAGTTCCCTGCAGGGAACAGGCTTTTTTCATCTCCCTCTCAAGACTCGAGTGACATTTTTTCACACTCACATTTATGGCATCTAGTTCTATTTCTCTCTCTCATTCATTAGTGGATTCACCAGCAGATGTTAATAGGCCCTGGAAGCCCGAAACCGCTCTTTGACTCTATGCCCTCAGTAATGCAGCCTATTGACTGCTTTTTTTTTAATTATAAGGGCGAGCACTTGCAGGGGATACATTCGAAGGGCGGGAGGGAGGATAAGATCAGTGCTGTGCTAGCGTTGCTTGTGACAGTGTGGGAGTTGGGGAGGGAGAACGCAACTCTTGTTGGGGGTGGGGGTGTACTAGAGGGTTTGAATTGGGGCTTTCTGCGGGGCTAGGGTGGTGGGAGGATCTTACAGCAGCAACGGGGGGGGTTAGATTACTCAAGTTACACACCCTGAGTGCAAGGCTGATTCTAGTGCACTCAGAATCCTTAAGTAGATGGCTAAGGAGGTGACTTTTGCAACATGGAACGTCAAGGGGATCAGGAAAAAATCTAAACAATACCAGGTTCTCAAACACTTAAGTTTTTTACTTACCCAGGTTACTTTCCTACAGGAATCACACTTATTAGAAACAGAAGCCTCACAAGTGAGGAGGCAATAGGTGGGGACCGTGTATGAGGTGCAAGGCTCCTCAAATAGCTGTGGGGTTATGATCATCATTAACAGGGGCATACCATTCTTCCCAACTCATACTATCAGGGATCCTGAGGGTAGGTTCATTTTAGTTATAGGTACTCTCTGGTCAATACCTCTGCTACTGGGCAGTATATATAGTCCCAACGTTGATGACCCCGCGTACTTCATGAGACTTGCAAATTCAATCCTGCCTTTTCTTCTCATAAGGATTGTCCCGGGGGCGACTTTAACCAAGTTACAGATTCCAATCTTGACAGGTCGGGAGGCGTATCAGCCATGAAAAGGCAGAGTTAGCTATCATACATACTAAAGCTAGTTATACTGACCAAAGCGAAAAAGCCGGGCGCCTTCTGGCACTTCGTATCAAACAACAAGAATCAGTAAGATTTATCCCTTCAATTAGGGCTTCTGATGATGGATCCCTGAAAAACATCTCCCACAGAGATAGTTCAAGAGTTCGCAGTATACTATAAATTGCTTTAT